>CM070604.1:27667061-28867061 GCA_036346395.1 Hsuehochloa calcarea
ACTATTGACCGTGAATCGTTGCGGGTTCAATTTGATCAACCTGAGCTGGGTGTTGAGTTTGTGATGGTAACCAATATCTATCTAGCTTCTGTTTTGATCATTTTTGTGGGATGTTTCATCTGATGTCTTTTGATTTAAAATGTTTTCTGACTGTTTTTATTTCTTGTACACTACTTCAGAAATGTGCATGGCTTTAATAAACTAGTAAACCAGCTTAACATAGAAAGATGGCAATACCTTTTATATTATTTTATATACACAGTAAAAGAGTGCCATTCATTGTACTCATGGTTTAGAACTTTGTTCTAGTGCGATTCCACGGCTGAAGGTTCTCTGTTAGGAGAAAGACTGACTCTGTTCATTTGCTATTGATGGAGTCTGAGTTTGATATTTGGATGAAATGAGAAACTAGGAGAAAGTAGTGTTCCCCCAGGCGCGCCTGCCTAGGCTGCCTAGGTGATAGGTTCAGCCCTCTCGCCTATACCGCCTATCCGATTTATCCCACCTAGGTAGCCGCCTAGGCGGCCTAAGCGTGATTAGGCACTAGGCGCTTGTTTACCGCCAACTAGCACCTAGCGCTTAGGGAACACCAGGAGAAAGTCATTTTTTAACGTTGTCTTGAAACTAGGATAAAGACATTTTCTTTATGTTTTTCTTCCTCGTGTTTCCCTCTTTACATTTGAATATGCTTAGACCAAGTACACCCACGACTTTGCTTGAGGGCCTATTTGGCAATTGCCAATTATAGTATAAAATTTGTGTTTTGCACTAAAAGATGTAAATCAGTGGTGTGTCGGACCCGGGAGTAAAACCCCCTAAATGCTCTGTGTATTCTACACTAGTCTCTAGAACAGTAGCTAGTGTACCCAGTAAATAAATATGGTAACATCCATAAATCGATAATCAGATCAATAAATATCATAGTTTATTACAAAAAAGGCTTACGAGTCAACAATAAAGAATACAGCGGAAGACGAAGAAGACGTAGTAGAGCCTATCTAATTTGCTACAGGCAATCGACTGGGGTTGCGGCTTAGTCGTCGAGATCCTCAGCAATTGCGAAGTCTTTCTACTCTGAACAATATTTTATTAAGCAAGGGTGAGCACAAAAATTTACTCTGCAAGTTATACCAATAACAGAATTAATGCATGCATGGATATTATCAAAGGAAGGCTTATAGGGTTGTTTGTGCAAAAGCAATATTTGACATTTAAAATACAATACCAAGTTCAAAAGCTCAAGTTTTACAATATCTAAAATTGAGTTTTAACTTAATTAATAAAGCTAGTGTAGGCACCAACCTAACACTAACTTAGACATGGGCACCAACCCAGGGCTTCAACCCGTAATTTTTCTCATGGTTATTCATTCATATCATAAAATGTTTTATAAAACATTTTGAAAACAAAATCAAAGTTAAATTTTGAGTGACTTTGCTCAGCATGTCCATGACCGTGGACATGGCTATTCGAATAGTTTTACAACTCTGCAGAGGTTGTATAACTTTACTCACAAAAGATAATAATCTTATATTGTCCGTTTCACGCACTTCCATTGGTGTGCGACTAAGTGATTATCACGAGGCTTTTACAATGTTCCATCTCAAAGTAGTCATACCCGCTAAGGTTTCACTTCCATCACTAACCACCCGCCGTAATCCCCTCATGCGCCAATCGAATAATGTCTAACCGACACTCGCAGATCAAAATGGCACAACTAAACAGTGGAGTGTTGCAAGTTTTTTAGCCAAGTCTGTCCTATTCTAGACTTGTGGTAATACGGTGGAGCTTTGTAAGATTCGACTCGAAAACCAGTTCTTAACCAGAGGAAAAATATCGGCCGGTTCTGGTAGAAAAAAAACCAGCCGAAAACTTTTAAATTCAAATTTGAATTTTTGACTCCATAATGTCCCAACCCAGTTGGTTTTGGCATTGTTATGCTAGATTACGTATTGAAACATTAGTTTTTAGTATATCCTTCCCCAAATTTCAAATTGCTAATTACCTATTTTCTCATTTTCGGTTTTTCAACCGGTTTTCCGGTTCGGCAAAGAATCGATCCTATTCACGGTTCGTTAAAATCCCACCAAATTTTGTTTATCGAAATTTGACCTGGTTTTCTTGTGTTCTTGATGTCGGTCTATTTACATCGCGATGGCAGAATCCTTACGATGTAATGGATTTGAAATCCCACGGTTTTTCCGAGTTTGCAAATTCAAATTTTAAATTTCGAATTTCGATTGATTTTAAGCAAAATTTAACGAATTGACCGAAAAACTGGTAATGCAGACTCTTGGCCGAATTGCATTGGGACCGTTTTGAATCCTGGTTCTGCAGTACCATTTCCACCGTCGGGATTTCACGGATCCAATTTTTTGATCCCTGTCCTTAACCAACTTGGGCGATTTCCAAAATAACCCCTGGACCTCCACCATTCACTGAATTGAGCCCGTGCATAAACTTGCACCTACCAACTATCCATTTCGCCCAAGTCCAAACCGTTTTTAAATTTTATTTCAGTTTTCAAAGCATTTGTAAATTTCCATGACACCAATGCCAGTGATATAATTTAAACAACTTTTGATTTTTTGGCTGTAAATTCCCGAATCAAATATTTCAGGTCTAAATATGGCTAAGCTTAATTTTTCCCAAAATGTTCTTATTCATACTATTGTACCAACTAGCTTTTATCTAAGGTGACAAAGTATGGAAATTGCAATGTCAAAATTTATCCATACAATGGAATTTGGATTAACAACAATTTCAAAATAGGTATTTAAATTATATTGAATAGAAATAAGCATGCAATAATAATTCAAAATAGAATTTAAATAATTTAAAATATTGGGTATCAAACATGATCAAAGACGTAACTTGCCTTGCTCAATTAATTGTTGTTCTGAAACGGCGTCAAAATCTGACTCTGAAATCTTCGTAATCTATACACGAAAATAAGTCAAATTCAAACAAAATTCAAATAAATTTAAATAAACTCCAAATTAATTAATTTAGGTTCTGAGAGATAGATATTGAATTTAGATGAATTTAGAAATTTGAATCATTAGAATCGGAGCTCGAACGAAGTACAACGGGCTCTCGGAAGATTGAATTTCACATGAAATGATAGAATTGTAGTTTCAGAATTTTGTGGAATTGTTTTTCTAAATGAAAAATAATTTATTGCGCAAGGATGACGTCAGTGACTGGAAAATGAATTTTGGTCGAATTATTTTCTAAAAGAAAATAGGAATGGGCCACTGACATGTGGGCCATGGACCAGGTCGACGGGAATTGCGCCTGGTCCACGGTTGATCGGGTGCGTAGCACCTTGGCTGTGCCACATGTGCGTGACACACGGGCAGCCATGTAAGCAAAGCGATGGTGGCGGCAATATGTTTGCAAAACCGGTGGTGGCTCGGGAACCTATCCGGTGAACAACGGTGTGGCAGAGGGCGGCGAGGGCACCAATCATCGGCAGCTGCTAGGCATGGATGGTTGGCCGGCGGCGAGGGCGGCGGCGGTGGTGGAGCGATGTGGTTGAAGGAGGTGACGGCTTTCCGGCGATGGCGAGGGGAGCACTGTGTAGAACAAGGAACGATGAAATGGCGGCGGGGCAAGGAATCGGCGACGGAAAGTCGCCCGGACGGTGATCTTCAAACTTCTATTTCGGCGGCGCTAGGGCTTTAGGGGCGGTGTGGCTTGTGGGAGTGGAATGAGGGGGTGAGGGTGGTGTCAGGGCGTCCTTTTATAGGGTGTGGGTGGCTTTGGGATAGCGTATGGCGCACGATGGCTGGTGAGACTTTTGCGGTGGGATAAGGCGTTTTGGTGGCGAGAAGGCGGGGATAAGGCCGGAGTCCATTGCTGGGAGATAAGGGATAAGGTTGGCAGCAAGGGCGCGAAGAAAATGGGCTTTCTGCGGTTGGGTTTGAAAAAACAACGAATGGCAACAATGGCGAAGGTGTGCGCTGGCGAAAGGAGAGGAAGGAGAAGGGACTGACAGGTGGGGCCCGGATGTCGGTGAGGGAGAGGGAAGGGCGGGCCGGGAGAGGGAAATGGGTCGAGGAAATTGATATCGGCCCAAAAGAGAAGAGCAGATTTAAATTGATTTTCCAAATTTCTGAAAATGCAACAAATAAAAAGGGCTTTTAGAAAATAGAAAATAAAGTTGAAAAATTTCTAGAAAAATTCACATAAATTCGCTGAATTATTTTGAACTTAATAAAATTATTTTCAACTTAAAGTTGTCTTTTAATTTTGAACATAAATTATTTTTAATTTCTGAAAAATAGTATAAGCCTGTTTAAAATCCAGAAAACTCAATACATTTTCTTTTTTTGACTTTTAAAATCTAGGAAATTTAAGAAAAGCAAGAAAACTCTTTTAAATATCAGAAAATCCAATAAAATAATAACTTCATTAATTTTATTTTTGGCAACAGAACTTTGGGTGTTACATTTTGTGTCCGAAAACAGCAAATGGAAGTTCTTTTAACAAGCCACTGCAAATGGCAAACAAAGAGTTACACCATTTTTCTGTTATGGAAAAACTGAACATCGATTATATCCATGCAGTCCACTATGTTTTAATGCGATGTTTGTATTCCATGCACAGTTGTACTCCTGCTTGATGCATGTATATGTAATATGTTGCACGACCATGCTTATGGAAGATTTTTCTCTGAATGCTTTTTTTTCCAGCCAAATGATTCCTTTTTACTATCTCTGTTCGTTATAATAACAAACGTTGATGCAAAGATGGAATAATTAGCATGTGAAATAAAGTTGCATTTTACTGGCCAGAAAAAGGTTGATGTTGAAAGGAGCTTGTTAATTTGCAGGATATTGATTGTATGCCACTACATCCACTGGAAAATTTCCCCGAATCTCTCAGACAGCAAAACATTGTGAACAAGTATTACAGCAGCTTCTCTGAAGCAAAATTCGAGGATCAACCCAAAGAGTTGGGTAGTGGAGGTGCAACAGGATTAACATCAAATGTGAGTCTCGACAGTGCTGATGCAACCTCCCATATACCTTCTAGTCACCCGATAAGTACTTTAATGACGCAAGCAAAGGTAAAAGCATATTTGATTTGTAAGCTATTTAATTTTATATAGTCAATGTAGAATAACCTAACTGTTTCCCTTGTGGGATTTGTGCAATAGGGTGACACAATTGATTCCATCGCACAGGCCAAAGCTACAGTAAACGAGGTTACAGTTGCTGCACAACAGGCAATGTACAGTCAGCCGTGCACACTGTCACAGATACAGGAAAGAGAAGCTGATATAAGGGCTCTTGCTGAACTATCACGTGCTCTTGATAAAAAGGTAAGTGCACAGGCTTGGGCCTCATGTTTGTGTTTCTCTAATGTTTGAAGATGAAAAGGGTACTGAGTTGTGGTCTGTACCGAAGTCTCCACCACCTTTGCTTTTAAAAAGTTGGAACTGCCTCACAATTAAAGTCTAGAAGTACACAAAGCCATACTATTAAAGTATAGTGGGTACTCAGTGTTCCTTACAGTAATGAGCCTTCAGCTATCTGATAAATGATGGTTCACCTATCAATATCTTTTTACCTTGGGGTAGCGTGGCCTGAATGGCTGAAACGACTCCCTATTGTGGAGTATCTTTACTATTATAAAAGAAGTACTTGTTCGTAGTTGTGAGTCAGCCATCTACCTCTCAACCTTTTGAGTTAGTGTGATATTTTGTGGATAGATACATGCATACATACATATGGTACTATAAGAATCTTGTGTGGATAATTAGATCATCTACGTATGTGGTTTGTGATAAGTCTCTTTGTGGCTTGTTCATAAGATGCAAATTTGTATGCAACTTTTAGATGTAGGGATAATTACCTTATGTATATTGGTTTTTCAAGTTTAGAACTTATATATGTTTATTTAAGATCCGTTGTAACGCACGGACACTCGGCTAGTGAACTATACAATGTAGATAATCCGCAACCACTATTTTTATCTTGGCATTATATTTGAAGTTTCTTTTAGTTCCCATGCCAGACTGGCTGCAGGGCACTATAATAATTCAAAAACCATTATGGGGCCACACTTTGTACTCCCTCTGATTCTTTTTTAGATGTCATTTTAGAATATGTGTGGTCAACCTTATAAAACTTTTACCACTAATATACACAAAATTATGTAGATTTGCCATGTAGAAATGATATTACTGTTAGAATAGGAGTTAGAATAGGGATTCTTTTGTATTTACTTATCTGTCTTTTGTATTGCCTTATCTATATATGACATACACCTCTTGTACTCCTATATATATTGTCTATTGGGGCTCTTCAATATACACACAATATTCATAATATGGTATCAGAGCAAAGGTTAGGGTTAGGGTTCGCTACCTCCGCCGCCGCATCCTAGCCTCCGCTCGTCCGCCACCGGGAGGACTATCTCCACTCCCGGGGGTGGCCTGCTCGACGCCACCTCGCCGCAGGTCTCGCACGGCTGGCGCTACGGCCTAACTCAACTCACTCTACCCCAACAGCCGCGACACCTGGTCGCCTCGTCGCCGCGGTCTTCGTCACGCTTCCGCCCGAGCTCGCCATCACCTCGGACTCGTCTGCGCTGCGGCCTATGCACGGGTGCTGCTGTTGGTGGAGATTGAATCGGCTGCTAGTTTTGCTAGTATCTACTAGCTATCCTTTGTGTCGTTTTTCTTTCGTTGCGTTTATCCAAGTCCGTGCCACTTTATTTTTTAGTTCGTCTAAGTCATGCGAGTCCATAAATTTATTGTCAGTCGTAGAAGCATAGGAATTCTTTTTGCATGACAGCAGCCGCCGCTCTTTTCTTCGAGCTGCTGCAGATCGTCGTTATGATGCCGCCGCTCTCTCTTAGCCGTCGCCCCGAGCTTTTAAGGCCGCCGCGCTTCTTGTACACTGCGTCGCTGCCGTCTTCAGCTTCGATCTGCGCCGCCATGCTTCTACCTATTCCTATTCGGCTTGATTTGACAACTCTCTTTATTCATGTCGGTTTCATCTTCTTCGTCGTGTTGCTACGGTCGACTTTTTCATTTTGCCCCTTGTGCTTTATGGGTCATTGTATGCATTCCCTGATGGGAGGAAATCTTTTGATATTCGACATATTTTCCAAGAGCTACATGTTACGATGACATTATCAAGACCCGGACTTCGGATTTTTCATATTTTAGTGTCAACCCTTTTCAAATACAATGCTATTGTGTACGCCTTGCATTTGCGGAGGGTGGGGAGGGGGGGGGGGGTGTGTTAGAATAGGAGTTAGAATAGGGACTCTTTTGTATTCCCTTATTTGTCTTTTGTATAACCTTAGTGAACTATGCAATGTAGATAATCCGCAACCACTGTTTTTATCTTGGCGTTATATTTGAAGTTTCTTTTAGTTCCCATGCCAGACTGGCTGCAGGGCACTATAATAATTCAAAAACCATTATGGGGCCACACTTTGTACTCCCTCTGGTTCTTTTTTAGATGTCGTTTTAGAATGTGTGGTCAACCTTTTAAAACTTTTACCACTAATATACACAAAATTATGTAGATTTGCCATGTAGAAATGATATTACTGTTAGAATAGGAGTTAGAATAGGGACTCTTTTGTATTTCCTTATCTGTCCTTTGTATTGCCTTATCTATATACGACATACACCCCTTGTACTCCTATACATATTGTTCATTGGGGTTCTTCAATATACACACAATATTCATAACAATTACTAGATTTGTCATTAAAAATACTTTCATATTGTCATATTTTTCATTATTCGTACTAATATATAATTAGAAAAAGTAATGGTCAAATGCGTTTATTGGAGACCCGAGACTGTGTCAATGTCTAAAACGACAAGTAAAAAAGTACGGATGCAGTAGTTTGTAGGGTGCCATTGAACATATTTAACACTAACTATTTATTAAATACACTTGCTTTTGATTTTTTTTACACACTTGCTTCTGATTTTTTTTACATTACTCAAAGTGCGAAATGTTTATATAATATTCTTGTTTTGTTTATGAACTGTTTAATATTTTGTAGGAAGCTTTGCTGGTAGAGTTGAGGCATATGAACGAAGAAGTGTCTGGAAAGCAAAAGGATGGGGAAACTATTAGAGATTTGGAGCACTTCAGGAAGCAATATGCTATGGTCCTTGTCCAGCTAAGAGATTCTAATGATCATGTAATCTTCCCAAGTTCTAGCTGTAACTTCTAGACTTGTATTAGCTTGTGGTTTTCATGCACTCAATTACATAATGTTTCCATACTCAGGTGGCTTCGGCGTTGCTTTCTCTGCGGCAACGTAACACATATCGTGGGCATCCAGCACAGTCATACTCTAAATCCGTGGAAAATGGTGGAGCCTTTACTGTAACACCGGACCCGTATAACCATTTTGGTTATATTAATCAGGAGTCCGGATCCCAAGTGATGGAAATTATTGAGACTTCGAGATGCAGAGCAAAAATGATGGTTGATGTTGCTATTCAGGTTAGTTAGCCACAAGTATTTGTATTTCTATCGGTATCATGCCACGCTATCCAATCCAGGAGTCGTTGCAATTCTGGTCTAGTCATCCCTTTATATTCTTTGAATGATTACCGTCTGATGAACATCCACCGTTGTATTTCTCTTCACCAGACAGTAATCAGTCAAAGTATATAAAATTATAGTTCTAACAGTAAATATTTAGTTCATGATAAAATCCGCGAGTAAATTTAAAGTTAAAGAAGTAGCGAAGAGGACCTATTCTTTTATCTAAACCGATCATATATGTTCAGTGCAGTCCTTGAGGGAACTCAAGATTCCAGGATCTGTTTAGTTAATCATGAATGCTTGGTTCGATCGATCATTTTCTGTTACAGATTTGTACTTAATGATCATTTGCTGTTACAGATTTGTACTTAATGCTCTGTAGTCTGCTTGGAGTTTTTGGCCATTTTGGCACGTTTTCGACGCGTATTTACAGAAATAGCGTCTTCGGAGTGTATTTTAAAAAATAGCACTGTTGCCGCGACGGTGCGGCAACCCCTCCGTCCGCCACGTAGCGTTGCTGCCACGACGGCGTGCGGTAACGCCTCGTCGTCGCCACATGGCCTCCCCACCAGCCACAGCCGCCATGTTGGTTTTCTTTTAAAAAAATCATTTATGCATAATTTTTTTAGGAATTTTTAAATATAGCAAATGAAGCGGGACTGGCTGGGGGAGGCCACGTGGCGGCTGCGGAGGCTTTCCCGCACGGCGGCCGTGCAGCAATGGGTTACGTGGCGGGCGAGGAGGGGTTGCCGCACGGTGGCCATCACCGTGCGGCAACAGTGCCATTTTTTCAAATACACTTCGAAGACGGCCATTTATATAAATACGTGCCAAAAGCGTTCGTCCTCTTGTTGAGGCCGCCTCCTTGTATTGTACTATCTTAGATATGTCTATTGTTGGACAGTTGGATTAGAGACACAGCATTTAGCTTCTAGAATTTGTTTATTTGTCTGAAGCATTACATATTTTATTCTCTCGTATTTTTGGTGCAAGTGAAAATAGAAGCGTTACTTTGCGATCGCATCCTTTCAGTTCCCTTGTTTAAATGTACTTGCTGCCTACCATTTTCTGTTTTCAGGCAATGTGCAAAGTGGGTGAAGGAGAGAACGCTTTTGCGAATATAGGGGAAGCTCTGGATAATCTGAATAACCGCGGTACTGGCTCCGGTTCCAGCATACTAGGGATAAGACGGATACCTCCTGATTCGGGACTGGCAAATTCAGCTTATCAAGGGAACAGCGTGTCTGGCCACTTTGACCCTGCAACAAATAACACTACTAGTCCGAGGTTGCCCAACGGTCGTGATTCCGAGGCCCAATTTCCTTCCGAGTTGATTTCATCCTGTGTAGCTACCGTCCTTATGATACAGGTAAATCATACAAACCGTATGAACTGTTTAGTCCTACCGTGCCTGGTGGTCTAATAATGTCGTCATTTCCATTCATCAGAACTGCACGGAGAAGCAGTATCATCCTGCCGAAGTCGCGCACATCCTTGATTCGGCGCTTTCGCGCCTACAGCCGTGCAGCTCGCAGAACGTTCCGATCTTCAGGGAGATCGAGACGTGCATGGGCATCATCAAGAACCAAATGCTGGCGTTGATACCGACCCCTGTCCCCTAGTGTCATGGCCCCTACGGGCACCTTCACCATATATGTAGGAAACTGGATTACTGTATGTGCTGGTGTATTTTTCATCCCCTCCCCGCCCCATTTTGTACAAGGTGTATCTTATTTAATTATTAGTGAACTATTCTTATTGTCAACTAAAAATTAGCAAACCGGTTGTGAATAATACCGGTATGCACTCGCTCATTCCCTCGAGCTCATGTATGGAGTTTCCCACTTTCCCCTCGATTAGGACGTACAATCTATTTAAATCTTCTCCTGTAGTTGAAACTCTTGGATAAAATTTTGTTCTGGTCACTGTAAAAGTGCGTCATCTTGGTTCTAACACCGCATAAACGTGTCTTGTTTTTGTGATTTTTTTAAATAATATTATTTTTAAAAATAATTACAAAAATAATTAGTTGTCTCAAAAAATTACAAAATTAGACTCGTTGCTGGTTGAACTGGCGATAGTGACTTTTTATTGTTGCCGTTGGTCCAACTTCCTGTCGTCAGTCGAACTGGTGTTAGGAAGTAAACAGTGTTTCTGTCGCTAGTTGAGAAAAGAAAGGTAGTGAAGTTCTGTTGTTTGTCGCGGAGGAGAGAGAGAGATGGAGTATCAGATCTGGTCAGCCATCTTTCAAGTATATGTTTTTGCAGCTTTGTATATTATGTGGAAACAATGTCGGTTAGCAAACAAAAAATAGCGACATAGAATTCAATAGATTAGATAATTTTAGTCAAATTATGTAGTACATCATTTGAGCTATGTATAGTCTAGTTCATCGTACACATCAAGAATGTTCCAGTACTCGTACGATTTAGGATAAATCTGCTGAAATAGGAAGACGCCTATTACAAATTTGTGAAAATTGTAGAGTAGCTAAGAGGGGTAGGTAGAGCGTAATCAAAATAATCCCAGTTTTATTTAGTTTTCTATTTGTGCTTGGTAATTATATTGTTAATACTAAAAAATAATTTTAAACTAGGAAAATAGCATGACACATTTTAAAATTATAAAGAAATGTAGAGATGAATTAAAATATTGTGGTTGTTATTTTTTGTTTCCATTTGCACACGGTAAATATTTAAGCAATCTTGGATACACTTTTTCACACTAGGAAAGTAGTAAGATACATATTGCAAATCTGTAAACATTTAAGAGTGGCTTTGTACGGGTTATAGAGTTTGTATGCGGTAATTATTTTGTTAGTGCCGAAAATACTATGAACTTTGTATAGCTGAATGATCCGGAGTTGCTACATAGGCTACGTATAGCTGAATGATAAATTTGTCAACTTTGTTTATTGTTTTTATTTGCACTCGGCGCTAATTTAAAAATTCTGTTTGTGGGGTTTGTGTAACTTAACCAAAATAATCCCAACATAAATTGGATTTCTATTTGTGGCTAGTAATGATTTTGTTAATGCTGCTTCTTATTACCGTATGTACATGTTCCGTAGTATTTACTATGTATGCATTGAATTTTCATGTATGACGGACCCAGGACACGCTGCGCAGTGGGCATACGAATTGCTTAATCCGGTGATTGGCGCACATCACTATAACCACCTCAGTACCATCCTCCCCCAGGAGGGAGAGACGACGATTGAGCCTGGCGCGTTGTGGCTGCGCATGCTCATTAGGGCATGGAGGGTGGACCCATGCTGGATTCCGAGGTACGTGCCGTTGCGATCTTCGTGTACCCATTTGCAGTTTGACTACTTTGGGTGGACTAACGTTTGTTCATAACTTTACCCGACACAGTTTGAGGGCACCAGGCCTCCTTTCGCTGGCATGGCCGGTCCTGGACCTACGTACATGCGTTTTCCATACGACCGGGCCCTACTGACGGCACTAGTTGAATGCTGGAGGCTAGAGATGCACACGTTTCACCTTCCATGCGGGGAGATGGCGCTGACTCTTCAGGACGCCACTTTCGACCGGGTTGCCTTGAGTCGCTTCTCCTAGCGGCGTCACGACATCCCGCCACGTGGCGCACTTAATCTCCTAAAGAGGTTCTAGGATGTCCGCCACGAGCAATGAGTACAAGGAGTTCAAGAACACCACATGCCGACGATAAGGTGGATCTCGCCGCTTCACGTAAGTCTTAGTAGCTCACGCCTCTCGCATCAATTCATTTGTGATCCATGCCAACGTGTATATGTGTTCTCGTAGCCTGAGCGTATGGTGGAAGACTCACTCGACCACATTGTTAGGAGGCACTTCGAGGCCTACCTATTGTGACTGTTCGGGTGGGTCATGTTCGTGGAGTCTTATGGCAACAACGCCGACAAGCACTACATCCGTACGCACATGAGCTAGCGGACTAGGCGGTGGAGGACATCCGGCGCTACGCTTGGTCCGTGGGCCGCGCGACAACATACCGCGCGATCTTGTGTGACACGTGCCACCGGATCCGGGACAACTCCATCCTCTCGACCACTACTACTTGGACCACCGTGGCACCTGTGTCTCCTTGGGGGCCACACCGCACGCGCGCCTGCACCGACCCAACCGACGCAGACCTCCTCACGACACCTCCGGCTACTCGCGGCCACGGCTACCTCGCACTGATCCTCCGACGACGCATTCAAAGACACGTAGTCGCCTGACGAGGGCGGGGCGACACGGGTACGCCCCAAGAGGGCCCGCGAGTAGATATTTATTCCTTAAATGCCGCCATGTCATGTAAAATATTAATTTATGTACAACTATTATTATGGTAGTCTCGTGTTTCAAGATTTATTTTTTCGCACTTGACTCCCCACACCACCTTTTGATCGATATGATAAAGACGCCGCGTGACGCTTACTTTTTAAAGTGACAAGATTACACTCTGCCACACGACCTTTTCAGAGTGACAGGACCACACTCCGCCACACGACCTTTTCAGAGTGATAAGACCACTCTGCCACATGACCTTTTGAGAGTGACAAAACCACACGTCAGGACGACGTGACGAGGTAGCTTTGCGTAGCGACGTGACCTAACGAGTCTGCTTCTCGCAACGACGTGACGCAACACTGCCACACGATTCCTCCTCGGGGCCACAACCTCGCGGATGCAAATTTTCTTCAACCGGATTGCAATTCAGCCGCGTAGGCAGGGCCGGCTCGACATATAAATATTATTGCAATTCTCTTGTATCGAAACTTCAACGCAAATCAATCCCCGCAGGACCCTCAAGAACCGTCCATGGTCGTAGTAAATTTTGAAGTTGGTGACATTCGACATATTTGATAAATTGCACTGTAAAGAAGAATTCCACGATTAACCACATATCTCAAACTAGACTACCAACCAAAAAGTATTACGTACAACATACTATATTACGTCACCCTACATCTAAAATTATGTAACCCATTTGGTTTTAAAAAAAAACCTGACAGGTGGGCGACCGAACGGGCATCGTTTCACTAACTCCTCTCCTTCTCTCCCTTCCCTCATTCTCTTTTTGTAATTTTCTAGGTTGAGTATTTATTTTTGTAATTATGTTTTAAAAAATATTATTTTAAAAAAATTCTCGTTTTTGCCGCTCGTTGCGCTGTCATTTTATTTTTGCCGCTTCCGCTAGCTTCGGTCACTTAACAGTTACTACATGACCCGCTGACCAGGTGTGGGATGTTAGGTTTATTGAAAAAGACGATATCGCCCCTTCTCTAACCCCTGATCTCTTATTGTCTCTGGCGACAGTGGGTCAGCGGTCGGAGATTCTGGCCGAAGAAGATGGTGGTGCCGTGGCGGCGGTACAGCTCCGGCCCAAGGTGGAACCGGCTTGCTTTGCCCTTCTCACCCTTCCCCCTCTCCTCCCTTAGCTCCGGCACCGGCGAGGTCGGGCGACACCTCACCTGCTCACGTCGAGGCACCACGTCGCCATCGGCGCCCTCCATATGCTCGCCGCCATCGTCCCTCCTATCTCTCTTTAGTCTCCTACCTGTGCAAAATGTTAAAGGAGTGCGCCGAACCTGTCGGACGGAAGGCCTTCGGAATAGCCGCCGCAGCTGCCATGCAGGTAGTAGCTCGCGGCCGGCGCCGTGGGCCTGATGCAGGCATCGCGCGCCGGCGGTTTGGCGCGGTAGAGCGCGGCGGGCATGTCGTGGTTATGCTTGCCCTCGTCGGTCGTGATCACCGCGCGCAGGTTTTGCTCTACGTGCTTCCGCACTGTGCACCCGGTCGTGGTGCACTTGTAGTAGCTGTTGGAATCGCTCCCAGGACTATGCAATCTCACAGATGTAATGTTTTCTGATGGTGAGCAGTAATATTCAGAGAACGGAAGAACAGAGTTCTTCAGAGGGAGAGAGCAGAACTTTGGGGCAATTTTCTCTCTGATTACTGTTAACAAAAACACACCAATATATGCCGAATATAAAGCCTAACTACTCTGAATCATGCTAATCCACAATCTGTAAAACAGGAAATAAACTAATGTGCGATCCGCACGTTACAGGGAATAGAAATCTGCAGGAAAGGAAATGACTAAAATTTTACTGATATTGCGCATGATATTTTCTTCTGGGTGACTCGGTCTTGCACTTCCAATTCTCCCATGCCTGAGTTATTTGCTCACATTCTCCCCCTTAATTCTGGCATGGGTTCAGATCACATACACCAATCAGTTGTCGCATAGCACCCAGTTTTACTCCTGACAATGCTTTTGTCAGACAGTCAGCTCGTTGTTGTCCCGTGTTGACAAACTCCACCAGTATCTGCTTCCTCTCCACACACTCTCTAATAAAATGGAATCTTGTATCTATATGCTTGCTGCGGCCGTGGAATACTGGGTTTTTCATAAGAGCTATTGCTGATTTATTGTCAACAAACAATGTAACTGGTTTTACCTCCGTTCTAGTCAGCTCACTGACAATACTTCTTAGCCATAACGCTTGACAAGCTGCAGCAGTAGCTGCCATAAATTCAGCCTCACAGGATGACAAAACCACCATCTTCTGCTTCTGGGAGTTCCAAGTCACCAAATTCTCATTCAAATAGAAGATCATACCACTTGTGCTTCTTCTCCCGTCAAGGTCTCCCGACAAATCACTGTCAGAATACCCGAAAATACTCTCTTCACTGTTTCCTTTCACATAAGAGAGCCCGAAGTGAATTGTTCCCTTAAGTACCTGAGGATCTGCTTCACAGCTTTGTGATGCAGAAGTTGTACGTCTCTCCATATACCTGCTTGCTATTCCGACTGCATAAGAGAGATCTGGCCGGGTATGAAACAAGTATCTAAGACACCCGATCACGCGTCTGTACTCCCTGGCGTCAACTGGTGCCCCTTCAGAGTTTTTGTGCAGCTTCGTCTTGGGCTCCATTGGGAATTTTGTGGCATTGCAGTCTGCCATTCCGAATTGGAGTAGTATTTTCTTGGCATAGGCTGACTGTTTGAGCACAAACTTTCCCTCCTGCTGCTCCACTTCAATTCCCAAGTAGTAAGAGAGAAGACCCAGATCACTCATCTCAAATTCAGTCATCATCTGTTCTTTGAACTTCAAGATCTCATTGGTGCTGCTTCCTGTCACGATGAGATTGTCCACATACACACCTACGATGACTCTGGTTGTTCCTTCTCCTTTTGTGTAGACTGCTTGTTCTTGAGTGCATATCTTGAAGCCCAAATCCTTCAGACTTCTGTCCAGCCGAATATTCCATGCTCGTGGAGCCTGCCGCAGCCCATATAACGCTTTTGTCAGTCTATACAGCTTGTGCAGCTGGTCTTTCACTTCAAATCCCTCTGGTTGAGTGACATAGACTTCCTCTTCTAATTCACCATTAAGAAAGGCTGACTTTACATCCATGTGATGTACTTCCCAGCCTTGATTAGCAGCATGAGCAAGGATAACTCGAATTGTGTCAAGTCTGGCAACCGGTGCAAAAACTTCTTCGAAGTCAATGCCATGCCTTTGCACATACCCCTTAGCAACCAATCTTGTTTTGTGCTTGACAACTTGACCATTCGAGTCCTTTTTCAGTTTAAACACCCATTTCAATCCAATAGGTTTGTGGCCTGCAGGAAGTTCGGTTAGAGTCCAGGTTCCATTCTTCTCAATGGACTCTAGCTCCTTCTCCATTGCCTCAAACCAGCAGCGCTCAGTCGTTGCTTCTTGGAAATTTGAGGGTTCTTCAGACATTGCCAGCATCAAATCCCCTCTTCTTCTTCATCGGCAGCTGCCACTTCTTCAGAGTTGGCATAAATGTCTGCAATTGACCGAAATCTCACAGGTGCATCAAGTGACTCCGACGATGACCATACCTGAGTTGAAGTGGCTGTACCAACACTCATTTGTGGTGTAGAAGGACTTGGCATCTCGGCTGTGGATGACATGTTCCCTGACCTAGCACCTGCTGCAATGGATGGAGAGTTTCCCTGAGCTTCTCCTGTGATAGGCATTGCTTCTCCTGAACCAGCTTCAGCTTCTGTTGTAGTATGACAGTCGTCCGAGCAGAGAGTATCAAAAACAACCAGTGGTTCTTGTTCTCCACCATTGCTTGCATCCCACCTCCACTCAAGATTTCCTTGAAATACAACATCTCTGCTTACTTGCAGCTTACCGCATCGGGGATCAAACAGACGCTGTGCTTTGCAATTATCTTCAACACCCAAGTACACCATGGGTGTACTCCTGTCTTCAAGCTTCTTGAGGTGAGGTGATGTATTCTTCGCGTACGTCGTGCAACCAAATACTCTCAAATGTGCAAGATGAGGCTTCCTTCCTTCCCAGGCTTCAAATGGAGTATGTTCTCCTAGCGCCTTAGTTGGGAGGCGATTCAGAAAATAGACAGCGTGTCTAACTGCTTCCCCCCAAAACCTCGCTGGTACTCGCATGCTCTTGAGCAGTGATCTTGCCATAGCCATCACGGTGCGGTTACGGCGCTCTGCAACTCCGTTTTGCTGAGGCGTGTAAGGAGCTGTGAGATGCCGCTCGATCCCAGCCTCTTCGCAATATCGAGTGAACTCGACAGAAATTCACCTCCGCGATCCGTCCGGAGTGTCTTGATCCTGTGCCCAGTCTTGTTTTCAGTTAGAATTCTGAATTTCTTGAATGCCTGAAAAGCATCACTCTTTGCTGGAAGCGCATACAACCAGATCCACCGAGTGTAATCATCGATGACCAAGAGGAAGTATTTGTTACCAGTGAGTGTACAAGGAGAGATTGGTCCACATATATCAGCATGGAGTAGCTCAAGCGGCCTCTTCGCTCTGAAATTTGCTTGCCTTGAGAACGGCAACCTTGCGTGTTTGGCAATTACACAGTCTTCACAGAATTTGTTCGGCTGGGACATCACCGGAACTCCAACTGCCATCTTCTTCTGCCCCAGAAGTTTTAGATCATGGAAGTTTACATGGCCGAGCCTCGCATGCCACAGCCATGCTGGATCATTGAGGCTAGTCAACAGACATACTGATTTTTCAGTCTTCAAACTTATCTGGTACAGGCGGTTTTTCGTTCTCTTCACCTGCATCAACAGTTTGTCATCTCTGCCATATACTTTCATGGTGTCACCTGCCATATGCACCTTATTCCCATCTTCTGTCATTTGCCCAATGCTTATGATATTGCTACATAACTTGGGAATGTAATATACCTCTTGGAGAAGCTTCTGATCTCCATTCTTACATGTGAAGGCAATTGATCCCTTTCCCCTGATCTGGACAGTGGATCCGTCCCCAAATCTCACTCTCCCAGTGGTGGTCTCATCCAATTCCTTGAACTTCTCCCAACAACCAGTCATATGATTGCTAGCACCATTATCTAAGTACCAGATATCCTCACATTCTTCAAGTTTGTCGCCTCGGTACAACTCCGGGAGTACTCGTTCTTCATTGAGCAAGACAGCAGCTTGTCTCTCCTGCTCAATATGCGCCCCTCCTGGGACACAGCCAGCATCAGTGCTGGTTCTTCGTCAACGGCACAGATGAGATGAGCTTCATCGTCTTGCCACTTGCTCCGGCACTCAGCCGCAAAATGCCCCATGTTTCCTAGTTGTAACACTTGACATTGCTCTTGCCTCGTGTTCCCCGGCCGCCGCCACTGGTGCTCCCAGTTTTCTCTTGGTTTGATGTCCCTCGGCCGCGTCTTCCTCGCCCACGGCCTCATCCACGCCATTTTACCCGATCCGGGCTGTTGGATCCTTGCCCTCTTCCTTCGGTTGAAGTGCCGCCACTATTACCTTTCTGCCGTGCATGCCATTCGGCATGTGTAAGCAGAAGTTGGCCGTCAGTGCTGTTGGAATTTCTTTGCATTCTCAAAACTCTTTCTTCATACGCCTTTAATCTCCTAATTGCCTCCTCAAACACTATTGTCTCAAGGTCATAAAACTGCTCAATCCCGGCGACAACAGTGATAAACTTGTCAGGGACAGAATCAAGCAGTTTGTTGACAAGGACTGAATCTTCAAGTGTGGTGCCGAGACGAGTATATTTGCTAGACATTGCACTGAGCTTATCTGCAAATTCATCAACCGTTTCATTCTCCTTCATCCGAAGAGCATCGAACTCACTCTTCAGCGTCTGCAAGCGTGCCTTCTTCACCCGATCTGACCCCAGGTACCTCGTCTTGAGGCCGTCCCAGATCTCCTTGGACGTCTTCTTCTTAGCGATCTGAAGCAAGACGTCTTCGGGGACGCTTTGAAGAAGATATGCTCGCGCCATCTTGTCCTTTCTTGCATCCACCTGTGCTCCCTCTGCTGGCTCCACAACCTCCCACACTCCCTGAGCGTCAAGGACTGCTTCCATCCTAATCGCCCACACCGGGTAATTAGATGGATTTAGCATCGGCGGATGAAACGGCATCGCACCGCTTTCCTTCGCTGCTTGATGTGGAGCAACCGCCATCTTCAACGTGGAGTCAGGAATTAAACACTGGAGCTCTGATACCAGATGTTGGAATCGCTCCCAGGACTCTGCAATCTCACAGATGTAATGTTTTCTGACGGTGAACAGTAATATTCAGAGAACGAAAGAACATAGTTCTTCAGAGGGAGAGAGTAGAACTTTGGGGCAATTTTCTCTCTGATTACTGTTAACAAAAACACACCAATACATGCCGAATATAAAGCCTAACTACTATGAATCGTGCTAATCCACAATCTGTAAAGCAGGAAATAAACTAATGTGCGATCCGCACGTTACAGGGAATAGAAATCTATAGGAAAGGAAATGACTGAAATTTTACTGATATTGCGCAAGATATTTTCTTCCGGGTAACACGGTCTTGCACTTCCAAGTCTCCCATGCCTGAGTTATTTGCTCACAGTAGCTCCTACCAATATAATACGAGAAGACGCCCATGCATGTAAGCTCACACGGTCACATCGTACGTGACCAAATTTGAATGGATGAGTTTGGCTTTACGCTCGATCCTTGGGTTTGCGTTGACTTGACCACCGTCTGCCTGCAGTCGAACCTCCTTTCGATCACGTGTAGTCGAATCCTCTTCCGTCTAAAATGTAGTCGAACCTCCTTCTGACCAGGTAGTCGAAATGATGAATAGTACTCAAAACAAAAAATACACAACTGGTTTTGGGAGCAACTGCTCATCTTTTTGTTTTTTTTCTATTTTTTCAACTCAACTCACAACACTTTTTCCACATTACACACCTTATAAAGGATGACTTCAAAGACTCGTATACGGACTAGCAACCGACTCGGAAATAACTTACTTCCTCTACCCGGATGCTATGTCTAACACCGGATACGGTAATGAAAACAGAAACTAAAAAAAAAAATACTAAAACAAGATTAAATCCAACAATCACCCCTTTAATCTTATTTCTTTCCTTGGCCGATACCGCCCTACCGCATGCGCTTGCTCCATCGTGAGCCATACACAAACTAACGCTTGCCGCGCCTTGCACATGTATTGAACTTGTCCTTCCTTGCACACCTGCCTGGGCTGGGGCACCTGCTCCCACGATCACCTGAGCTTCGCCATTACCAGAGCCACTTGCCCCTCTCTCTTGGACTAAGTTTGCTCGCTTTCTCGCGTACATCTCAGCTGAGGTTACACCGCCTCACCCTCTTGTTGTGCCTACATGGTGGGGTCTATGGGCTTGACCCGAGTCGCTGGTTCTTATGCTCGTATGCGCCTGGGCCCTGCCGCCTTGACTACTTGGGCTACTGCCTTCTTGGCCTCCCGCGTGCGGGCGTGCATCTCCTGCACCAACAGCCCCTGCTGCAATTGCATGCATGTGGGCTCCACCACCAGAACCCCCTAGATCTGCTGCATCCAGCAGAAACTTCATGGGCATGAACTGACCGACCCAACAATGCCCTGTGCGCCTTCCTTCGCACCGTCTAGACCTTTCGAGGCTCCGTCTGCTATGCCTCCTGCTCCAACTATGTGTCGCTCATGGGTCCCGCCATGTCCTTGACTGATACCCCAGTTCCACTCTGGCTCCTCCAGACTGTCCTTCACACAAACCGGTTAACAAGTTTTCAGAGGAATTTTGTACAACTATGTGAGGACCCCGGTTTATTAAGCTTGTAATGCTTAGTCGCCAATTGACCCTAGCATCACAAACAAAATAACCCGTGTCTTCGAGATATGTATACTTCCCAGAAATGCAGTATACACATCCCTTTACAAAATTCATGCATCAATTCCATTCAAGACATAGAAGCAAAGCAACACATAACAAATCAAAAGACATACAAAGTAAAGTTATTACAAAAGGGAGGCCGACCGGCCAAAAGACATACAAATAACTAATTAGACAGCGGAAGCGAAATGCCATAAGATGGCGATAAACAAAAGAGCCAATTAGTGTGCATTTACCCATAAGGCAACCAACCAGACCGCCAAGCTAGTCGTCAAACCCGCAGCACATCTCACAAAAGTGAGGCCCTTGGGGCTCACCTTCCTCCTCTGCAACAAATAGTTAAGCAAAGCAAATGAGTACAAAAAATTGTACTCCGCAAGATTTACGTGTAGGGTAACAGACCTATACATATGCTACATGCAAGCTTATTTAAGTGGAGCAGGCACTAGACTCATTTACAGCATAAAGCAAGTTTTCATTTGCAATAATGTAATAGATTGAAAGCAATTTTATAATCAGATTTTATTTGATAAAAACAGCGATAAACAAGTAACAATAATACCAAGATATCCTGGAAGTAGCTAACCCAATAGCCACCACAACAATAGCATGAATTCCCCATTCACACCACTCATGTCAAGTTTTATTTAAAAGGTTGTAGTCTAGTTCTTCCACGACCTTACCAATCATGTCCATAACCTAGGACGAGGCTATTCGAATAGATTTAACCCTGCAGGGGTGTATCAATGTACCCACACGTCAGACCGCCTTTTTGCCACATGATTTAGCATACTTCTTTTGGTATGCCGGCATAGCTAAGTCCTACGAGACCTTTCCAATATTATGCATTAACTACGAGTCGCCCGTATGGATAGAAACCCATACGTTGTGTTGGAGTCATCGAAAGGCTCCGTCAACTACCCCTCACGGGCAAAGCCTTGGACAACTGCGATGCCCCTCGAGGTGGAGAACCTACCCGGAACTCCACCACCGCACACCCAACACAATAACACATATCCTTTTTCACACAACACAATAACACAGATTCTTTTTCACACAACACACACAACCCACCTCCTGCGACTCGGAGCTAACACACGCCAAAGTACTAAGTCAAGAGAGGTCCCATATCCCTCTCGTGTGGTTAGCACGCAAAATTTCTTGGCTTAGTGACATAAGTAACTCGGTCCTTGGGGGACTTAGGCACCATTCCATTCACACCCAACAGATCACACCAACATCCATTGTGCCTAAGTCGAAACAGTTTTATTTTCAGTTTTTGACTTTACAAAATTAACAAAGCACAAAGTGCAGGACTGTAATACTCCGGAAATGGATCGGTAGAAAGAAAGAGGTCAGAGAGAGCGAAAGAAAGTGTTTTCAGCGGAAAATTCCTTTCGTCGGGGGTATTCGTTAATATCGGGCAACATGGGCGCGATTCACGACCAGAGGCCCATTAGTGGGCCGCCAGCCCATCTAGGGGCCGCCAAGGGAACACCCTTTTCCCCAAACCCTATTCCTCCCCTTTTCCCCCAAGCCGCCTCTCCTCCCCCTTGTGCCGCCCTCTTCCTCCCCTCCTCCTAGGCGCCTCCCTCTCCATTGGTGGCTGCCATTGAGATCCCTGAGCTGCACCCCGGCCTTCCAAGTGTTCTTCTTGGTTCTTCCTCCGCGGCGATTTCCTTCCAATCGGGTTCGTGGAGTTGGAGCTGGCCAAAGGAGGAGAGGGAAGGCTTTGGGAAGTTGTTCCTCGTCGTTCTTCGGGTCTACAAGGGTAACGAGAGACCCATCGCTGTTTGATTGCGTTAGAGTTGTCGATTCCATGTTTTTGGTAGTATCGTGTAATTTCTGTTAGTAGATCGGTTCTGTACAGTAGGTTGCAACTCGGTTTTGGGTGCCTTAGAGGCAGAATTGGATGATTTCGCCTTCTAGAGTTTTGTTCCTTATTTCATTAGCTTTCTTTTGGCACCTGGATCACAAATTTTCACCCAGTAGATTAAAAGTTATGGCTGTTTTACTACGCGTTGGTCTGTCTGTCAAAACTGATGGGTATAGTCGGTTGCACCTAGGTTTTGATCTAGTTAGAGTCAGAATCAGGTCGGCCACCCAAATAGGTTTGTGAAGATAATTTCACCATGTTTCCAGGCTGATAAAAATCACTTTATTTGGATCAGTGGTTTAAAAGTTAGAGCATTTTCTTTAGGGCTGTTCAGATTTCTGGGCAGACTGCAGTTGTAGTTTTTCAATGGATGGTTAGACCTCTGTAATGGCCGAATTAGAGTTTACCATCAACTAGAGTTTTGTAGCCAGTTAAGTTAAGAAAATTTGTGCACTGGTTTCAGGTCTTTTGGACTTACGGTTTTTTATTGGTGAATTTTCTAGTAAAACTGCCAGATTAGGGATAATTCAAATGGTTGGGTAAATTGATCAAATTGAACTTTTATTTGGTTAGTTTGGCTAGAAGATTGAGGGAGGACACGTGTAGCATTGCCATATTCGTTGCCCTCATTTCGATTATATTTTATTGTAGGCGGTGAAGCGGTGAGTGGAGGGTATCACAATTACCTCCCAACCCGCTGTGCCATGCAAGCGAGCAAGTAATTTGTATTCAATGTTTGATGTCATGTATGATGTGTGAATGAATGTTTACATTTGTTCGTATGTGTAGATGAATGCCATGTATTCTTTTCATTTATGAGTACTATTCCATATTGACATGTGATCATCATGACATGCATTCATTATTTTGGTAAGACCCATCAATTCCAAAGATGGGCACTTGAAATTCCATCAATTCCAAGATGGGTACGTGAGTCCACCATTCCAATGTGGGCCACGTTACGTGAGTCCACCATTCCAATGTGGGCCACGTTGACTGATCGTATGAAACGCTCTTCATATCGAATACTTTAAGTGAACACCGACGGTGCTTCACTCGCTATACCTGTATATGCTACAATATGTCCATTTCCTTCAATGCACCATTCCACTTCATCCATTCATACATTCGTTTCCAGTATATGTTCAAATTGTGTTTGAGATATATGGCTCATTGTATGTTTGATTGTTACATACAGTTACTTGCTGAGTCTATTGGCTCATTCTTGCTTTATTGTCTTATTTAGGTAAATGACAAGGAAGAATGATCTTGTGGAGGGTAGTTCATCACGATGCACTCACATTCATTTATCAAACAATTTGAGGACTTTTATTATCATTAATTATGATTTGTGTTGCATTGTAATAAGCCAACATGGCCTTGTTTACTTATCTTGCTGAACTGTTTACTTCCATTTCGTTGATTAAGAATTGAGGATGAATGCTTGTTTCCATACATTCTTAATACTTGCTTCATAATATCATGCGATTTGATGTTATTCCTTTGAAGAGTAGTGTTTGTAGGTGACATCTTGACTTCCTATAGTCGTGGTGTTACGATTGGTATCGAGCGGGCTTCGTGTCCGTGGTAACAATATTAAAATGACACACTTGTGCACAATAGGAAGGGTTGGGTAAACCATTGTTTTTCGCAATTGCTTGGTTTTGTCCCAATTAATTTGTTTATCGATTCGTTGAGCTATGTATTTGATTTTCTTTACATTGTGTTGTTCATAGATGGCTAGAGGTAGAGGCCGTGGTCGTGGTCGTCCACCGACCCGTAATGGTGGTCGTGGCCGCGGTTCGGCAGCTACATCGTCTTCGTCTCAAGGGTTGGTGGTCTGCATCGAGGAGATTGCCTCATTGCGCCTCGGTTCTCGAGCCACCGCCGCAACCGCCGATCTCATTCGCACCTTAATAAGGGAGAATCAACAACTCCGCCAACAATTGCAGCGGCCATTCTCGCTGTGCCGCACCGGTGGCGGAACTCGTTCTTCTTCTTTGCTCCACCCGAGGCTAGGATGAGCCTCCGTGAGTGGATGTCGCCGTCTCGACACTTTTGACGGAGCAGTACACCGGTTCAGCCGCGGACTGGTTGAGGTACATGGAGCGCCGCTTGGAGCCTTAGAGCTGCATCCGCGAAGCGCGATTTGTGGCCTTCACCAAGGGCCAGCCGACATCTCGTGGGAAGGGGTCCTGTCTTCCAGACGCCAAATACAGGTCTTGTTACTTGGGAGGTTTTTGTGGAGAGGTTCGGACACGCTTTATCCCGACTCCTTCATTGAGAAGATGGAGCAATCACTCGACCTTTGTGCAAGGAAAATGTCAGATCGAGTATGAGGCCGGATTTAACAATCTGTGCGCTTTGTCCCACCGTGGCAAGTGATGACAAAGAGAAGGCTAAGAGGTTCGCGGGGCCTCAATCAGAGTATCGCCAGATTCGGGAGCCACAGTCTACGTGACTTTAGCTCGGTGGTTGAGCAAAGCTAGAGGATGGAGTTGGAAAGAGCTCCTTCGCCGCAAGGGCATGTTGCTAGTGGTTCTGTTGCTTATCGTGGATCAGCGGTGGCGAAGCGGAGTTTCGGTGGAGGTGGTGGGTCTTTTCACGATCCGCCGCTAAGAGGTTTCACAAGAACCAACCCTCCCGTCCCGCTTAGCGATGGCGATCTTCTTCTTGGCGCCACGTTCTTCATCTTTCGCCCTACGATTGCGCCCTGCTCGTGTCGTGGCATGAAGTGTTTTCGGTGTGGTGGCGGGCATCGAGCTTCGAATGTTCCTTCAAGGAACATGCCAGATGTGGTCGAGAGGGCCACAAGTCCTCGCAGTGCAAGCAAAATCCGGCTAGTATCATCAAATGGGAAGCCGTCCCAGCAGCCTTCTTCCTCCGGCTTCCACAGAGGTTCGGATTCAGACTGACAGCTAGCCTCGCACCACAAGTACCCTCCAAAGATGGGGTCCACTGCAGCTTTCACTCCGGCGCCTCCGCAGGTTCTATTGGAATCCCGCACCATCCGCCCCTCCGTCGCTTGTTCCTCCGGTATTTGTTTCCAGCTTTCCGACGCAGAGTGTTGGTGCGTCTTATGCACCGGTGCATCGGGGTTTACGCCATGCCCACCCTCGAGACCTTGGGACGCCCCTGATGTGGTGATGTACTTTACTTGTTGATTCGCATGATGCCTTTGTACTTTGTTTGATTCGGGGCTACTTACTCGCTCGTGTCTTTGGAGTTTGTTAGAAAAGTGGGTTTGAGTTTTCACTTATATCCAGTCGGTGGTAGTCGGCTCCCAGAGGACTTATTTCTAGCTCTACCGTCGTTCCGGTTGTTCTATTCTCGATAGATGATGAGGTTTTTATCGCGAATCTTATGGTTATTCAATTGGCACCATTCGATGTTATCTCGGTATGGACCGTTATTCCAATACCGTGCCAAGATTTGTTGTTTCGAAGACGGTGACCTTGCTAGCTCCTTAGGTGAAGAACGGTATTCCGAGGCAGCGACCGCCTCGATTCAAGATTTGTATCGCTAATCTATTCCCTAGCCGTCGGGCATCGACCATCGGATTACTTTGCTCCTCAATGAAAAGACCGATTCTTTGCGGCGTATTGAGGAGATTCCGGTTGTGAAGGAGTTTTCCGATGTCTTTCCTATAGAACTTCCGGAATGCCTCCGGTGAGGAAAGTGGAGTTCGGATTGATCTTGTTCCGAACTCGCCGTTGTCCAAGTCTCCTTACCGCTTGGCTCGGCCATTTCAGAAGAATTGAAGAAACAATTGACGACTGCTGTCCAAAGGTATGATTCAATGAGCGTTCGCCTTGGGAGCGCCGTTCTCTTTATTAAGAAGAAAGATGGCGGTGGCGATGTGCATAGATTATCGGGCGCTTAATCAGCGACGGTGAAGAACAAATATCCTTTGCCTCGCATTGATGACCTTTTCGATCGCTTGAAAGGAGCTAAGATATTTTCTAAGATTGATCTCGATCGGGTTATAATCGATTCGAGTTCGTGAGCGGGATATTGAGAAAACGGCTTTTCTACGAGGTATGGTCATTATGAGTATAAAGTTATGTCTTTTGGACTAACGAATGCTCTGCAGATTTTCATGGAAGCCATGAATAAGATGTCGCATCAATACCTTGATGATTTCGTTGTGGTATTCATAGATGATATCTTGATTTATTCCAAGACAGAGGAGGATCACACCCACCATTTGCGGTTGGTACTTGAAACTTTAAGAGAGAATCAATTCTATGCCAAGTCAAGAAATGTGAGTTCGGATTTCGAAGTTGGATTTTTGGGTCATGTTATTAATCGAAGGGTATTTCATTGATCCTAGTAAGATTTCGACGGTGGTTGAGTGGAAGAGACCAACCAATGTTAAAGAAGTAAGGAGTTTTCGGGTTTAGTGGCTATTACGGCGTTTTGTGGAGGGTTTTCAACCATTGCTAAACCAATGTCCCGATTGACACGTAAAGGTGTTAGGTTCCAGTGGTCCGACGCTTGTGAGCGCAGCTTTTGCTCTTTGAAAGATAGATTAGTGATCGCTCCAATTCTTACTCTTCCCGAGCACAGGAAGAGATTCACTATCTATTCGAGATCGCCCATAGTTGGACTTGGTTGTGTACTCATGCAGATGGTAAAGTGATTGCCTATGCATCGAGACAATCAAGAAGCATGAACAGAATTATCCCACCCATGATCTAGAGCTTGCTGCAGTGATTCATGCTTTGAAGATCTGGCGCCATTATTTGTATGGCGAATCTTGTGATGTGTTCACTGACCACAAGAGCCTGAAATACATCTTTACCCATAAGGACTTGAACTTGAGACAGAGGAGATGGCTAGAGTTGATCAAAGACTATGATCTTACTATTCAGGACCATCCCGGCAAGGCTAATGTGGTAGCCGATGCCTTGAGTCGCAAGGCGACACCTCCTATCCTCAGTTGTCTTATTGCTGACTTTGAGCGTATGGATATTTCTTTCTGCTTTGCGGGTACCGCATGCATCGAGACTCGCTTGATTTTAGAGTCACTCTTCCGGATCGGTGCGAGTAGCACAACAAAGAAGATCGATGTTCCAACGAGTGAGGAAGCGCTATACCGAGGGCAAGCGTGGTCACGGTGTAGACAAATTTGATTCTTTGCGATTTAAAGGGCGCCTTTGTGTGCCACAGAGTCTCAAGTAAAATTGGAAATTTTGAAAGAGGCCCATCGTATTTTATACCGTACATCCCGGGAGACCAAGATGTACAAAGATTTAAAGAAAAGTTTCGTGGAAACGGATGAAAATTGATATCGCCAAGATGTGGCTTCATGTGGGTGTGCCAATGGTCAAGGCCGAGCACAAGCGACCAGCAGGACTGTTGCAACCCTTGGAGGTACCGGTTTGGCCATGGGACGATATATCTATGGATTTTGTGGTTGGTTTACCTCGCACTCAGCGAGGAAAGGATGCTATTTGGGTAATTGTGGACCGGTTCGAAGAAGTCGCACATTTCATTCCTATTCGTACAACCAATTCGCAAGCGATTTGGCTCCTCTTTATGTACGAGAAATTGTGCGCTTGCACGGAGTGCCAAAGACCATTGTTTCGACCGAGACGCCAAGTTTGTTTCCAAATTCAGGAAAGTTTGCAGAGTGCCTTGGGCACACAACTCCGTCTTAGCTGACCTTTCATCCCAGACGGATGGGATACCGAGCGCACCATTCTGACTTTAGAAGACATGCTCGGTGTTGTGTTTTATCCCGAAAGGTAATTGGGAAGAGCATTTAGCCTTGGCGAGTTTGCTTATAACAACAGATTATCATTCCAAGATTCGAGCCGCTCCATACGAGGTTCTCTATGGGCGTAAGTGCAGTCCCGCCAGCCGGGATGAGGTTGGAGAGCGGGCGCCTTGGGTCCCGACCGGGTTCGTGAGACGATGGCTAGAGTGGCAGAGGTTAGGCAGAATTTGTTGGTCGCCCAGCCGGCGATGTAAGAGCTACTGTTGATGTCGAAGGCGAGATTTGGAATTCGAGGGGAACAGAAGTTACATGAGAGTATCGCCATCTAAAGGCGTAGTGCGTTTGGCACCAAAGGAAAGCTTAGTCCAAGGTATGTTGGACCCTTCCCAATCGTGGCACGAATTGGGAAGCTAGCTTATCGTTTGGACCTTCCTGATTCTATGAGTGGGGTTCACAACGTGTTCCATGTTTCGATGCTTAGAAAGTTTCTGAGAGACCCAGATCATGTCATTCCTTTGGAGCCTTTGATTGTCAGGCAAGACCTTACCTTCGAGTCCCGGCCAGTGAAGATATTGGAAGAATCAGAACGGGTTCTGAGGAATAAGACCCTGAAGTATGTCAAAGTTCTTTGGTCGCATCAGACTGAGAGAGAGGCCACTTGGAAGTTGGAGTCCCGCTTGAGAGAGCAATACCCCGACCTGTTCGTTCAAGGTAAATTGTTTAAGTTGTAATTTCCAGTATTTATTTCTTTCCGTTGGATCGTTGGTTAGATTCGAGGTCGAATCCTGTTAAGGGGGGTAGACTGTAATACTCCGTAAATGGATCGGTAGAAAGAAAGAGGTCTGAGAGAGCGAAAGAAAGTGTTTTCGCGGAAAATTCCTTTCGTCGGGGTATTCGTTAATATCAGCAACCCTGGCCGCAGTCGCGACCCAGAGGCCCATAGTGGGCCGGCCAGCCCATCTAGGGCCGGCCAAGGGGAACACCCTTTTCCCCAAAACCCTATTCCTCCCCTTTTCCCCCAAGCCGCCTCTCCTCCCCTTGTGCCGCCCCTCTTCCTCCCTCCTCCTAGGCGCTCCCTCTCCATTGGTGGCTGCCATTGGAGATCCCCGAGCTGCACCCCGGCCTTCCAAGTGTTCTTCTTGGTTCTTCCTCCACGGGCGATTTCCTTCCAATCGGGTTCGTGGAGTTGGAGCTGGCCAAAGGAGGAGAGGGGAAGGCTTTGGGAAGTTGTTCCTCGTCGTTCTTCGGGTCTACAAGGGTAACGAGAGACCCCATCGCTGTTTGATTGCGTTAGAGTTGTCGATTCCATGTTTTTGGTAGTATCGTAATTTCTGTTAGTAGATCGGTTCTGTACAGTAGGTTGCAACTCGGTTTTGGGTGCCTTAGAGGCAGAATTGGATGATTTCGCCTTCTAGAGTTTTGTTCCTTATTTCATTAGCTTTCTTTTGGCACCTGGATCACAAATTTTCACCCAGTAGATTAAAAGTTATGGCTGTTTTACTACGCGTTGGTCTGTCTGTCAAAACTGATGGGTATAGTCGGTTGCACCTAGGTTTTGATCTAGTTAGAGTCAGAATCAGGTCGGCCACCCAAATAGGTTTTTGAAGATAATTTCACCATGTGTCCAGGCTGATAAAAATCACTTTATTTGGATCAGTGGTTTAAAAGTTAGAGCATTTTCTTTAGGGCTGTTCAGATTTCTGGGCAGACTGCAGTTGTAGTTTTTCAATGGATGGTTAGACCTCTGTAATGGCCGAATTAGAGTTTACCATCAACTAGAGTTTTGTAGCCAGTTAAGTTAAGAAAATTTGTGCACTGGTTTCAGGTCTTTTGGACTTACGGTTTTTTATTGGTGAATTTTCTAGTAAAACTGCCAGATTAGGGATAAGTCAAATGGTTGGGTAAATTGATCAAATTGAACTTTTATTTGGTTAGTTTGGCTAGAAGATTGAGGGAGGACACGTGTAGCATTGCCATATTCGTTGCCCTCATTTCGATTATATTTTATTGTAGGCGGTGAAGCGGTGAGTGGAGGGTATCACAATTACCTCCCAACCCTGCTGTAGTGGGCAGTAAGTAATTTGTATTCAATGTTTGATGTCATGTATGATGTGTGAATGAATGTTTACATTTGTTCGTATGTGTAGATGAATGCCATGTGTTCTTTTCATTTATGAGTACTATTCCATATTGACATGTGATCATCATGACATGCATTCATTATTTTGGTAAGACCCACAATTCCCAAGATGGGCACTTGAAATCCCATCAATTCCAAGATGGGTACGTGAGTCCACCATTCCAATGTGGGCCACGTTACATGAGTCCACCATTCCAATGTGGGCCACGTTGGACGGTCGATGAAACGCTCTTCATACGAATACTTTAAGTGAACACCGACGGTGCTTCACTCGCTATACCGTATATGCTACAATATGTCCATTTCCTTCAATGCACCATTCCACTTCATCCATTCATACATTCGCTTCAAAGATATGTTCAAATTGTGTTTGAGATATATGGCTCATTGTATGTTTGATTGTTACATGATTACTTTGTGAGTCTATTGGCTCATTCTTGCTTTATTGTCTTATTTAGGTAAATGACAAGGAAGAATGATCTTGTGGAGGGTAGTTCATCACGATGCACTCACATTCATTTATCAAACAATTTGAGGACTTTTATTATCATTAATTATGATTTGTGTTGCATTGTAATAAGCCAACATGACCTTGTTTACTTATCTTGCTGAACTGTTTACTTCCATTTCGTTGATTAAGAATTGAGGATGAATGCTTGTTTCCATACATTCTTAATACTTGCTTCATAATATCATGCGATTTGATGTTATTCCTTTGAAGAGTAGTGTTTGTAGGTGACATCTTGACTTCCCTATAGTCAGGGTGTTACAAGGACATAAAGGAGTAATAATTAGATTTGTGTGATCAAGATCATCGACTACGCCTAATACTACCGATAGCTAAGCAATTCTAAGCATGACCCGAAAAGACAACAAAAGAGAATAAATAAATCACCGGGCTCTAATTCACCAGCGATATTAATAGCTTATGTTTTGTGGTAGGGGATAACAATTTAAGGGCAACCATGCAATAGGAATAGCTACCTCTAATCGGGAAAAATACTTTGACACAAAAGCATGCATACATACAATTTGTAAACAAAGTATTAGACTTAAAGTAATAGGACATTTATGATCAAACTGCTTGCCTTTATTTGCTGGAACTCTGGATATTCATATGAACTTCTCAATTGCACTCTGAATCGTCGTCGTCTAACGGTAAGAACTGACAAATTGAAAACATCGAATAAACACCAGAACTCCAAAAAGTCTCCAACAAATAAGAAATTAATACAGAAAATAGAAACTGATTTTAGATGCGTTTAGGTGATAATTTTTAGTTCAATTGGAGTTCATTTCAATTAATTAGGAATTTGTGAAGTTTTAAATAAACTTAACAGGACACCTAGTACTCACAAGCACCCTCTCTAGGCATTCTAGGTATACAACCACGATGATCATACAGTCAAAATCAATCCTCTTAAATTCTTGATTAACTATCTAAAATCCTTTACGAATGGTACAATTAACATGCTTCTATTATGCTTGATCAACTACAACTAGTTCAATCATGGAATTGACTAACTGTGATGTCATTATTCAATTCTATTAAACCTCTATTGATTTGACTCACTAATGTACTTGACAGTTGCAGCACTTATTCAATAATCACTTAACTAACTATCTATAAATCTCACTAAAAAGACATAGTGCTATGTATGCATTTGTTAAATATATTGGAGTGATCACTTAGTTCATGGTTAAAATAAATCATCCATTTGTTAATTACATTTAAATACGTATGACTAATAAAATGACATGCTTAACATTATTATGCACATGCATAAGTAATATCGAACGCGGTAACTAAAGATTTTACCGCCGCACGCGCTAGGCGTGCGACTGCCACCGGACGACGTCTTCTCGGTGCTCGCCCACCGTAGTTGTCGACGACAAGCCGCTGCGCCGTGCTCGGCTTCTCGACTAGGCGCCGCGCCACCCGCCGCGCCACGTCGCCTCGGCCAGCTCAGCTCACCGAGCCACTGCAGCTGCTCCTGTCGGCCACTTGCCTGACCGTAGCCGCATGCCGCTGTGCTGCCAGAGTGCCGTGCCGCCGCACTACTCCACCGGCCGCTCGCCTGGCCGCAGCTGCTAGCAATTGCCTGCACTGCATCTGCCTGCTCGGCTGCTGGGAGCTGCATTGCTGCACTGCCGGCTATATTGCTGCTACAAGCCGCCGGCTGCACTGCATGCTTGCAAGCTCTGCCGACCAAGCTGTGTGCTACTGGGGCTTACGCCGACACTGCTAGCCAGTGCATGGCCGAACTACTGCTGCTAGCTTTCCACTTGCTGCCCAGCCGAGCTACTCAAATGCACTACAGATTGCACTACCGAGCACTGCCCCTGCTGCTGTCCTGTCCGGCCAGAGCTGCAGCTGCATGGCCTGCCGACTGGAGCTGCTGGCCCCAGGCTGCCGCTGCTAGCTAGTGCCCAGCCAAGCTGCACTGCCGGTGCTGCAGAGTTGCCTTCGGCCGACTCCTGCTGCCAAGACAGGCCGAAATGCACTGCAGGCACTTGGAGCTGCCAAAGTGCTTCCAGCCGAACCGAGCAATGCTATGCCGAACAGCACTGCTAGCTAAATCGCTACAGTGCGTTCCTCCCTCCCCTTTCTTGCATGATGCTCAAAAGACGATGCATGCAAAATCTAATTGGATCAATGGAATCCTTAGATGATGAGGATCCAGGTATAACATGCATGAGCTAAATCTCTATTTTTCCTAGAGATTGGAAGGAGAGAAGACATGAGATGAACTATTGCTCATGACTAGAAATGAGAATGAGTGGAGCTCTCGGCTGTGCATTGGAAACAAGAGTTGGCAGTGGGGGTTGCTCTGTTGTAAGAAAGAAATAGCATTGTTCTTTGGTTGCTGGGGGAAGGAGATGGCGTGAGGGAAGGTAAAGTAGTTGAATGGCATGAAGAATGGCTGTGAACAGCATGGAGAAAGTGGCAGGGGATGGTGCTTTCGGCTGGACAAGACATGGCAGGGGAAGATTAAAGAAAGGAATGGATGGGAGGATGGTTCGGCTGGGGTAGGAAATGACAGGGAGTGAAAGAAAAATGGTTGTGTACTTCTCTGATAGAAACTGAAATGACATGATTAAATAACATTTCATTTCTTTCTTTAATTTGTTTTGGACTCGCTCAAACGATCTCGCATGCGAGAACTAAAGGTAGGAATAGATTACCCTCGTGATGACGATCGCAACGGTATAACATACATTGACGAATTCAAGATTTATGTTGGTGATTGCGAGGAGAGAAGTTAGGGAGCAGAATGGACAGGCAGGTGTTTCATCTGCTAATTCTTTTATCCTTTTTGAGAATTTGCTCAAACTGCCTTGCATGCGAAAACAAATTATAGAATCGGGTTGGTTGTGCAATGCTGATCGCGGTGGTATGACATGTATAGCTTGGTTTTGAGTTTTTGGATGAGATTTGAAGGAGAGAAGCAAAAGTAGTTAGCAGGGACAGAAGACGGAAAAGATGACTGGAAAAGACGGGAACACACAGGCGTTTCGCCTACGGTCGGTCGATATTCAGAAGGGAAAAATGATGATACTAATACATGCATAATGATATAATTTTTGTGATGCATGCGAATCAAGAAATCAAAATAATTAATTTTAATTACAGTCTTTTAGACCTTCGATTTAATATTTATTATTATTACTTGATGTTAGAAAATTACAAAACAAGCTTTAATTAATTCCTCAATATATATTTAGAATCATTATGCTGAGTTTAGATTTTTTTTATTTATAAATTTTCATCTCTATTTGTTTTATTTACCTATTAAGTTTGCGTTTCAAATTGAATTTCCAGATTGAATAAGCAAAATAAATAGGGAGCCAATTAACCACCAAAAAAATCCAAACGAGCATATCAGAGAATATAGAATCCAACTAAAATATTCCCACAGTTGAAATCCTTTTAGTTTTTCTCTGACTTCAAATTGAGTTTTTGAAAGGGAGACGATGTATTGGATTACTAGGTTTTAAATATTAGTCTTCAATTATCACAGGATTCTCAATATATGGGTTACACAAAAAGTTTTAAAAAGTTCAAAATTTCACAAATAAACATTAGATGCTTAACTAATCCAACTTAGGGATTTTGGGTTGTTACAAACTAGTTCGAGGATCTTGCCACCTTCATCAACGGGTCTTTGTTCTTGCCATAGATGTAACACCCTGGCTATTCGGAAGCCAAGATGTCACGCAAATCTAACAAACACTAAGAATATACAACAATGACAGGTTAATCAGGCTCAATTAACAATATATCATAAGGAACGACGATAAACGATTAACAGTTTCATGAGAAGGAATGGAAAACATTCATAATAAAGACGTACGGTAGGCGTTACCAAAATTGGATTATTACAATTTGGAAATTTATCAAATAGTTGACATAACTGAAAGATAACACTAGTTATTCTGGTTTGATAAAAGTGATGTGCATCGTGCTGGACTATCCCTCAAAAGGTCTTGTCTTCTTCCTCATTTACCTAAATAAACATACAAAGCAAGGATGAGCCAAAGACTCAGCAAGTACTTTAGCGAATAATAGAAACATTAAGCGAACAAAGCAATCAAAATCCACTTGTGAAAAACTTCTCTGAACATATATGGGAATGAATGGAATGGAATAATGCAATGAAGGAATGGACTGCTCACAACTTATACCGGTATAGTGAGTGACACACCCGTCGGTCTTCACTTAAGCCCGTACTTAACAAAGTCCGGGGATCCAATTACCGTATGAAGAACGTTTCATACGGGTGTCCGAAGTTGCCCACATTGGAGTGGTGGCCAACATTGCCCACATTGGAGTTGTGGGTCTTACATGCCCATACTGGAATTGATGGGACTTACAATTTTTTCCACGTCCGTGGACAAGAAACAAATGCATGAACAGAATAAACTTCATGCAATGAACTCCTATCACATCATAATGTAGAAATATACGTGGCATACGAACATGAATAGCCATACTAACAATTCATCCACACCCAATCATCACCATTCATTAGGATAAGACAAGGTACTTGCCTTCCGCGCTGTGACGTGTTGTGGATATCGTGAGGATATGTGCACGATCTCAGGATGATGAGTCAATTGGCAATGGCGTTGTTGGTTTGCAAAATCTCGCGTTTTCGGGTTTGCTCCAAGGTCATCAGCCTTTGGCGGATCGACCGGTTGTCTGCCGGCGGTCGGACCGCCCGTGGAGCGATCCGGCCGCCATGTTGGCGGTCCGACCGCTTTGAAAGTTGGGTTTTGGGTGGGCCAAAAATAGGTTGTGTAGGCAAGTGAGGAGTCTTACGGATGTGGTCCCATCATTTTGGAGCTCGATCAAAGTTCTATTCGTTTGAAATTTCGGAAGGTTTGAATTTCTCGCTGAATTTTGGCTAAGTCATTTGGACCGTCCGACCGCCGTTGTGGGAGCGGTCCGGCCGCATGAAATCGGTCCTGACGTACGTGAAGTGATCGGGCGGCGTGATCACTGGAGGTGAGCCAAGTGTTGCATTGAGTTGGTTTCAAGTGTGTTTTTATATATGAACTTCAATGCTTTATTGTTGTATATCGCATTGCGGGGCGATGTGGGTCAAGTTGTGAAGAACTTGTTCCCGGAAGCGGTTTGTTTGTCTATTCTTTGTGCGGTGGCTTGCGGTCAACGGCGTCAACGGTGAGTGGATCGGGACTACGCTTGGAGAGCCGAGGTCGAGCGATCGGGGATACCGGGTGAGGTTGTGTGACTCAAGCATGGTGCGAATGGACAAGATGGATCGAACGGGTGGTTGAAGCAATTTGGTTGGATCGGTGGTGCGAGATATCGGTGCGAGTCTCGGGAGGTTCGATGGGATTCGGACAAGAGAGGCTTGGCGTCGATGAGAACCGTGATCAACCTACACGTGGTGAAGCAGCGATTGCTTCAAGAGTTATTTGTGTGTGGGTCCCATGTGTAAGAGACCCAAAGGAACCCTAGCTCTCTAGTATAAATAGGAAGGAGAGGTGGAAAACCTAAGCAAGCATTCATTTAGCCCCTTCTTCCTTTTTCTAGGGTTTGGAGGAGAGGAGAGGAGATCTAGGGTTTGGAGTGTGCTCTTTGTTGAGCTCTTGCCCTCCTTGGTGGAGAGGCTTTGTAAGCATCTATTGTGAATGAACAATCTTGTGATGCTTAATTGAAAGACCATTTGCTCCTTTGTGTTCTTCTCTCTTTTGGATGTTTTTGGTGCTTCCTTGATTCAAAGGTTCATGCTTGGTCTCTCGGCCTACTTTATCTTGCTTTGATGTGTGGGATTACTCCTAGAGTCATCTAGATCATCAAACCCCACAAGCAAGTCTTGAATCAAGTTTTGTCATTTCTAGGGTTTGAGCACTTCTTTGTTAAAATCTCGAGAGATCGATTCTGCAAGTGGATCGACGGATCGTCGCTAGAAATAGGTCTCTAATATCATTAGGGAGGTGTGCTAGAAATTTGGTCAAGTTTTATTGGTTGAATCAAAGTTGGATCAAATTTCGTTTTGGATTTGGGTGGAGTTTTTGATCTTGGACTCTACCGTCCGACCAAACCTTTCAACGGCGGTTCGACCGCCTGTGTATTCGCACCGCTGGTTTGCCGGTCGAACCTGTCCACCGGTCCGACCATTGGTTAGTTGCGGTCGGACCGCTTCTTGACCGTCGGTCCGGCCGCCCGTGGTAGTGGTCGGACCGCGTGCCCGATGAAGAACATTGAGTTCTTTTCTCCTTTTTGTGTCGTGTGCTTGAGGGTTTATCAAATCCAACACAAGGCTTCGTTGTGTGCTCATCGAACTTCTTAGCTTTCATAGCTAAAGGAGTAAAGTTCGTGTTGGTTTTGATTTAGGCGAGAAAGTTTTGAAAGCGCCTATTCACCCCCTAGTCGCCTTTAGGTCCTACACGTGTTAGGAGGCAACGACGGTATTTCTCCACTCACTGCCCCACCGCCTACACAAATATTTATTCGAAATAAGAATAACAAGACATGATGTGGCTACAAGTGTCTTACCAAAACCCTCTAACTCCCCAACATAACCTGTAGGACCGTAAAGGCGACTAAAGGGGGGGTGAATAGGCGCTTTCTAAACTTTCTCGCCTAAATCAAATACAACACGAACTTTACTCCTTTAGCTATGAAAGCTAAGAAGATCGAAGAAGCGCGGTGGAAGCCTTGTGTTGGATTTGATAAACCCCTCAACCACACGACATAAATGGAGAAAAGAACTCACCGCTCGAGGCGGTATCGCGCGGTCGGCCCGGCTACCACAGGCGATCGATGGAAGGTCAACCAATCGTCCGACCGCAACTAATCGGGCGGTCGGACGGTGGACAGCGGTTCGACCAAGCAAGACAGCGGTCTAAACACGCGGCGGTCGGACGCCGCTGTAACACCGATCGACCGGTTCATCAGAATCGAAAAACTTAACCCAAATCCAAAACAAAATTTGATCCAACTTTTGATTCAACCAATGAAACTTGACCAAATTTCGAGCACACCTCCCTAATGATATTAGAGACCTATTTCTAGCGACGATCCTTCAGATCCACTTCGCAGAAACGATCTCTCAAGGATTTAACAAAGAAGTGCACAAACCCTAGAAATATGAAAATCTTGATTCAAGACTTGCTCGTGGGGGTTGATGATCTAGATGACTCTAGGAGTATCCCCACACATCAAAGCAAGATAAAATAGTCCAAGGGACCAAGCATAAACCTTTGAATCAAGGAAGCATCAAAATCATCCAAAGTGAGAAGAACAAAATGAGAACAAAAGACCTTTCAATTAAGCATCACAAGATTGTTTGGTCACACAAGATGCTTACAAAGCCTCTCCAACAAGGAGGGCAAGAGCTCACACAAGGAGCACACTCCAAACCCTAGTTCTCCTCTCTCTCCTCCAAACCCTAGAAAAAGAAGAAGGGGCCAAATGAATGCTTAAGGGTTTTCCATCTCCCTTTCTATTTATACTAGAGAGCTAGGGTTTCACCTTTTGGGACCACTTACACATGGGACCCACACACATAACTATTGAAGCAATCGCCTGCTTCACCACGTGTAGGTTGATCAGCGGTTCTCATCACGTCGCCAAGCCTGTCTTGTCTGAAACCCATCGGAACCTTCCAAAGACTCAAGACCGATATCCGCACCACTGATCCAACCAAAGTGACCAACCACCCGCTCGATCCGTCTTGCCCATCTCGCACCATGCTTGAGTCACACGACTCACCCAGTATCCATGATCGTTCGACCTCGGCTCTCCAAACGTATTCCCGATCCACTCACCGTGACGCCATTGACTCGCAAGCACACCGCGACAAAGAATAGACAAACAAACTGCTTCCGGAACAAGTTCTTCACAACTTGACCCACGTTAGCTCCGCAATGCAATATACAACAATAAAGCATTGAAGTTCATACAAAAACACATTCAAATCACATCAATGCAAACTTGGCTAAACTCCAGTCAATCGGTCGATCGCCCACAAGGCCGGCCCGACCGATTCAGCGATCGGACCGCTTCCCACAACGGGCGGTCGGACCGGTAAAAAGACTTAGCCAAATTTTAGCTCAAAATTCAAACCTTCGAATTTTCAACTCAATAGAACTTTGACTGGAGCTCCAAAATGATGGGACCACATCCCGGAGACTCCTCACTTGCCTACACAACCTATTTTTGGTTCAGCTCCAAAAACCAATTTTTAATATGGCGGTCGGACCGGCCACCATGGCCGGTCGAACTCCTCCATGGGCGGTCTGACCGCCCGACACAACCGGCCGAGACCCTGTGGTCCGACAAATTTGGAGCAAACCCGAAAATGCGAGATTTTGCAAACCAACAACGCCATTGCCAATTGACTCATCATCCTGAGATCGTGCACATATCCTCACGATATCCACAATCTCCCCCTTAATGAACACATTGGCAATTATCAAGAAAATGTGGTTTTTCAAATGAAAAGTAAAAACTTCATTTTTAAGATAAAGGCACAACTTGGTCCATAAGCATGAAATAGCCTAAGAACCGACCAAGCTGGCTTCAGAATAGTATAAGCAAGTGAGATAAGGCAATGAAAGCACTAGAGGATTCAAATTCCAGAAAGTAGCCAAAAATCTCACTTAGGTCCAAATGAAAGACAATTGTTCTATTTGACCTTTGATTATTGTGAGTCTGCTTCAATTGCAAATGAAATCAGGAAAAGGCAATAGAACCAAAAGACTTAACTCACTATGATCACAAATTTTCAAAAGGTTCAATTTTTTATTCTATGAAGTTCTTTTATATTAAACCTTAAGTATGAAACCAAAAGCTCCAAATAACATTTTCTTCACAATCTTTCTCCCCCTTTGACAATGAATTCATCAAGATGCGTGAGAAAAGTAAGAGCATGCAGGAATGACTTTATTTTTAAACTTTAGTAAAAAGGAGCCATAACCATTATACATGTAGACAGTACAAGTATTATACCAAGCCATAAAAAGAGTAGATGCTATATTCAATCATGGCAAATCATGTACTGCAAAGCTAGAACCAAGATAGCAGTTGTCTGAGATTAACAGAATTAAAACCATGAAAGGTTGCTCAATATCATAGTTTCACAAACAGCAACTACAAATGAGTCAAGCCATGTCTATAAGTAAAAAGAGACTCAAAACAAGAACTGAGACATTTTGAGCATTAAGAGTACATTTTTTGAAGAAAAACTCAAGCACTTAGCCTTTTTGAGCGTTTTCCAAAAAGAAGTTTTTCACTGTGCTAGATCTCAAGCCTTGCCGCGACCATCTCAAGCGATAAGCTTAAAAGAATGATCTAGGTCATCCAAAACTCCCCCTGAGTTCATGCCTAGTGCAATGGCAAGCCGTCTCATGAGAAAGGATTGGTGAGATCAGTTTTTTCGCACAGAAAATCTCATTTTTCATTTGCTTGACTTAAGAAGATAAAAAAGCTCATTTTTCATCTCAAAATAAGTTCAAGACTCAATTCAACCTATTTGACATGGCAAGAATCATAAGAGGATCACTAGAGCAAAACTAGTCACAAGATCCATCAAGACATGATTTGATTCGAATTTCTCACAGATACAAAGCTAGCAAGGCAAAAGCTAAGCTGAACAAGAAGAGCCATAAAAGAAGTCGAGCAGACTATCACTTGATATGACAAGGTATATAATATGAAATCAAGTCATACAAGGATAAAGATCAAGGCTCCATAACTTTTATCATACAATGCAAGACAAATGAATTGAAACATGCATTATGATACAATGAATGCAAAAAGAACAACTTCCCCCTCAAAACAGCCCAATAGGACTAATAACCCTAACTCTCCCATAAGCGGCAAAACGAGAAGAATCAAGAGCTTTAGTGAAAATATCTGCAAGCTGTTGCTCAGACTCTACAAAGTGAAGCACAACATCACCTTTCTCAACATGGTCTCTCAGAAAATGAAATCGAATACCAATGTATTTAGTCCCGAATGTTGCAACGGGTTTTGGCAATATTTATTGCGAAGTGTTGTCACAGAAAAGAGGAACACTTCCCAAGGATAACCCATAGTCCCGCAGCGTGGATAAAATCCAGAGAACCTGAGAGCAGCCATTGGCGGCAGCTACATACTCGGCCTCAGATCAGGCAATGTAAGACTATTTTCTAGAAGACCAAGAAATAAGAGATGTGCCCAAGAAATGACAAGTGCCGAAGTACTCTTCCTATCCACTCTACACCCGCAAAGTCGATCGAGAAAATGCTCGAATTGAGAGAGCGAAGAAGAAGAATACCGAGTCCAAAGTCAAGCGTATCTTGAAGGTACTGAATATGCGATGAGAAGCACGAGGAAGCTCGAAGCGAGCGCACGCACGACATACGGCGAATTGTATGTCGGCCTCGTATTTGTAAGATAGAGGAGGAGCCAATCATATGCGGTACTCCTTATGGTCCACGGACTCTCCATCCTCATCGTGGTCCAAAGACGGTGGTTGTAGCAATGGGAGTAGACATTGGCCATCGCTTCCCATATTGAGCGCCAAGAAGGTCCTTTGTATACTTACTCGTGAACGAAGGTGCCTTCTTTCGCTTGCTTGATTTGTAGGCCAAGGAAGAATGTCACTCTCCCATCATGCTCATCTCAAACTCACCGCTCATCGAATCTGAAAATCTGGACACCAAAGCATGAGAAGAACCACCGAAAATAATATCATCTACATAAATCTGAACCAGCAAGAAATCACTGCCATGCCTGAGAGTGAACAAGGTTTTATCAACCATTCCCATTTTGAAATCATTTTCAAGCAAGAAACTCTTAAGCCTGTCATACCAAGCTCTAGGAGCTTGTTTCAATCCATACAGGGCTTTAGAGAGTTTAAAAACATGGTTAGGGAATTTTTGATTTTCAAAACCAGGAGGTTGCTTGACAAAGACTTCTTCTTCTATGAAGCCATTCAAGAAAGCACTTTTAACATCCATTTGAAAAAGCTTGAAACCCTTGGATGTTGCAAATGCTAAAAGAATGCGAATGACCTCCAATCTAGCTACTGGAGCAAAGGTCTCTTCAATGTCTAAGCCCTCTACCTGGGAAAAATCTTGAGCTACAAGTCTAGCCTTATTGCGAACAACCAATCCATCCTCACTTTGCTTATTTTTAAAAACCCATTTTGTTCCAATAACATGAGAATCAGAAGGTCGCTCAACTAAAGTCCAGACTTTGTTTCTTTCAAAATTCTCAAGCTCTTCATGCATGGCATTGACCCAAGAGGCATCAGATAAAGCATGGGTGATATCTCGGGGTTCAAAAGAAGCGACAAAAGCGTAATGTGCATGAGAATCGGGAGAAATAAACACGAGCGAGTGACACGCTCTTGAAGATCCCCAATCATCCGCTCGGTGGATGTTGTCACCGAATGCGAAGAGGTGCTCACAGTGCGTATGGCCTCTACCTCATGAGTTGTGGAGGTAGGAACAGAGCCACTCGGATCGTCGGTGGGGATAGGAGGAGGTCGCTCGGTGACATCAAGTAGTAGTAGTAGGCTCTCCACCCTCTCGAGGTAGGCCGGAGGATGGTTTGGATCTTCATCCTCGAGTCATCATCGACGAAGATGCTTCCTTGAATTTCGGGAACTGTGTACCAAGCATCGGGTCTAGTACAGGACTAGCCTCATCAAAAGTGACCATGCAAGTCTCAACAATTTTGTTAGTATCAACATTAAAAACACGATAGCCACGAGAATGAGCGGGATATCCAAGAAATATGCCATCAAAGCATCTAGACTCAAATTTATCAAGGTTGCCATGTTTAAGAATGAAGCACTTGCAACCAAAAATCTTGAAATGAGAGACTTTGGGAGAATGACCAAATCTAAGTTCATAAGAGGTCTTCCCAACCACAGATCTCAAGAAAACCCTATTGGAGATATAACAAGCGAGAGAGATCGCTTCAGCCCAAAATCTCCTAGGAGTAGAATGCTCATCTAGCATGGTCCGAGCCATCTCTACAAGGGTTCTGTTCTTCCTTTCTACCACACCATTCTGCTGGGGAACTCTAGGAGAAGAAAACTGATGCTCAATTCCCCTATCGGTCGAGTAGGTAGAAAAAGAAGAATTCTTGAATCTGTCCCATTGTCACTCCTAATGGCTCTCAAAGCTCGGGTATATCAACAAACAATTCTAAGGACCAAATCTCTAAAGAATCCAAATGCTTCGTCCTTAGAAGCAAGAAAATAAACCCATGAATACCGGAGTAATCATCCACAACCACCAAAGACATACCATTTCCCACCGGTGGTGAACTCTAGAAGGACCAAGCTGATCTAAGTGAAGAAGTCTGTCACAGTCCATCAGTCATTACCAAAGTAAGAGGTGGGTGGGAAGCAGACACCATCTTACCATGTCTACTGAGGTGAGCGCACAAGATCTCTAATGACCTTCACCTAGGCAAACCTCTAATCAAGTCCTTGCAACCGACTCTAGACAAATGATCAAAACCTATATGCCCAAGTCTACGATGCCACAAAACAAGGTCATGAGAATCGAGGCTACAAGACACCTAGGATTGGAGATGGAAGAGCTCTTCAAATTAGCACAAAAGATCTTCTCAAAACTGGAGATCTTAAAAACAAGCTCACCCGAGAAATCTAGAACACTACACTCTCCACTTTTAAACCTCACTTCTAGACCCTCATCAAGCAGCTGAGAAACAGATAGAAGATTATACCTCAGCTTACTTACCAAAGCGACGTCTTTAAGCATGAACTTGTCGTTGACGTGCGGTGCCCTTTGCGATCACGGTCCCGTAGAAGCATCCCCAAAGGTAATCAATTCGTTCTTCGGATGCACGTGTGAGGAGGAGAACCATCTAGAATCTCGGTCATATGTCGAGAACACCCGGAGTCCACAAGCCATATGTCCTCCTTCCTCGCACGACGGACCTAAAAAGCACAATCAGAAAACATCCGTGCCTCAGTACTGGGGTTAGTGATAAATGATATAGGAATCCAGTACTGAGAAGCACGATGTCTGGGAGCAGCAGTTGAAATAGCAGAAACATGATCAGGAAAAAAAATCATAAGGATGCACATGAGAACCACCTAGACCTCTCCGAAACGATCTACCAAAAGATCGATACTCCCCCTGTCTAGGTGCTACCCGGTGTCTCTCCTCATGATGTCCTAATCCAACATGCTGCCTAGACCCACCAAAAGAGTCTACAAAGTTCTCTATAAATCTAGGCCTATATGTGTTGCGATAAACAGGCTGCCTAGCTCTAGAGACTACAGCTGGAGAAGGGACTCTTCTAATGGATTTCAGGACGCTCATCCTCTCTTTTCTCTCAAGTTTTGCTCTCCTGAAGGTAACTCAACAGTATGGCCTTCTTTCTTGCAGAAGGTGCAATGGTACTGGATCTTTTGAGAGGTCTGTACAGAATGAGTGAAAGCACCTTTCTTGCCGGAAAGAGTTTGAGCAAAACCAGCGGATTTGAAAACAACCCCGGAAGGCTTAGGAGGTTCTAGCTCAAATAGACCATTCTTCACAACTCTAGCAATTCTAGGTGGGTTTTTCTTGGAATGCTCTAGGGGATTGAAACCTAGACCGCTATTTTTCACGCTCACTTTGGATTGATCAAGAATCATGTTGAGTTTCTTTTTCCCACTTGAAAACTTCTCAAGAGTCACATTGAGGTAATCATTCTCTTTCATTAAACCCTCACATCTAGTGCACTTGCTAGACTTGATTACCTCATTGCGCTTACTCTTAAGAAGGGCCACTTCCACTTTGAAGGCCTCACAAGACACACAATAGGATTCCTTAATCCTATTCAACTGCTCCTTAAACTTGACTCTAAATGCCTCTTGAATCTGATTAATCATGGTTTCAACTTCAGCATTCAAAACACAAGAGTTAGAATCAATAACTTTCTTAGAAGCAGTAAAAGACATGGATCTTTCAATTTTAGCCTTTTCTTCAAGAGTCTTGTTTAAGGCTTCAATCTCAATTGTAAGCTTAGGATAATTTTCACAAGATGCAACTCTAGAATAAATCAAAGATTTCGTCATCTCTTGCATCTTAATCCTATTATTCTTACAATGAGAGCATGTGTGACTAGCATCAAACTTTTGCAATTCTTTTAAAGAGCTATCCAGGTTTAATTCTAGCAAAGCACAATTTGAGCAAGTTAAAGGGATAGCTTCCATGGCGATCACATCAAGTGAAATGGCATCTAAGCAAGCGTAACTAGACTTGAGAGATTCTAGTTCATCGAGAGCATCTTTTAGTTGATTTGTAACAGAGGAATGAGCAGATTTCAAGCTTGTCAAATCTTTAAGCAAGCTAGTGCAGAATCACAAATATATCGAGATTGATAGATTTAAGCCTAACAACTTCTAGGTTCAAATTATCAATCATAATGTCCTCGCTTCTTAATCATTTTACTTGCTTATGCAATTTCATTCAAGAAGCACCAAAGCCCTTTTCATGTCAAGACTAGAAGGGCATACCTCATCGGGATCACTAAAGGGATCCTCATCGTTGGAGGAGTCATTTGTCGTGGTCGTTTTGGCCATGAAACACATGCCCGTGAAGTCATGTGCCTTCTTCTTGCCACGAGTCACTCTCGTCGTCCTCCGTTTCCGAGTCCACATCGCTCATATTTACATTCTGTAGAGCGGCAAGGACCCGGCTGACAAACTTGCGATAGTTTGTCTTCTTGGGTTTAGCATCCCTCTCCTGGGGATGTCTTCGTGTCTCCTTCTCCTCCTTGCCCTTTAGCTTGGGGCACCTGGAGCGAATGTGGTTTGGCTCACCACATTCGAAGCACGTGATAGGTCCATTTCTCCTCCTACTCCTCACCTTGTTGTACGCTCTTGTGAATTTGGTGGATAGGAGGGCTAAGTCATCCTCGGGCAGTTTCTCAAGTTGCTCATCACTCAAGGAATGTAAAGCAGATAATGAAAAGCCAGATGAGCTACAATCAAGAGAATCAGAAGAAGAACCCTTGGATTTGTCGACCACTAATGCCATCGACTCTGTCTTGGGGAGACGCGAGATAAAATCAATCTCATGCATCTTCAACCTTGAGTAAAGTTTATCCATGGTAAGCTCACTCATGACAGTGTTATCATTGATGGAAGTGATCTTCATTCCCCAGACCTTCACATCAAGAGCACCCAGAAGTGGCGTGCATTTTGACTCGAAAATACCAAGTCAATAGCGGAGATCATGAAGAATCTTAGAGAATCTTCCCACACTCATCCAAAGACTCACCAGGCCTTTGCTCGATCTTTGAGTATACTTTCTTGAGCTGGTTCTGTCTCACTTCCTTGATCGCAGTGGACCCTTCGTGATAGTCACAAAGAGTCCGCCAGATCTCATGAGCAGACCGCAAGTGAGCAACATGCTCAAACTCAGATCGACTAAGGCCTTGGATCAAATAATTCCGAGCCTTCTTCGTTGGCCTCCACATCCGAGTGATCATATCGCCATCTACCGGCACGACATAAGGGTTTTTCACCTTAAGCCAGATAGCGTGCCCTTGAGCCTCGATATATGCTTGCATACGTGCCTTCCAATATGCAAAGTCAACTCCATCAAAAATGTGTGGCTTGGTTGAGTACTTGTCAGTCGCCATGGCTCCAAAGACCAGTTAAGATCTATGAGAAGAGCTAACCGGCTCTGATACCACTTGTAGGACCGTAAAGGCGACTAAAGGGGGGGGGGGTGAATAGGCGCTTTCTAAACTTTCTCGCCTAAATCAAATACAACACGAACTTTACTCCTTTAGCTATGAAAGCTAAGAAGATCAGTAAGCGCACAGTGGAAGCCTTGTGTTGGATTTGATAAACCCCTCAACCAGACGACATAAATGGAGAAAAGAACTCACTGTTCTGAACTGGGTACTGGCGGTCTGACCGGCTACCACGGGCGGTCTAACCGACGGTCAACCAATGATCGACCAAAGAACTAATCTAGCGGCGGTCGGACGGTGGACAGCAGTTCGACCGGCGAAGACAAATGTCTGAACACGGCGGTCGGACCAAGGTAACACCGGTCGACCGGTTCACCCCGAATCGAAAAACTCAACCCAAATCCAAAACGAAATTTGATCCAAATTTTGATTCAACCAATGAAACTTGACCAAATTTCGAGCACACCTCCCTAATGATATTAGAGACCTATTTATAGCGACGATCCTTCAGATCCACTTCGCAGAAACGATCTCTCAAGGATTTAACAAAGAAGTGCACAAACCCTAGAAATATGAAAATCTTGATTCAAGACTTGCTCGTGGGGGTTGATGATCTAGATGACTCTAGGAGTATCCCCACACATCAAAGCAAGATAAAATAGTCCAAGGGACCAAGCATAAACCTTTGAATCAAGGAAGCATCAAAATCATCCAAAGTGAGAAGAACACAATGAGAACAAAAGACCTTTCAATTAAGCATCACAAGATTGTTTGGTCACACAAGATGCTTACAAAGCCTCTCCAACAAGGAGGGCAAGAGCTCACACAAGGAGCACACTCCAAACCCTAGTTCTCCTCTCCTCTCCTCCAAACCCTAGAAAAAAGAAGAAGGGGCCAAATGAATGCTTAAGGGGGTTTTCCATCTCCCCCCTTTCTATTTATACTAGAGAGCTAGGGTTTCACCTTTTGGGACCACTTACACATGGGACCCACACACATAACTATTGAAGCAATCGCCTGCTTCACCACGTGTAGGTTGATCAGCGGTTCTCATCACGTCGCCAAGCCTGTCTTGTCCGAAACCCATCGGAACCTTCCGAGACTCATGACCGATATCCGCACCGCCGATCCAACACCTGCACCAACCACCCGTTCGATCCATCTTGCCCATCTCGCACCATGCTTGAGTCACACGACTCACCCAGATCCATGATCGCTCGACCTCGGCTCTCCAAGCGTAGTCCCGATCCACTCACCGTAGACGCCGCTGACTCGCAAGCCACCGCACAAACAATAGACAAACAAACCGTTTCCGGGAACAAGTTCTTCACAACTTGACCCACGTTAGCTCCGCAATGCAATATACAACAATAAAGCATTGAAGTTCATACAAAAAACACATTCAAATCACATCAATGCAAACTTGGCTAAACTCCAAGTCAATGCCGGTCCGATCGCCCCCCACAAGGACGGTCCGACCGATTCAAAGTTTGATCGGACCGCTTCCCACAACGGCGGTCGGACCGGTCAAAAAGACTTAGCCAAATTTTCAGCTCAAAATTCTGAAACCTTCTGGAATTTTCAACTCAATAGAACTTTTGACTGGGAGCTCCAAAAATGATGGGACCACATCCAGGAGACTGCCCTCACTTGCCTACACAACCTATTTTTGGCTCGGCCAAAACCAATTTTTAATATGGCGGTCGGACCGCCACCATGGCCGGCCGGACTTCTCCACGGGCGATCCGACCGCCCGACACAACCGGTCGAACCGCTTTGTGGTCCGGCAGTCTTGGAGCAAACCCGAAAATGCGAGATTTTGCAAACCAACAACGCCATTGCCAATTGACTCATCATCCTGAGATCGTGCACATATCCTCACGATATCCACATAACCAAAGACTCAAAATGACGAATTAACTAATCAGCCCAATTTTAGCCTTTCTGATCAGCAGTACGAGAAAAATTGCAATTAAATATATGTGAATCATAATGTAATACCCCAGAATTTAGTCGGGTAAATAGACAGCTAATCGGGAGAAGAAAGAACAATAAAAATAGAGAAAATTCATGGAAAAAGGGGGTTATCGCTTATTTTTGCCAACCTGGGCTGCGGGCCGCGGCCCAGGAGGCCCAAGAGGGGAGGCCGGCCAAGGGGGGGGGGGCGGCCAAGAGAGGGGGGCACCCCAAACCCTAGCCGCCCCACTCCTCTCTCTTTCCCCCCCAAGCCGCCACCCCCTATTCCCATTGCCTCTCCCCTGCGCCACCACCTCCTCAGCAGCACCACCTTCCTCCCCGGCGAAGATCATTGCTGCGGTTCATTGGAGGAAAGGCGAGGAGACCACCATTGGAGTACCTGCCAAGTGGAGACAGCAGATCAGATCTGTTCAGCACTGTTGCTCGTCTGTTTTGGGTAAGATTCGTATATTTTCAGATCTGGCCGCCTCTTAGAAAGTTGTAGATCTCGGGTTTAGCTTTCTTTGGGCACTGAGATCACATGATTTGGACCTACGGTTTAGGAGTTATGGTAGTTTTACCGTGACTGACCTGGAGAGCTGACGAGTTGTGGCAGATTGCATTGGCTGGTTATTATGAATTTTTAGAGGCCGAATTAGAAAAGCCACCCAAAAGGAATATTGTAGAGGAATTAGAAATATATCCAAGTTGATAAAAGAACAGAATTTTTAGAGTTGCTAATCAAAAGTTATGGAATTTATACCATCGCTGTTTTCTGACTGTCAGATTGTAAAGACAGAGAACTTCACCTGAATATTAGGGTCAACAGAGTGCCGAATCAAGAGACTTGCCCAACTAGGTTTTCATAGACGGTTCTGTCGTGGTTCCAGAGATACCAAGATCACCCTGTTCCGAGTTTCGTAGTGAAAGTTATGATATTTTTTGTTCTGCTGTTCCGTGAGGCTTACTTCTAGACCGTCGGTAGAATTGAGTATATTTCTTATTCGAACCCTAGGTCTTGAGGGGCTGGATTAAGGGGTGTAAACAGAGTCCTCTTTCAGCGTTTTTATTGTTACCGTTATACTTGTGTAGGAGGTGGAGTTCCTAAGTAAAGGCACCAAGGTTGCTTCTTCGTGTACCGTAGCGGGAAAGAAAGAAACATGCAAGTACAGTAGTGGTAAATTGTTCGTGATCGTTTGTTCCTGATTACTATATTATGAGTATATTGTGTTAATCATGGATGCTTGAATTTTATGGTTGTCAATGGTCACGAATGCTAGTAGTATGAGTAAGTTCATTTATGCATGATGATTTAAGTGTTGATCATGTGCATCATGATATCATATTGGAGGCATGGTCACGTGGTGACCAAGCATTGATTGAGGTCCCCGGTGACCAAGCATTGATTGAGGTCCCCGTCATGATTATGATGGGCTTTTGGGTCCCCATACTCGTGGAGTATGGGCTAAGGTCCCTGTGCTAGAAGGCACAGGCATGGGTGTGCATCGACGGATGCGCACTCTGCAATACCGGTATATGCAAAAGAGAGAAAGAAAAGTGCATTTGAACAGTTTGCATCGTATAAGCATGAGACATATTTCTTATTGGGTTTTGTGGAAGGACGTTGTTAATTACAGTTGCGTTGGCTATTGTCTTACTATTTGTACTTTGTTGAGTCTTGGACTCACTCTTGTTGATGTTGTGTTTTTAGGTACCCCAATTGCGGACGGCATGCATGGGAGGGAGTAGGGTTGCTTTGGTTGCACTCACTACCACACATTCTTTAAAAGATGATTATCATTTAGACCATACCCTAATAACAAGCAAACTGCTTAAGGATTAACTTTGGCTATACTTGAATGCATTGGTTTATTTGTATTAATGTGAGTGCTAAATTTTTAATTATGCTTACTTATGTTTTAGCTGAGTAGATTATTTATGAATGCTTCGATGAACTTTGGATGTTGAAATAGTGATAATTTTATATGCATCTGTTGGAATCTCCGGTAAACTTAGTTATACAAAGGAGGTTCTGCCGCAATTTATTGTAGTGTCTTAGATTTGTATTTGTTACCTTGTTATTTTAGTAGCATTCCAGGCTCATGTTGGGCTGGGGTGTTACACATAATGACTTGAAACCAGTGCTCAAATACTCTTAACGTATTAGGCTACGAAACTCTAGTTGGTGGGGTTCTTTGATTCGGCCAAACCAGTGGCCTAAACAACAGTTGAAAACAACTGATAGACATCTGTCCAGATTGCAGAACAGCAACAAAGAAATTGATGTAACTTTCAATATAATGATCCAATGGAGGTGATATTTATCAACTTGGAAAGATTATTTAAAGGGCTACAATAACCTAGTTGGGTGGAAGTTCTGAATCTGACTCTATCAACGTACGGAACTTACCCAAATCTGACAAACAAATCTGGCGCAGTGGGAAGGAGAAGGTGGCGCACGACAGTGAGGAGGGTGGCGGCTCCAAGTGGGGGAAAGGGGAGGGGAGGGGCAGTGGGAGGGAGTCTCTAGGGTTTTGGGGGAGGAGACCCTCCCCCCTTAAGCTAAAAACCCCTCGACCAAAAAGAAAAATCAGATTTTCCGATTAGCTCCCTCTCCCGAGACTTCTTCTAATACGCCGATTTACTTTTGGGGTATTACAATCTAACCCCCTTAAACAGGATTCGACCCTGAATCTACTCACCGATCTTCCCAGAAGAAACTGCGACTGGAATGAAACAACGATATCTCAAGCTTGGAATTGCTCAGCTATTCACTTAACACTCGAGCACAACAGACGATGCGTACTTCACATAAGGACCCGAGACAGTCAAAGTGATATGTCAACTTCCTATTTTGGCACAAAAGTACACAAATTGCTTATAATCGAACTCTTCATCTAACAAGTAACACCTCCTTTAAACAAGAATGCACAACAAATATTCTTCTTTAACCACTGACTCACAAAGAGAATCCAACTGGAAATAGAGAGTCTTCGTCGCATTCAAGCAATACTAACTCTCTACCAAAAGGGTTAAATCACAAATTTGACAATTCGTCACGAAACCACATCCATTTTCTAAATAGGCATATTACAAATGAATACCACGACAACCAAAGGGGAAATCACTCGAATGCCCAAACCAAATACTTCTTTTGGGTTTGGTGAATTGAAAGACTACCATGCCAACACAGCGCCAACTAAAAAAGCAAATGACACCAGTCAACAACACAAAACTCAAACGAGAATCAAGAAAATGATTCACTATCTGAGGGGATTTTTTTTCTCAGTTTCTCTCTTAGGAATAAAACACCTCTCGAACCTTGATATTTGAATTCATCGCATACCACCAGAGCTTAAACCTCTTAGTTAACATCCTCAAATTATGTTCAAAGTGCAGTACATCATTGACACTATTGTGGAGAGGCTATGTTGAATCCACCCAATACTCTAGATAACTCATTCTAATAACCAAAATCGATTTGATAGAAGGCACCCAAAATATCACATAATAGGTACCACACAATCACATTAACTCCTAATTTCCAAGGACAACAACTCAAGATCTTTAGCACGCACGATTATGTATTACATCAGAAGAGTTCTACCAATTATCATTCATTGCTCAGGAAACTCTATTATTCCACTTTCTCTACACACAATCATCGTGTGACCCATGGTCTAGCATAAAAATGCAAAGCCCAGATTTAACTTCCAAGACATCTACAACAAATTTCTCTTATAACAAATAGTGAATTCATCGGACTAAATCTCTAAGATTCTCACAATTCTATCATATTCACTCATTGACATCAACGGAAATCGCACCCACCATCTCGCAATACGATCCAATTGCTTTATTCTATAACATTAATCAAGGTTTACCTAACTTCGGTAATCCCAAACATTTCAACATGAACTAAAATTCTGTAATTTCACTATTGAAGGACCGAAATGGCAACAGAGGGGGGGTGAATGGTGCCTAAAAATTAATAACTCCCCTTTACTGTATTTAAACAAGCCTACAAAGATCTCTGGAGATCTAAAGAAAATAAATGAAGCAAGATCAAAGAACAAAAACAAGCCTCGGCCGTTTTTCCGAAATCGAAGCTCGGCCAAGTGCGGAAGTTCAAAATCGGAAGTTCCGAAATTCCTGCATGAAGTTCCGCTTATGTAGTTCCACTGTAAAATCGGAAGTCTGATTATCCCGATCAAGAATGTAACGCCGATTTTTGCCCAAAATCCAAACTACTTTTGATTTGTTGTTCTTCTCGTCAAGTTTCACAGACATCATCCTAAACAACATCTTGACCGTATTGAGAAGAAGTTGCAAGCAAAGATTCAATAATCAAAGCAAAATCGGGTTTCTTGAAGAATACGAAAGAAAGACCAAAACCGCGAATAGAGAAATTCTTAGATTCTTAGCTCATGAAACTTTGAGGATATATTAGCAATATCAAAACGACTCTAGCTCTCAAGTTTCATGCACTCTCATTAGATGAATCAAAAGATACACCGAAACCTAGATATTCAACGTATAAACAGTGAGAGGAAGAGTTGCAAAATCAAATAATCAAAACCTCAGATTTCATTGGATTGAAACAAGGATTACAGAGGTAAAGCAAAGAGGAATGATTACAATAGGTTTCAGTTCATACACTCCAACTCAAACACTCTCCAAAAATCCAAACAACCTCTCCAAATGCAAACCCTAATTTTATCTCCATAGTTGCAACCCTATCTCCAGGGTTCTCCCCTATTTATAGCCCTTGGCTAATGGGCCTACAACCCATTAAGCCCACTAGGCCCAAACAGAACCGCCTCCACTTGTGCCGCTTTGCATAAAAGACCCTTTCGCCCTTTGCGCACCTTCTTCTTGAAGGTTCCGTCTTCCTTCTTGTGCACGACTCGCAACCGCTTCAAGATTCACGCCATCTTCGACACATCCCGACCGCTCGACCTCAACGCCTCCGCGCTTAGTCCGTCCACGTGTCTCGCCACGACTCCATCTCGATGCCCCGGTCATCACAAGCAAAAACACATCACATAGCATTGCTCACAATCATAGCAACAACATTTGTATAAGACTCAAACTCATACAACCTCAATTACACAAAATATGCACGACTGCTCATTTCGTACAATCGAAGTTCCGCTTAACAATCGGAAGTTCGATTATCGACGTTCCGCTTCCCATAGCGAAGTTCCGATTATCGGACCGTCCGCACTCCTGTGTTGGAGGATCCGATTCACAACACACTGCCAAGATATCGAAGTTCTGCGCCCTGTAGGCGGAAGTTCCGCACTTCAACTCAACAGTAACTCAAAACCCCAGATTAATCGAAGTTCGATCATCGTAACTTCGCTCCTTACACAAATGTAGTTCTCGATCATCTAACTTCCGCACTACACACCAGAGTTCCGATTATCCCGATTCAAAGATGTAACCAAAGACAAACATGGGGATTCAAAACCCAACCCATCCAACAAGATGTCAATTACTCATCACTCACAAGGGAGGACCTCTCACATGGTCTCTCAATCTCCCCCTTGATGAGTATATTGATAACCACCGAAAAAGCATAAGATGAGTTTGAGTTAAAAATCAAATATGGTCTAAAAAGGAAGTAATAAAGCTCAAGACCATGTAGACACAAGAGAAAGACTTGAGAAAGATGAAAGAGCAATTTTATTTATCGCAAAAACTCAAGGCTCTTCTCCAAAAGACTTACTTTTTCTCCAAAACTTCTCCCCCTTTGGCAATAAAATCATCAACATGCATTTAAGAGGAGGAGATGAAGTTTTTCATTTTAAGCAAGTGGAGCCATGAAGATTATCCAAAATGACTATTAGAGAATTACACCAAGCCATAATTCAACAGAAAGCTATCAAGATCATGACAATTGATGTATAGAAAAGCTAAGCCAAAGAAGGCATAATCTGAGAATTTGACCAATTTCTTAGCATGCCAAGTGTATCAAGATTATAATCTAGCTAAGAGTTATCCAAGGAAGATGCAAGCCATGTCAAATAATCTAAGTTGAACCAAGAAGACTCATATTGAACAGTTTAGAAAGCTACCAGCCATAAGATTGACTCATTTGATCCAGTACTTGGTCTTTTTAATGATAAGCACTCTTAGCACATTTTGCTTTTCTGAAAGACATTTATGGCTTTATCTTGGTAAAGCAAGTCCTGGACTAGGAGCCATCCACAACTGCCTCCCAAGCTTCAACCATTTTTCAATTTTTGAACCATGTGCTAGATCTCAAGCCTTATGCGATCACCCAAGCAATGACTTAAGGAGGTGATCTTAGGTCATCCAAAACTCCCCGAGTTCATGCCTAGTGCAATGGCAAGGCCTCATGAGAAAGCATTGGTGAGATCTGTTTTTCGCACAAAAGAGATCATTTTTTTAAATTTTGACCAAAGATTCAAAGATAAGTCTTGTTTCTAAAGAACCGATATAGCTTAATCTAAGGTTCAAAAGAGATTCAGACTCAACTCAAACCTACTTGACATGGCGAGAATCATAAAAGGATAACTAACAACTGCACTAGTTTCAAGAGTTATCATGACAAGATTTTAATTCAAGTTGAGCAATTTTAGTCATTTCAACATGGTAAAGACTAGACTACACATAAAAAGTCATGATAAATTTAGCAATTAAGCACGTATCATGGCAAGATGTAAAGCAATGAAAACAGATCATAAGGAATAATAATCGTGGCTCCATGTAATTTTATTAAAATGTATATCAAAAGCAAGAAAATCCAGATTCCTTCGAATGAGATGCACTTTTAATTCAAAGTTGAGTTATGTCAATAAAGAAGATTCAAAATGAACTCCCCCAACCAAAGGAATAAAATCGAGAAACCGCAAAAGAAATGTAAAGGCAATCCTTAGAGCATAGATAAGATATAAAGGATACTAGCTCGATCGATTCTCATCTTCCCCATATGACTCTGTGAATATCAACTATTCATCCAACAAACTAAGGAGCAAACACTATCCTCGTCTCACCCAAGGGTGGCCCACCTTGCTAGAACTCGTAAGAAGTGAGTAAGCTCAACCTAGAAGAAGAGAAATAGCTAATAAGAAGCACCCTGTATAATAAGATGAGAATAAGGCCTAAACAACCTTGCAAGAGAACCACTCTAACCTATGCCGAAGGACTACACTCAATGCACCCATATGCAATGCAAATGTATGAGTAAGAGCATAATAAAAGTATAATACAAGAGTAAAGCATAAGCTCCTCTCACAACACCATACAGACAAACCACCCCAAGCTCTCCCCGCAGAGTCAAAACCTAGAGCTATCCAAAGGCTTAGTGAAGATATCACCAACCGGTGCTCACTCTCCACAAACCGAGCACAATGTCACCCTTCTCTACATGGTCTCAAGAAAATGATATCGATATCAATGTGCTTGGTCCGAGAATGTTGCATCGGGTTCTTAGCAATACAAATTGCGTATGTTATCACAAAAGAGTGAAACATCACAATACTTAACCCAAAGTCCCGCAGGTCGAGACCATCCAAAGCACTTGGCCACAAAGAACTTGTCGCAAAGAACGCACTCGCCCTCACAAGGGATTGTGCAACACCGATCGCTTCCTTGAAGACCAAGAGACAAGAGAAGTGCCAATGAATTGGCAAGTGCCAAAGTGCTCTTCCTATCTATCCTACAACAAAGAAAGTCTCGTGATCCGAAAAGGCTCTAAGAGATAGACAAGAGGAGGAAGAGTACCGATACCATAGTCAATGGTAGCTCGAGGGTACCGAAGATGCGCTTCACCGCTCAAGCGGTGAGAGACGCGAGGAGAAGCTCAAATCGAGCACACAGACACACACGAGAAATGTATGTCGTCTCGAGGTCGTGAGGTACAAGAGAGAGCCAATCATGCTCCTAAACTCCTTTTGATCAACAGTTCACCGCCTTCATCGGGTCAAGAGATCGTGGAAGACATTGAGTTGAAACCGGCTTTCCATCGCCATGTCGAACGCTTCAGAGGTCTCGAGTGTACTTGCCTTGGTGCGTAAAAGTACCTCCCGAGTCTGCTTGATTTGGAAGCAAGGAAGAAGCTCAACTCGCCCATCATGCTCATTTCAAACTCCGAGCTCATGACATCGAAAAACTGGAAACAAGAGCATGCGAGGAGCCGCCAAAGATAATGTCATCCACATAGATCCGACGAGCGTAAGATCGGTGCCAAGACGGCGAATGAACAAGGTCTTGTCAATTTTACCCATTTGAAAGTCATGACTCAACAGATAGGACTTAAGCCTTTCATACCAAGCTCTGGAGCCTGCTTGAGTCCATACAAAGCTTTGGAAAGCTCAGAGACATGGTTAGGTATTTGGGGTTCTCAAACTCGAGGTCGTTTAACATAGACTTCTTCCTCAATAAGGCCATTGAGGAAGGCACTCTTGACATCCATTCGTAAAGCTTGAAACCCTTAGAAGCCGCAAAGGCAAGCGTAATTCTAATGGCTTCAAGTCCGCACAGTGCAAATGTCTCCTCAAAATCGAGACCTCAACCTAGAATAGCCCCGAGCTACCGCCTAGCCTTGTTTCAATGACTAACCCATCTTCACTTTGCTTGTTCTTGAACACCCACTTAGTCCCAATGATATTGTGACTTGCGGGGCTCAGCAAGCGACTGCACCTTGTTTCTTTCAAAGTTTTCCAATTCCTCGTGCATGGCGTTAGTCCATGACTCATCGTAAAGAGCATGACAAACGCCTTTGGGCTCAAACGAGGCAACAAAGGCGTAATGGAGACAGAATAGAGACATGCTAGTTTTTGAACGAGTGACTCGCCAAAAAGATCTCCAATGATCCGCTCAAGGATGGTCCTTTGAATGTGTCTAGGAGGTCCAGGTGAGAAGAAGAAGTGGCCTCTATCTCATGAGCAGATGAGATAGGAACAGAGCCACTCGCCCGTAGTAGCGTAAGGTAAGGGCCGATCTCCTCGAGGTGGTGGAAGAAGGCACCTCAAGAGGAGGAGAAGGAACCGGATCTGTAGACAACCTCATCTCCATCCTCCTCATCGCCCACAAAGATGGACTCGCATCGCTTCTAGAGAACTCGAGATATCGTGCCTAGTCCTGACCGCCTCATCAAGGTCACCTCACACAGTTTCTAACATTTTGCTAGACTCGCAGCCTGCACTCTATAGGCACGAGAAGAAGGCGAGTAACCCGTAAAGATCCCATCACAAGATCGTGATTCGAACTTATCTAGGTTCCTGCACTTCAAAATAAAACACTTGCAACCAAACACACGAAAATGCGAGACTGGTTTTCGCCATATCTCAACTCATAAGAAGTGCGATGCAAGAGTGCCCAAGAAAGACTCATAGAAACATGACAAGAAGAGCAATTGCCTCACCCAAAACTTCCTAGGTGTAGAGTATTCATCAAGCATCGCCCCGCCATCTCGACTAAGGTACGGTTCTTCCTCTCCACAACGCCATTCTCGTGGGGGACGATGGAGACGAGAACCGGTGCTCTACACTGCCTCACCACGAAACTCTCAAAGTAGGAGTTCTTGAACTCGGTGCCATTATCATCGCGAATTACACGTAATGCACGGGAGCTCAACAGTAAAGCCTACTAAAAAGACCTTGAAACAGTGAAAACGCCTCATCCTTCGAGGCTAAGAAAACACCCAAGAATACCTCGAGAAGTCATCGACCACGACAAGCACGCACTCACTTCCTCCCACCGATCGCACTCTAGCCGGTCCCATCGCGCCCATATGGAGCGCTTGACCCGTGCATCCGTCATAGTCATCAGAATCGAGGATGTGAAGCGGCAACCATTTTGCCGCGGCCGGCAAGGAGCACAAACAAGATCCTTGACCATTTTGAGTTTCGCAAACCACGAATGAGATCGTACGCTTAACTCGGTCAAATGATCAAATCCTATATGACCAAGTCTCCTATGCCGTAAAGTCAAATCACGGATTCGGTTACTAAACACCGAGAGGATCACCGTAAGACTCGTAAAAATCAGACGAAAGATCCTCCCATATCGAGAAATCCCGCAAAACCGCATCACCCAAGAATCAAGAATTTTGCAATTGTTTTTCTTAAAGCTCACCTCATAACCGCTATCCAGAAGTCGAGAGATCGAAAGCGATTATACCGCAGCTTACTTAAGAACGCAACATCTTTCAAAATAAAGGAATTATTAATGCTCATCGCATTTTAGCGATGACGCGCCAAAAGAAGCATCTCCAAAGGTGATCGCCCCATCACCGAGCGCGGGCTAGGAAGAAAACCAACGAGACTCACCACCATATGACGTGAACACCCGAGTCTACAATCCAAACCTTTCCTTCCTCGCCCGGCGAACCTCGCTTGAGTTTGAGTACGCGTCATTGCCGCTCGGTTCGCTCGAGGGCCATGAAGCACATGCCGAGAAGTTGCCGCCGCCCTTGGGATCATGATTGTCCTTCCCATCATCGCTACTCCACCCTCCACCTCGCCGGGTGTCCAGCCGTCGAGGCGCGGAGGACGCGATGGAACAACTTCTTTGCCTTCCCAAAGTTGCGGAACTTCTTCTTGCCTTGGTCAGTGCCGAGGGCTTCGTGGTTGCGATTCTTGTCGATGTAGTCGCTCTTGCTCTGACCGCCATAGTCACCTTTGCCCTTCCCCGCCTTGGGACATGTTTGCTCGGATGTGGTTGGGGCCACCACACTCAAACAAATCACAGACCTCCGCTTTTCCATCCCTCCTCCTCTTGTAAGCATGGGAAAACTTCCAGCTAGGAGGGCTAGCTATTCATCCTCAAGTCGCTCTAATCGATCATCGCTATGTCACGAGAGCAATTAGGAGAACCCGCAGACGACTCGTAAGAAGATCCAGAGGTGGGATCTGACTAAAGCCATCGATCGTGACTTCGACCTTCGAGAGACAATGTCAATCTCATGAGTCTTGAGACGCGAGTAAAGCGCATCAAGAGTCAGGGTCGAGATGTCCGTGCTATCCTTGATGGTAGTCACTTTCATCTCTCAAACACGAAGATCGAGTGCAGAAAGCATCCGCCGAGCGTTATCCGAGTCGGGTATGTAAGACCGACCGGAGGTTGCTCAAAATCTTATGAAACCGCGAAAAACACTCGCCAAGAGATTCATCGCAAGCATCTCAAATTTCATCAGATTCACACTTGAACCGGTCTTGTCGAACCGTCTTAATCGGGTGGTGCCTCATGGTATGCATCGAGGGTCACCCAGATGTCGTAAGCAGAAGTCAAATGAGAAATGCGATCAAACTCACTTCTACTCAAACCCTGAATGATGATGTTCCTAGCCTTAGCATTGGCCTCAACATCAGGCATGTTTCCCACATTGATGTTTTCATCGGCAGGAACTGCAAATCTCACCTTCACCTTTCTCCAAATGGCATACCCCTGAGCCTGGATTCATGTTTCCATTCGGCTCTTCCAGAAGGGGTAATCCAGACCATCAAAGACCGGAGGCTTGGTGGAATACTTGTCCGCTGTTATGGCTCAACCGACCGTTAAGATCTATAAAGAAGAGCTAACCGGCTCTGATACCAATTGAAGGACCGAAATGGCAACAGAGGGGGGGTGAATGGTGCCTAAAAATTAATAACTCCCTTTAACTGATTTAAACAAGCCTACAAAGATCTCTTGGAGATCTAAAGAAAATAAATGAAGCAAGATCAAAGAACAAAAACAAGCCTCGGCCGTTTCTTCCGAAATCGAAGCTCCGCCAATCAAAAGGGAAGTTCAAAATCGAAGTTCCGAATTCCTGCATGAAGTTTCGCTATGTAGTTCCGCTGTAAAATCTAAGTCCGATTATCCCGATCAAGAACGTAACGCCGGGTTTTTGCCCAAAATCCAAACTACTTTTGATTTGTTGTTCTTCTCTCGTCAAGTTTCACAGACATCATCCTAAACAACATCTTGACCGTATTGAGAAGAAGTTGCAAGCAAAGATTCAATAATCAAAGCAAAATCGAGTTTCTTGAAGAATACGAAAGAAAGACCAAAACCCGCGAATAGAGAAATTCTTAGATTCTTAGCTCATGAAACTTTGAGGATATATTAGCAATATCAAAATGACTCTAGCTCTCAAGTTTCATGCACTCTCATTAGATGAATCAAAAGATACACCGAAACCTAGATATTCAACGTATAAACAGTGAGAGGAAGAGTTGCAAAATCAAATAATCAAAACCTCAGATTTCATTGGATTGAAACAAGGATTACAGAGGTAAAGCAAAGAGGAATGATTACAATAGGTTTCAGTTCATACACTCCAACTCAAACACTCTCCAAAAATCCAAACAACCTCTCCAAATGCAAACCCTAATTTTATCTCCATAGTTGCAACCCTATCTCCAGGGTTCTCCCCTATTTATAGCCCTTGGCTAATGGGCCTACAACCCATTAAGCCCACTAGGCCCAAAAGTAACCGCCTCCACTTGTGCCGCTTATAAAAGACCCTTTCGCCTTGCGCACCTTTCTGGAAGGTTCCGTTTTCCTTCTTGTGCACGACTCGCAACCGCTTCAAGATTCACGCCGCCTTCGACACATCCCGACCGCTTCGACCTCAACGCCTCGCGCTTAGTCCGTCCACGTGTCTCGCCACGACTCCATCTCGATGCCCCGCAATCATCACAAGCAAAACACATCACATAGCATTGCTCACAATCATAGCAACAACATTTGTATAAGACTCAAACTCATACAACCTCAATTACACAAAATATGCACGCATCGCTCATTTATGTGTACAATCGAAGTTCCGCCTTAACAATCGGAAGTTCCGATTATCGGACGCCCGCTTCCCATAGCGGAAGTTCCGATTATCGGACCGTCCGCACTCCTGTGTTGGAGGATCCGATTCACAACACACTGCCAAGATATCGAAGTTCCAAGGCCCAGGGGTGGAAGTTCCGACTTCAACTCAATGTAACTCAAAACCTCAGATTAATCGGGAGCCTGATCATCTAACTTCCGCCCTTACACAACAGAAGTTCGATCATCTAACTTCCGCACTACACACCAGAGTTCCGATTATCCCGATTCAAAGACAGTAACCAAAGACAAACATGGGGATTCAAAACCCAACCCATCCAACAAGATGTCAATTACTCATCACTCACAAGGGAGGACCTCTCACATGGTCTCTCAACTATACCCTAGGTTCTACTCAGTCGTAACACTATTCAGATTTACTTTGAAACCAAACATTCCATATGAATCAAATTTCCTCCAAGAGGTACAGATCAAAACCAATTCATCTTCTACCACTCCTCCAATGACTTGGTAGTAAACTCTCATCACTACCATTACTTATCCACCACCAAACAGTTGCTAAATTACGCTTTGAAAACCTTGCAACATAAAACTGTTGAGTCCGTCTCAAAAGAAAGAGGCGAACAAGGACAAAGTTCATCACCAGGAAAACGTTGATCCTCACAGCGAGCATGAAACCAAAGGAAATAATATGGTAACAAGGATCTTAAAAAAAACAAAAGTTGAGTTCACAGCTGAGGGCACCCATCCCTCAAAAAAGAATTAACAAGTAACAACCAATAAGAAAATGATATTACGATTGAAAATCGACATCTCTTGAGGGGAAAGTGCAGAAAGTTTAGAAACAATTCAAATAACCAAAAGTTACCAAAACTTGACTCAAATTCTCGAGTACTCCTACCGCACTCTTTCCTTTAACACTGAAATTAATCCTTTTACTAATAACACTTTGCCACAATGATCAAAATAAGGTCTTTAGTCCAAACCACAAGATCTAATTAAGAATCAATAAAATTCTTCAATACTTCATATTTGCTCGGAACAGTTCAACAATCCATGAAACATGAGATCCAAATGACCTCAGCCAGAAACTTGGAAAGCTTACTGAATTATCTACAACATTCATTTTGGGTAGCCTTTCTGATTCGGCCTCGAAATAATTCATAATGGTCAGACAAGCAAACTACCAAATCCCGTCAGCTCTCCTGAACAGTCGCACGAAAATGGCCATATCTACTAAACCGTAACTCCAAATCAGATGATCTTGGTTCCTAAAGAAAGCTAAGACCAAGGGCTACAACTTTCTAAGAGGTGGATAGATCATAAAATGTACAGAACTTACCCAAATCTGACGAACAAATCTGGCACAGAGGGAAGGAGAAGGTGGCGCACGGCAGGGAGGAGGGTGGCGGCTCCAAGTGTGGGAAAGGGGAGTGGAGGGGGAGTGGGAGGGAGTCTCTAGGGTTTTGGGGGAGGAGATCCTCCCCCCTTGGCCGGCCCCCCTAATGGGCCTCCCACCTGGCGGCGGCCCAAGCCCAGGTTGTCGGAGAAAAGCTAAAAACCCCCCGACCAAAAAGAAAATTCAGATTTTCCGATTAGCTCCCTCTCCCGAGACTTCTTCTAATACGCCGTTTTACTTTTAGGGTATTACAATAGACATGCAAGAACTCATCCTACATCTGTGCCCCGCACTCTCGTTCCGCCATCTGCCTGAGACTAAGTATGTTGTTTGTAACATTCCAATTTTCAGGTATTTTTTTAAAAAAATCAAAATAAAAATAACCATTTGGTTTTGTTGAATTTTTAAATCTTAACTTGAAATTTTGGAAATTAAAAATAAATTAATATGAATTAACCAAACTTCAACTAATTCAAAATTTGGTTTTATTGGAGTTCTCTAGTGTTTCAAATCCCTGTTCTCTGTTGTTCAGGTTTTCCCGTTGGCCCATCTCTTTTTGTCACCCCGCGCGCTAACCCTCTCCACCCTTCCTATTGTCGACCACCCTCTTGTTGTCAACCACCATCTTGTTGTTGACCACCCTTCTCATTGTCGACCACCCTTCGGTCCCGACCACCTCTCTGCCTCGACCAAACCCATCTCCACACGACCCCGCCTCTGCTTTGACCAAAGCCCCACCGCCGACCTCCACCGAAAAGTCACGCCGGCATGATTCTCTCCCTCGGCAGCAGGCACATTTTATTGCCCATCTTTCGCCGCACCAACCCCCTCTGTTCTTTCTCCTCCCAACCTACTCCAATCTCCTGCTTGCCCAGGCCCCCATGCCGTCAAAATCCCTCCCTCCTCCTTGGCTGCTATAAATGGAGTACCTAGGAGCCCCTTTTGCCCTCATTTTGTTTTCCCCTCAACTCTCTCTCGCCCTTGTTTTCGTCGTGCTTCAAGTTTCGCCACTGCCGGTCGGAGCTACCACCATCACCTCTATCATCGCCGTTAGAGCTTCTCCGCTGACATTGTCTTCGTCGTTGGCTTCGTAGGGTCGTGGCCTACCCGGGCGCACCTCCTCACTCGCCCGCCTGCGTTAGCGCCCACGTGGCAGCCAGAGCCACCGAATTTCCTCTCCTCATTCTGTCCCGATTGACCCCTTCATCGTTGTTCTTCTTTGCCTTCGACCGCGAGCTTCCCCACCGCCGTTCGCCGTCCACCGCCCTCCTCCAGTCTCTCTCTCGGCCTTGGTGAGTTTCCCGCGCCCTCTTCTCTCTCACATTCTTTCGACTGTGTTGAGCAATCGAACCCTTCTTTCTTCTTTCGACCGTGTTGGGCAGTCGAACCCTTCTTTCTTATTTCGACCACATTGAGCAGTCGAACCCTTCTTTCTTATTTCGACCGCATTGAGTAGTCGAAACCTTCTTTCTTCTTTTGACTGCGTTGAGCATTTGAACCCTTATTTCTTCTTTCGACCGCGTTGAGCAGTCGAATCCTCCCCCTCCCCTTTCGACCAGGTAGTCAAACCTTTCTCCAACTAGGTAATCTTTCCGACCACTTGTAGTCGAAGCCCCCTTCCGACCAGGTAGCCCTTCCGACCACCTGTAGTCAAAACCTCCTTCTGACCACCTGCAGTCGAAACCTCCTTCCGACCTTGTGACTTTAAAACTTCTGAGAGCCCGTTCTCCTTCGTTCGAGCTCCGATTCGAGAGTTTCAAATTCCTAAATCCATCTAACATCAAGATCTAACTTCCTATCCTAAAGTTATTTGATTTGGAGTTCATTTGGATTTGATTTGGACTTTATTTGAATTTGCTCTGTTTTCACATATAGATTTTGACAACTCTGGGGATCCCGAGTATGCCAAAGAAGTAGACCCTCAAGCTTTTGAGCAAAGCAAGTTACACCTTTGATCATATCGAATCCCAGTATTTTAAATTATTATTCCATGCTATTTAAATTCAAGTAATTATATTCCTATTTTAAGCTTTATAGTTATTCCCAGTTCCTTTGTATAGCTAAACTTTGCTATTAAATTGGTCATTCCTTGTTACGTTAGTGAAAAATCTATCTAATACACTAGACCGACTTGAACTTGTTGAAAAATAGTTTGCTTAGACAAAGCTTAGATCGAAAGTGTTTAATTTGGGAAATTTAGCCAAAAGTTCAACAATGTTTTAACATGATGCTATGCAGAGGCAGATCCAGCGCCGGCCCAGGCCTTAGGCCAGGCCAGTGCATTGCGGCCCAAATTGATATTGCAACTGGTATTTTTCGCTGGTTTTTGTATTTTACTTGGTATTTTTCACTGGGCTTTTGTTTTTTTACTCAGTATTTTTCGCTGGGCCTCGGGCCATTGCCCGAGGGACCCGAGGCCTAGCTCCGCCCCTGATGCTATGGTATTGCTTCTACCATGGAAGTTTTTGAAAAATGATTTGACTTGTTAAGAAAAGTGAAAATTGTTTTGGACTTGGGCAAATTGGATGTTTGGATGGGTGCATGTTTATGCACAGGATCGATTCATTTCTGTGGTCGAGGCCCAGAGTCTTCGATCCACATCTTGCTAAGCCACACCGTACTACCACATGTCTCTAATGGGAGGGACTGGCTAACTAATTTATAAATTTTCTATCATGGTCGTGCTATCCGATTGCGTGGGTGTCTTTACGACCTATTTTTATGTATTCCCACCTGGCGCAAAAGGGGCTTAAATCCAGCGGGTGGTTAGCCCAATGGAAGAAAAACCTCAGCGAGGCGGGACTACAGTCGAATGTCGCTCTGTAATGTCCTTGACACATGCTCTAGACTTCTTACCTAAGGTAGTGAACGGTGGTATCGATGGATGCCAGATAAACTAGAGAAGTCGTGTCATGTGGGTAAAGCTATACACCTCTGCAGAGTGAAAAACTATCCAGAATAGCCGTGTCCATGGTCATGGACATGCTTAGCAAAGCCACTCCAAGTTAGATTTTGGTTTTGATTTCAAAAGACTTCATCAAATGATTTTAGATTTCTTATCCAGTCGGGAAATTAGGCGGTTAGCCTTGTGATAGGAGGGTATCCTTCACCACTCGTTGATGAATGTTATTTGACTATAAAACTTGAGTTTTAGAAAATGAATGTTAGCTATGGAATAGACTGCTTTGGAACTTAGTACAAGTATTTGGAAAGAAACATTACTTTATGCAAAATCAACTCTATAAGCCTTCCGTTCATATATACCCCTACATGCATTATAACTCGTTAATTGGGTGTAACTTGCGAGTCTTGTTATTTATGCTCACTTGCTTAATACCTTGTTGAGTAGGAGAGGAGTGCTACGAGGAGATCGATAGCTTGGACGACTAGGTTGCGCCCCCAGACGATTGCCTGTGGCGAATCATGTGGTCGACCTTGCTGCTTTTGCTTCCACTGTATTGTGCTTTTTGGCTTTATGCCCCTTTTGTAACAAACCTTAATTACTATATATGTATGGTGTTTTATGGTTGTTCTATCCACTTTTGTTTGACTGTGTACACTAGCGATTCCTGGACTAGTGTATGAAACACAGAGAATTCAGTATCTTTCGCTCCCGGGCTCGATAAGTAGTGGTATCAGAGCCATATCGACTGTAGGTCGCAACCTAATTAGAAAGACCGAGTAGTTAGAACACTTCAAAACTTATTTTATATAACAAGAAAAATAATTTAATCTCTCCTCATCTTAGTCATCTATCTATCCATAGCTTCTTTTAGCAATTCTTTCTTACCTAATTCTCTCCTCACCATTTTACAACGTTAAATGAATCCTCTTTCCCTTGAAAATTTCTATAGATGGTCTCGCGATTGCTAACCATGGTGGCCAACCCCAAGACCAAGTTGTCAAGAGTCACCGAGGACCGTGAGCATCGAGTAGAACGTTGTATAAAGCTATTAAAGTTATTTGGAAAAGCTTTTCGAGTTGGTCGTAAGTCTTGTTTCGCCACTTCCCTAGTCGTAAGCCTTTTCTACGACTAGTATCTAGTCGTTTGTCAGGGTGGTTTGTTTCACTCTATCCCCTTTAGTTTCCCTCTCTTTCCTAATAAGTCTTTTGAGATCCAGCAGATGGTGACTACACGCCAAGGCTGTGGCAGCACTAGGTCAGGACAGAGACAATGTGGGTGATCAAGAGAACCCAATTCCACCACCACCACGCCCTCCAGCTAAAGGGCCCGATTGGCACCAGATGATGGTCAAACAAGCCTAGCTGATTAATCTACTCACGCAATCGATCAACAACACGCAGAACTTGCAAGCAGTAGTAGCAGCTCAATCTCAAGTTCGTGCTCCACCTCCTCCAAGGGCCAACAAATCAGAGTTCATGAGGATGCATCCTCCGACCTACTCCAGCAGCACCGAGCCAATGGAGGCTGATGATTGGCTTAGGCCAGTCGGCAAGAAACTGGATATGGTCTAGTGCACTGATCGTGAGAGGGTTCTACTCACCTCTCACCAGCTGAATGGACTAGCGTCAGAGTAGTGGGACAATTTCACCCAGTCTCACGCTGATGCTCAGACCATCACTTGGGACGAGTTTGTGCAGGCTTTCCTCCGTGCACACATTCCATCGGTCATGATAACCCTGGAGAAGAAAGAGTATCGCCCCTTGCGCCAAGACAATCGCTCGGTCAATGAGTATTTGCACAAGTTCAACCAGTTAGCTCGCTACGCACCTGAAGATGTTGCAACCAATGAGGCCAAGCAAGAGCGTTTCTTGGAAGGACTCACTACTACAACACATGCTATAGAGCACGCCAAAGGAACCGTCTATTATAACATAATCACAGACGACTCTCTTGGAACCGTTTGTGATATTGACCTATCATAGACGGTTTCTAAATACAACTGTCTGTGATATCAGAGTACTCGAAAATCGAATCTCCAAATCATGATTGAATGAGAGGAGAAAAGGGAATAAGAGGAATAGTAAAACATGAAACGCTGTGGGGTCATCTCGATATTTTTGCCAACTCGGGCCTAGGCGCGGCCCAGAGAGGCCTCCTTGTGGCCGGCCAAGAGGGTGCCCACCTCCCCAAAACCCTAGTGCCCCACCCTTTCCCTTTTGCCCCTTTCTCCCCTAGCTGGCTCTCCCCACCTCCCCCGCGCAGATTGGTTCGTCAGATTTGGGTAATTTTTGAATATATTCTGATCTGTCCACCTTTTCGAAACTTGTAGCCCTTGATATTAGCTTTCTTTTGGCACCGAGATCACTTGGTTGGGAGTTACGGTTTAGGAGATATGTCTGTTTTTGTGCGATCGGTCGAGAGTCGACGAGATTTGGCACTGCATGTTTAGTCGATTGTATTTTTTGAGCCCGAATCAAGAGCCACCCAAAACGAAAGTTGCAGTCATTCCAGTAAGATTTCAGGATTGATAAAGAACACATTTTTTAGACATGTGAATCAAAAGGTATTGAATTTTTACCGTCGCTGTTGTCTGATTGTCAGACTGAGGGAACATCAAACTTCATCAGAACATTAGGATTATTAGAATGTCAATCGAGTCTTACCCAACTAGGTTATTGTAGCCTGCTTAATAATATTTCCAAATTGATAAAGATCATCTCAATTGATCTGTAGAGTGAAAGTTATGCCATGTTGTTTATCGCAGTCAGATTCTCGGATAGATGTCTCACAATGGTTTTCAACGGTTGTTTAGACTACTAGTTTGGCCGAATAAAAGAACCCCACCAAATAGAGTTTCGTAGCCTATTACGTTAAGAATATTTGAGCACTGGTTTCAAGTCATTCGGAGTTACGATATTTAATTACAATTTTTCAGATCGCTGTCCCGGAAGCATTATGCTAGATCACGGAAATTTGGGTAGAACTCTCTTTGAGTCATAGGTCTTGAGGAGTTGGATTAAGGGGTGTAAACGGAGTCCAGCATTCATCGTATTTATTGTTACCGCTATGCTTGTGTAGGAGGCGGAGTTCCAGAGTAGAGACACCAATTTTGCTTCCTTGTGTGCCGTAGCGGGAAGGAAAGAAACTCGCAAGTGCATTTATATTGTGGTTGATATACGATTGTTCCATATGATGACTCATGGTAACTTGTTCTTGTTCGATGCGCTGATTTATGGTGATATGTACTTGTTCATGATGGCATGATTTACCAAGATTCGATTATTGCTATTTTATTATTCATCATGTGCACTCATGAACGCAAGTTGTGAACTTGCGACACCCACTGGAGTGGTAGTGATTGTAGGATCCACCATTCTAAAGTGGGCAATATGGATCCCTGCTGACTTGTTCTCAAACGGCTTTGGATCCCGCGCTTTGTAGAACGCGGCATAAGTGAACACCGACGGTGTTCACCGCTATACCGTATGAGCAAAAGAGAAGAGCATGTGCATTCATTCATTCATTCATTCATTCATATGTTGATTTGATTCATGATGTTGATACACTGTTGGATAATGAATGATTTTGTTATGTTTTGTATCATTGCACTTGTCGAGTCTTGACTCACCCTTGCCGTGTTGTTTTTTTAGGTACATCGCTTGTGGACTGCATGCATGGGCGGAGTAGAAATTATTATGGTTGCACATCGCACTAATAAAGTTGAACAAAATATTTAAGCCATACCTTCAATTTTGAAATGTCTTATGTGAGGCTTACTTCTTTACGTCCTATGTTGTAGTCAACCTACTTTTGAGATTGATAGCGTTTTATGATTGTTTCTTTCATGAACTTGTTTAGTACGCGCGTTTGGATATTTGCTTATTATTGTTGTTATTTGCGCGAATGTCCGGATAGTTCGATTTACAAAGAAGACTCTGCCGAAATTTATTGTAGTGTCTTAGATTTGTATTTGTTATATTGTTATTTTAGTAGCATTCCAGGCTCATGTTGGGCTGGGGTGTTACAGATACTTCACAGATTTTTTGGAATATCTCTCAGGTCAAACTTTGGAGAGCTCGTTCTCCCTCATTTTAAATCCAAATGACTTGATTTTTGTTTCTAAATTCAATATATCTCCATAAGCACCAATATCATAGTTTTGGAGTTCATTTGAATTTTGTTTGAATTTATTTTAGTTATGAGCATTTATTCAAAATCGCCGTTCTGCGCTTAAATATATTCCAATGTTGCCGAAGACTTTGCCACGTCTTCAAGGCAAGACCAAGACTAAGCAATATCAACAATTGAGCTAGAAAAGTCCTTACAATTTATCATGTTGAACCTACTATTCAAATGCAAATTATTTTATTTCAAAGTATTTACTATTCAAATGCAAATTATTTAATTTCAAAGTATTTCTTGCATTCTTATTACTATTTTTAACATTCCAAAGTTCTGTTACCAAAATTTAAATTAATAAAGTAATTATTTTATTAGATTTTCTAGATGTCAAGAATTTTCTTGATTTTTTGTAATTAAAAATCTTTATTAAAAAAATAAATTATTTAATGTCTTAGATTTTAAATTAAAAAGACAATTTATTGATTTTTGTCGGATTTTATTGGATTTAAAGTGGAAAATAAAATTTTAATTAATTTCTGGAATTTTCTGGTATTTAAAAGTTTTTCCTATTTTCTAGAAAATATAAATAATTATTGCATAAAAAATAAAAGCCAACTTTAAGTTGGAATTATTTTTATTAAGTTCAAAATAGTTCTAGGAATTTTTGAATTTTTATATAATTTTTTAACTCTATTTATTATTTTCTAAAAATCTATCTAATTTATTGCTTATTCCATAATTCGTAAATTAAAAAAAATCGTTTGGACTGCCGGAACAATAGCTTTGTAAATTGTAACTTATGAACAGTATCTTTATGCCTTTCGGACCGACTGAACATTTTCATTTTATTTTTCCACTAAAAATTATTTCTCTCTTCAAAAATTCATATCTAATTCATCTTAACGCCAAATCAAGTAAAAACCAATTTTGATATTTTTTATTATTTTAAATTAGCTTTATTTTAAAATTGGTTTCAAACTTGTCTCCGACCTAGAAACTATAGTTTTTGGAAATTGATCCTTAAATCGAATTATTTTCACACTAGAAAATGCTTTTAACTTTGAAAATTAATAGAAAATATTTCTGAACTCCAAGTAAGTTGATCCAAATTATTTTTGTCTTATAATTTTTTATTTATTTTATCCTTGAAACATCTCGGCCGAACTCCCCAAGCGATCTCGGGCGAATATTCCCGTTCGTTGGATGAGTTCATCCTGTTCACCTATCCAAAATCTAAGTTTCAATTCAAAACCTTGTTCCAAAATCAATTCTCTTTGCAGACAATCCTGGACTCAAACTATCGTTTTGAATTCATCTCAAATTCAAATTTCAGCTGAATTTAAAAATTCAAATTCGAATTTGAATTTTCTCCGAAACAAAGAATTTAAATTTGAGAACATTTTCTTTTCTTTTCCCTCTTTTCTGTCTTTTCTTTTTTTCCCTTTTTCTCCTTTCCTTTTCTTTCTTTCTTTCCTTTCTTTACCCTTCTTTCTTTCTCCTCTCTTATTTCCTTTGTTCGTCACGTGGTGCTTCCTGTCTAGAATGTCCAGAATGCGACACACACACTGCCGCCATGAACGCCCAAATGAGCTCCTCAGTCCCCGCCTTTCCCTTCCGTTTATCTTTGCGAAATCATGTGAATTCAATTACGCTCCTCAAGACACCTCCATTCCTGCTGTCCCCTCCATTTTGGCGCACGGAATCACGGGAACGCACTATGTCCACCCATGACACCGCGCCTTGATCTCCTCACTCGGTCCTCCTCCACCCCTATATAAGAGAGCCCTAGGTGTATTTCCTCTCCCTCATCCATTCCCAAAAATCTTAGCTCCTCCAACCCTTTCTCCTCTCCACAATCGACGTTTTGTCTCGCCGGTCGAACGACACTCCGAAGACGATTGCGCCGCTACAATGGAGCCCTGCCACCATCTACCACATCCCTAAATTCGGCTCACAACGTTCTACACGGTGCTCTCCTCCTTATCGCTGGAACATCACCGGAGCATCGCCGCCACCATGAGCCAGCGACTCGCCACTGGTTCTCTCCTTGCCGCCGGTCGACTGTGCGCATTCCACCACAAACGAGGTGAGCATTGTGTTTCCCGTGTTCCACTCTTCGTTTCGCCTCAAACACCACCGCTATCTCCTCTCCGTTTGCCCAAAACGCCGACACTAACTAGCAGGTCGCCAGTCACCGTGGAGGCATCGCCTCGAACCATATCTGGCCAAACCGACCGCACCTATGCACTCCTTGGGCCGAGGCCATGCTCGTGCTCACCTCCATTCATCCCCTGCGCCTCTGGAACGTTGGTGCCGATGTTCGGCCATGACCCGCCAGCCGAGCCACCGCCACCTACGGGTAGAGGAGCTTAGTGGGATTCCATTTTGGTCATTCGTCGATCTTCTCGCTGCTTACCTCGCCGGCACCGCCGCCTAGTCCTAGCACATGGGACGTTCTTTGTTTTGGTTGTGTGAAGCAGCATGGAGTTGTTCTCTGTCGATGAACACTTGAGCCTACGACACCTCGGTCACACAAGCCTTTGATTGGTCCATTCCTTTCTTGCTTCTCTAGTATTACACTAGCATGTGGACCATCCTTGTCATGCCCTCAATACTTTAGCTCTTTCCATGTTCCCAGTCAACCGAAACATGCAATCTAGCACAGTGATTTTCGGAACTCTATTATTTCATGTGATATCCAAACTTTCGTTCTCCCTCATACGAACTCCGATTCCGTCGATTCAAATTCCTAAATCCATATAAATTCAAAATATTCATTCCAGTATTTATTTCATAATTTTTGGATTTTATTTGCATTTTTTTGGAATTTAGCTCGTTTACGCGTATAGATTTTGATAACTTCGGAGAACTGGATTTCGATGCCATTTAAGAACAACAAATAATTAAGCAAAATAAGTTATACCTTTGATCATATTTGATCCCATTATTTCAAATTATTTAAATTCTATTTTAAATTATTATTGCATGCTTATTTTTATTCCATGTAATTTAAATACCTATTTTAAATTTATAGTTATGCCTAAATTCCTTTGTACTGCCAATATTAACATTGAATTAAAACTACCTTGACACCTTAGATGAAAAGCTAGTTTGTGCAATAGTTTGGACTAGAACATTTTGGGAAAAAATTGTACTTAGCCATGCTTAGACCCGAAATACTTGATTTGGGAATTTCAGCCAAAAATCAAATGATGTTTAAATTGTATCTATGGCAATGGTGTGTTATGGAAGTTTATAAATGACTTTAAAAAATAAAATAAAATAAAAAATTGGTTTAGACTTGGGCGAAATGGATAATTGTGGGGTGCAGTTTTATGCACGGGCTCAATTCAGGAAGGGTTAAGGCCTAGGGGTTATTTTGGAAGTCACCAAAGTCAGTTAATGACCGATCTTCGAGCCACATTTTGCTAAGCCACACCGTACTACCACATGTCCTGTATGGGCAAGACCTGGTTAAATAATTTGTATCCCCAATGCGAGTTGCACCATTGGAGTGACCCACGAGTCGTGTCGCGGTTTTAAGCCATCGTGGACACGGGTCGTGTCGCTAGGTAAGCCGCCGTGTGGCGCAAGAGGGGGCCTGGGTGTGGTGAACTTAACCACCCTCAGGGAAACCTTAGCGGTGTAACTTACACTGGAAGATGCATTGTGAAAGGGCTTATCACGTGCTCTAGACTACTTTCATAAGGTAGTGAGCGGTGGTATCGACGGATGCCAAACAAACTAGAGAAGTCGTGTTGTAGGACCGTAAAGGCGACTAGTGGGGGTGAATAAGCGCTTTCTCAACTTTCTCGCCTAAATCAAATTCAACACGAACTTTACTCCTTTAGCTATGAAAGCTAAGAAGATCGAAGCGACGATGGAAGCCTTGTGCTGAATTCGATACCCCGACAACCACACGGCACAAAAGTGGAGTCTTAATCTCAAAGGGCTGATCTGGGCACAAGCGGTCTGACCGGCTATCAAGGGCGGTCTGACCGGTTTGAAATCGGTTCGACCGCCTTCAATCGGCGGTCAATGTGGCGGTCGATCACAGATAGAAATCGGCCGACCGATTTCGCCCAAAGATCAAAAGCAATGCTCAAATCCAAAACGAAATTTGATCCAACTTTTGATTCAACCAATGAAACTTGACCAAATTTCGAGCACACCTCCCTAATGATATTAGAGACCTATTTCTAGCGACGATCCTTCGATCCATCACAGAGAATCGATCTCTTAAGGTTTTACCAAAGAAGTGCACAAACCCTAGAAATATGAAAATCTTTGATTCAAGACTTGCTTGTGGGGGTTGATGGTCTAGATGATTCTAGGAGTATTCCCACACATCAAAGCAAGAGTAAAAAGGTCAAGAGACCAAGCTTAACCACTTGAATCAAGGAAGCACCAAATTCATCCAAAAGAGAGAAGAACACAAAGGAGACAAATGAACTCTCAAGCAAGCATCACAAGATTGATTGATCTCACAAGATGCTTACAAAGCCACTCCAACAAGGAGGACAAGAGCTCACCAAGGAGCAACCACAATCTCTCCGTCTCTTCTCCTCTCCAAACCCTAACCCTAGAAATGGCTAAGGAAATTCCAAGTGAATGCTTCAAGGGGTTTTACATCTCCCCCTTTCTATTTATAGGAGAAGCCTAGGGTTTCACTTTTGGGACCCACACACACATGGGACCCACACACATACATCTGTTGAAGCAATCGCCTGCTTCACCACGTGTAGGCTGATCAGCGTCTCCCATCACGTCGCCAAGCCTCTCTTGTCCGAATCCCATCGGAACCTCCTAGAGACTCGCACCGACTTCCGCACCGCCTGATCCAACCAAATTGATCGAACTACCCGCTCGATCCATCTTGCCCATCTCGCACCATGCTTGAGTCACACGACCACCCTAAGATCCATGATCGCTCGACCTCGGCTCTCCAAGCGTAGTCCCGATCCACCTCACCGCTGACGCCGTTGACCTGCAAGCCACCTACACAGCAATAGACAAACAAACCGTTTCCGGGAACAAGTTCTTCACAACTTGACCCACGTTAGTTCCACAATGCAATATGCAACAATAAAGCATTGAAGTTCATACAATAAACACATTCAATACACAACAATGCCAACAAGGCCAAGCTTCAAGTCATCGATGGCCCGACCGCCCCACAAGGCCTGGCCTCGACCGATTCCAGCCGGTCGGATCGATCCACAACAACGGCCGGACCGCCCAAAGGACTTAGCCAAAATTACATCGTGAATATCCAAACCTTCGAATTTTCAACTCAATAGAACTTTTGACCGGAGCTCCAAAATGATGCGACCACATCCGTGAGACTCCTCACCGCCTACACAACCTATTTTTGGATCCGCCTAAAACCACTTTTTGGTCAGCCGATCCTACGGCAACCACTACGGTCCGACCTTTCCACCAAGCGGTCCGACCGCCTTCACACAACCGGCCGACCACCGTGGTCCGACAGATCAAGCAAACCCCGAAAACGCGAGATTTTGCAAACCAACAAAGCCATTGCCAATTGACTCATCATTCTAAGATCGTGCACATATCCTCACGATATCCACACGTGTCTTTTGGGTAAAGTTGTACAACCTCTGCAGAGTGTAAAACTATTCGAATAGTCATATCCACGGTCATGGACATGTTGAGCAAAACCACTTAAAGTTAGACTTTGATTTTGTTTTTAAAATATTTTATAAAACAATTTATGACATGGATGGATATCTATGAGAAAAGTTGTGAGTTGAAGCCCCGGGATGGTGCCCGTGTTTAAGTTAGTGTTAGATTGGTGCCTACACTAGCTTTATTAATTTAGTTAAAACTCAATTTTAGATATTGTAAAACTTGAGCTTGTGAACTTAGTATTGTATTTAAAAGGCCAAATATTGCTTTTGCACAAATAACCCTATAAGTCTTCCTTTGATAATATCTATGCATGCATTAACTCTATTATTGGGTGTAATTTGCGAGCTCAGAAGTTGTGCTCACCCTTGCTTAATGCAAATAAATTTCAGAGGAGAAGGACTTCACTACACGTGTTGATCTCGACGACTAGGCCGCTACCCCAGTCGATTGCCTATGGCAAATCAGCTGGACTCAACTACTTCTTCTTCGCCTTCCACTGTGTTTGTTTAATATTGACTTGAAAGCGTTTCTTGTAATCAACTCTGTTTATTAATAAAGTTATGCGAATTATGGATGTTACCATATTTGTTTACTGTGTGAACTAGCTACTGATTATGGGACTAGTTCAGAAATACACAGGATTTGGGGTTGTTACTCTCGGGTCCAACACTATTTATGAAATGATATGTTAAAGGTTGATGCTTACCTATGCCAAAGGTCAATATTAGGATTCCCCTCCTTGAGTGTTAACATCTCTTATACCTTGTTACATTAGGTTAATTATTACACGAGTAAAACTTCCTTTGGGATAATCAATAATGACTATTAGGTTTGTTTAGACACTACTTGGTGTTTGAATCGAACATGAGACAAAACATTATCATTACGGGATTTGGGATATATTGTGAACCATAGTGTGGCAACGTGGGTTACCACTGAAAACAATTTTTTTTAATTTAAAATGGTAAAGACTTGGGCGAGTGATTGGTATGAGATCGATGCGGAGGTATGCACAAGAGTTGGTTTGTGGACTGTCTTGCTAGAGTCGATTAAGGACCTAATCATGTGCTGTATTTCCAAAACTACTAATCCGTGCAACCTCAAGTCTAGTATAGGGTGTAGTTACTCCCACCTTTGATATACCACCTAAAAGAGCTTGACATACTCCTTTATCTCTTTGGGTATACTCATATACTAATTATAAGATACTCCAATGCGAACCACACGAAAACTTGTAAGAGAGTCCATAGTTTTTAAGCATATTTTGTAAAGGGAACATATCTAGTGCTAATGGGTAATTGAGTGCTAAGGTGCTAATGGCAATCTTGACTGTTGGATCTGGATTGAACAACCAAGATTAATAGGGCTCCCATCTCTAAACCATTTAATCACCCTGCATACTCCCACCTCCAATGCGCCTTCATTAATGCGTTTGCATTAAATACCGTGTATGCTCCCGTCACCAATGCTCTGCATTAAACACCATTCATAATCCAACGGTCAGCCTTCCTTTATATATATATATATCAAGAAGGGTCGTGACTCCCTAACAACGGCCCTCATTAAAAATACGCCCCATAACGGTGTATTCTGCGATTGCCCTGTAATGGTCACTGCCCTAGTGTTGAGTGGTTCCCCGTTGGAGCGGGTCGAGTCTCGGGACTATGCATTGAAAAGTCTTATTATGATCGTCTCCATCGCATGCCCCAAGGAAACGTGTTATGGACGATATTATAAGTTGATCATATCTTATGGGTAAAGTTGTACAACCTCTGTAGAGTGTATAATCTATCTGAATAGCCATGTCCCCGGTTATGGGTATTGTGCAGAAAGCAATAGTTGGTTAGTTTTAATAAAAATGTGAACCGAGACATGTTAACGAGAACCTGGTTGTAGAGATAATGTAGGTGGATGTAACCTTATCGAGATAGGAGTTTCTTACACAAATGAAACTTTGGTTTCGAAGTTAGAAAGGATAAGTCATATGTTTGGAAAATAATTATAGTACTTGAGAAAAACTTTGTTTGTGCTAAAATAACCATAAACCCCTCCTTTGGTAAGCCTTGCATTTATATACTTATATTTTTTGTGAGGGCTTGCTGAGTACCTTCGTACTCATGGTTGCTTAAATATGTGGATTCATACTACGAAATAGAAGACCTGGTGTATGGATACTTCTATGCACCCGGCCATGGAAATGAGGAGGACGGCGATAACTAGGTCCTAGCCTCAGTTGATTTCCTATGGAAAATTCATAGAGGCCCCTTCCTTTCGGTTTATTTACATGCTGCTTCTACTTATTCTCTGAGCTTGTTGGCCCATTGGCCTATGCTGTAAAAATTTGGCCCTAAGGTGTATTTACATTCATTCTTGTAATATTAAGTACTCTTTTACTTATACGCATGTATGGATGTGATATTCTTTGATAATTGTGCTGTGGGAGCTAGCTATTGATTATAGGACTAGCTTAGAATACACAGAGGGTCTGGATATAAATCCGGGCTCGACAACTTAGCTATGCTTAGTTGTACGATGCACTCATATCAACATGATTAAAGATGTTAACTTGACTTAATGAGATATGAAATTGTGACCGGTAGCCATTGTTGTAAAATTTATGTGCCATGCAGGGTATGCCCTTTGTCTTAGTTAAACAAAACTAGTTTTGTACCCAAAGCGAGTGATCATGTAGTAAATGGAGTGCGATAAGCACATTTGGATGAGAATGTCTCGCCTAAGTTGATTAAGGACAAAATCTTGTGCGCCATTGATCTAGACCATACTGTATAACTACATGTCCATTGAACTAGACCATACTTTATAACTACATGTCCAGGATGTCTCCTAATTTTGGTTCTGCCGTTTGGGCAGTGTGGGTTGCAGGATGGACGGGTAGACTCACATGGCGCAAAAGGAGGCTTTCGACTCTGTGGTTTAACCATTCGAAAATGAAACTTTAGCGAGCGGGACTGGGTTGAGATATGACATTGTAAAGGTCTTGCTCTGATCGCTCAATTGCATAATTATGTATGGCGAGTAACGAAAAACATGGTGAGTTTATTGTATCTTGTGGGTAAAGATATACAACATTTACAGAGGTAAAACTGTTCGAATAGCCATGTCCAAGGTTATGGACAATGGCTGTGGAATTCACACGTGGTATAGATTTTCATAAGATTTTAGATGGTGGATGGCTGGGAAGTGAACGAGTAGTTTACTTGTTGTTTTAATGCAATTGTCACATTTCCAACCATGTTTTACAATCTACTTATTGTATTTACAATCAACAATTGCTTTATGCAAAAGAACCATATGGCTATTCCTTTGTGCAGTTCTTGCATGAATATAATTGTATCATTGTTCCATATGACTTGATGAGTATTCTATGTACACATGGTTATAAACATTGTTGCTCAGTTGCTGAGGAAGAACCAGTGAATCAAGAGTTCTACAAGGAAGAGTATACGAAGACTTTGTGAACTAAGATACGCTCCCTAGTCGATTGTATCTTCGCATGTCGAATGACCACTACAAGTTATCTTTTATTCCGCTGCAAGTATTTATTAGTTTCTTAAGTCCTGTGTGACAAGTTGTGTAAACTAGAGGTGAAAACAGATCGGATACGAATGGATAATGGCTCTGCTATATTCGTTTTCAATTTTTTTTCGAATTCGGATACGAATACGAATACTCCAAATACGAATATAGATACGAATAATATCAAATACGAATACATATACGAATAATATCAAATACGAATACATATACGAATAATATCAAATACGAATACAGAGCGAATACAAATTGAAACGAATACGTGCCGTGGATATTTTTCGGAACATGAAAACCCCTTAAATTGTATGCCAAAAATTAACGAAAACATATAATTAGTTTATTTGATGCAAACATTCACTAATTGTTCATATTTTCAGTAACCATACATAACATTGGCCCTAGCAAGCTGCATTAACTAGTTTATCACAAACATAACACTTAGTTTACCATATTTAGTTCATAAGTCATAATACACAAAGTCACAAGTCATCACACATTCACATTTAGTTCATCACATACATAAAACTTAGTTCACACTAGCATTGATCAAGCTGGATGGTTAATATATACACAAATGACTATAACATCCCAAAGTATGTTACCAAAAATAAAATTAATAAAGTTATTATTTTATTGGATTTTCTGAGATTTAAAAAAGTTTTATTGGTTAAAAGAAAAAATAATAAAATAAAGTCAATTATTTAATTTCCTAGTTTTCAATGTCAAAAATAAAATTTATTGAGATTTTTGGGATTTTATTGGATTTAAAGTGAAAATGAAAAAAATAATTTCTTGACTTTTCTAAATTTTAAAAAGGTTTTTCCTATTTTCAGAAATTAAAAATAATTTATGTGAAAAAAATAAAAAAACAACTTTAACTTGGAATTAATTTTATTAAATTCAAAATAATTTAAGGAATTTTTGTGATTTTCTATAGAATTTTTAACTCTATTTGTTTTTTTCTTCCTAAAAGGCTATTTGATTTGTTGCATTTTCTGAAATTCACAAATCAATTAAAATCTCATTTTCTCTTTTTGGCTGAAATCCTCTTCTTTTGGGTCGAAATCCAGATATCCGAACTTGATCTTATCAGGATAATCCGTATTTGTATTCGTATCTGCCGGATAGCGTGCCTACCATATTCGTTTCCATTTCCGACAAAAAAATCCGAATTCGTTTCCGATCCGAAAATTATCCGAGAAAAATCCGATCCGAAACCATCCGAATCCGTTTCCGTCCGGATCGGTCGAAAACTATCTGATCTATTTTCATCCCTAGTGTAAACCTTGACCATAAGACCCAACTCCTGTATTTAATAATAATTTGTTACTCTCGTAGTTATTTCGTTGAATTGTTGATATATGATATATGTTACAAATGTATGCACTAGTGTGATTATAGACTAATGCAAAATATACATAGAGTTTTCGATTTGGTAATGCAGGTCCCCACAAAGTGATTGGTGATAAAATCAATTGTTTACCACGCCAAAGATTGCCACTTGCTATTCACTGAAATGGTTGGAATTTACCGCGTAACAAGTATTCTGCCTTTATTTTTTAATCGGAAACTCCGAATGTTATTTGCCCAAATTGCCCCTGATCCAACCCCTTTCTTGAACTGATCCATGGCGTCTCACCCGAGCGTGGCAAATCATTAAGGGCAAATGATAGATTTTCCCTAATCTGGTTGGTGATGTGATGGAAAACTGGCTAAACGACGCGGAGAGGCGCTTTGAGCTCACTACAATTTTCTTTCGGCCCATGCCTGGCACTTTGATTGGGCCCAAAAAGAAGGCGTGCTGAAGCCTACGCAGTCACAGCACCACGCTCGCAAATCTTCTCCCGTCCTCTCCTCTCCTGTCCTCCAATACGGCGCGACGATGCTGCTGATGAGGTCCGCCGCCGCCGCAGCTCCCTGCTCCCTCGCCGCCATGATCCTCCGCCGCTTCTCTTCCTATGCTGTCCGCCGTCACGGCGCCCTTGCCCTCTCCTCCCCGTCCTCCTCCACCACCAGGTTCACCGCCTGGTCCCCTCCTCTTCTTTCTTGCAGCCCCAGGGCCAGGGGATTCTCAGTCTGGGCGTCGACGCCGGGGCCGGCGGGGTCCGCCGAATCCCCTGCCATGCAGTTGCTGGAGGCCAAGGTACTTCTTGCCACCCCCGTTGATTCTTCTTGCTTCTTCTAATCTTGGTGTCGCAACAAGTGGAAGCGGTGAGCTCTTGTACGCTGTCTCTTGCTGTGGTGGCCGACATGTTTTTGTTGTTCTTTCCTGGTAGATCAAGGTGCAGCTGGAGGCGGACGCGGTCACCGTCATCGACACCTCCGGGGATGGCCGCCACGTCTGGTAATTTATTGTTTTTTACATTAACTATAGTTCTACGTTTTTTTTTTTTTGACAGGAAACGAGTTTTTTTGCTCATTTAGTTTTTTTTAAACGAAATAGCAAAACCAACGGTGACGTGTCACGCCCCTGTGAATTTCATTTGTCTAGGTGCTGTGATTTTCCAGCTAATTCAAGGATGTGAAAGATCCTCTTTAACTGCATATCCGTCTCTGTTTGTACTCCTCCTCTATTAGTAAGCTAGTTATTTATACCATAGCAGAAAGCCAGGATAGTCTGCTGCTAATATGGTCACTTATACGTTCACCTATCATGGTCCCTTTTATTCATGGCACAGGGCAGTTCTGCTTGCGGCATTATTCGAAGTTTGTGATGCTGAAGATGCCTAGTATTTCCTGCAGCATGTAATGACTGGGTGAGTAGATTACCTTAGGATCTGACAGAACACATAGGACTAGTTGGACCACCTTATGGGTACCACAAGTTAAAGAAAATTCCAAAATTTATAGAGCAGCACCATCTTGTGAGTTCATGTATAATGTAAATGTTTGCAATTCCATCTGTAAGTTCACATTGTCCAGAAAAGCTTGTGGTTGACAGCCATCAATCCATCATCATAAATAGAATAAGAACATGAATGGTCCCTTAGGAACTACATTTTTAAAAACTGAAGAACAGGAATCTTGACTATCATTTTCTATCTGCATCCTCCCTTCTATACCTTATTTCCTCATGTTTTTTCCTACTTTTTGACAGGGTTCTTGACCTGAAGTTTATCCTCCTGCCCTTTCATAAGTGTTAGAATTCCAGCATATTTTGAAATATTTTGCTAACATTTTTTATAAATTCATTTGTTTCGGTGAGCACTACCAGTTATCTGTTCACTAGTTGGCAGATAACTTCGTTTTGTCTCGGATTTGGCAGCTGTAACATTATGATTGGATCTGTATGGTGTTTATGCAGTTTCTAAATTGTTTGATTAGTTATGTGTCACCACTCATGTTGATTTTCTTCAGTTATAATTCTGATGTTGAACTTCCCCCTTTTCTTGGCCTCAGCATAGACGTAGTTTCGAAGGCATTTGAGGGAAAATCTGCTGTAAATAGGCAGAGAATGGTTTACAAGGCTATATGGGAGGAGCTTCAGAGCACCGTGCATGCTGTGGACCAAATGACTACCAAGACGCCTGCTGAGGCAGCTGCCAACAAGTAATCGACATATGCATGAGATAAATTTGGAGCGCTGATAAACTGTTGTACCAAGACCTGGCCATTGCCAGGATCAAGAGTATGTTCTTTCTAGTATACTCTTCATGTACACGTCAATTGAATGATGAATAATTTGGGATATGATTAGCACATCTTCCAAAAGAAATACATTTTTGGGATTTGGTTAGCATTTATTTTTGAGATAGCAACTAATGCGCACTTAGCCAGCCGTGGTTCAGGGTGAGAGTGATGAATTCGATCAGATTTTAGTATTGTTTAGTCGAATCCATGGACAGCCAAATCAGAGCATGTGCTTGTCACGTGACTGCGTGAGCTTTCTGTTGGGAATGGGGAGGAAATAACTTGTTGTTTTGTTACGGGTATATTTTTGTAGTCCAAGGTCAGGATAACTGGATAATAATCGTGTTATAAACAAGAATCTCAATAATTCCTGACGTTTGATGCAAATATAACCACATCCCGTGTCCACCGGATGCATAAATCTGTGAATCTCAATGGCGAACTCGAAAGCTTACCGAATTGCAAAGATGAGCAGGGATGTTGGGCTGCTTATGAACTTTAATGTGTCTTTTCCCTGAGATTGCTATGCTATTAACCGTCTATTTGAAAAGAGGCAACCCTGCTTAGGTCCTGTTTGTTACAGTTGTAGCTTTTTTTTTTTTTTGAAAAGCAGCTTTTAGCTAGACTATACGGTTGTATGGCTGCATCGTTGAACGGTTGAGCTGAAGATGTTTGGAGTTTGGATGTCTGGCTTTTCGATAGGCTTGTTGCAGTTTCCGAGATGCGAAATGTCTAAAATACCACTGATACGAGTAATAACTTGTTTGATGCCGTTTAACGACAATAACGATAATTAATGACTATTAATAATTTATAATAATTATCGACAACTAACACAATTGACCACAACTACCATAATTAATGCGAATTATCATAATTAACGACAATAATTGCAATTACGATAATTAACTACAATTTACGACAACTACCACAATTGACGAAGATTAACGCATTTGGCTAGCATTTCAGGACGACTATCGCAATTAACGCAATTGATCGCATTTAACGACAATAACACAATATACAAATATTACATAAATAAATATAATGTCGGACCCCAGGCGTTGCATACCGAAGCCCTCATGTGTATACCGTACTAGTTCTATGATCAGTCGCTAGTACACACAATCACAATGTTGACATTCACATCCATACATCCATCCATACAAAATTAAGCAAATGGAGGTACATAACTTAAGCAGTTAAAGTTATTACATGACAGGCGACCGCCCAAATAAATGCAAGTATCAACATAGTAACAAAATTAGTAGCAGAAGTAGAAGTGATAAAAGAAAATAATTTCAGGGCATGTCCATCCAAACCCTCAGGCAACCGATAAGAGACAAAGCCTAGAGAGACCTATCATTGAACCATCCGGTTCCGGGTGAGAAGAAAGTATCGTCAGACATTGGCTCATCCTTATATTCTGAACAACCAATTAAGCAAGATTGAGGACATTGCGTACTTAACAAGACTTGTAGTGTATCGCAAAATTTATATACATGCAAGGTTATCAAGGAGGTGGCTCTATACTATAAGTTGTTTTCAGTATTAAACAAATTTTATTGGCAATACAATACATATTATTTTGTAACAGAATTTGAAAGAGTATTTAAATACATACCGGACAGTAAGTAAGCAATTAAATGAATAAAACAATAACTCGCAACCCTCCTTAATTGCGAGCAACATTTCATTTTTAGCCATAGACATATCACTCAACTCAAATATAACCCAACAAAGCATTTCCATGATTTATAATGAAACTATTTTTTTTTAAAAAAATCAATACTATACCCGGTAATACTGCACTTAGCACACTCATCACTGCGAGCACGGCTATTTAAATTGATGCACCCATCGATACCGCTGCTCATCATCTAGTCCTACCATTGCACTAGCCTAGCGAATGAACACCCTCACTTCACTCGGGCACACCCTTGTCTCAGTGAGGCATTCGCAGTTGTGTCGATAAGCTTTATGCTCAATGCCTTAGTGAAGTGATGTGAGACCCCAGTTTATCCGGCTTGTAATGCTTAACCATCCACTCGGTCCTAGCATCACAAATCAGATAATCCGAGACTCGAGACATGTATACTTCCCAGAGTGCAGTATACACACCTCTTTACAAAGTTCATGCATCAATTCCATTCATCCACATAGAACCGAAACATAAACAACAACCCAGAAGATAACATAAATAAAGGATAGTCATTACAAAAGAGGGGCCGACCGGCCAAATGACAAATACATAAAGAAATTTAACAATGAAGCAAAAGTGCCATAAGATGGCTATAAAACAAAAGAGCCAATCGGTGTGCCTTTAACCCACAAGGCAACCGAGCCAGGACCGCCAAAGCTAGTCGTCGAATCCACGGCACAACTCACAAAAGTGAGGCCCTTGGGGCTCACCTTCTTCCTCTGCAAACAAAAGCGACCAAAGAAAAATCGGGTGAGTACTTTGAATGTACTACAAGATATATAAGAATGATAATGATCTATGCAATATCTACATGCAAGCTTATTTAAGTGGAGCGAGTTAGGACTCAAATTTTTAAGCATAAAGCAAGTTTTATTTGCAATAAGGTAATAGATTGAAAGCAATTTTGCAATCTGATTTTATTTGATAAAACAGAGTAATCAAGTATCAACAACAAGAAAGCAGATCTGGAGGTGACTAACCCAATAGCCACCACAATAGCATGAATTACCCATCCATGCCAACCATGTCAAGTTTTAATTTTAAAAACAAAAACAGTTGTTGAAGTCTAGATCTTGCGGGAAATCCCCAAGCGTGTCCATAACCTAGGACGAGGCTATTCGAATAGTTTTATCCTGCAGGTGTACCAACTTACCCACATGTCGACCGCCTTTTGCCACATGATTAAGCACACTTCCTTTGGTATCTTGCACGGCTAAGTCCCACGAGACATTTCCAATATTGTGTATTAACTCACGAGCCGCCTGTATGGATAGAAACCCATACGCTGTGCCGAGTCATTGTAAAGCCTCGGTCAACTACCCGCCGCAGTAAAGCCTTGGACAACTACAATGCTCCTCGAGGTGGAGAGCCTACAGGAATCTCCACCACCGCACACCCAACACAAGAACACAGAGAACACATATCATGTTTCACACAACACACACAACCCCTCCTGCGACTCGGAGATAACACACGCCAAAGTACTACGTCAAGAGGGGTCCCATATAACCCTCATGTGGTTAGTACGCAAAAGTACTTGGATCAATGGCGCAAGCAACATTTTCGGTCCTTAGGGACTGGGCACCTTTCCTTGTCACACCCAACAATCACACCAACATGCCATTGTGCCCAAGTCAAATCATTTTGTTTCATTTTCGGTTTTACAAAACTAAAGCATAAGGTGCTGAACCAAAAATAAACAAAATGATTTGTGTGATCAAGGTCATCGACTAAGTCGATAACCGCCCAATTCTCCAGTAGCTAAGCATTTCTAAGCATGACATCGCAAAGACAAGAAAAGAGCATAATTAAATCACGGGCTCTAATTCACCGTGAAGATAGTAACTTATGGTTGTGGCAGGGGATAACATTTTAATGGCAACAATGCATTAGGAATGGCTACCTCTAAACAGGGCAAAAATAATTGGACACAAAAGCAATGCATACATATAATTTGTAAACAAGATATTAGACTTTGAAAGTAATGGGACATTTATGATCAAATATCTTGCCTGCTTGCTGTGGGTCAAGGTGTTGCTGAGGATCAACAATATTATGAACGTGCTCTTCGGATCCTAACGAGAAAGCAAAAGCAACCGATAAGAACGAATAAAATACAAAGACCCAACAGAAAACTCCCTCCAAAAATTCTAAAATTTTTACAGTAGCAAGGTCTTGATTTATAATGAATTTAGCAACAAGAACCAATTGATTTGGATTCTTAAAGCCAAAGATATGACCAAAACAATTTTGCTCAGCTTTTATAAATCAAAATGCTACTATTCATTAGCAAAATTTTCTGGAGCTATACTGAGGTTGGAAACATTTTTAACTTAAAGATGAGTTAAAAACATAACCAACAAAATTTGAATCAACCGAAAAGGATTTGAAATGAATTAGTTATGCATTTTACAAGTTATCACATTTTTCAGTTGATAAACAAATCCTCGCGGGAAATTCAGAAATTCTAAATGACGTGGCCGAACCTGGGACGTTGATCCTGGATCCAACGGCCCAAGCTCGGCGCGTACGCGACGTGCAAGCCTTAAGCGTCAATCGTTGGATCTGGATCAACGGTTCACGCGGCCCGTAACGTTCGGTGGTCCGAACGTTCCGCGACGAGAGCCGTGGATCAGGATCCGACGGTTCACTGAACCCGGCGTCCGGTGGTCCGAACGCGCCACGCACGCGAGCCGTTGATCCGGGATCCAACGGTTCGCGGATCAAGCGCGCGCTTAGTTCAAATTTGGCGCAATCTTGGCCGTAGATCTTAGGATCGACGGTCGCAACGACTCAATTTCAACTTCACCCTAGATTTTCGTCCGACAAAATTTGACGGGAAGATCGGCTCGCCGCGGCGGCTCGCCGCGCGGCGGTGCGGCAACGCCTAAATGGGTCCCAAACTGCATTGCGCACCTAAAGGTACCAATGGCGTTGGCTGTGGTGGACCAGATCGCCGGCAAGCCGGAGGGAACCGAGAGGGCCGAAAAATGATCAAAACGAAAACGGTGATAAGCTCAGCTGCGGTTCAAGGGAGCAGGTGCCAAACAACTAGGGACTAATAAGGAGTTACCTGAGCCCAGAGAACGCACAGGAGAGAGTTGAACCGGCTCGGGTGAAGAAGAGTAGCTGATTCGGCCGAATTGGGGGAAGTCCGAAATTGAGCTGCTCCTTTCTGTCAAAAGCCAAATTGACAGAGGGTTAATACTCAGTGAGAGGCTAAGAAGCTGAGGAATCAAGGGTTTTGAAAAAGAATGCCCGGAACACCACTTTCACCGAAGGACCCGAAGCTCCAACAATGGCGACCGAGAGCAAATTTCGAAATGGAGCTCGAGCAATGCATTAACAGTGGTGCTGGAGCTCAAGAGTGTTCAAAGGATGCTAAGGAAGCCAACGGAGGAGTTTTATAGCCAAGGAGCAAGGAAAAAGCAACGGAAGAAAAATGGCTTCGCGACCGTGTTGAGGCCGATCGAGGCGACGGAGCACGGCGCCGAGGTGGACGAAGACTTGAGGCGGTGGGGCGGAGCAATAAATGCCGAGAATCGTTGGCGAGCGAGAGAAGACCCGACGCCGACACGCTCGCCGTTTCACCAACTCATTGACCATGGCCGAGCGCGAGCGAGCGGAGGAAGACAGCGCGACGGTACCGTTGGATTTAATAGGACTACCGAGAAAGAACGGTCGAGAATAACGATTCAATCGCGCTTGATCATGGACCGTTCGATCTCGATCCAACGGTTCACAACTCCCGCGCGCATCGCGTCGCACCGGTGCGGTTAGTTGGTTCGACCGAGTCAAGTGGCTCGAGCCCGAGTCGGTTCGAACGAGGAACGATGCAAACCCTTTAGAATTTGAATTTTAAACATCTGATTTTTGAGGAATTATTTGAGATAGCAAACAAACTCCAAAATTTATGAAATTTTAACTGGAGCTTGCTGACTGCCGGAGGAGCTTTCCATAAAATTTTCAGAGATTTTCATGCACTGAATTATTCTACAGAAATTCCAGAAGAGAGAAAAATGGGGTTTGACCAGTTTGACTTGCCTCCAAAAATTATCAAATAATTTCTAAAAATCATGAGATAATTCAGAGGTGTTAAACATCAACCCTAGACCCAATGAAAATTATTTCCAGAGATTGGGCACAAGATTTTCCTGGAGGAGGTTTATGACTTGAGTTTAATTGGGGAAATTTGGAGTTTGAACTCCCACCAATTAAAGAAAGAGGTTTCAAACACTGCAACAATACATGAGGTAGCAAAAGTTTTAATTTATCCTCATTTTTATTACATTTGAAACATAAACCCAATTTGGGATGTTACAAAACCTCCCCCCCTTACAAAAATCTCGTCCCGAGATTTGGCTCACTCGGTAAAGAAAGATGGATAGTCTGCACGGAGACGATCTTCCCTTTCCCAAGTAGCCTCATCCTCGGAATGATTCGACCACTGAACTTTAAGGAACTTGATGGCACGATTCCTCGTCCTTCGTTCACCTCTTCAAGGATGCGAGCAGGTGCTCCTTGTAGGTCAAATCTTCCTGAACATCAAGAGTTTCCAACGGAGCTTCCTCAGTTGGAACACGGAGACACTTCTTTAGTTGGGACACATGGAAAACATCATGTACCCCTTCAAGTGCAGCTGGCAATTCCAACTTATAGGCAACAACTCCTTTCTTCTCGATAACACGGTAAGGACCGACATATCGAGGAGCTAACTTGCCCTTGACGCCAAACGCGATGGCCCTTCAAAGGAGAGACTTTGAGATAAACAAAATCATTGGGCTCAAAGCTCAATTCACGACGACGGCGATCCGCATAGCTCTTTTGCCTGGATTGAGTGTGCGCAAACGATCACGAATAAGCTGGACTTGACTCTCGGCCTCATCGATCGAGTCGGGCCAAAGAAAGGTCTTTCGCCCGTCTCAGACCAATTCAACGGGGTTCGCACTTTCTCCGTATAAGGCCTCGAAGGGTGACATGCCGAGGCGGCCCGAAAAGTCGTTGTTGTAGGAAAACTTCGGCAAATGGCAAGCATTTCTCCCAATTCTTTCCATAGGAGAGAACACAAGCACGGAGCATGTCTTCCAACACTTGGTTGACTCTTTCAGTCTGGCCATCAGTTTGAGGATGATATGCCGAACTGAAAGAAAGACGAGTGCCCATAGCTTCTTGCAGACCATGCCAAAACCGGGAGGTAAATAGTGAACCACGGTCAGAAATGATCGTCTTTGGCACACCATGCAAGCTTACAATCCTGGAGACGTAGAGCTCAGCTAGATGATCGGCACGAAGCTTGGTCTTGATGGAAGAAAATGTGCCACTTTGGTTAATCGATCAATAATTACCGGATAGCATCATTCCCTTTTGTGGCGTGGGCGCACCGGTGATAAAGTCCATCCCGATCGAATCCCACTTCCATTCTGGAATAGGCAAAGGCTGAAGCAACCTGCTGGACGCTGATGTTCGGCCTTGACACGACGACACACGTCGCACTCGGCAACGAACTTCGCAATCTCCTCTTCATTCGGGTCCATCAAAATCTCGACGGAGATCTTGATACATCTTTGTGGCCCCGGATGGATAGACAAAGGCGAATCATGGGCCTCGCGGAGAATCAAATCCATGATTCCATGTCCTTTGGAACCACAAAGGCGCCGCTCAACCTTACAACACCATGCTCATCCTCGGAGAAGCACTTGGTCATTCCGTTCTTGACATTTTCCTTGATGCGGCTTATTCCAAACATCCGATTCTTTGGCGACCTTAATCCGATCTACCAAGGTTGGTTGCACAACCAAGGCGTGAGGAACCACGCTCAACCAAACCTAAGTTGAGACGCTGAAATTCCTCCGAAGGGTGGGTTGACATCCACAGGGCAACAAGGCATTGCAATGCGCTTTGCGATCGAGCGCATCGGCAACGACATTAGCCTTGCCCGGATGGTAGTGAATACCCATGTGATAATCTTTGACCAACTCCAACCACCTCTTTTGCCTGAGGTTCAGATCTGGTTGGGTGAACAAATACTTTAGGCTTTTGTGATCCGAATACACTTCACAACGATTCCGATTAGGTAATATCGCCAAATCTTAAGTGCATGAATCACAAAGACCAATTCCAAGTCATGGGTAGGGTAGTTGAGTTCATGAGGTCTCAATTGCCTTGATGCATAGTCCACTACCTTGCCTTCTTGCATAAGGACACAACCGAGTCCTCGACGAGAAGCATCGCAAAAGATATCGAAACTTCGATGGATATCGGGAAGAACAAGGACGGGAGCGGTGGTCAAACGCTTCTTGAGTAATTGGAAGCTTTCCTCACAGGCATCGGACCACAAGAACTTCTTGTCCTTCTTGAGCAACTCCGTCATCGGCTTCGCGATCTTGGAGAAGTTCTCGATAAAGCGGCGATAATATCCCGCTAAACCAAGAAAACTCCGCACTTCGCCATCAAGTAGGTGACACCAAGAAAGAACATCGATCTTGCTAGGATCAACGGCTCGCCTCTATTTGAAAGAACATGACCCAGAAGGCCACTTCCTTCAACGTAACGCGACTTCATCGAACTTTGCATACAGCTGGTGCTCACGAAGCTTGCCTAACACGAGCCTCAGATGCTCATCATGTTCCTCATCGTTCTTAGAATAGATAAGAATATCATCGATGAAGACCACAACAAACTTATCCAAATACTCCATGAATACCGAATTCATGAGGTTCATGAACAAGGCGGGAGCATTGGTTAAGCCAAATGACATGACGGTATACTCATACAAGCCATAGCGAGTAGAGAAAGCCGTCTTTGGAATATCCTCGGGTCGTATCCGAACTTGATGATATCCCATTCTCAAATCAATCTTGGAGAATACTCGGGCTCCAGTTAATTGATCAAAGAGATCATCAATGCGGGGCAATGGATACTTGTTCTTTACCGTTACCTCATTAAGCGGACGGTAGTCAACGCACATGCGCAAAGTATTGTCTTTCTTCTTTACGAAGATTGCAGGACAACCCCACGGAGATGAGCTAGGGCGAATGAACCCTTTTTCTTGCAGCTCATTCAGTTGCTTCTTCAACTCCACCAACTCGTTCGGTGGCATCCGATAATGCCTCTTTGAAATAGGGGCGGTACCGGGAACCAACTCAATGACAAACTCTAGGTCTCGAACTGGTGGCATCCCGGGAAGGTCTTCAGGAAAGACATCAATGAAGTCACGAACTGTGGGGACTTCACTAATACCTAAAGCAGGATTCGCTTCAAGCGCGAAAAGATGCGGACCTAGCGACTTCGCAAAGCGAACCCTTTCACGAAAGGCTAGATAGAGAGACACACTTCTTGGCGCAATCGATTTGTCCCTTGTCTTTGAGACAACCAATCCATACCAAGAATTACATCTAGGCTTCTTTGAGTGGAGGAGGATAAGATTCGCAAGGAATCTTACTCCTCGATCTCAATTGGGACATCCCTACACTCGATTGACCCTCAACTCCGAACCCGAGAGCGAATGAGCAATGGGACCAACAATGGAGTAAAGAGGAGCTCACTAATAGCAGAAAAGACTCGAAACAAAAGAATGAGATGCTCTGAATCAAACAAAACAGTAGCAGAATGATAGTTAACGGAAAGTGTACCCAGCACGACGTCGGGTGCCTCCTGTGCCTCCTCCGTTGAGATGAGGTTGACTCGACCACTACCCACGCCTTGGGTAGTAGGGACTATCTTCAGGTCCTGAGAAGAACCACCTCCTGGCCCGCGTCCTCCATTAGGACGAGGGGCTGCTCCTGTCTTCTTGGGGCATTGGTTCGCATAATGCCCCTTGTTGTTGAAGAAGCGGGTGACATCCGCGGTGTCGCGGAGGCCTCTGGCCGACTCGCAGTGCATGTGATTGGGGCACGGCTGCGAAGGCGAAGAACAGTCTTGCCGACGAAGTCGGGTGCCAAGGCGGAGGACGGACCCCGAGACCGCCCAACACGAGCGGAAAGAGGCGGCTCGGCGACTTGTGGGCCTCCCACTTGCGCTTGCGGGAATCCACAAGTGCTCTCCCCGCGTGCTCCGCAACGATGGCCTTGTCCACCAAGGCCTGGAAATCCGGAAAGTCAACGATGGATAGCTTGTCCTGCAGCTCCTCAGACAAACCATCCTTGAACTTCTCTTGCTTGGCCTCATCAGTGGCCACCTCCTCCGGAGCATAACGAGCCAAATGGTTGAACTCGTAAAGATACTCCGTGACTGAACGACGCCCTTGCCTGAGCGACAAGAATTCCTTCTTCTTCAGCTTCATCAAGCCGGAAGGAATATGAGAGCGGCGGAAGGCAGTACGGAACTCCTCCCAAGTGACGGTGTGACCGTCAGGCTGCATGGCGAGAAAGCTCTCCCACCAAGACAAAGCTGCACCCTCCAGCTGGTGCGATGCAAGCAGCGCCTTCGTGCTCTCGCGCTGCGCTATGCGGCTTCCTCTCCACCGACGAAGCGACCGCTGCGTCAAGCGGTCCTCGGACCCGGGGAGAAGCGTAGGGGGTGGGTGCGAAGAAACTCCGCAAGTCCCCACGCGGTGGTGTCCACCCCTTGCCGGATCTGAAGCACCGGAAGGGCGGAAGTGTTGCGCGCGTGATGGCGTCGAGAAGAACCTCCTGTCCTCTGCGGTTGCGCTCGACCAAGAAGGACCTCGGCCATGGTCGGAGGAGGAGGAAGATCCTCGTCGACCGGTGATCGCCTTGGCCGCTACGAGTCGGCCCGCCATCTGTTACAAGAAACTTTTGTTAAAACTAGACTCAAAGATTAAAAACGAAAGAAAGTTAAAAGCTAGCGACTAGGGAATGGAATATCACCCTAACCGAAAGCCAAAACCAGTATGTGTATAAACTTAGGCAGTTTACAAAAGACTCCAAAAGCGGCAAGGAATCATAAAACCAAAGCTCAACTCCCCAATGCAACTAACCCGTATTGAATGAGCGAGTAATTGTTTGAGAAGATAAAAATCGGAAGGTCAAGGTAAGATCTAATACCACTTAAGATCAAGGCTAAATCAGCGAAAATAGTGTTAGATACATAGCCAACTAGTATCACATCTTACCCTTTTAACCCCACAAGTTTTAGTTGATTATCCCCTCATTTTCTACCCCATTAGAAACCATCGAGCTTCTTTGTCCGGAAATTGAGGTTGTCAGAGCGATTTCGCATCCAAGCTTCCAAACCAAGTCTTCCATTCTAGAAACTTCAAAACTCGCACACTTCAATTTGCCAAGCTCGGTGGTCCTATCGAAACCATTGAGCTTCTTCATCTGAAATTGAAGCGTCTTTGTTGATTCGCATCCAAGCATCTAGCGAAACCTTGATCCGAAACTTCAAAACCCTAAGAACTTCAATTTGCCAAACTCGGTGGTTCCCAAAACCCATTTAATCGATAGCACTATCTTTGAAAAGGAGATGAGAGGAAAACAACTTTCAAAACTCAAATTAGAGTAAGATGAGAGGAGAAAGCTAAGATAGGTAAGGAATAAAATCGAGAATTCCCTAAGCTTTCAAAATCATTTGATACTTTGAAAATAAAGTTTTCAAAATATCCTAAAGACGACCAACTTGGGTTACTACGGTCGTTATGGCTCGATACAAAACTTGTGAGACCCGGTTTATCCAAACTTGTAATGCTTAACCATCCACTCGGTCCTAGCATCACAAATCGATAATCCGAGACTCGAGACATGTATACTTCCCAGTGCAGATATACACCTCTTTACAAAGTTCATGCATCAATTCCATTCATCCACATAGAACCAAACATAAACAACAACCCGGAAGATAACATAAATAAAGGATAGTCATTACAAAAGAGGGCCAATAGGCCAAATGACAAATACATAAAGAAATTTAACAATGAAGCAAAAGTGCCATAAGATGGCTATAAAACAAAAGAGCCAATCGGTGTGCCTTTAACCCACAAGGCAACCGACAGGACCGCCAAAGCTAGTCGTCGAATCCACAAAGACAACTCACAAAAGTGAGGCCCTTGGGGCTCACCTTCTTCCTCTGCAAACAAAAGCGACCCGACAAAAAGCGGGTGAGTACTTTGAATGTACTACTTAAGATATATAAGAATGATAATGATCTATGCAATATCTACATGCAAGCTTATTTAAGTGGAGCGAGTTAGGACTCAAATTTTTAAGCATAAAGCAAGTTTTATTTGCAATAAGGTAATAGATTGAAAGCAATTTTGCAATCTGATTTTATTTGATAAAAACAGTAGTAATCAAGTATCAACAACGAGAAAAGCAGTCCACGGAGGTGACTAACCCAATAGCCACCACAATAGCATGAATTACCCATCCATGCCAACCATGTCAAGTTTTAATTTTAAAACAAAAGCAGTTGTTGAAGTCTAGATCTTATGGAAATCCCCAAGCGTGTCCATAACCTAGGACGAGGCTATTCGAATAGTTTTATCCTGCAGGTGTACCAACTTACCCACATGTCGGACCGCCTTTTGCCACATGATTAAGCACACTTCCTTTGGTATCTTAACAGCCTAAGTCCCACGAGACATTTCCAATATTGTGTATTAACTACGAGCCGCCTGTATGGATAGAAACCCATACGTTGTGTCGAGTCATTGTAAAGCCTCGGTCAACTACCCGTCGCAGTAAAGCCTTGACAACTACAATGCTCCTCGAGGTGGAGAGCCTACCGGAATCTCCACCACCGCACACCCAACACAAGAACACAGAGAACACATATCATGTTTCACACAACACACACAACCCCTCCTGCGACTCGGAGATAACACACGCCAAAGTACTACGTCAAGAGGGGTCCCATATAACCCTCATGTGGTTAGTACGCATAAAAGTACTTGGATCAATGGCGCAAGCAACATTTTCGGTCCTTAGGGACACAGGCACCTTTCCTTGTCACACCCAACAATCACACCAACATGCCATTGTGCCCAAGTCAAATCATTTTGTTTCATTTTCGGTTTTACAAAACTAAAGCATAAGGTGCTGAACCAAAATAAACAAAATGATTTGTGTGATCAAGGTCATCGACTAAGTCGATAACCGCCCAATTCTACCAGTAGCTAAGCATTTCTAAGCATGACATCGCAAAGACAAGAAAAGAGCATAATTAAATCACGGGCTCTAATTCACCGTGAAGATAATAACTTATGGTTGTGGCGGGGATAACATTTTAATGGCAACAATGCATTAGGAATGGCTACCTCTAAACAGCAAAAATAATTGGACACAAAAGCAATGCATACATATAATTTGTAAACAAGATATTAGACTTTGAAAGTAATGGGACATTTATGATCAAATATCTTGCACGCTTCTTTGTGGGTCAAGGTGTTCTTGAGAATCAACAATATTATGAACGTGCTCTCTGGATCCTAACGAAAGCAAAAGCAACCGATAAGAACGAATAAAATACAAAGACCCAACAGAAAACTCCTCCAAAAATTCTAAATTTTTACAGTAGCAAGGTCTTGATTTATAATGAATTTAGCAACAAGAACCAATTGATTTGGATTCTTAAAGCCAAAGATATGACCAAAACAATTTTACTCAGCTTTTATAAATCAAAATGCTACTATTCATTAGCAAAATTTTCTGAAGCTATACTGAGGTTGGAAACATTTTTAACTTAAATATGAGTTAAAAACATAACCAACAAAATTTGAATCAACCGAAAAGGATTTGAAATGAATTAGTTATGCATTTTACAAGTTATCACATTTTTGGTTGATAAACAAATCCTCATGAAATTCGAAATTCTAAATGACGTGGCGAACACGGGGCGTTGATCACGGATCCAACGGCCCAAGCTCGGCTTGACGCAGCTGTATGAAGCCTTGCGTCAACCGTTGGATCTGGATCCAGCGGTTCACGCGGCCCGAACGTTCGGTGGTCCGAATGTTCCGCGCAAGACGAGCCGTGGATCGGGATCCGACGGTTCACTGACCCGAGCGCCCGGTGGTCCGAAACGCCACGCACGCGAGCCGTTGATCGGGATCCAACGGTTCGCGGATCAAGGCGCGGCGTTTAGTTCAAATTTGGCGCAATCTTGGGCCGTAGATCTTAGGATCGACGGTCCGCAACGACTCAAGTTCAACTTCACCCCAGATTTTCGTCCGACAAAATTTGACGGGGAAGATCGGCTCGCCGGCGGCGGCTCTGGCCGCGGCGGTGCGAGCGAACGCCTAAAATGGGTCCCAAACTGCATTGCGCACCTAAAGGTACCAATGGCGTTGGCTTTGGTGGACCAGATCGCCGGCAAGCCGGAGGGAACCGAGAGGGCCGAAAAATGATCAAAACGAAAACGGTGATAAGCTCAGCTGCGGTTCAAGGGAGCAGGTGCCAAACAACTAGGGACTAATAAGGAGTTACCTGAGCCCAGAGAACGCACAAGAGAGAGTTGAACCGGCTCAGGTGAAGAAGAGTAGCTGGTTCGGCCGAATTGGGGGAAGTCCGAAATTGAGCTGCTCCTTTCTGTCAAAAGCCAAATTGACAGAGGGTTAATACTCAGTGAGAGGCTAAGAAGCCGAGGAATCAAGGGTTTTGAAAAGAATGCCGAACACCACTTTCACCGAAGGACCCAAGCTCAACAATGGCGGCCGAGAGCAAATTTGAAATGGAGCTCGAGCAATGCATTGCTGATGGTCTTTGGAGCTCAAGAGTGTTCAAAGGATGCTAAGGAAGCCTTTGGAGGAGTTTTATAGCCAAGGAGCAAGGAAAAAGCAACGGAAGAAAAATGGCCGACTTTGTGTTGAGGCCGATCGAGGCGACGGAGCACGCGGCGCCGAGGTGGGCGAAGACTTTGAGGCGGTGGGGCGGAGCAATAAATGCCGAGAATCGTTGGTCGGCGGAGAAGACCGACGCCGACACGCTCGCCGTTCACCAACTCATCATTGACCATGGCCGAGCGCGAGCGAGCGGAGGAAGACAGCGGGCGGTACCGTTGGATTTAATAGGGCTACCGAGAAAGAGCGGTCGAGAATAACGATTCAATCGTGGCGCTTGATCATGGACCGTTCGATGCTGATCCAACGGTTCACAACTCCCGCGCCCGACTGCGTCGCGCCGGTGCGGTTAGTTGGTTCGACCGAGTCAAGTGGCTCGAGCCCGAGTCCGGTTCGAACCCGAGGAACAGTGCAAACCCTTTAGAATTTGAATTTTAAACATCTGATTTTTGAGGAATTATTTGAGATAGCAAACAAACTCCAAAATTTATGAAATTTTAACTGGAGCTTGCTGACTGTCGGAGGAGCTTTCCATAAAATTTTCAGAGATTTTCATGCACTGAATTATTCTACAGAAATTCCAGAAGAGAGGAAAATGGGGTTTGACCAGTTTGACTTGCCTCCAAAAATTATCAAATAATTTCTAAAAATCATGAGATAATTCAGAGGTGTTAAACATCAACCCTAGACCCAATGAAAATTATTTCCAGAGATTGGGCACAAGATTTTCCTGGAGGAGGTTTATGACTTGAGTTTAATTGGAAAAATTTGGAGTTTGAACTCCCACCAATTAAAGAAAGAGGTTTCAAACACTGCAACAATACATGAGGTAGCAAAAGTTTTAATTTATCCTCATTTTTATTAAATTTGAAACATAAACCCAATTTGGGATGTTACAAGTGAGCCCCTTTGGACATGTCTACACTTGTTATGTTCTGATGAGGACATCCATTCCACTGATACAACTATCCCTACCGCTTCTGATGTAAAGGACCAATTACTAGAGTACGTGCTCGACAGCTAAATTATCAGGTGACTTCATTTCTTGGAGTACATCCATATTCTATGAACTCTATGATGCTGCCTAAAGCACGTGATATTATTTTACTTACGAATCAAGGATCAGGAGGCAAGCTAAATGGAGATGATGGCAGCACCATGCATGGTGATGATCATACGAGGAATGAATATTTATATACTGAGGCTAAGCAGAATCAAGCATGAAGACTATATATCAAGTTGTTTAGGCCAACACTTAGCTATATGTGAGTAAAGGAACTTAGTGTTGCGCCACCTATGCTAATGGGCTATGGGTCTTGTAATTTGGGCTGGACACCTAGGGTTTGGCACTATTCATATCATACTGTTCATGTATGAACAGTACCCACGGCCGCCACCCCTCTCTTCCTCCTTTACATAGTGGCCGTTACCCTTAGGGTTTGGTGGGATTTGTTGATTGAAGTTTAGCTTTGCTACTTTATACTTTGTCCTCTTGTTCGGCAAGATCAACAGCGACATTGTTCTTTGGAACCCCACTTATGAATACCAATTCCATTGATATTTGCAATACATCATATTATGTTTTTACCTTGTTCTTGCGTGCTTCTTCGGTATATGCAGGAATTGATCTTCGTGATCAGGTCATCCGGGTATTCGTGCACGGTTGATAACGGCTTGTCGAACAGTTCAGCAATTGCATGGTTTCGAGCCTTGCGAGTTCGTAGCCAGGATTGTGAGAGTTGAGCGACTACTACCAAACTTACCTTCTCATCGAAAGATCGGGCAAGAACATGACCTTTGTGGTTCATCAAATGGTATCAGAGCTACAGTTGATTGGTGAGAGTTTCCAGTTTTCTAGTATTAGATTCGTTTTTCATACCTAGAGTCCAGAAAATTATCAAAAAAATATTGTATCTATCATCCATACCGAGCCCTTTGAGCCATTGTAATTTATTTATGTTAGTTCGCGTTGTTGAGTTTTCGTTGCATCATCGAGTCATTGTGCTGGTTTCTGTCTAGATTGGTCTAGTTTGGAGTCTCTTGCAAGTCGTCTAGCTCTACCGCAGCGCTCATCACCCCCTGTAGTGCCGCTGCTTTCGCTGCCGAGGCACCCATCACCCCTACCCCGCCGCTACCTATTGACCTTTGCCGCAACCACCAAAACGCCTGCCCCGGCAATCGATCGACCACCACAATGCCTACTACCAATGCTAATCACTTCCGTGGCACCAACGCGCTCTACCACCATTCGACCACCTTGTTGCTGCGACCATCAGCTACCCTACCGCTGCGAGCTAAAAGAGATTATTTCGTGTTGCCATAAGGAAACCTAAGATTCATCTAACTTCGACAACGTGATAAAAAAGTCAGAGTTTAGAGAAATAGAGAGTATGTTTTAATTACCTTTATACCCCTGCATTTTACAAAAAGTTTGTGACCCATATACCTCCCTAGACCCAAAAGAGGATTTCGAAGAGTTTTGAGTCAGGTGCGGATTTGAAAAAAAAGAAGAGTAAAAAAAAGAGCCAAAAAAAGGAAAGAGAAGAAGAAAAAAATTCAGAGCTGGCTCCTTTTTAATTTTTTTTCCTTTGTTTAGATTGGTATAGTTCATCCATTGCTCGCTTGCTTTAATAGTTCTTGTGCTAGCCTTCCTGTTGTTGATTCTAGTCATTCTTACGAGTCACACTAACTAGGCTTGGTTTAGACTAGGACCAGCACTTGTGACTAGTACTTTGAACTACTTTTCAACTTTGCCTACTGATTTGAACATTTGCTACTTTTTTGCTACATACTAGCCTTCCGAGCTCCACTTCCTACTAACTCAGCAGGTACCGTTTCCTCGCAATCGTTGGGCTATTCACAAGTGAGAGTATCACGAACCAGCCACTGGTTGTTCCACCTCCTTGCTGCATTGGTAAGAGCTTGTAAAAACTTGGTAAGACGTTGTGAGAGAGTGACTCGTGAAACTCTAGAACCAAGTAGTTCGGAGGGACATATACATTGTGATTTGTTCTTTGTTTTCTACTAACAATGGCAGGGTCACGCGGATCTACACATGGCAGAAACAACAACGACCACTCTTTCGAGCATGTGGGTGAGGGGTCTCTCACACCTCGCACGAGAGAGCTCGTGAGGCACATAGAGCACTCGCTCGGTGAGAGCGTACGCAATGCCTTGGATAAGATCAACGACAACCTCGCGGCGCTCCACACATGTGTTGCAGTCCTCGAACGTCAGCCACTTGCTAAAACCACGGCCCAGGGTGAGCCAAGAGTGGAGGAGCCTCCTGCTCACCGCACACCACTTGATGCCCGCTCTTAGGCAGATGAGGTGGAAGAAAAAGACGTGAACAACTACTCCGCTGATATGGAAACCAATGAATTCAATGTTCACAATGGTTGGTATGGGAAGAAATCAACATGAGGTACATGGCCATAGTGGTGCATTTGGTAAAATTAGATTCACTATGCCTCCTTTTGCTGAAAAATCTGATCCTGATGCTTATTTCACATGGGAGCTTACCATAGAACAAAAAGTTGCTTGTCATAAATTCTCTGAAGATAAGAAAGTTCGGGGCTGCTACTAGTGAGTTTTCTGATTTTGCGTCTTTTTGGTGGAGTGAATATTGTCGTACTAATCAAAACAAACCTAGAACATGGAATGCTTTGAAGAGAGCAATGATGTATAGATTTGTACCTTCATATTATTCTCATGATTTGACTAATAAATTACAATACTTAAGACAAGGTAGTAGTTATGTAGAGAATTATTATCAAGAATTGCAAACTGGTTTGTTGCGTTGTGGTTTACAAGAAACTGAAGATGCTAAGATGACTAGATTTTTGTGAGGTTTACACCGTAAAAATTATGACATACCTGACTATAAATAATACAATTCTATCACTCGCTTGTTTCATCTTACTTGTAAAGCTGAGAGAGAGATACATGGACGTCAATCCAGAAACAAAGAAAATTTTGCAGGTTCTTTTGCAGGTCGCACAACTCAAGGGCAATCAAGAGCACCATTTACTCCCTCCAACCGAACACCTGCACCTACGAACCCCTCCAATAGTAGACATCCATATACTTCCACTACACCATCACGCGCACCGAAAACGAGCAAGAGCATGGTACAAGCCCCCCCCCACAAAGTTCATCTTCGGTTGATTCAACGGGTAGAGCACGAGAAACACAATACCATCGCTGCAAGGGCTATGGACATATGATGTGAGATTGCCCTAGCAAGCGGACTCTCTTGATAAAGGATAATAGTGAGTATACTTCAGCTAGTGACATTGAGGAAGAATATGCTATACTTGCAACTAACCTCGCAGGTGATGGCTAAGAATCTGAGCGCGACGAGGAACAATATGGTGCTGAAATTTCAGATAAGTATTTAATCCTTATAGTGAAGCGTGTACTTAGTGCACAAATGGAGTGTGCTGAGCAGAATCAACACCACAATCTGTTCCAAACAAAGCTTGTCATCAAAGAGCGTTCATATCGAGTGATCATTGATGGAGAAAGTTGCAACAATTTGACGAGCATGGACAGGTTGAGAAGCTTGCATTGACCACACAACAACACCCTTGCCCATATTACATTCAATGGTTCAACAATTGTGGCAAGTTGAAGGTAACTCGCATTGTGAGAGTACATTTTTCTATTGGTTCTTATCATGATTATGCTGATTACGATCTAGTACCTATGTAAGCATGTTCTTTGTTATCAGGTTGGCCTTGGCAATATGATAGAGATACAGTGCATCATGGTAGAACTAATAAGTATACTCTCATGTTTAATGAAAAGAAAATCACTTTACTGCCCATGTCTCCTGAAGCTATTTTAAAGGATGAATAAGAGAGAGCTAATAAAGAAAAAGAGAGTAGCAAAAGTAAAAATTAGATTGTAGCTAAAGAACTTGTGCACCCGAAGAAGAAAGAACCTAATGCTTGAAAAGATGAAATTAAATTAAAAGTTTCTGTTTTCCTGGCTACTAAATCTGTTATTTGTGAGATGGAAGATAGCAAATCTGATTGCTATGCTTTAGTGTGCAAAGAAGCCTTATTTTCCTTTCAGGATATGCCTCTTGGTGTTGCTAACATTTTGTAGGAGTTTGTTGATGTGTTTCCAAGTAACATACCCCTAAGGCTGCCTCCAATTAGGGGGATTGAACAATAAATTGATTTAACTCCAGGAGCCTCACTTCCCAACCGTGCGCTTTAGAGACAAACTTGGCATCTCGGTCGGAAACAATTGACTTAGGCACACCATGCAGTCTCACCACCTCTCGGATATACAACGGAGCCAGATCCTACGCGGTATTGGTTGTCTTCATTGGAATGAAGTGTGCGGACTTGGAAAACCTGTCCACCACGACCCAAACAGCGTCTCGCCCCCGAGAAGAGCGCGGCAAACCGACCACGAAGTCCATAGTGATGTGCTCCCACTTCCACTCAGGAATTTCCAAAGGCTGCAACAAACCGGCAGGCCGCTTATGCTCGGCCTTCACCTGCTGACAAACGCCACAAGAAGCGACATACTTTGCGATGTCCACTCTCATGCATTTCCACCAAAAGACCTGCTTCAGATCTTGATAAATCTTGGTCTCTCTCGGATGTACAGTGTACGGAGTCCGGTGAGCCTCACGAAGAATATCATCCTTCACCTCTGATTTCTAGGGTACACACAGCCGGCCTCTGAAGCGAACTGCACCACACTCGTCCAAACTGAAATCTCGAGAACGCCCCTCCGAGATCCTCCTCCGCACCTCCGAAAGGAGCCGATCGTGCTGCTGAGCCTCTCGAACACGCTCGGGAATGGCGGACTGAATAATCATCTGTGTCTCTGCTTGGGCAACTCCAGTGAGACAAAAAGAGATACCCATCCTATCAAACTCCGAGATCAAAGACATCGCCGTTCGAGGACTCTGTCTGCTCAAGGCATCGACCACTCGTTGGCTTTACGGGATGATATTGGATAGTCGGATCATAATCGTTGATCAACTCCAACCACCTCATTGCCTCAAATTCAGCTCTCGGTGAGTGAATATGTACTTAAGGCTCTTGTGATCAGTAAAGATGTCACACTGCTCCCCGTAGAGATAATGCCTCCAAGACTTCAGCGCAAAAACAACAGCCGCCAACTCCAAATCGTGAGTAGGATAATTCTGCTCATGAACTTTCAACTGTCTAGAAGCATAAGCGATAACTCGCCCTTCTTGCATCAACACACAACCAAGACCAATCCGCGAAGCATCCATGTACACCGTGAAGCGCTTACCACTCTCGGGCAAGGATAGAATAGGTGCATTCACCAGCTTGCTCTTCAGGGTCTGAAAACCAGACTCGCAATCATCTGTCCACACGAAAGGAACACCCTTCTGCGTGAGTCGGGTCATTGGCTTGGTGATGATGGAGAAATCTGCACAAAGCGCCGATAATAACCGCAAGACCAAGAAAACTCGGATCTCGACACATTGGTTGGCCTCACGCCATCGCACCACCGCCGCCACATTCTTGGATCCATTGTAATACCATCTTGTTGATGGTATGACCAAGAAATCCAACCTCGGACGACGTAAAGCACACTTCTTGATTTCGCATAGAATTTATTCCTCGAAGGGCCTCGAGACGCATCGAGATGCAACTCGTGATCCTCCTCCGTCTTGGAATAAATCGAATGTCATCGATGAAAACCACCACAAAAGAATCCAGGTACTCATGGAGCATCCTGTTCATGGCTTCCATAAAGACAGCAGGGGCATTTGTTAGTCCAAAAGATATAACGACAAAATCGAAGTACCCATACCTTGTGCTAAAAGCTATCTTCTCTATATCCTCCTCCCTGATCCGCAGTTAACTAGACTGCAAATCAATTTTGGAGAATACTTTGGCACCTCTCAACTGATCGAAAAGATCTTCAATGCGTGGCAAAGGGTACTTGTTCTTGATCGTCACTTGATTAAGTGCGCGATAATCCACACAAAGCCTCTTAGTGCCATCCTTCTTTCCCACAAACAAGACCGGAGCAGCCCAAGGCGACGTGCTCGGTCTAATAAACCCCTTAGCTAGGAGTTCATCCAACTGCTTTTTCAACTCCTCCTGCTCCACAGGTGCCATCCGATACGGGGACTTATAAATAGGCCGCGTACCCGAAACAAGGTCAATGCGGAAATCTGGTTCCCGTTTGGTGGCGGACACGGAAGCTCATGGGAAAAACATCACAGGTACCGCAAGCCACGGTATATCCTCCGACCTCAAAAGCGACCTCGTGTCCCTCAACCATGGCCCTGAAGTCGACTTACGCATTCGCGATTGGGGAACAAGCGCACAAACAACGAGAGAGTGTCTTGCGGGGCACTCCTTGGAAGACAACTTCACGCCAGACGGAGACCGCAAGCGTGACCGTCTTCCGAAGCAAGAAATAATAGCACGATCTTTGTGCGAGCCAATCCATGCCAAGGATCACATCAAAAGGCTCCAAAGGTATAACCACCGGATTCGCCACGAACTCCTCATCCGCTAGAACCACCACGCAACTGGGGCAAACACGGCTTCGAAATAAGCCCTTGGGAGAACTAACAACCACGAGCTCTCCCCACAAAGCGCAGACGGACACTTGTTGAACAAAAACCTCCGAGACAAAAGAGAAACTAGCCTGGAATAAAAAAGAAAGCATCGTGAGAATCAACAAATAAGGTACCTGTCACCACGTCTCCATGATCCCTGCCATCAGACGCTGGCATGGCATATGCCGTGGGAACAGCTGGAGAAGAAGAACCTCCTGCACCCACGAAAGTCGGCGAGGAGTCCATCGAGGTCAGCGCCGCAGAAGTGGACCAGTATCCTCCAGTGGAGGCGCCGAGGCGGCGGCGAAGGTCTTGATGACGCCGCAAGTACCGCGGTGTAGGGGCCGCGGGCAAGAACTGGGGGGTAGGAGCCGCAGCCATCATCCGCACGGTGCCGTCAGGACGAGTCGAGCCTGTTGAAGGTGAAGGCGCTAACTTCCATTGCAGCTTTCCCTTGGGATTCTGCCTGCACACCACATCCTTGTGGCTATTGCCACAGATAGAACACTGTCCGCTCCAAGTGCAGTCGACCCTACGATGCGGATCTCATGCTGAAAACACACCAAGCCCGGCCGGGCTTCACCGTAACGCGATCTGCAGAGAGCTCCCTCCGGTAGAGCTGGACTGCCCTGTACTGCCTCGGTAGGGCTGGTGGCGACGACCTTTCCCCTTCTTGTGCACAGGGCCTCCAGAGAAGCCCTTCTTCTCGCTATGACCACGAGGCTGATCTCCTCCAGTGGCCTTGCGGATCTCATCAGTGTAAACCTGCTGCATCTCGATCCCTGAAGCCCGCTCCACCATGGTACAAAAATCCGTGATCGGGAAAGCACCTAACAGGTGGCAGATCGAAGGTCTGAGCCCCTGACGAAACTGCCTGGCCTTCTCCGCATCATCCCGCGCCACATGCGAAACAAAGCGGACTATCTGGTTGAAGCCAACCTCATACTCTGCCACAGATAGCTTGTCTTGCAAGTACTTGCTCAGGTCGAGTTTCATCTTGTCCAGAAAGGTCTCAGGGTAGAACCTTCTCTCAAACTGTGGATTTCATGGGGATATGTTCTAGATCTTAGGATGATGTGACAATTGGCAATGGCGTTTACGGTTTGTCGTTTCACGCGTTTTCGACAAAGTGTTAGGCTTACTGGACAGGGGCGGTCCGACCGACCCTTGCACGGCGGTCGGACCGGTCCCAAATCGGTCGGACCGGCCATGTGGGGCGGTCGGACCGGCGGTGACCTAAAAGTGTTCAAAACGAGCTGGGCCAAAAATAGGTGTTGTAGGCAAGTGAGGGATCCCAATGCACTTGGTCTCATAATTTTGGAGTCTCCAGAAGAAGTTCTATTCGTTTTAATTTCGAAGGTTTGAATTTGGGAGTATGAATTTTGGCTAAGTCCCAAGTGGCGGTCGACCGGCTCACGAGGAGCGGTCCGACCGCCAAGCGGTCCGACCGCTCACCTAGAGCGGTCGGACCGTAATAACTTGAACGTTGGCCAACCGTGGCGATGTTGATTTGTTAGGTCAAAGTCATTTGTTTCATGGCATATGATTTGCATGATGCATGTTTTGACTAACATGGGTCAAGTTGTGAAGAACTTGTTCCCGAATTCGTGTTTGCTTATGCGTGGTTGTGCGAGGTTGCTTGGTGGTCAACGACGGTCAGCGGCGAGGAGAATCGGGACTAGACTTGAAGAGTTGAGGTCCAAAACGATCGACGATGCGGGTGAGGTCAACGACTCAAGCGTGACACAAGATGGACAAGGGTGACCTATTGGCGAATCCATGGCACATGGTGAAGCGGTTTAGGTCAAAAGGTTAAAGACGGTAACCATAGCGTGCGTGTGTGACCCGTTTGTTAGTGGGCCTTAACGGGAGCCCAAGAGAGTCAAACCCTAAGAGTTTCAGGCCTCCACTATAAATAGGAGGAGGTGGTGGCTGCACCCCTCTCTCTCGCCTTTTTATGTTTCCAAACCCTAATTGTCTTTAGGGGAGTTGAGGTGGAGGCTAGGGCTCTTGATGGTTTGTGGTGAATTTCGTGATCCTTGATTGTCTACTGATCCATGATGGTGTGGATGTAATCCAGCATCAATCACGAAATCAATCTATGCAAGGTTTGCTTGAGATAAGTCTCTTTTCGTTCTTGCTTTCAATTTCGTGTTTTTAGGGCTTTCTTTGATCCGCGAGTTTGTGATTGATTCTTGCACGTGAATTAGCTTGCTGTGATATGTGTGAATCTATCTAGCATCATCTTGATCATCAATCACTCACGAACAAGCATTAGGATCAAGTTTTCGTTCTTGCCCGGTTTTAGACCTTCTGTTAATCAATTGACAATTGCTCAAGATCGTTCAAGAATTATCATAATATTCGATTGGAATAGGTCCTCAATAGCATAGAGAAGGTGTGTGCAAAGTTTCATGAAGTTTGGAGTTGAGAATCAAAAGTTAGACCTAATTGCAACTTCGTCATCGGTGATTTCTTTGTTTGGATCGGTTACGTAGATGCCGGTCCGACCGCCCGTCACCACCGGTCCGACCGATTTGGAGCGGTCCGACCGCCGAGATAACAATGGTCCGACCGCCGACAATCGGTCCGACCACGATTCGATCTGAGGTCGGACCGCCAAGCTCGTGTTGCTTTGATTCTTGCTTGATTTTTGTCGCATTGCTTAGTGGTTTAATTGGATTCAATACTAGTCTTCCATTTGTCTTTGGTATATTGATCTTCATAGCTTTCTAATAGCTCTTGGAGTGAAATTGTATTGAGTTCATAATTTGTGAAAAGTGAGCGTGCTCCTATTCACCCCCTCTAGTCGCCTTTACGGTCCAACAAGTGGTATCGAGCCGGTTAGTTCAATCTTGATCTTAACCGGTCTTTGAACTTTGGCGATGGATAAGTTTTCTACTAAACCGCATATCTTGATGGGCACGACTATGCCTATTGGAAGAATCGTATGCGCGTCTTTCTTGAGAGCGAGGACAAGCTATTTGCGATGTTGTTAGAGCCCCATTGGTTATTCTGAAATTGCTACACCGCTTACGCAATTCTTTTGGCTAACAACAATAAGGCTAAGAATCTTTTATATGGTGCACTTGGTAGACAAGAATATGATAGAATTTGCAATCTTTCAACTGCGCATGAAATTTGGAACACTCTCGAAACATATTGTGGATTTCATAGGGATATGCTCCAGATCTTAGGATGATGTGACAATTGGCAATGGCGTTTACGGTTTGTCGTTTCACGCGCTTTTGACAAAGTTCTGAGCTTCTGCTTCAGAAGCGGTCCGACCGGTCCTTGCAATGATCCGCCGGTCCCATATCGGTCGGACCGGCCATCTGGGCGATCGGACCGGCGATGACCAAAAGTGTTCAAATCGAGCTGGGCCAAAAATAGGTGTTGTAGACAAGTAAGGGGATCCCAACGCACTTGGTCTCATGATTTTTGGAGTCTCCAGTGAAAAGTTCTATTGGTTTAAAGTTTCCGAATGTTTGAATTTGGGAGCTTGAATTTGGCTAAGTCTAAGGCGGTCCGGCCGGCTCACGAGGAGCGGTCCGACCGCCATGGGGCGGTCCGACCGCTCACTGGGCGGTCGACCGGTTTCTACTTGAGCGTCGGCCAACCGTGGCGATGTTGATTTGTTAGGTCAAAGTCATTGGTTTCATGGCATATGATTTGCATGATGCATGTTTTGACTAACATGGGTCAAGTTGTGAAGAACTTGTTCCCAATTCGTGTTTTCTTATGCGTGGTTGTGCGGGTTGCTTGGTGGTCAACGACGGTCAGCGGCGAGGAGGATCGGGATTAGACATGGAGAGTTGAGGTCGAGCGATCGGCGATGCGGGTGAGGTCAACGACTCAAGCGTGACACAAGATGGACAAGGGTGACCTATTGGCAAATCCATGGCGCATGGTGAAGCGGTTTAGGTCAAAAGTTAAAGACGGCGCCATGAAGCGTGCGTGTGTGACCCGTTTGTTAGTGGGCCTTAACGGAGCCCAATTAATTCAAACCCTAAGAGTTTTAGGCCTCCACTATAAATAGGAGGAGATGGTGGTGCACCTCTCTCTCTCGCCTTTTATGTTTCAAAACCCTAATTGTCTTTAGGGAGTTGAGGTGGAGGCTAGGGCTCTTGATGGTTTGTGGTGAATTTCGTGATCTTTGATTGTCTCTTGATCCATGATGGTGTGGATGTAATCCGGCTTCAATCACGAAATCAATCTATGCAAGGTTTGCTTGAGATAAGTCTCTTTTCGTTCTTGCTTTCAATTTGGTGATTTTAGGGCTTTCTTTGATCCGCGAGTTTGTGATTGATTCTTTCACGTGAATTAGCTTGCTGTGATATGTGTGAATCTATCTAGCATCATCTTGATCATCAATCTCTCACGAACAAGCTTTAGGATCTAGTTTTCGCTTTTGCGGTTTTAGACCTTGTTAATCAATTGGCAATTGCTCAAGATCGTTCCAAGAATTATCATAATATTCAATTGGAATAGGTCCTCAATAGCATATAGAAGGTGTGTGCAAAGTTTCATAAAGATTAGAGTTGAGAATCAAAGTTTCACCTAATTGCAAGTTCGTCATCGGTGATTTTCTTTGTGCGGATCGGTTACGAGTCGGCCGGTCGATCGCCGTCATCACCGGTCGATCGATTTTGGAGCGGTCCGACCGCCAAGACAACGCCGGTCGAGACCGCCGGAAATCGGTCCGACCGGTTGAGTATAACGGTCGACCGCCCGTCTTTGTGAGTCTTGATAATCTTAGTTGTTTTTGTTATATTGCTTAGGGTTTAATTGGATTCAATACTAGTCTTCCATTTGTCTTGGTATATTGATCTTCATAGCTTTCTAATAGCTCTTGGAGTTAAATTGTATTGAGTTCATAATTTGTGAAAAAGTGAGCGTGCTCTATTCACCCCCTCTAGTCGCCTTTACGGTCCAACAAGTGGTATCGAGCAGGTTAGTTCAATCTTGATCTTAACAGGTCCCGAACTTTGGCGATGGATAAGTTTTCTACTAAACCGCATATCTTCGATGGGCACGACTATGCCTATTGGAAGAATCGTATGCGCGTCTTTCTTGAGAGCGAGGACAAGCTATTTGGGATGTTGTTAGAGCCCATTGGTTATTCTGAAATTGCTACACTCGCTTACGCAATTCTTTTGGCTAACAACAATAAGGCTAAGAATCTTTTATATGGTGCACTTGGTAGACAAGAATATGATCGAATTTGTAATCTTTCAACTGCGCATGAAATTTGGAACACTCTCGAAACATATGATGAGGTTCGTCCCAAATCAAAAAGGTGCGCCAAAGCTGTTTACAAGCGTGAATACAATAAATTCGAGATGCGTCCCGAGAGAGCATCGATGACATTTTGATCGCTTTAATAAAGTAATTAATCAAATGAAAGTCGTTGATATTGAATATTCTCAATCTGAAAATACCACCCATCTCTTGGCTGCAATCAACACCAAGGAGTGGGAGATGAAAGCTACTGCTATAGAGGAAAATGTTGATCTTTCAAGTCTTACTTTAGAATTGCTTTATAGTAAACTCAAGACTCATGAAATTAAAAGAGTTGATCATCCCAAGAAAGATAATTTAGCTTTAGTAGCGAGATCCTCTCAAAAAGGCTTTTGATGACTCTTTTGAATCTTCTTACGGATTTTCATTTGCTTGTTTATCGCTATTCATGAAGAGGAGCTTGAAAGTATTCCCAAAAGCGAGTTAGCTCTTCTAGCTAAAAATTCACGGGCCTACAATAATGTGAGAAACAAAAGAGAGGTGGTCGGTGACATGCTATGAATGTGGTGAGCTCAATCATATCCGGGCAAATTGCCCCAAGCTGAAAGGTAAGAGCAATCATAAGGAAGGAAAGCCAGCTTGGAAGAAGCCTCCTTTCAACAAATCAAGGTATGAGGCTAATAAGCTTGTGAAGGCTGCTCACCGGGTCCTTGCCGCTTTTGAGGATCAATCCTTGAGCGATGTGGATACCGGGAGTGAGGAGGACAAGGAGGAGGAGATCCTCAAGGTAAAAAGAAAGTGAAGGCCAAAGACTTCACTGGCATGTGCTTCATGGCTGACACGGACGACATTGATGATAATGAGGATTACCGCGGAAAGGGGAAGAACACGTGGTTCGTTGACTCCGGATGTTCACGCCACATGACCGGGAACTCAAAATGGTTCACCTCTTTCACGCGAGCAACGGTGATGACTTCATCACCTTTGGAGATGATACACAAGGCGAATTGAAGGAACATGATCAATTAGGGTAAACAACAAATTCATTCTAAAGATGTCGCTCTTGTGGACAAGCTTAGGTATAATCTTCTTTGTTTCTCGACTTCTTGATGATGGTTATGAGGTGTTTTTAAGAAAAATGCTTGTCGTGTGCTTGATTCTCTTGGTGAGCTTGTGTTTGGAATCTCTAGAGTTGGTAGAATTTTTGGAGCTGATTTTTGAGAATCTCTTCTTTGGATCTCTTAAATGTTTGATTACATCGTCTTGATTTACGGCTTTGGCATCGACGTTTGGGGCACATTGGTTTTGATCATCGACACGAGTTAGCAACCTTGATCTCATGAGAGGTTTGCCTAAGCTCAAAGTCACAAAGATGTTGTATGTGCGCCGTGTAGGCATGGCAAACAAGTTGCTTGGCTCACACCCATACGTGACTATGGTTATGGACCGACGGACCGGGACGGTTGCTTCATATGGATCTTTGTTGGTCTGCTAGAGTCCGATCGATTGGTGGAAAATGGTATATTCTTGTTATAGTTGATGATCTTTCTAGATATACTTGGGTGTTCTTTCTTACTTCAAAAGATGAAGCTTTTGGTTATTTTCATGACCTTGTTCTTCGTTTGGCTTCGAGCTTCTCGGTGCTTTGAGAGCGATTCGCGATGATAATGGCACGGAGTTCAAAATGCTTCTTTGCTTCTTTTTGTCTTGGCGTGGTATTGAGCATCAGTTCTCTTCTCCACACGTCCCTCAACAAAATGGCGTGGTGGAAAGGAAGAATAGAACCTTGGTCGAAATGGCTAGGGCGATGCTAGATGAGTATAGCACACCGAGGAGATTTTGGGCGAAGCTATTGCTCTTGCTTGCCATATTGCCAATTGTGTCTTTTGAGACCTTCTTTAGGCAAGACTCCTTATGAGCTTCGTTTTGGTAGAAAACCCTCTGCTTTAGCATTTTGAGTTTTGGATCAAAATGTTTTATCCTTAAGGCAGAGCAACTTAGATAAATTTGAATCAAGAACTTTTGATGGGGTATTTACAGGTTATCCTGCTCATTCGAGGGTTTTCGAGTTTTAATCTTGAGACTAACATTATTGGGAGACTTGTAATGTCACTTTTGATGAGACTAGCCACGAGCTAGATCAATTGCTCTGAGATGATTCTGGTGTGAGAGTATTTTTGTGGAGGAAGATGAGGACGAAGCTAATGTCATTCCCTCATCTGCTGCCGAAGCGCCCATATTGATACAAGAACACCTACGTCTACTTCACCTTGATTGAGGCTCTCTTTGCATCATCATCATCGATACTGCGGAGGTCGAAGAAAGCGATATCTCACCCGGCGCTCCACTTCGCATTCAGAGACAAAGCATCCTCCGGAGCAGATAATTGGTAATCTACATGAGCGAGTCACTCGCTCCGGTATAATGATCCAAATCTCTACTCTCATTCGGCTTTTGTTGCTTCTTTTGAACCCGCGATATATCACATGCTTTATCGATTCTATTTGGGTAAATGCCATGCATGAGGAGTTAGAGAATTTTGAAAGAAACAAAGTTTGGAACCTAGTAGAACCTCCTAGTGGTCATAATGTTATAGGAACTCGTTGGGTGTTTAAGAATAAACAAGGTGAGGATGGTTACGTGGTTAGAAATAAGGCAGATTAGTAGCTCGGGGTTTGACCAAGTTGAGGGTTAGATTTTGATGAGACATTTGCTCCTGTTGCTAGACTAGAAGCCATTCGCATTCTCGCTTGCATTTCTTTGCATCAAAAGGTTTTAAATTATATCGGATGGATGTTAAAAGTGCCTTTTAAATGGTTTCATAGATGAGGAAGTGTATGTTAAGCAACCCCACGGTTTTGAGGATCCTAAATATCCAAATCGTGTTTTCAAGCTATCTAAAGCATTGTATGGTCTTAAACAAGCCCCTAGAGCACGGTATGATAGACTTAAGACCTTCTTGCTTAAAAATAATTTTGAGATGGGTAAAGTGGATAAAACTCTATTTATTCTTAGGCGTGACAATGACTTCTGCTTGCTCAAATTTATGTGGATGATATTATCTTTGGTGGTTCCTCTAATGCTCTTGTTTCGACTTTTCCGACACTATGTCCAGGAATTTGAGATGAGTATGATGGGAGAGCTTAATTACTTTTGGGACTTCAAATCAAGCAATGCAAGGAAGGAACTTTCATCCATCGACGAAGTACACTAAAGATCTACTCAAGCGCTTCAACATGGGTGATTGCAAGCCAATTTCCACTCCCATGGCAACCATTGTTTTGGATCGGATGAGGAAGGAGAAGTCGAGATCAACGCGAGTACCGCATGACATGATCGGCTCCCTACATATTTGACGGCCTCGAGACCGGACATTCACTTCACGGTATGCCTTTGTGCAAGATTTGAGCGTCTCGAGAACTTCCCATCGCCAAGCCGTTAAGCGCATATTCGGTATTTACACTCTACCCTCTTATATGGCATTTGGTATTCTGCTCTTGACTTTGTCCATTAGAGGTTTTGATTCGATTTTGCGGGTGTCGGTTAGATAGGAAGAGTACCTCGAGCACTGTCACTTCCTAGGCACTTCTCTTGTATCTTGGTCTTCTAGGAAGCGGTCTTACATTGCACAATCCCTTCTTTGAAGCGGAGTATGTAGGCACGCTAGTTCTTTGAGCTGATTTTGTGGATAGCGTCCACTTTGAAAGATTATGGGTTAAACTTTGCTAGTGTTCCTCTTTTACGTGATAACACTACGCTATTAATATTGCTAAAACCGATTGCAACATTCTAGGACTAAGCACATAGACATTCGCTTTCACTTCCTTAAAGATCATGTTGAAAAAGGTGATATTGTGATGCATTTAGTAGAGTCCAAGCTCAATTGGCGGATATTCTTACCAAGCCTTTAGATCAAACAGATTTTCCTCCTTAAGAAGCGAGTTAGGGGTAATTTATCCTTATGGTTTGGTTTGAGGGGAGTTTGATCTTTTCTTTTCTTTCCTTGTTCTTTTGATCTTTTATTGTTTTTTTCTGAACTTAGTGATCTTTTCGAACTTTTTAGGTTGTTAGGCTTTTAATTGCATCTCATTGTGTCATATTGCATTCACATGAAAACTCCAATAAGTGGTTACAACAAATGGTATGAAAAATCCAAAAAAAAATGCATTGTAATATAAGATTTTCTGCTTATCTTTAATAATTGATGAAGCTTTGCCTATTACCCTTTAGAGCTTTTGTATTTCAATTCTTGCTCAATGTCATGTCTAGTTCTTTGACTTGCTAGAATTATCATGCTTTTACATGTGTAGCTAAGTCTTTGCTATATGAGCTAGAATTTTTTTTAAACAACTCAAACTAAGAAATTGCAATTTGTGGATGTTTTAGCAAGTTGCGTAATTAGTGCTCCTCTTGTGACATTGGCCCTGTCAGGATTGCTTTGTTAGCTCTTTGATCTAAAATTGACCATTACTTGAGCTTTTGTGTTCTTGAGATTCTAAAAATACTCTTGTGAAAAATGAAAATCAAGATTGTCTTATGCTTAAATTGTGCCAAACTATTCTTACGAGGCGCTTGTCAAATGACATGAACTTGGAGATAGTTTGATGAACGAACGATCTCATAGGGATTGCTTGCGAAATGACATGAACCTCAAGATTTGTCGCCCGGTAGAAGCTTAGAAAGAGTTTGTGGATGGCTCCTAGTCCGGGATCTTCTTTACTAAGATATACCTTTAATCAACTTTTGGTGAAGCTTAGGATGAGTTTGTGGATGGCTCCTAGTCCGGGATCTTGTCACTAAGTTAGATCATTAGTCAACTTCAATATTCAATGCAAATGAGAAACATGTTGACAAATGGGCGTTTACAAAATATTGAGCAAAATGATTCAATACGGGACTTGATTGACTCTTAATGTGGTCTTTGTTAGATTTTTGATCTCACTTTGACATTTTGACATGGCCAATTTCACTTTAGGATCCTGTTGATGAACTTGTTTGAATTTGAGCGTTGCTTAAATTGATCAAATCTCTTGCTTTACTTTTGAGCCTTTGTGCTTAGCTTTGATATATATGTCTTACCATGATCTTGCTAAGCTATTGTCAGCTTGATATCTTGTTTGTGCAATATTAGAGATACTAGCTTGTTCTTTTGGGTAATCTCAAAGCTTCTTGTAATCAAAAATTGAAAAATACAAAATTGAAGCCACTCAATTGCACTTCATGCATATTCCTCTTTATGCTTCTTTTGTTTACGCTTCTTTCTTTATTCTCTATTTGTTATCCTGGATGAGAGGAAGGCGTGATTCCTTGATGAATCCATTGTCAAAGGGGAGAAGATGTGTTAAATGAAAAGATATTTCTTTGGGAGAAGATGTGTAATTTTTCTTTGCTACTCTTATTTGGAGAAGATGTGTTAATGAGAAGATTGGGGAGAAGTTTATACAAAGGGGGCGAAAATTTGAAATTTGATGATCATAGTGAGGGGAGTTCTTGAGTTGCATTCTTATTGTCTTATTGAATATTCGAACTTGAATTGCATTCTTTTATACTCACAATGATCATAGGTCAATTGAACAATTGTTTTTCATATGGACCTCATGTGAGAATTTTGACCCTTTTCGGAAATTAAAGTTTTATGCTTACTTTTGCTTTGTCTCACATGCCTATACTATTACGATGCGGCTTGGTCATTTTCATTGCTTTTTCTTGCTTATGGACCAAGTTGTGCCTTTGTCAAAAGCTACTGAGTAAACTTCGTTTTCAAACCTCTTACTTTCATTTTACGGATAATTGCCAATGTGTTCATCAAGGGGAGATTGTGGATTTCATGGGGATATGCTCCGGATCTTAGGATGATGTGACAATTGGCAATGGCGTTTACGGTTTGTCGTTTCACGCGTTTTGACAAAGTTCTGAGCTTCTTGCTCGGGCGGTCCGACCGGTCCTTGCGCGTGATCGGCCGGTCCCATATCGGTCGGACCGGCCATCCGGGCGATCGGACGGCGATGACCAAAAGTGTTCAAATCAGTGGGCCAAAAATAGGTGTTGTAGACAAGGGATCCCAATGCACTTGGTCTCATGATTTTTGGAGTCTCGGTGAAAAGTTCTATTGGTTTAAAGTTTCGAAGGTTTGAATTTGGGAGCTTGAATTTGGCTAAGTCCTAAGGCGGTCCGACCGCTCACGAGGGAGCGGTCCGGCCAAGCCATGGAAATGATCCGGCCGCTCACTGGGCGGTTAGGCGGTTTCTACTTGAGCGTCGGCCAACCGTGGCGATGTTGATTTGTTAGGTCAAAGTCATTGGTTTCATGGCATATGATTTGCATGATGCATGTTTTGACTAACATGGGTCAAGTTGTGAAGAACTTGTTCCCGAATCGTGTTTTCTTATGCGTGGTTGTGCGAGGTTGCTTGGTGGTCAACGACGGTCAGCGGCGAGGAGGATCGGGATTAGACTTGGAGAGTTGAGGTCGAGCGATCGGCGATGCGGGTGAGTCAACGACTCAAGCGTGACACAAGATGGACAAGGGTGACCTATTGGCAAATCCATGGCGCATGGTGAAGCGGTTTAGGTCAAAAGTTAAAGACGGCGCTTGCGAAGCGTGCGTGTGTGACCCGTTTGTTAGTGGGCCTTAGCGGAGCCCAATTAAGTCAAACCCTAAGAGTTTTAGGCCTCCACTATAAATAGGAGGAGATGGTGGCTGCACCTCTCTCTCTCGCCTTTTATGTTTCAAAACCCTAATTGTCTTTAGGGAGTTGAGGTGGAGGCTAGGGCTCTTGATGGTTTGTGGTGAATTTCGTGATCTTTGATTGTCTCTTGATCCATGATGGTGTGGATGTAATCCGACTTCAATCACGAAATCAATCTATGCAAGGTTTGCTTGAGATAAGTCTCTTTTCGTTCTTGCTTTCAATTTGGTGATTTTAGGGCTTTCTTTGATCCGCGAGTTTGTGATTGATTCTTTCACGTGAATTAGCTTGCTGTGATATGTGTGAATCTATCTAGCATCATCTTGATCATCAATCTCTCACGAACAAGCTTTAGGATCTAGTTTTCGTTTTTGCCCGGTTTTAGACCTTCTGTTAATCAATTGGCAATTGCTCAAGATCGTTCCAAGAATTATCATAATATTCAATTGGAATAGGTCCTCAATAGCATATAGAAGGTGTGTGCAAAGTTTCATAAAGATTAGAGTTGAGAATCAAAAGTTTCACCTAATTGCAAGTTCGTCATCGGTGATTTTTTATTATTGCGATCGGTTACGAGTCGGCCGGTCAGACCGCCCGTCATCACCGGTCAGACCGATTTTGGAGCGGTCCGACCGCCAGCACAACGCCGGTCAGACCGCCCGGAAATCGGTCCGACCGGTTGAGTATAACGGTCAGACCGCCCGTGCTGTGAGTCTTGATAATCTTAGTTGTTTTTGTTATATTGCTTAGGGGTTTAATTGGATTCAATACTAGTCTTCCGCTGTACTGGTATATTGATCTTCATAGCTTTCTAATAGCTACTGGAGTTAAATTGTGCCAAACTATTCTTACGAGACTGCTTGTCAAATGACATGAACTTGGAGATAGTTTGATGAACCAGACGATCTCATGGGGAATTTGCTTGTCGAAATGACATGAACCTCAAGATTTATCGCCCGGTAGAAGCTTAGAAAGAGTTTGTGGATGGCTCCTAGTCCGGGATCTTCTTTACTAAGATATACCTTTAATCAACTTTTGGTCGAAGCTTAGGATGAGTTTGTGGATGGCTCCTAGTCCAGGATCTTGTCACTAAGTTAGATCATTAGTCAACTTCAATATTCAATGCAAATGAGAAAAATGTTGACAAATGGGCGTTTACAAAAAATTGAGCAAAATGATTCAATACGGGACTTGATTGACTCTTAATGTGGTCTTTGTTAGATTTTTTATCTCACTTTGACATTTTGACATGGCCAATTTCACTTTAGGATCCTGTTGATGAACTTCTTTGAATTTGAAGCGTTGCTTAAATTGATCAAATCTACTGCTTTACTTTTGAGCCTTTGTGCTTAGCTTTGATATATATGTCTTACCATGATCTTGCTAGCGCTACCAGGCTTGATATGCTGTTTGTGCAATATTAGAGATACTAGCTTGTTCTTTTGGGTAATCTTCAAAGCTTCTTGTAATCAAAAATTAAAAAATACAAAAATTGAAGCCACTCCATTGCACTTCATGCATATTCCTCTTTATGCTTCTTTTGTTTCTGCTTCTTCCTTTATTTTATATTTATTATCTCTGGATGAGAGGAAGGCGTGATTCCTTGATGAATCCATTGTCAAAGGGGGAGAAGATGTGTTAATTAATGAGAAGATATTTCTTTGGGAGAAGATGTGTTATATTTCTTTGCTATTTTTATTTGGAGAAGATGTGTTAATGAGAAGATATTTCTTTGTTGGGGGAGAAGATTAAACAAAGGGGAGAAATGTTGAGATATATATATATTTTTGTTTTACAAAGGGGGAGTAACTGAAAAGTTGAAAGTTTTTGAAAATCGAGGATCATAGTGAGGGGGAGTTCTTGAGTTGCATTCTTATTGTTTTATTGAATATTCTGAACTTGAATTGCATTCTTTTATCCTCACAATGATCATAGGTCAATTGAACAATTGTTCTTTCATATGGACCTTATGTGAGAATTTTGACCCTTTTAAAATCAAAGTTTTTATGCTAACTTTTGCCTTGTCTCACATGCCTATACTATTACGATGCCGACTTGGTCATTTACATTGCTTTTTCTTGCTTATGGACCAAGTTGTGCCTTTGTGCGAAAAGCTGCGAGTAAACTCGTTTTCAAACCTCTTACTTACATTTTACGGATAATTGCCAATGTGTTCATCAAGGGGAGATTGTGGATTTCATGGGGATATGTTCGGATCTTAGGATGATGTGACAATTGGCAATGGCGTTTACGGTTTGTCGTTTCAGCGTTTTCGACAAAGTGTTAGGCTTCTTTGGGCGGAGGTCCGTCAAGCCCCTTACTGCAATGTCCGGCCGGTCCAAAATCGGTCGGACCGGCCATGTGGGGCTGATCGGACGGCGGTGACCTAAAAGTGTTCAAAGCAATTTGGGCCAAAAATAGGTGTTGTAGGCAAGTGAGGATCCCAATGCACTTGGTCTCATAATTTTTGGAGTCTCGAGAAGAAGTTCTATTCGTTTTAATTTCGAAGGTTTGAATTTGGGAGTATGAATTTGGCTAAGTCCCAAAGGGGCGGTCCGAAAGCTCACCTAAATGGTCGGGCCGTAATAACTTGAACGTTGGCCAACCGTGGCGATGTTGATTTGTTAGGTCAAAGTCATTGGTTTCATGGCATATGATTTGCATGATGCATGTTTTGACTAACATGGGTCAAGTTGTGAAGAACTTGTTCCCGAATTCGTGTTTGCTTATGCGTGGTTGTGCGGGTTGCTTGGTGGTCAACGACGGTCAGCGGCGAGGAGAATCGGGACTAGACTTGAAGAGTTGAGGTCGAGCGATCGGCGATGCGGGTGAGGTCAACGACTCAAGCGTGACACAAGATGGACAAGGGTGACCTATTGGCGAATCCATGGCACATGGTGAAGCGGTTTAGGTCAAAAGGTTAAAGCGGTAACCGCAGCGTGCGTATGTGACCCGTTTGTTAGTGGGCCTTAGCGGGGCCAAGAGAGTCAAACCCTAAGAGTTTCAGGCCTCCACTATAAATAGGAGGAGGTGGTGGTGCACCCTCTCTCTCGCCTTTTATGTTTCCAAACCCTAATTGTCTTTAGGGAGTTGAGGTGGAGGCTAGGGCTCTTGATGGTTTGTGGTGAATTTCGTGATCCTTGATTGTCTACTGATCCATGATGGTGTGGATGTAATCCAGCATCAATCACGAAATCAATCTATGCAAGGTTTGCTTGAGATAAGTCTCTTTTCGTTCTTGCTTTCAATTTCGTGTTTTTAGGGCTTTCTTTGATCCGCGAGTTTGTGATTGATTCTTGCGTGAATTAGCTTGCTGTGATATGTGTGAATCTATCTAGCATCATCTTGATCATCAATCACTCACGAACAAACATTAGGATCAAGTTTTCGTTCTTGCGGTTTTAGACCTTCTGTTAATCAATTGACAATTGCTCAAGATCGTTCCAAGAATTATCATAATATTCGATTGGAATAGGTCCTCAATAGCATAGAGAAGGTGTGTGCAAAGTTTCGTGAAGTTTGGAGTTGAGAATCAAAAGTTAGACCTAATTGCAACCGTCATCGGCTGATTTTCTTTGTTTGGATCGGTTACGTAGATTGCCGGTCCGACCGCCGTCACCACCGGTCCGACCGATTTTGGAGCGGTCCGACCGCTTGATATAACAATGATCCGACCGCCGACAATCGGTCCGACCGGTTCGATATAGAAGTCGGACCGCGATGCTCGTGTTGCTTTGATTCTTCTTGATTTTTGTCGCATTGCTTAGGGGTTTAATTGGATTCAATACTAGTCTTCCATTTGTCTTGGTATATTGATCTTCATAGCTTTCTAATAGCTCTTTGAGTGAAATTGTATTGAGTTCATAATTTGTGAAAAAGTGGCGTGCTCCTATTCACCCCCTCTAGTCGCCTACGGTCCAACACAAGCTATTTGAACAAACTCCTCCCCATTTGTTCTCCATGGCATTTATCTGAGCGATCTGCACTCCCTTCCACAGATCTGAGCCTCTTCCTTGAGTTACGCCATAAAGCGCACATGATCGGAGGCAATCACCTCGAAAGCCTCCATCTTGTCCTCCATGAAGGACTGCCCAGTCTGCGGCACTGAGCAGGAGGGCCGCACCACTAAAGCCGACCGACCTCGAGACCTACCCACTCACGGGCGGCGAGGCGCTAGCTGCTCCAGCTGCCGCAACCTCCAACCTTTGGAACAACATGAACACCGGGTCTGTGTCCTTGCCTCAATGCACTCGGCTCTTCTTTGCATGGCCCTCACGGTGGCCATGACTCCTCGACTCCCACCACGACCGAGTAACCTCGGCCTCGACCGTTGGGCTGCGCCCGCTGGCGTAGCTGCAGCCACGACTTCTCTGGCGTGAGCGGCATCCTGCGACCACCACCATCCACGCTCAAGCAAGAACAAAACATCAAGCCAAAAAAGGCACAAGCAAATAAGCAATGAATTCAACAGGGTATATGCAAGATATGTAAACCCTTCCCCAACCTACATGTGCAAGTGTGTCAATTTAATTGCTTAATTATCACGGACCTAAAGCCGCTCTGATACCAACTGTAACACCCTAAGACCCACATTACCCTGGGATGCTACTGAACTACTCTACCACTAGCCAATTTGCAAGACAAATTAAACTGGCAACATTTAATTAACATGATAATATAAGCGGAAGCATAAACTACTATAAAATAACCGAATAAGGAAAACAATGAAATATTCAAAAATCAACTTAACATAATAACCAAAGGAACAGTTCCAAATTAAACATTGAAGCAATCTTCCATAAGACAGCTAAGCAAAACTAGAATTCTTATGACTTTATTTCAGCATTAAGACAAAATCCATGTGCATCATTGTGGTGCTGCTCTACCCTTCCCAATGCATGCTCAAAGTCCACCTGTGGGGGGGGGACAAGGGTGAGATATAAATCTCAGCAAGCAAACAGTTTAACAAGTTATTTCAACTACGAACAAATAAACATCATCAATAGTTTCATACATACACAACCACCAGTCGTTTTCACAATTAATAAGCCACCACAAACTACCATAAATCAAACCTCATCAGTTTTCTGTTTTTAAATGGCATATGAATGCAGTCATTTAAATATCCCTTATATGCGTATGAATGCTTCATGCTATGCTCCACATCACTCTTGCCAGGGCAGGAATTGCAATGTATCGTATTACGGCAATATACGACACTTCCACGGGCGGAGAGGTGCATCGTATTATGACAATAAACAATCTTTGTCATGCGATGCAGTCGCGGCTATGTCTTGGCGACATCCACATATGCAAATGACATGATATGACATGAATGATATGATATTCCATTAATCACATTAATTCATCCACAAGGAGCATTAACATACTCTCAACATATCAACATCCACCACATGTTATTTTCATGTTCGCATTATAACCTTAAGAAAGAATTACACAAGTCTACTATCATATTAACAACATACAATAAATAAATTCTTGCTATCAACTCCCCAATTAACAATATCTTGCAATCATGGCATAATGTATTAAATTACGATAATAGTTTGTCCGTAAAGGTCTCTGTGGTAGAACCTTCTCTCAAACTCGTGGATTTGGGGATATGTTCTAGATCTTGGATGATGACAATTGGCAATTATTACATTGCTTGTCGCTTCACGCTTTTACAAAGTGTTAGGCTTATCGAGGAGGGTCCGACCGACTCTTGCATCGGCGGTCGGACTGGTCCCAAATCACGGACCGGGCCGGTATTTCGACCTACGCATGACCTAAAAGTGTTCAAAACGAGCCGGCCAAAAATAGGTGTTGTAGGCAAGAGGGATCCCAATGCACTTGGTCTCATAATTTTTGAGTCTCCAAGAAGTTCTATTCGCTTTAATCTCCAAGTTTCGAATTTGGAGTATGAATTTCTGCTAAGTCTCAGCAAGGCTCGACCGCCATTGTGGAGCGTCCGACCGCCATAGTGGTCCGACCGCTCACCGCAGAGCCACGACCTGCATAATCTTGAACGCGGCCAACTTCTGGCGGCATGTTGATTTGTTAGGTCAAAGTCATTTGTTTCATGGCATATGATTTGCATGATGCATGTTTTGACTAACATGGGCAAGTTGTGAAGAACTTGTTCGAATTCGTGTTTGCTTGTCCGTGGTGCAGTTGCTTGGTGGTCAACGACGGTCAACGGCGAGGAGAATCGGACTAGACTTGAAGAGTTGAGGTCCAAAACGATCGACGATGCCGCAGCGAGGTCAACGACACAAGCGTGACACAAGATGGACAAGGGTGACCATTCATGAATCCATGGCACATGGTGAAGCCGCTAGGTCAAAAGGTTAAAGACGGCGCTTCGCAAAGCGTATGGTGTGACCCGCTTGTTAGTGGGCCTTAACGGAGCTCAAGAGAGTCAAACCCTAAGAGTTTGTGCTCCACTATAAATAGGAGGAGGTAAGGCCGCACCCTCTCTCTCGCCTTTTATGTTTCCAAACCCTAATTGTCTTTAGGGAGTTGAGGTGGAGGCTAGGCTCTTGATGGTTTGTGGTGAATTCGTGATCCTTGATTGTCTAATGATCCATGATGGTGGATGTAATCCAAAGATCAATCACGAAATCAATCTATGCAAGGTTTGCTTGAGATAAGTCTCCTTTCGCTCTTGCTTTCAATTTCGTGTTTTTAGGGCTTTCGATCCGCGAGTTTGTGATTGATTCTGCACGTGAATTAGCTTGTCGTGATATGTGTGAATCTATCTAGCATCATCTTGATCATCAATCACCACGAACAAGCATTAGGATCAAGTCGTTTGCCCTGCTTAGACCTTCGTTAATCAATTGACAATTGCTCAAGATCGCTCCAAGAATTATCATAATATTCGATTGGAATAGGTCCTCAATAGCATAGAGAAGGTGTGTGCAAAGTTTCATGAAGTTTGGAGTTGAGAATCAAAAGTTAGACCTAATTGCAACTTCGCCATCTGGGCCGATTTTACTGCTCGCATCGGTGTTGATCACGGTCCGATCACTGACACACCGGGTCCGATCGATTTGAGCGTCCGACCGCCAAGATAATAGCGGTCCGATCGCCAATCGGTCCGACCGCCTTCAAGATGCAGGTCGACCGCCAAAGACTGTGTTGCTTTGATTCTCACGATTTTGTCGCATTGCTTAGTTTAATGGATTCAATACTAGTCTTCCAGACCGTATATTGATCTTCATAAATAATAGCTATCGAGGAAATTGTATTGAGTTCATAATTTGTGAAAAAGTGAGCTGCTCCTATTCACCCCCTCTACGCTCTTTTACTATTCAACAAGGTACGTGAGCCCTGCTAGTTCAATCTGATCTTAACCGTCACCAACTGCGATGGATAAGTTTTCTACTAAACCGCATATCTTCGATGGGCACGACTATGCCTATGGAAGAATCGTGATGCGCTGCTTTCTTGAGAGCGAGACAAGCTTATTTATGATGTTGTTAGAGTCTCAATGTTATTCTAAATTGCTACACCGCTTCGCAATTCTTTGGCAATAAACAATAAGGCTAAGAATCTTTTATATGGTGCACTTGGTAGACAAGAATATGATAGAATTTGCAATCTTTCAATCAAGGCATGAAATTTGGAACACTTCTCAAACATATGTGGATTTCATGGGATATGCCCGATCTTAGGATGATGTGACAATTGGCAATGGCGCTACGGCTTGTCGCTTCACGCGCTTTTGACAGTTACAGCTTCCGCTGGCGGTCCGACCGTCCTGCATCATGGTCCGACCGTCCCATATCGGCGGACCGCTATCCGGGCGGTCGGACCGGATGACCAAAAGTGTTCAAATCGAAATGGGCCAAAAATAGGTGTTGTAGACAAGTAAGGGGATCCCAATGCACTTGGTCTCATGATTTTTGAGTCTCCAAAGAAAAGTTCTATTGGTTTAAAGTTTCTGTAAGGTTCTGAATTGGGAGCTTGAATTTCTAAGTCTTATATGGTCCGACCAACACAGAGCGGTCCGACCGCCATGAAGGTCCGACCGCTCACCCGAGCGCCGACCGGTTTCTTACTTGAACGCCGCCAACTTCGGCGATGTTGATTTGTTAGGTCAAAGTCATTGGTTTCATGGCATATGATTTGCATGATGCATGTTTTGACTAACATGGGTCAAGTTGTGAAGAACTTGTTCCCGAATCTGTTTTCTTGTCTGTGGTTGTGCAGTTGTTTGTGGTCCGACGTCAACGCGCAGGAGGATCGGACTAGACTTGGAGAGTTGAGGTCCGTAACGATCGACGATGCCGGGTGAGGTCAACGACTGCGTGACACAAGATGGACAAGGGTGACCTATTGGCAAATCCATGACGATGGTGAAGCGGCTTAGGTCGGTTAAAGACGGCGCATTAAGCGCGCGGTGTGACCCGCTTGTTAGTGGGCCTTAACGGAGCCCAATTAAGTCAAACCCTAAGAGTTTTAGGCTCCACTATAAATAGGAGGAGATGGTGGCCGCACCTCTCTCTCGCTTTTATGTTTCAAAACCCTAATTGTCTTTAGGGAGTTGAGGTGGAGGCTAGGGCTCTTGATGGTTTGTAGAATTTCGTGATCTTTGATTGTTCAATGATCCATGATGGTGTGGATGTAATCCAGCTTCAATCACTAAATCAATCTATGCAAGGTTTGCTTGAGATAAGTCTCTTTCGCTCTTGCTTTCAATTTGGTGATTTTAGGCTTTCTTGATCCGCGAGTTTGTGATTGATTCTTTCACGTGAATTAGCTTGCCGTGATATGTGTGAATCTATCTAGCATCATCTTGATCATCAATCTCTCACGAACAAGCTTTAGGATCAAGTTCGCTTTTGCCCTGCTTAGACCTTCTGTTAATCAATTGGCAATTGCTCAAGATCGCTCCAAGAATTATCATAATATCGATTGGAATAGGTCCTCAATAGCATATAGAAGGTGTGTGCAAAGTTTCATAAAGATTGAGTTGAGAATCAAAAGTTTCACCTAATTGCAACTTCGCCATCTGGCCGATTTATCAAGCAGACGGTTCGAGTCACGGCCGATCGCCGCCATCACCGGCCGATCGATTTTGAGCGGTCCGACCGCCAAAGACAACGCCGTGCCGATCGCTTCCGAAATCGGTCCGACCGGCTGAGTATAATCTCGACCGCTCAGCTGAGTCTTGATAATCTTAGTTGATTTTGTTATATTGCTTAGGGGTTTAATTGATTCAATACTAGTCTTCCGCAGATCGTATATTGATCTTCATAGCTTTCAATAGCTACCGAGTGAAATTGTATTGAGTTCATAATTTGTGAAAAGTGAGCGTGTTCCTATTCACCCCTCTAGTCGCTTTTACTATTCAACAGGTATCGAGCCCTGCTAGTTCAATCTTGATCTTAACCGGCCACCAACTTGGCGATGGATAAGTTTTCTACTAAACCGCATATCTTCGATGGGCACGACTATGCCTATTGGAAGAATCGATGCTGGTTTTTCTTGAGAGCGAGGACAAGCTATTTGGGATGTTGTTAGAGCTCGCCGGTTATTCCCAAATTACACTCCGCTTCAATTTTTTGGCTAACAACAATAAGGCTAAGAATCTTTTATATGGTGCACTTGGTAGACAAGAATATGATAGAATTTGTAATCTTTCAATCACAAGATGAAATTTGGAACACTAAACATATCATGAGGGTTCGCCCAAATCAAAAAGGTGCCAAATCATGCATAAGCGTGAATACAATAAATTCAGATGCGCCCGAGAGAGCATCGATGACATTTTCACCGCTTAATAAAGTAATTAATCAAATGAAAGTCGTTGATATTGAATATTCTCAATTGAAATGCCACCCATCTCTTGGCCGCAATCAACACCAAGGAGTGGGAGATGAAAGCACGCTATAGAGGAAAATGTTGATCTTTCAAGTCTTACTTTAGAATTGCTTTATAGTAAACTCAAGACTCATGAAATTAAAAGAGTTGATCATCCCAAGAAAGATAATTTAGCTTTGGTAGCGCATCCTCTCAAAAAGGCTTTGATGACTCTTGAATCTTCTTCCTGGATTTTCATTTGCTTGTTTATCTGCTATTCATGAAGAGGAGCTTGAAAGTATTCCCAAACAGAGTTAGCTTCTAGCTAAAAATTCACACGGGCCTACAATAATGTGAGAAACAAAAGAGAGGTGGTCCGTGACATGCTATGAATGTGGTGAGCTCAATCATATCCTGCAAATTGCCCTAAGTCGAAGGTAAGAGCAATCATAAGGAAGGAAAGCTACTGAAGAAGCCTTTCAACAAATCAAGGTATGAGGCTAATAAGCTTTGAAGGCTGCTCACCGGTCCTTGCCGCGAGGATCAATCCTGAGCGATGTGGATACCGGAGTGAGGAGGACAAGGAGGAGGAGATCCTCAAGGTAAAAAGAAAGTGAAGGCCAAAGACTTCACCGCATGTGCTTCTTATGGTCACACTGACGGTTATTGATGATGATAATGAGGATTACCGCGAAAGGGGAAGAACACGTGTCTGTTGACCCGGATGTTCACGCCACATGACCGGAACTCAAATGGTTCACCTCTTCACGCGAGCAACAGTGATGACTTCATCACCTTGGGAGATGATACACAAGGGCTTAATGAAGGAACATGATCAATTAGGGTAAAACAACAATTCATTCTAAAAGATGTCGCTTCTGTGGACAAGCTTAGGTATAATTCTTCTTTCGCTTCACTTCTGATGATGGTTATGAGATCGCTAAGAATGCTTGTCAGGTGCTTGATTCTACCGGGTGAGCTTGTGTTTGGAATCTCTAGAGTTGGTAGAATTTTTGGAGCTGATTTTTCGCACTTTTAACGGATCTCGAAATGATTACTGATTCTTATTTATTTCGATAACGACTGTATTAGATAATGGTTTTGATCATCGATTACGAAGCAGACTAACATTCATGAGAGGTTTTGCTGGCCTCAAAGCTTCGTCAAAGATGTTGTGATATTGCATGTAGATAGTTTCAAGCAAATGTCACTGCTTGCCCACCTCCTGTGACTATGGAACATGACTCACTGCACTGTGACAGCTGCTTATATGGATACTGCAATTCTGCTTAGAGTCCACCACAATATGTAGGGATGGTATATTCTTGTTATAGCTGATGATCTTTCTAGATATACTTGGTGTTCTTTCTTACTTCAAAAGATGAAGCTTGGTTATTTTCATGACCTTGTTCTTCGCTTGGCTTCGAGCTTCTCGGTGCTTTGAGAGCGATTCGCAGTGATAATGGCACGAGTTCAAAAATGCTTCTTTTGCTTCTTTTGTGCCGAAGTATTGAGCATCGCTTTTCCACACGCCCTCAACAAAATGGCGTGGTGGAAAGGAAGAATAGGACCTTGGTCGAAATGGCTAGGACGATAGATGAGTATAGCACACCGAGGAGATTTTGGGCCGGTTATATCGCTGCCATATTGCCAATCGTGTCTTTTTGAGACCTTCTTTAGGCAAGACTCTTATGAGCTTCGCTTTGGTAGAAAACTGCTGCATTTTCGAAGTTTTGGATCAAAATGTTTTATCCTTAAGACAGCAACTTAGATAAATTTGAATCAAGAACTTTGATGGGGTATTTCAAGTTATCCCGCTTTCGAGGGGTTTTCAGTTTTAATACAGACTAACATTATTCAGAGACTTGTAATGTCACTTTGATGAGACTAGCCCCGAGCTAGATCAATTGCTACGATGATTTACAGTGTGACAGAGCATTTTTGTGGAGGAAGATGAGGACGGTTAATGTCATTCCTCATCTCGCCACGCGAGGCGCCCATATTGATACAAGAACTCGCTACGCCTACTTCACCTTCGGCTGAGGCTCTGTCAGATCATCATCGCAGTGACTGGAGGTCGAAGAAACGATATCTCACCCGGCGCCCACTTCGTGATTCAGAGACAAAGATCCTCCGAATAGATAATGTAATCTACATGAGCGAGTCACTCGCCTGTATAATGATCCAAATCTCTACCTCATTCGCTTTGTTGCTTCTTTGAACCCCGCGATATATCACATGCTTTATCCGATTCTAGCCGGGTAAATGCCATGCATGAGGAGTTAGAGAATTTTGAAAGAAACAAAGTTTGGAACCTAGTAGAACCTCCTAGTGGTCATAATGTTATAGGAACTGGGTGTTTAAGAATAAACAAGGTGAGGATGGTTCTGGTTAGAAATAAGGCCGATTGGTAGCTCAGTGGTTTCAAATGCAAGTTGAGGGGTTAGATTTTGATGAGACATTTGCTCCTGCTTGACTAGAAGCCATTCGATTCTCGCTTGCATTTGTCTGATCAAAAGGTTTTAAATTATATCGATGGATGTTAAAAGTGCCTTTTAAATGGTTTCATAGATGAGGAAGTGTATGTTAGCAACCCCCGGTTTTGAGGATCCTAAATATCCAAATCGTTTTCAAGCTATCTAAAGCATTGTATGGTCTTAAACAAGCCCCAGAGCCCGGTATGATAGACTTAAGACCTTCTTGCTTAAAAATAATTTTGAGATATCACGACGGTCTTTAAAAGAACCGCTGGATATTTATCAGAGCCTTTTAAAGAACCGCTGGTATAAGGATTTTAAAGGGCCCGCACCCCCCATTTCTATGAAATCCATTTGAACCGCCGCCACCTCCCCACGCCGCCGGGCCCCATTTCTATTAAATCCATTTGAACCGCCGCCACCTCCCGCCGGCCCTCCCCATTTTGAGCAGACTGCACTCCTCCTCTCCCATTTTGAGTCACCCCCTCCTCGCCCATTGCGACGACGCCGCTCCTCCCACATTGCGCCACTTGGAGAGAAGGGTAACGATCGACCGAACCTTTATATTTGCTATAGAGTTCACTAATGTGTTTGTTCATTATGGGTACTTAGGTTTATTAATATGGTACTCACAATGTAGATGGACCAATCGATGTACATTAGAACTGCAGGAGTGAAGAGTATATTAATGGCGGTTTGCTTTAGAAGAAGCCCGAAAGGTGATATGTTGAAAAGGGATAAATAATGTATGCCCATGCATTGATTGGTAATATGAAAATGTTTAACCCCACAGATCGTCACTTAATAAAGAGGTTTCAAAGGATATATGTTGAGCAAATACTGAAAGGCGATTCCAAGTCAGAATGACGCATCGGAGGAAGTCAACGATATGCTGGTATGGATGTCTTTTGATGAATAGATCGATGATGACAATCGATCGATGCCACGGAGCGGGGAACACGGTAGAGAGAGTTTTGTAAATTCGAGGCTTAATAGACTGGAAATTTGTTCTGCCGAAGTCAATACACAAGGTTGTCAACCGGTTGAACCGCTGAAATTAGGGCAATGGTTGGTCCCAAGAGTTTACGCTGTTAGGTCTTCATCGCATCCTTCCGAGGGAAACGTTCCCAAAGACGACCTACAAGCTAGAAGGCTTGTTCGCCGGGAATGGAAGTAGAAAGAATACACATGCCGAACGATTGTTCTACGAAAGAGTATGCAGACATGCAGTCCCGAGTAGCATCCCGAAAGCAAGAATGTCATAAGGACCTTCGCAAGATGTAAAGTTCACCACAACCGGTCTCTCTGCATATCCGCCGAGACTTCCGTGTTGGGGTGGTGATGGGACCTGCCTTGCAAGTACCCCGCAGACGGTCCGAATATCGCACCGCTTGGGACTCACGGATCCCGACGCCACCGACCTCCGTGATCGCCATGCGCGCCCGAGGGCAATTTGGATATTCCTCCGCTTTCTTCGCCGCGCACTCACCTTGATCGGAGATCCAGACGATTTGGCGACGCCGATGACGGCGGCGAAGACGGTGCTTCGCCATCTCGCTTACTTGCTATCTATATAAGTTACGACGCAATTATTACATAGTATATAAAATTGAGTTTGTACTTCAAATATTAAAAATTAACTCGCTTTTGATCCATAGACCACGAGAGACTATCTGTAAGTGAGTCATGCCTGCTGTAATTCGCTAGATGATATTAAAGATAGTAGTCAATATTTGAATGTCCACAAAAGCATTCCGCATCTCAGAACCATAGGACATTTGTGGGCAAGCAATGCAAAAATTATTTCATAAAAGGCATTAATCACAATAGCACCGAAGTTCTACACACGCCTTGGCATCCATGAAAAAAATCTAGATACGCAAATCCAAAATAGCACCAAATCCTAACAAATCGCAACCAAAATACTTTATAATATACTACACGCTGCCTAATTAGCAAATCCAACGTGGATCTACACCATATAAGAGAACGTTGATGATAAATACAATGTTATGCCCAACATTAATGTAAGGAGATCAACCATAAGGAGCATAATGTACATATGATTGATTATGGAGTGTGCTCAGAGAGAGAGTTGCAAAGGAACTAGCCTTTGCCATCTCAACCCCATTGTCAATAATCTTCATAAATTGAACTAAACAACACAAATTCACAACTTGAGCTCTAAATAATGCTTAACTACTGTCTAAAGATAGCAAAGCCAATAGACCACTCAATAAAATTATGATTAACCAGAGATCAAGTTTGATCACTAACAATACTCCAATTCTCCAACAGCTTGATCACTTAACAATACTCCAATTCTCCAATTTTATAATAACAGAAAGAATTATACTTTATTTAAAACAGATAATGTATGTGTTACACACAACCAGTGGAACATGCAACCCACACCGTAATAACATGTTAGAACAAACCTAACTATCTCCACAGATTCTATATCCAATGCATAATCAGAGCGCCATACGAATGGCACAAATGAACAAGGAGATCGATTGAAAACTCTTGGCTACCAAAGAAATGTATACATAATGAACCCCAAAGACATGCTATGGATGAGACTATGTAACACTTGAAAATGAACCACTACAACCACAAAGATGCAATCAAGAAAATACTACTACCAATGACTTTTTAAGTTTCACCAATGTCATCAGATTTCTAGAAATAGGTGTTACAACACAATCGGTTGGGGTACATCAAATATTTTAAATGCTACAATCAACACCCATGATCAAGCCGACCAAACTACCAAAGAACTTATTGGCACACCTCAGATCCCGCACTAGAGCTCAAGTATGAAATGATTATCGCTCAATCTCAAAGATTTGACCATTATCATCATTGAGCAAACAAGCAAAGCCCACTGCATAAAATGCAATTTCTTCAGATACCGTAAATAAAACAGATATTGAGAATCAACTAGCATCGCAAATATGTATATGAAAGTACCACCAAGGCAAAGCAAAGGCACAATATTTCATCAAGCGGTGGTAATCAAACCACCAAGATGAAAATCGCAAGGCGCGTCAAGACACTCACCCGTAAAAACTATCGCCCGCAATCCCCAAAGAAAAGAGTGAAGCAACGGAGATACATGCCACACTTCCTTCTTTGGAAACGATCAAAGAATGAAGCCGAGGGACGGTAAGCATGCCGCACAAGACAACCGAGAAGCACCGCCGGGTCTGGGAGGAGGCGCGCCGGCCTGGGAGGTGTTCGGAGAGGAGGCGGGCAGAGAGGACTACAATCGATAGGGTTAGATCAAAACCCTATCCTGTCGTAACCTTATATAATCAACACGCATCACGCATTTGCTCGAGGGAACCGTCAGTAATGTGGAAACATCACGCACGGCCCCTCAAGAACCGCTCAGGATACGTGAAACATCACAGACGGCTCATGAGAAACCGCTCGTGATGTTTCACATCACTGCATTTGCCTCGAGAACTGCTCAGTGATGCGTAAACATCACAGACGGTTCTTGAGGGAACCGTCTGTGATGTTTCCACATCAGGCATACTAGAATTTTGCAAATAAGCCCTCTGTGTTTTGTGAAATTACAAAGGGGTCCTCAATTTATATCATTCGTGTCCTTGGGCCAAAAATCTTTAGATTAGACCTTAGAATTAACACATTTTTGTTCTAACACATGGAAATCCTGCAAATTAAACCTAGAAGAGTTTTGGTTTTGTTATTTAGTATTAAAGGATTTATTTAATCACTAGAATTTGTTTTTCTGCTATGGATATTGTTTCTATGCTTAGAAAATTAGCAGAAAATTACTGCAAATTCGCATACTCATATGTTACTATTTGAGTAAATTGTTTATATGTTGTACTCGAATGTTTTGACTCATGTGTCCTATTTATGAGTCAAATGTTGTTGTTTTGCATGATATAGACAACATGACGTGTAAGAACCATACCAACAGGGGTTCCTATAGTTGAGTCATGGTTGCTTCAATATCTCTCACCGGGAGTTGAAGTTAAAATCACCTCGTTGTTGTGGACATGCATACCATCCTAAATAAAGATGGTATGCTTTTTGCAAAGAAACAAGATGGAATCAATTATTCTTGTATCAAGTGTTTTTCTCATAAGTGGTATCGAGTTTGTACAAGTGGAATTAAATACTTGACAATTGTCATCAATTTAAAGATCATAAGTCCATAACACATTAACACATGACAATGGAATAAATTAGTTAATTACAATGGAGTAAATTCTTAATTAAAATATAGCCCTTCATGATGATCGACGCGATATAGCTAGCTTCCTCACCGGGTTCTTCCTCGAGCCCGATGCCGCCTCCGAAAGGTGGCAACTCGTCAAATTGATTGTATTCTTCCTCGCCCACTACATTCTCAACTCCGACAATCCTCCTTTTCCATGAAGAACTACGTGACGCTTCTTATTTGCCGGTCGGCTACATAGAAGACTTGAACAACTTGGTTAGCCAAGACGAATGGTTCGCCTTTGTATCCGACACGCTCGAGGTCCACGGTAGTGACGCCGCATTTGTCGACCTTCACTGTGGGAGATGGACCCAACGACACCAAATAGGGGATCTTGAAAAGCACGTAGTCGATCTCCCATATCTCCTCTATTTTCCCATAGTACGAGCTCCTCACCATCAGATCGAATGCATCTATGCGACACCACTGCTCAAGACCGTGCTCTTCCTATCCCGAGCCAGATAAAATGTGTACCCATTTATGTTGTATCCTTGCCATGTGACAATTGTAAATCGTGGGCCTCTTGCCAACCATAGCAACAGATCATCACTTGATGACCTCCGAGTGATTCGCGCTTTAACCATTCGTTGAACCGACGGCACAGTTTCTCGTGATCCAAACCTCCGACCGTCCGATTCTCGCATGCATCATGTCTTTGTGCTCGCCGATGTGCGGGACACTTGGGTCATGTGTTGGAAGACCGTGAAATGGGCTTGAGCGCACGATCCAGATCGGAGTGATTGATTTCCTTCCTATGGTCCCGATACCATCCATCTTCCCTCATGACGAGATAGAGGCACACCAATCGGATCCACCGAGCCATGTAGTCGACGCAGAACTCAATGACCTCTTCCGTTGCATAACCTTCGATGATGCCGCCTCGGTCGAGATCGATTCCGACGTAGGACTTGAGAATTCCATGTACCTCTTTAACGGGTACATATGACGAGAAACACAGGTCGCATATCTTTATCTCTTTCACAAGGTGAACAATGAGATGGACCATGATATCGAAAAATGACGGAGGGGAATACATCTCAAGATGACACAGAGTCGTCACTACCTCTACCGCAGAGCATCTAGTCCTTGGGGATCGATGACCTTCCGAGCAATTGAGTTGAAGAAATAACACGACCTCAAGATTGCCACTCGGACCTTGTTCGCAAGATACTCCTAATTGCAACAGAAGCATTTGTGTCATCAAGACACGACAATCATGCGACTTCATACCAATTAATTTCAAATCTTGCATAGAAACAAGTTTCTTAATGTTAGCGGAGTAACCAGACGGACTTTCACACCGTGCAAGCTCGCACGCTTCATTTCTCTCGCCTTGGACAGAGTGTAGCAAGTCGGGGAAGGTACGTCGTCTCCAGATCGGTCTCTTTTGGTGCTAACTCGGTCCTTATGTTCATATCGACCAAGTCACACCGCATGTTAACACCATCCTTTGTTTTGCCACTAATGTTCAAAGAAGAGACCAACAAGCTATCACATACATTCTCTCTCGTGCATAACGTCGATGCAATGGCGAACTTCTAAGTACTCCCAATAAGGCAAGTCCCAAAAATTGACCGCTTCTTCCGGATGTTCTTCTCACGGGTTCTTAATTTACGCCCTTCCCAAGCACAACATCGATATCCTTAACCATATCATAGACCTCTTTCCCACTAAAAGCCCTTGAAGTCGAACCGCCTTCCTTATTTCCGTCGAATTGTTTCTTCATCTTGCGGTATGGGTGACTCTCTCGGAAGGAACCTACGGTGACGATATACACGCTTTGCGCGAGTTGTTCAAACCATACACTCAGTAGCATCTAGGCAAAGGCGCATGTGCTTTGGCTCCTTTTGTATCAAGCCCGATAGGTTACCAAGGGCGTGAAAATCATTGATGGTGCGTAACAACATGGCGCAGTAAATTGAAGTTCTCTCGCTTGTACGCATCCCATAACTGCATTCTTCGCTCGACAAAGTGTCACAAGATCTTCCAAAGAATGGTGCTTGGTACACATCAATATCATTCCCAAAGTTGCTTCGCCCCTTTGATAAGTAGTGTCATCAAAATGTATTTCCGCTTCATACACACCAAGGAGGAAGGTTGTACATACATAGATTCACGGGCCAGTGCTATGTCGGCGCTCATGTTACCGAAAGGATTCATTTCGTCCGTACTCAACCCTAACCTTATGTTCCTCGGTTTTGCACCGAACTCTTCAAGTCCGATCAAGTTTCTCCACTAGGCGTAATCAGCAGGTGTCCGAGCTTCCCATCTTTCTTACGCCTCCGAAAGTGCCAACGCATCAATCTTGCCTCCTTTCGTTCGCAAATAAACGCTTCAAACGTGGGATCACAGCGATACCACAACATCTTAGCAGAGGTCCTTGCTTCGCCTTAGCAAGATTCTTCCGCTTGTATCGGATGCTCAGACACGGACATGCATGCATGTCTCGCATACTTTACGGTAGAGGATACAATCGTTCGGACATGCATGTATTCTTTTTACTTCCATTCCCAACGGACAAAGAACCTTCTTAGCTTGGTAGGTTGTGCTGGGCAACACGTTTTCTCCTAAGGATGTCACTAAGAGACCTAACAACGCCAGAAACTCTTGTCTGACCAACCATTGCTTGCCTTCAATTTCAGCAGCTCAAGCACGGTTGACAACCTTGTGTATTCCGCTGCGTACCAGGAACAAAGGTTTCCGAGTCCTCCATTAAGCCCTCGAATTTACAAAACTCTCTCACCGTAGTTCCCTCTCGCATCCCGTAGCATCCGATCCAGATTGTCATCATGCGATCTATCCTCATCAAAAGCACATTCCATACCTCGCATATTGTTGACTTCTCGGCGATGTCGCCACATCGACTTCCAGATAATCGCTTCTTCACCGTGATCGCCCAACATGTATATCCTTTTTGAAACCTCTTCGTATTAAGTGAGCTTCGATCTCACACGGGTTGTTAAACATTTTCATATTATCGCAATCAATGCATGGACAGTACATATATTTTATCCCCTTCTTCAACATATCCTGCTCGGCGGCTCTTCTAAAAGCAAACACGCCATTAATATACTCTTCACTCACACGGTTCTCAATGTACATCTAGTTTCGGTCCATCTACACATTAGTGAGTACTCTATATTAATAAACCGCAAGTACCCTTTATAATGACCAAACACATTAGTGAGTACTGTCGGGACCCAAATATGCAAATCTGGACCCTCTATGTATACTGCACTAGTCCAGGATCACGCTAGTGCACACAGTAGCAACATCGATGAAATATCAATTCCATATACAAAGACTACTAATAAATAGACAAATAACAATAATTATCAGAGTAAAGACCTTAAGGTCAAAGCTTACAATTAATGTCTCAGAAGACAAATAGCTCAATAAAGCTGCAGCGGAACGAACGGAATAACTTCAGTGAAGCCCATCCATATGCCCACAGGCAATCGACTGGGGTAGCGCAACCTAGTTCTCCACGATCCTTGAAGTAGACCTTGTTGACTGACGATTCTTCCACTTCTGTTGATTGTTTATAGCAAGAGTGAGTACACACCGTACTCGCAAGTCATACCACAGAATGCAATTTATAGATGATGGCTTATTCCAAAGGAATGGTTTCGGTGGTTATTTTGCAGAAATACAACATTTGCAATTGAATACAAATAATAGATTGAAAGCATAATTCAAAACAAATAGACAATAATAAGTTAACAATTGATTTCACAAAGGACACACAGTCTAATCAAGTTATTCACACAGCTGCACAAGTTATCTCACACAGCTGACCCTTCCCATTTGTTTTATATAAATCTACCCCTCGTGTGAAATTCCCGAGCATGTCCATATCCGAGGACGCGCTATTCGAATAGATTGATTAAACACTGCAGAGGTCTGTACACTTTACCCACACGATACAATCGGTGGGGATCGACCATAACAAAACCTTTCGAGACTTCATCTCAAACAATGACACTCCGATGTGCTTTCTGCCGTCCAATTTGTACACATAGCCCTTGGAACGACACACACCGTTGGGCGAGGATGCAATGAACCGCCCCGCGATGTGACCCAAACACGGTACACACCTCCACCCATCACATAGCTTAAATACAACTCGAGTTGTCAATGTCAAGACTCCATAACTTACTAAGTCGGCCCACCCATACTAGGCATGTGGTCGCACAAGAAGGCCCAGTTCAATGGCGCACAAAGTTAAGTCCTTAATTGACTAAGGCAAGACTTCCAATTTTAACCCAAATCACAAAGTTTATAGCACACACTCCACCGTTCACACAGATCCACCACTTGCCTCGCCTAAATCTTTTCCCACCTGTTGATTAAGTGCAACACATGCCATCAACGAGTAACATCACACAGCACACACAGTTTTATCACACAGTTTTATAATCACTTAGTCAAGTTTATAATTGCGACTCAGATGAAATGATGACTCGTGGCATGGCTAAGCAGTCTAATCGTATCTAACCAACCCACGTTGGTGCTACGATAATACCAACTAATAATGAACCAACCTAGGGTGACAAAAGATCATGGCATACAATAGACAAGGTGGATATAACAAATTGGATTAATAACTATCCCAAAAGCATTTAAATAAATACTTGAAATAGAATGCAATACATTGAAACAAAGTATTTTGAAAACTGGGTTCAATATGATCAAAGGTATAACTTGCCTTGCTATAGCAATGATGGTCTTGTTTATCTTCAATCTTCTACTTTCTTGCTCTTCAGCTCCTTCAGACGATTCCGGGCATCAACGTCTAACGATAAAGATAGCGCAAAACAAACACAATTCAAAAGACAAATCAAATAAACTCCAAATTGAAATTGAATGGTACTGGAAGATAGATAATGACTTTAGATGAATGTAGGAATTTGAATGGGTTCAAGCGGAATTCGGATGAATAAGATATGGCTTTTGGAATGATGAAAACAAAAAGAGAGACAAGCTGACAAGTGGAATATTATCAGAATATTCTATTCTGAAAATATTAGAGAATGATTGAGTGTATGACATGTGGGACCGACTGATATTTATGGATTTCTAGAATTAAAAATAATTCCAGAAATAAGGTAGAGAGAACGACATGTGGGACCAATAAGATAAAGGATTTTTCAAGAATTAAATTAATTCTCGAAAATAGGATTAGGGGTTGACATGTGGGCCACTGGTCTAGGGACCAGGTCCACGGATATACGCTAGTCCACGGTGGACTAAGCTCATGGAGGAGGGTTGACCAAGGTTTGACTGACACGCGGGACCCGCATGTAAGAGAGGGAAACAATTAATGTTTTAATTGAGTGGATGACAGGTGGGGTCAACATGGAAGTGAGAGAAGGTATATATCTATGTATACATATATACATGCATGCATACATATATATATATACATATATAGATACATATACACATACATGCATACGTAAGTACATACATATATATATGTATAGACACACGCACACACATGTATACAAACATACATATCAATGTAATCGAGAGCGAGGAGTCACGGCCTGGGTTCGTGGAACACAAAGATGCATTGGCATGGTGATTGGAGATGGCAAGTATTAGAAGAAATATATGGCAGTGAGAATAGAATACATAGTAGAGAAATTAACAGAACCGAACAAATGCTACAGTTAGCAGGGACTAAAAGAAGGAAAATTAATAGGGAGGACAGAGTGCATGCGGCTGGTTCAGAGGGCAGGGCCGAGAGCAGGAGCTTGCCAGCCGGCTCGTGCGCACGGCGTGGGCAACCGAAAATCAATAGACAACGAACAGAGAAGGGGTGCGGCTCCTCCTGGCGCATGGTGGTCTGAGACTGCAACTGATATGGCAAGAATTAGCACCAGATGATAAAGCAAGAATTAGATTAACAGATGGAAAGAAAATCTAACATCCACCAAACCAAATCAGCGGGACTTAACCGAAAGCTACAGACAGGAATAGCACAAAGGACGCTCGGCCTATCCTGTGCACGGGAGATATCCAGAGAAAAACCGAAACAACAGAGGCAAGGTAATGTTGCTTCGCTACGATTCACAGAGGAAGGAACCACCATGTACAAGAAGTGATATATACCTAGTACAGATCGCTCATGACGAGCATTACGGCCGACAAGCGATGAAGCGACTTCCATCGAGAAAGGAAAACCAGAGACGTAAACGCACACTGCGGCTAACGCACTCATACAAGAACAAGAATAAAGACATGATGCAAGGATGGCGGCGATCGATGGCGCGGCAAGGGCGGCGAAGGGCAAAACGGAAAGGAAACGACGAGCCGGACGCGATGGTGCGGTCGGATTTTTAAAATACTCACCGAGGAAGGAGAATACGCGAAGAATACGGTTGGAATACGACGGACGGCGAAACTCCGTGAACTTCAAAGCGAAGGGCTGGCACCATGACGTAGCACGACGACGCGAATCCAACGCCGCAGACGGTTCGGCCGGCGGACGTCGGATGAAGGAGAAACTCGCAGCGGAAGATTTTCGGATGAACTCCGTATTCCGCGAACTGCGTTGAATACAGATCGATTCGGAGGAAACCAAATCAGGGGATTGGAAGAGGATGTCGAGGCGGACGCGTGGCCGCAGACGGCTCGTATTTATATGCACCGAGCTAAAAGATATTGAGATTTGAAGTTTGAATTGAAAATGAATCGGAAAATCGGTTCTACTGTTCTGGCAGAGCAACGCGCGGTCGAAAAATGCGTGAACAGTACTGCATGGTACTGTTTACGTGGGAGGAGAGAGAAAACAAAACTGATTTTCGGATTTTAATTAAAATGCAACAAATCGATAAGATAGAATAAATAGCAAACAAATCCGTAAAATCCTCGAAAATACTGTAAGATTCCTGAAACACCGAAGCCAAATAAAATAGATTTTGATTAAATTGATGTTTATGTTAGTCAAATTAAATATTTTTAATTTAGAAAAATTCTAATTAAGCTTTATTAATTCAAATAAAATTGGTGAAATTTTTCAGGGACCTAAACTACTCAAAAGATTTTTGAAAAGCTAAATTTTGGGACGTTACAAACCTCCCCCCTTAAAGGAATCTCGTCCCCGAGTTTCAGGCTGGCTATAGAAAAGGTTACGGAACTCAGCCTTCGGGTTCTCTTCTTGCTTTCAATTGCTTTGACTCTGACAGAACTTCTTTGCTAAACAATTACGGAACAAACGCCTTGCTTTTTGCTGAGCTTCTTGTTTCGACGAAAACTTGATAAGCTGGCTCTTGGTAGGAAAGGACTTCTAGCAACTCGATTGCTTCCGATGTAATCGCTTGATTGGTGCTCAAGACACTCGGAGTTCGTGAACTCTGCACGATCGATAGCTTAGGTTGACAAACTAACTCTTCTTATGAACTTTAGAATCTTGAATTGATCGACACACATCTTTTTACCTCTGTCGCAACTTTTTAACACAGAACTTCAACAGGTATCCTTAAGATAAACATGACTACGAGGGTGATAATCTGCATACACAATATAGCTTTTCTGCTTGAACTGAGCTACTTACAATCCCTTTAGGACCAAAGACAGTTCGCATTCAGCTTCATGATTAATGCAAAATCCACATACTTTGTGATCTGGTCTGCTTCTAGCTAAGCGAGGACTCACACTATCAACCACTGTGAACTTCAAATGGTGGCAACCCCAAACTGGCTAACATCTGGTGTTGTAGGGGAACTCTGCACACAACACTTACCTGATCAACTTGGTACTATGAGTTAAAGCACAAACTCATTATTTCCTTTGATCTATCAACTGATTCAGGGTGATACACAATACTGAACTGAACGGACATCCAAGGTTGTATACACACTCAGTCACTAACACGAGGTACACTGGGATCGTTGGTCTGACACTGACTTATTCTGGCACATCGTGCAAACTGACAATCTCTGTCGATCTGATACTAGACCAATTCCGGCGAATACCATCTCTGTCGTATACAACTTCGGTCGTATACCGCTCTGCTAGACGGTCTCCAAACTAGGTGATATTGACAGGTATGAAGCGAAAATTTCTGTCAAATGCTCAACAATCACCTTTCAAGAAATTACAACCCGATTGGGTCCTGGGAAAACCCATGCTTGAATTCTCAAAGATATGGGTACTCTGACTGGCCCTTGACATACTAGCTGACTTTCTGATATACCAAACACATGGTAACATATTCTCTAACCTTTTGCCTTATATTGGATTACCACAATCCATCTTTGGGATCCTTGTACACCTTGGTACTTTCAAGGGAAATGGAATGCTTGCACTCAAATGTTGGTTTGAACATCAACAACTTAAATTTCTTCTGAGCAAAATGCATACATCCTCATTGATTCGTGGATCATTTGGTTCACCTTCAGCGGGTTCTCACGCTTTACCTTACTTCATGTGAGGACTGATTCCCTTGATAAAACTGTCATCTTACTGTCTTCTAAACACTGATTTTTTTTTCTAGCATAGGTTTAACTTTGGGGTTCAACAAATATACTCTTGAACTAACTCAAGATTCAACTTCTGGCTTTCACAGGAAACTTTAGCTGACTCTTCACTTGATCAACAATTTCTTGCAGTAGCTCTTCCGATTCGAGGCATCCGCCATCGTGACCGATCCGAATCGAGGGAATGACTCCAACCTCCTGGTTCTCGATCCAATAAAACCATATTTAATGCTCTATGATAGCAACTCTGAATTATGACTAGCACAATTCACTACTTGAAACTGTAGCTGTTAGGAAGTGTTGGCGAAACTTCGTAACACACAAATTCTTAGATGTTCTGTGAAAAAAGTTATCAAGTTTCTTTCAGGTAGCTGGTAGTATGAACACTGGAGCAGTGATTAATATGTTCTGAAATTCTCACTGACTTAGCTCACTTTTGGCGATCAGGGTGGACTCGTCCTTTTACAACGATGAGGGTCTTGACTATCTTGAAAATACTCTCTTACTGATCTTCAGCTGGCACTGTCTCGAAACGATTGTCTCACTAGTATTCAATTGACACTGTCCAGTTCATGGACGATCTTAAAGGAACTGCAGTTCTCCCTCAAAACTCAAACAGACTGATTCTGAGGTTCTGGGATTAGCTCTTGAATAAACCAAAATTCTCGCACATCCTTGTGCTAACAATTAACTTTGCAATCAACATTGGTGCATGCCAAGCTGACTAATATAATTTAACACTGCCTTTATCTGAGAAAGTCATCTGCTCTACTGTATCATTTCTGCAAACTTATTGGCAACTTTTTCCATGTATCATTTCTGATGTAAATCCTTTTGGAATTGGCTAATCCTGGGTACCAAGTCAAAGACAAACTTGACTTCTGATCTGGTTGCATGCTGTATAGGTCACTTGCAATGACAACTGCATAATCTGGTATCTTTAATCTAGGCTTTCTTGATAACATCATCGTTCAAATGTCTCTTCTTTAACTGCTTCGTTGGGCAAACAGATCCTACTGTATTACCATCTGCTCTGGGTGTTACAATCTTGACTAAAGCGACTTTTGATATTCTGGCATCTGGAGTGAGTGGCTGGTTCTTCTGAGGACACTGGCTGACTTCTCTCTTGAGGCTGGTTACCAAAGTTAACATTCTGCTTTTGTGATTCTTCCGCTGACATATCTTGCACTGACAATGGTTTGCCTTCTCTTGGTAATGCTCTGACTTCGACTTGAAAATTTTCTCGCTGACATTGTATTGCGAAAGTCAACACTAAATACATGGGGCACTGACTAGGACAATGATCATCGCCTTCACATAAGAAACATCTGATGTTGCTCATTGGACATTCTCCAACGGAATGGTTTCCTTCACAACTGGAACAATTGATATTGTGCTCATCGACACTATGGCTTATTTCTCCACAACAGGTACATGCAAAATCTTCTAACTTATCTGGCTGGCAGCACTTCAACAGACAATGGCTAGCTTGGATGTACATCGAAATAGCAAGTTCCTGTTGATCACTCTTACTTGATGTTGGATACTGCTGGCGAAAAGCTGGGGCAAACTCTGACCAAATGATGGTCTACTTGTCCGGATGGGCGGCGCGAAAGTTTTTCCACCAACCTAATGCAACTCCTTCTAATTGATGAGCAGCATAGAAAAATTTCTCGTTATCATTGCATTGCACAACAATTAACTTCACTTCTATGGTGTGAATCCAATATTCTGCATCCTTGAGTTTGACAAACATTCAAAGATAGGCGGTTTGTTCATCATGAACTTCACAAACTTGAACTGAGGGTGTGTCGTTGGGATGGCAACGGGTTGTGTATCATTGCAAAAGTTACTATTGTCTGACGGTTACATCGTCGCTAACATGAGCTGATTCTGGGTGACGGAAGACTGGTTCAGGCTCTTATGTGTCACTACTGGCACTGGAGATAGGTGTTGGCTGGCGTCTCTTCTTATACTAACACTGGTGATGGAACGGTGGCTTTCTTGATTATTTTGATTCAACAAATTGACAAAGTAGCGACGGTCTGATTCTGTTGGGTCATCATGTTGTTCATGTCCTACATTATCGCGTTCATGAGTTGAGTCTGAGTTACCAAAATTGTGTCATGATTAAATCTGCTACTCCTGGTATTGACAACTATCCACTGGGATTGACAAGATCTGAGCTAACATAGACTATTTCAAGACTACTGACCAGGTTGGCTTCACTAGGGTTCTTCATTTGCTGGCTGACCAGGGCTAATAGATGAGAGGGAAGAGCACATGGTAAGGGTAGACAATCTACTAAGGGAGCAGGTTTAACCCGAGGACACCAAGGATCACACAAATAGCCGGAAAGCTATTAAGAAGCATAAAACTCACAGCCAAACTACACACAGAAGAAGAAATACAAAAAATCTAATCGTCTAGTCGATTAAACTCTAACTTAACTGGGTGACTTGGCTCAACACATGGGAGGAACCAACACTGATTTATCCTATATGGCTGGTCTGAAGAAAACTTGAACTGGTTACGGTCTTCATCAAACATTGACTGCTTGCGATCCTTGCAGGTGAATCTTGGAGAAAGACAGGGGCGACGTACAACTTCTTCTTGGTCTTCAGTTCTCACGACGAATTTGTCTTGAACACTTGGAGAGATGTCCATGCATTGTTGTTGGTTGCATGGTCTTCGAAGAGTTACTCAAAACAGCACTTGGGCATCCATCGAGACATTTGGCACTGATAACGACAACTATAGAAGTTATGAGGAAAGAAGGTCCAATTTAATATTCAAAATGGCGAGGAAGAATATAGATGAGAAATGAATAGAGTGGAAGAGAATAGAATTTAGACAAGATGAGAATAGCACATCATTAAGATTTTCCATTTGTAAAATAAGTTTTGAAGTTTTCCTTAAACACGACCATTCTAACTAAGGTCACGACCTACAGTCGATATGGCTCTGATACCACCTCTGTCGGGACCCAAATATGCAAATCTGGACCCTCTGTGTATACTGCACTAGTCCAGGATCACGCTAGTGCACACAGTGGCAACATCGATGAAATATCAATTCCATATACAAAGACTACTAATAAATAGACAAATAACAATAATTATCATAGTAAATACCTTAAGGTCAAAGCTTACAATTAATGTCTCAGAAGACAAATAGCTCAATAAAGCTGCAGCGGAACGAACGGAATAACTTCAGTGAAGCCCATCCATATGCCCACAGGCAATCGACTGGGGTAGCGCAACCTAGTTCTCCACGATCCTTGAAGTAGACCTTGTTGACTGACGATTCTTCCACTTCTGTTGATTGTTTATAGCAAGAGTGAGTACACACCGTACTCGCAAGTCATACCACAGAATGCAATTTATAGATGATGGCTTATTCCAAAGGAATGGTTTCGGTGATTATTTTGCAGAAATACAACATTTGCAATTGAATACAAATAATAGATTGAAAGCATAATTCAAAACAAATAGACAATAATAAGTTAACAATTGATTTCACAAAGGACACACAGTCTAATCAAGTTATTCACACAGCTGCACAAGTTATCTCACACAGCTGACCCTTCCCATTTGTTTTATGAAAATCTACCCCTCGTGTGAAATTCCCGAGCATGTCCATATCCGAGGACGCGGCTATTCGAATAGATTGATTAAACACTCTGCAGAGGCTGTACACTTTACCCACACGATACAATCAGTGGGGCCAGCACTGACCATAACAAAACCTTTCAGAGACTTCATCTCAAACAATGACACTCCCGATGTGCTTTCCTGCCGTCCAATTTGTACACATAGCCCTTGGAACGACACACACCGTTGGACAGGGATGCAGCGAACCGTCCCGCGATATGACCCAAACACAGCGGTACACACCTCCAGCCCATCACATAGCTTAAATACAACCTGAGTTGTCAATGTCAAGACTCCATAACTTACTAAGTCAGGCCCAGCCCATACTAGGCATGTGGTCGTACAGTAAGGCCCAGTTCAATGGCGCACAAAGTTAAGTCCTTAATTGACTAAGGCAAGACTTCCAATTTTAACCCAAATCACAAAGTTTATAGCACACAGCTCCACCGTTCACACAGATCCACCACTTGCCTCAGTCTAAATCTTTTCCCACCCTGTTGATTAAGTGCAACACATGCCATCAACGAGTAACAAAGACACAAGACACACAGCTTTATCACACGCTTTATAATCACTTAGTCAAGTTTATAATTGCGACTCAGATGAAATGATGACTCGTGGCATGGCTAAGCAGTCTAATCGTATCTAACCAACCCACGTTGGTGCTACGATAATACCAACTAATAATGAACCAACCTAGGGTGACAAAAGATCATGGCATACAATAGACAAGGTGGATATAACAAATTGGATTAATAACTATCCCAAAAGCATTTAAATAAATACTTGAAATAGAATGCAATACATTGAAACAAAGTATTTTGAAAACTGGGTTCAATATGATCAAAGGTATAACTTGCCTTGCTATAGCAATGATGGTCTTGTTTATCTTCAATCTTCTACTTTCTTGCTCTTCAGCTCCTTCAGACGATTCCGGGCATCAACGTCTAACGATAAAGATAGCGCAAAAAAACACAATTCAAAAGACAAATCAAATAAACTCCAAATTGAAATTGAATGGTACTGGAAGATAGATAATGACTTTAGATGAATGTAGGAATTTGAATGGGTTCAAGCGGAATTCGGATGAATAAGATATGGCTTTTGGAATGATGAAAACAAAAAGAGAGACAAGCTGACAAGTGGAATATTATCAGAATATTCTATTCTGAAAATATTAGAGAATGATTGAGTGTATGACATGTGGGACCGACTGATATTTATGGATTTCTAGAATTAAAAATAATTCCAGAAATAAGGTAGAGAGAACGACATGTGGGACCAATAAGATAAAGGATTTTTCAAGAATTAAATTAATTCTCGAAAATAGGATTAGGGGTTGACATGTGGGCCACTGGTCTAGGGACCAGGTCCACGGAGATACGCTAGTCCACGGTGGACCAAGCTCATGGAGGAGGGTTGACCAAGGTTTGACTGACACGCGGGACCCGCATGTAAGAGAGAGAAACAATTAATGTTTTAATTGAGTGGATGACAGGTGGGGTCAACATGGAAGTGAGAGAAGGTATATATCTATGTATACATATATACATGCATGCATACATATATATATATATACATATATAGATACATATACACATACATGCATACGTAAGTACATACATATATATATGTATAGACACACGCACACACATGTATACAAACATACATATCAACAGAACTGAGAGCAGGAGCTCGCCGACCGGTTCGTGGAACACAAAGATGCATTGGCATGGTGATTGGAGATGGCAAGTATTAGAAGAAATATATGGCAGTGAGAATAGAATACATAGTAGAGAAATTAACAGAACCGAACAAATGCTGCAGTTAGCAGGGACTAAAAGAAGGAAAATTAATAGGAGGACAGAGTGCATGCGGTTCAGAGGGGAGGCGGTGAGGCGAGGAGCTTGCGGTAACTAAATGCGCCGCGGCGTGGGCAACCGAAAATCAATAGACAACGAACAGAGAAGGGGTGCGGCTCCTCCTGGCGCATGGTGGTCTGAGACTGCAACTGATATGGCAAGAATTAGCACCAGATGATAAAGCAAGAATTAGATTAACAGATGGAAAGAAAATCTAATGACCACCAAACCAAATCAACGGATCGAACCAAAGCTGACATGAATAGCACAAAGGACGCCGGCCTATCCACGTACTGGAGATATCCAGAGAAAACCAAACAACAGAGGCATGGTAATGTTGTTTTGGTAACGATTCATGAGGAAGGAACCACCATGTACAGTGCGTATATATACCTAGTACAGATCGTTCATGACGAGCATTACGCCGACAAGATTTAGCGACTTCCATCGAGAAAGGAAAAACCAGAGACGAAACGCACTCGCACTGCCGTGCACTCATACAAGAAACGATAATAGCGTTACATGATGCAAGGATGGCGGCGACCGCGGCGGTGCGGTGATGGCGAAGGGGCAAACGGAAAGGAAACAGCGAGCCGGACGCGATGGTGCGGTCGGATTTTAAAATACTCACCGAGGAAGGAGAATACGCGAAGAATACGGTTGGAATCGCAGACGGCGAAACTCCGCGAACTTCAGCGAAGGGCTGGCACCATGACGTAGAGCACGACGACGCGAATCCAACGCCGCGACACGGTTCGGCCGCGGACGTCGGATGAAGGAGAAACTTCGCGTGGAAGATTTTCGGATGAACTCCGTATTCCGCGAATGCGTTGAATACAGATCGATTCGAGGAAACCAAATCAGGGATTGGAAGAGGATGTCGAGACGGACGCGTGGTAGCGCAGACGGCTCGTATTTATATGCACCGAGCGTAAAAGATATTGAGATTTGAAGTTTGAATTGAAAGCAGAATCGGAAAATCGGTTGGCTGTTCGGCAGAGCAACGCGCGGAAAAAATGCGTGAACAGTACTGCATGGTACTGTTCACATGGGGGAGAGAAAACAAAACTGATTTTCGGATTTTAATTAAAATGCAACAAATCGATAAGATAGAATAAATAGCAAACAAATCCGAAAAATCCCGAAAATACGAGAAAATTCCTGGAAACACCGGAAGCCAAATAAAATAGATTTTGATTAAATTGATGTTTATGTTAGTCAAATTAAATATTTTAATTTAGAAAAATTCCAATTAAGCTTTATTAATTCAAATAAAATTGGTGAAATTTTTCAGGGACCTAAACTACTCAAAAGATTTTTGAAAAGCTAAATTTTGGGACGTTACAAGTACTCTATAGCAAATATAAAGGGTTACAGATCGATCGTTACCCTTCTCTCCAAAGTGGCGCAATGTGGGAGGAGGCGCAGATCAAAGTGCAATGGGCCGGGGAGGAGGAGGCAGGGGTAATGACTCAAAGTGAGAGAGGAGGAGGTACGGTAATACTCAAAATGGGGAGGACGCAGCAGGAGAGGGTGGCGGCGGTTCAAATGGATTTAATAGAAATGGGGCTTACAATGACGCAGCAGCAGGAGGGTGGCGGCGGTTCAAATGGATTTCATAGAAATGGGGACTGTCGGCAGCGCCTACTTATAATCCTTATATATCACAGACGGTTCTTTAAAAGAACCGTCTGTGATATTGAGCTATCACAGACGGTTCTTTTAAAGAACCGCTCGTGATATGTCAGATCATAGACGGTTCGTTAAGCGAAGCGCTGCGTGATACTTCCGACGATTCGCTTAACGAACCGAAATGCGTGATATAAATATTATCGCTGCACGGTTCGTTTAACGAACCGCTCGTGATGAAAGAGTATCACGACGGTTCGTTAAGCGAATCGTCATGAAGTATCACGCACGATTCGCTTAAATAACCGTCTGTGATACTTATATATCACAGACGGTTAACGAAGAACCGTCTGTGATAATTTTATCACAGACGGTTCCTTTTGAACCGTCTGTGATGGGGTGTCTAGTATAGCATGTTCTGTAGTAGTGACCTCAGCTCTCCAAGCGTAGTCCCGATCCACTCACCGTTAACGTTGTTGACCTGCACAGCAATAGACAAACAAACCGTTTCCGGGAACAAGTTCTTTACAACTTGACCCAAGTCAGCTCCGTAATGCAATATACATCAATAAAGCATTGATAACCAAACATTAATCACAATCAAAACACACCAATGCAAACTTGGCTCACCTCCAAGTCATCGCCGGTCTGACCGCCCCACAAGGCCGGTCCGACCGATATCAGGCCAGTCGGACCGCTCCCACAACGGCGGTCAGACCGGTCAAAAAGACTTAGCCAAATTTCCAGCTTGAAATTCCGAAACCTTCTGGAATTTTCAGCTCAATAGGACTTTTGACTGGGAGCTCCAAAAAAGATGGGACCACATCCAGGAGACTCCCCTCACTTGCCTACACAACCTATTTTTAGCTCAGCTCCAAAAACCAACTTTCAATATGGCGGTCGGACCGGCCACCATGGCCGGTCGGACTCCTCCACGGGCGGTCGACTCACTGACACGGTCGGGCCGATCGTGATGTGGTCCGACAAAGGAGCAAACCAAAACGCGAGATTTTGCAAACCAATAACGCCATTGCCAATTGACTCATCATCCTGAGATCGTGCACATATCCTCACGATATCCACACCTAGGTTATGGACACGCTTGGATACACCGTGAGAACTAGATTACAGCTTTTAACTAAAACTTGATGTGGGTGGTGTGAATGGGGAATTCATGCTATTGTTGTGGTGGCTATTGGGTTAGCCACTTCCTGGATATCTTGTTATTATTGTTACTTGTATATCGCTATTTTTATCAAATAAAATCAGATTGTAAAATTACTTTCAATCTATTACATTATTGCAAATGAAAACTTGCTTTATGCTGAAAATGAGTCTAGAGCCTGCTCCACTTAAATAAGCTTGTATGTAGCTATTTATATAGGCCTGTTACTCTACACGTAAGTCTTGCGGAGTACAATTTTTGTACTCATTTGCTTTTGTTAACTATTTGTTGCAGAGGAGGAAGGTGAGCAGAAGGGCCTCACTTTTGTGAGTTGTGCTGCGGGTTTGACGACTAGCTTGGCGGTCCGGCTGGTTGTCTTGTGGATAAAGGCACACTAATTTGCTCTTTTGTTTATCGCCATCTTATGGCATTTTGCTTCCGCTGTCTAATTAGATATTTGTATGTATTTTGGCCAGTCGGCCTCCCTTTTGTAATAATTCTCTATTATGTATGTCTTTTGAACTGTTTAGTTGTGCTTTGGATTCTATGTGTTGAATGGAATTGATGCATGAATTTTGTAAAGGGGTATGCATACTGCATTTCTGGGAAGTATACATATCTCGAAGACACGGGTTATTTTGTTTGTGATGTTAGGGTCAATTGGTGACTAAGCATTGCAAGCTTAATAAACCAGGGTCCTCACAATTGCGTACTAAGCTAGACTTTTAGTGTATCACAAAGTTTATATACATGAAAGGCTATAAAGGAGGTGCCTATATACTACAAGTTGTTTTCAGCATTAAACAAATTTTATTTGCAATATCAATACATATTGTTTTGCAACAGAATTTGAAAGCAGTTAAATAAATAGTGGACAGTAAGTAAGCAATTGAATGAATAAAATCATCAACTCGCAACCCTCCTTGGTTGTAGACAACATTTCATTTTCAGTCATAGACATGGCACTCAACTCAAATATAACCCAACAAAGCATTTTCCATGTTTTCCAATGAAACTATTTTTTACAAAAATCAAGACTATACCCGGCAATACTACACTTAGCACGCTCATCACCACAAGCACGGCTATTTAAATAGATTTACACTCTGTAGAGGGGTACAACTTTACCCACGGCATACGAATTCTCTAATTTGTTTGACATCCATCGATACCACCGCTCACTTCCTTTGGTAAGTAGTATAGAGCATGTGTCGAAGACTTTGTATAATACCCTGAATTTGAATCGGGCGTTTATAAAAGAGTTCAGAAGGAGGAAATATTTTAGAGGGTGGAATTTTCAGAGGGTTGGAGGGGTTTCAGTAAACTCGCCAACACTGGCAATGGGCATGCCCAGAGGCCCAAGTGGTGGCCGACCACTAAAGGGGAGGGGTGCCTCGCCACCTCCCAAAAACCCTAGCCGCCACCCGCCTATTCCCCTCCCCCCTTCCACCCGGCCGCCTCCACCTCTCCCCACCTGGGCGCCGCCCCTACCTCCTGCTGCCGCCCCTCCCTGGTTGTGGTGCTCCTCCTCTGATACGGCCATATCTACAACCAAAGCATTGCAAAAGGTAAAACAAAATGTTGTGAAGGCCGATAGGGTGGATGGGGATGCTGGCCAACGAGAGGGAACGTTCTCTCGGGATAAAACCCTAGCGCGTGCGCAATCAAGAAGGATATGTGGTGGTATGGCGGCAAGGGTTGCATTAGCGTCGCCGAAGAAGCATCAAGTGCATGGAACAAGTTCGTGCAAGAAGCTAAGAGGAGGAAAGCCCACAACACAAGAGAAACCAAGAGGAGATTTGGCCATGCATGGAGAGGACACCAGAACATGGCATGTGGGTTGGGTCGATTTGGATCCAATTGCATGACTAATTGGTGATTAATATTTTATTCCAAAACTAGAATAGTTTAAATTCTAATTTAAAAAAAGAAAAAAAGTATTTTTTGCTTGGATTATCGTTCACGTGAGCGATGGAATCCACTCAGATTATTGTTCATGTGAGCGAAGAATCGGACACTACATCTTGTAGCAATCGGACACTGTTCATCCGATTTTTGTGCTTGCGTGGGAGGCTATATAAACCCCCCATGGCCGCACCATATGGAGGACAAGTTATGATTTAGATAATAAAAATCAGAAAAGCCGTTTTGGCGCATATCGTGTGTACTTGAGTTGTGATATGAGTTGGAAAGATTGAGGGAGAAAGATTGAGAGCAAGATCAAGATATCTATCTCTTGTTTCAGAGTACTATTCGCTTAACGCTAGTACTTGCAATTCAATCTATTAGATTGGTTTGTGAGTATATTGATTTTCTTACAATTCAATTCACCGAATTGGTTTGTGAGATTGCTACTGATCTTCGAGTGTACCGTGAAAGATTGGGCCAACAATCGATTCATCTAATCAACTAGGTGGATCCGTATCGTGGTATCGAGCTTCGATTGTTCACGGTGATTGCTGTTACGAAGATCAAGTATCGACATGGCCGATACGAAGGACATGAAGTTGGTCATGCAATTCAGCTACACTATAGATCAATGTGAGGAGGATCCACTCCACGATCCGAGCTACATATTCTTCAATCGGTGTCGAGTGGGGAACACAGATTGTGCTATGATGATCGATACGGGAAGCTTGACAAACGCTGCAAGCCAAACACTTGTGGACAGATTGGGGTTGATCACAAAGGCACATCCGGAGCCATATCTATTGCTTTGGAGGTTCAAGCACATTCCGATCACAAAACAAGTGGAGGTAAAATTTTCTTTGGATGGGTATACTGCTGTAGTTACTTGTGACGTGATTCCTATGCATATGAGAGCATGTTCGTTGGTGATTGGTGCATATTGGTTGAAAGAACAACACATACATCGAGTTGCATCACGCCCCGTCATGCGGTACTCCTTTCCATGGAGAGGAACACGAAAGGACATTACATCTTGGTCCTCGTCAAGGTACTTTGAAGATAGACAGCGACGAGACAAGGCCCAAAGAGACATTAAAGAGCAAAGCAGCAAAGGCTAAAGGCCAAGAAACGTGAAGAAGAACGGTTGGTCGGGAAGAACGAAGAAATTAGAATTGGCGACCCTTCTTTCTACCCAAAAACAGCAAGAGGTGTCGTTCCATGATGACAAAACTACTAGTGAGGCACCACAAGATGGTCTTTGTATGCTGACCAAGACGGTTCGAGTTGACAACACTTCCATTCTCACAACGGGGCAGCGAACCAACGTTTTCAAATCTGAGTGCAAAATCAATGGCAAAGTTTACAAGCTTATCGTTGATGGTGGAAGCTACAACAATATCATTAGCAACGATTTGGTGCAAGCTTTGGGGTTGACAACCTGGCGACATCCAGAACCGTATTATGCACAATGGTTACATAATGTCGGTAAACTGAAAATTACTCATCGTGTCAAAGTTTGTTTTTCAGTAGGAGACTATCACGACAAAGTGGAGTGTGACGTCGTGCCTATGCATGCATGTCACTTGTTGTTGGGGCGTCCGTGGCAGTATGATCGCAATGCTACGCACCACGGGAGGTCCAACAAGTACTCTTTGGTGCATCAGGGAATATCATATACCCTGTGTCCTATGCCAGAGAATTCTATTCATGCTGAGGAGATCATAGCTAAAAAGACGATCGTGAAGACTACCCCGACGGAGATTCCTGAGGTTACACAAAAGACGAGGACGTCTTTTCTTGAAGAAAGGGAGGATGATACGGCCATATCTACAACCAAAGCATTGCAAAAGGTAAAACAAAATGTTGTGAAGGCCGATAGGGTGGATGGGGATGCTGGCCAACGAGAGGGAACGTTCTCTCGGGATAAAACCCTAGCGCGTGCGTGCAGTCAAGAAGGATATGTGGTGGTATGGCAGCAAGGGTTGCATTGGCGTCAGAAGAAGCATCAAGTGCATGGAACAAGTTCGTGCAAGAAGCTAAGAGGAGGAAAGCCCACAACACAAGAGAAACCAAGAGGGAGATTTGGCCATGCATGGAGAGGACACCAGGAACATGGCATGTGGGTTGGGTCAGTTTGGATCCAATTCAGACAGCTAATTGGTGATTAATATTTTATTCCAAAACTAGAATAGTTTAAATTCTAATTTTTTAAAAAAGAAAAAAAGTATTTTTTGCTTGGATTACATCGTTCACGTGAAGCAAGAATCGACTCAGACATCGTTCACGTGAGCGATGAATCGGACACGGTTACTGTAGCAATCGGACACTGTTCATCCGATTTTGTGCTTGCGTGGGAGGCTATATAAACCCCCCCATGGCCGCACCATATGGAGGACAAGTTATGATTTAGATAATAAAAATCAGAAAAGCCGTTTTGGCGCATATCGTGTGTACTTGAGTCGTGATATGAGTTGGAAAGATTGAGGGAGAAAGATTGAGAGCAAGATCAAGATATCTATCTCTTGTTTCGGAGTACTATTCGCTTAACGCTAGTACTTGCAATTCAATCTATTAGATTGGTTTGTGAGTATATTGATTTTCTTACAATTCAATTCACCGAATTGGTTTGTGAGATTGCTACTGATCTTCGAGTGTACCGTGAAAGATTGGGCCAACAATCAGGATTCATCTAATCAACTAGGTGGATCCGTATCATCCTCCCCCAAAGCCGAGTGCTCCTGCCGCTCCCTCCTACTGCTGCTATCCCCGGGCTCGTTGATTCTGCGTTGTGGTGGCCGGCCAAGAGAAGGAAGAAAGGAGGAGAAGAAGGGTCTTCTTCGTGGGGGATTGATCATCGTCTTCCCGCGAGTCTTCAAGGGGCAACGAAGTGCTTTCCTCACTGTTTGATGATGATTAGATGCGAATTCGATTAGTTGGATTGGATCGAATTGCTGCCGTTAGATTTTCAGTTCTATACAGTAGGTTGCGCGGCCGATTTCGGGTTCTTAGAGGCCAAATTTGACATGTTCATCTGCTAGAGATATATATGAATTGTTCTTAGATTTCCGTTTCTACCAAGAACACTTAATTTTGACTTATGGATCAAAAGATATGGTATGATCTTCCCTGCTGTCCTGAATTCCTGACGAGAATGAACTGTCAAGTTGTCTTTTAACATATGATTAATTTAATTGTAGATTCAAGGTTTTCACCTAACTAGGTTGTTGTATCAATTTTTAAAACCTTTCCAGAATGATAAAGAACGCCCTAATCGCAGTTGTAGATCAAAAGGTATGATCTATTCTTTACAGCTGTCTTTTTCGTCTAGACAGAATCTGTCTTATACTTTCATCTACCTGTTAGCATATTCTTTTTACCGAATTGGGAGATATCACCAACTAAACTTTTGTAGATATGTTTGTTAAGTTTCCTTAGGATCTAGGCTCATCTCGTTCCGAGTCTCAGATCAATAGTTATAATTTATTCCGTGCTGCTGTCCAGATTCGTTTTCTGTGATTGTGTTGTCTGTTTTAAGAATAGGTCTAATAGTTAATTCTTAGGTTGTTGGGAAGGTGTCGTAGAACGTTGCTGGTAGTTTCTTGTACCGTATTGTTCTTATTTGGAGTACTTACTTGTGTAGGCGGAGAGGCTTCGGGTTTAGGGGCACCTTCGTTGCCTACTAACGCGTCGCAACGCGGAAGGCAAGTACTTTGACATTCTTAAGATTTGTGAATGTTGAATGCTTGATGTTCATATTGTGTTTTATATGATATGTGAGAAGGTCCAACGTTTATGTTCCTTTCATATATGTTATTCCCATGACTAGAGATGATGTCGTTCACAATTCATAGTTCATTACATGCATCCATTGTCATGTTCCATCCACGGGATTGGATTATAAAGATGAAGGATCGAAAATGGCAACAGAGGGGGAGGGGGTGAATGGTGCCTTAAAAACTCTCTATTAAAATTCACATCGAATCACCATATTGAATAATAGCCGTGGTCGAGAGCTGAGAAAAACCACCCATGGTCGAACAATGATCCAGAAAAGCTTATGCCTTGGTCGATCACCAACTCATGGTCGAATCACTGATGACAGAGAGAGCACGACAAATAAGCTATGGTCTAAACGAAAAACAGAGGACTCAAAAATCAATCAAAACATCTCAAGCAAGGCAAAACTTCAGAATGATACTGATAAATGTATGATTGATCATAGAGGTTCATACGACCACTTCACTGAAGATACATGAGCATCCATGCTCTTACCCAGAGACAACTCACACAAATTAGACAGAAAAAGCTTAGAGCCGCTCACGGAACATCCTCTCCTCTCGTCCCACTTCTTCTGAAACCTAACATCTCTTGTTATAGCCTCAGCTATCGGGTTTCAAACACTGACAACCCATTAACAGAGCAACAGTGCTTTCCCAGAGGCACAGTGCTTTACCCGTTACTATCTGACAACGGCTCCACTGCTTTGCCCATTAGCACCAACAACTCCATTGCTTTCCCGGAGAGCACTTCCCTTTGCGACTTTAGGTATTTGTCCAAAATACTCCTCAACTGCCTTCCCGAAGCTTCTTCCTCTTGCCTTCTTTGTCAACTCGTTACGATCACCTTGCAAGACTTGTCTTCGTGGTTTCAAATGCTCGACCTCAACATCTCCTATGTCTAGTCCCAACCTCTCCAAACCTCACCAAGACTTGTCTCCAAGATCCCGCAACCAAATCAAACACAAAGCATCACATAGCACTAAGACAATACAGAGAACTGCACACGCAAGCAGAGCTCGAAATAAGATTAGACTGCAACAAGACCGGTCGAAATGATGAACTATCAAATGCACAAGGTCTACGACTGCAATACAAAACCATACGACCGGTTCCCAACTCGAACGACCGATTACGAGGACATACGATCGAAAGCTTTCCTCCGTGGTCGGACTCCATTCGCACCACATACTCGAGTCGAAAACCTTCCGACCTCGGATCACATAGCAACGTGGTCGACACGCACTTTGACTAGCGAGGTCGAAACAGACTTCGACTACCGTGGTCGAAACAGACTTCGATTACCGTGGTCGGAACAGACTTTCGACTACGACCAACGTGGTCGAATACTTCCCTGGTGACCTCCGACCACGACAAACATGGTCGTAACAGACTTCGACTATGGCGTGGTCGAAACAGACTTCGACTACGGCCAACGTGGTCGAATACTTCCCTAGCTACGAGTACGCAGAGAAAGCCCAAAAACAAACTCAAGTACTCATCACAAACTTTTCAATAATATGTCAAATACTGATCACTCACATGGGAGCACCTCTCACATGGTCTCTCAATCTCCCCCTTGATGAGTATATTGACAAACACCGAAAAAGCATAAGATGAGTTTGAGTTTAAAGTCAACCAAGGTCTAAACAAGAGTAGTTAAGCTCAAGACCATGTTGACAAAAGAGAAAGACTTGAGATGAGATGAAAGAGGAATTTTCGCACAAAACTCAAGGCTTTTCTCAGAAGGCTTTTTTTCTCTCCAAAAATTCTCCCCCTTTGGCAATAAAATCATCAAGATGTAGAAAAGGGAGGAAAAGACTATATGATGTTCATTTTAAGTATTAGGAGCCATGTAGATTATCCAAAATGACTATTAGAGTATTACACCAAGTCATAACACATTAGAAAGCTCTCAAGAGCATGACAATTGATGTATAGAACAGCTAAGACAGAAAATCCATAATTTGATAAATGATCCAATTCTTTAGCAAGTCAAATAAACCAAGATTGAAGTCTAGCTAAAGGTATCCAAGGATGAGACAAGCCATGTCAAATAATCTAAGTTGAACCAAGAAGACTCATATTGAACAATTTAGAGTGCTACCAGTTGAAGAAGGACTCATTTTATCCAGAACTTGGTCTTTTTAATGATAAGCAATTTTAGCACATTTTTCTTTTTCTGAAAGCTCTTTACGGTTTTATCTCAGTAAAGCTAGCTCTGGACTAGGTGCCATCCACAACTGCCTCCTAAGCTTCAACCAATTTTTCAAATCTTAGCCATGTGCTAGATCCCAAGCCTTATGCGACCACTCCAAGCAACAGACTTAAGGAGGTGATCTTAGGTCATCCAAGGCTCCCCCTGAGTTCATGCCTAGTGCAATGGCAAGCAGTCTCATGAGAAAGATTTGGTGAGATCAGTTTTTTCGCACAAAAGATATCATTTTTGCTTTTGAAGTTTTTAGACCAACGATTAAAGATAAGTCATATTTCTTAACAAACTGACATAGCTTTCTCTGAAACTCAATAGAGATTCAAGACTCAACTCAGCCTACTTGACATGGCGAGAATCATAAAAGGATAGCTTCAACCAGACTAGTCTCAAGATCTATTAAGACAAGTTTTGAATTCAAGATTAGCATTTTTAATCTCCTTAGCATGGCAAAGACTAAACTACACATAAAAAATCATGATAAATCTAGCAGTTTAGCATAAATCATGGCAAGATGTAACACATTGAAAACAGATCATAAGGGATAATAGACAAGGCTCCATATGATTATATTACAATGTATGATGAAATGCACGAAAAACCAGATCCTCTTCAGAAAGAAATGCATCTTTTAATTCAGGTTGAGTTATGACAAGTTAAGAACTGGAATATCCAAGATAAACTCCCCCTGAACCAAAGGAACAAAAACGAGAATCTGATAAGAAAAACAGAAAAGGCAGTCCTTAGAGCATAGAAAAGATATAGAGAATACAATCACTCAGGCTGGTTCTTATCTACCCCATATGATTCCAGGACTATCAGCTGATCGACTAACACACTAAGGAGCAAACACTGTCCCTATCTACTCAAGGGTGGCCCGACCCTTGCTAGAACCTATAAGAAGTGAGTAAGCTCTACTTAGAGAGAGAAGAGACAGCTAATAAGTAGCATCCTAGAAGCACAAGATAAGAATTATCACACAGAGCAACTCGGCAAGAGAACCATTCTAACCTATGCTGGAAGGATTTCGACCCAAAATATTAAAAGAAATGCAACCAGACAAGAGTAAGCATAATTAAAATATAATACAATAGTAAAACTCAAGCTCCCCCTCACAACAGTCCGTAAGGACAAACCACCCCAAGCTCTCCCCGCAGAGCTGAAAACCGAGAACTGTCCAGAGGCTTAGTGAAGATATCAGCCAACTGGTGCTCACTCTCCACAAACTGGAGCACAATGTCACCCTTCTCTACATGGTCTCGAAGAAAATGATATTTGATATCAATGTGCTTGGTCCGAGAATGTTGCCTTGGGTTCTTAGCAATACAAATTGCAGAAGTGTTATCACAAAAGAGTGGAACACTATCAATACTTAACCCAAAGTCCTGCAGGGTCGAGACCATCCAAAGCACTTGGCTACAGCAACTGGCTGCAGCAACGTACTCGGCCTCTGCAGTGGATTATGCAACACCGGACTGCTTCCTTGAATACCAAGAGACAAGAGAAGTGCCAATGAATTAGCAAGTGCCAGAAGTGCTCTTCCTATCTATCCTACAGCAAGCAAAGTCTGCATCTGAAAAGGCTCTAAGAGATAGACAAGAGGAGGAAGAGTACCAGATACCATAGTCAATGGTAGCTCGAAGGTACCGAAAGATGCGCTTCACCGCCTGGCGGTGAGAGACGCGAGGAGAAGCCTGAAACCGAGCACACAGACACACAGAGAAATGTATGTCAGGTCTCGAGGCTGTGAGGTACAAGAGAGAGCCAATCATGCTCCTAAACTCCTTTTGATCAACAGGTTCACCGTCTTCATCTGGGTCAAGAGATGCTGTGGAAGACATTGGAGTTGAAACTGGCTTTCCATCGCTCATGTCGAAACGCTTCAGGAGGTCTCGAGTGTACTTGCCTTGGTGCAGAAAAGTACCCTCTCGAGTCTGTTTGATTTGGAAGCCAAGGAAGAAGCTCAACTCGCCCATCATGCTCATTTCAAATTCCGAGCTCATAACATCAGAAAACTGAGACACGAGAGTATGTGAGGAGCCGCCAAAGATGATGTCGTCCACATAGATCTGGACGAGCAGAAGATCAGTGCCAAGATGGCGGATGAACAAGGTCTTGTCTATTTTACCCATTTCAAAACCATGACTCAGCAGATAGGACTTAAGCCTTTCATACCAAGCTCTGGGAGCCTGCTTGAGTCCATACAAGGCTTTGGAAAGCCTGTAGACATGGTTAGGGTATTTGGGGTTCTCGAACACGGAGGTCAGTCTGACATAGACTTCTTCCTCAATATGGCCATTGAGGAAGGCACTCTTGACATCCATCTGGTAAAGCTTGAAACCCTTAGAAGCTGCAAAGGCAAGCAGGATTCTAATGGCTTCAAGTCTAGCTACAGGGGCAAAGGTCTCTTCGAAATCTAGACCCTCAACTTGAGAGTACCCCTGAGCTACCAGCCTAGCCTTATTTCGAATGACTAACCCATCTTCACTTTGCTTGTTCTTGAACACCCATTTGGTCCCAATGATATTGTGACCTTGAGGGGGCTCAACAAGGGACCAGACCTTGTTTCTTTCAAAGTTTTCCAACTCCTCATGCATGGCGTTTATCCAAGACTCGTCAGAAAGAGCATGACAAACGTCTTTGGGCTCAAATGAGGCGACGAAGGCAGAATGGAGACAGAAGAGAGACAAACCAGCTTTAGAACGTGTGACACGCTCAAAGTGGTCTCCAATGATCTGCTCTGAAGGATGGTCCTTTTGAATGTGTCTAGGAGGTCCAGGGTGAGATGAAGAAGTGGCCTCTACCTCATTAGAAGATGAGATAGGAGCAGAGCCACTAGCTTCAGAAGAAATGGAAGGTAAGGGCTGATCTCCTCGAGGTGCGGTGGAAGAAGGCACCTCAAGAGGAGGAGAAGGAACTGGATCGGGTAGACAACCCTCATCTCCATCCTCCTCATCGTCCACAAAGATGGACTCAGACTGCTCTAGAGAACCTGAGATATCAGGCCTAGTCCCTGGACAGGCCTCATCGAAGGTCACCTCACAGGTTTCTAATATTTTGCTAGACTCGCAGTTCCAGACTCTATAGGCACGAGAAGAAGTCGAGTAACCCAGAAAGATCCCATCACAAGATCGTGACTCGAACTTATCTAGGTTCCCGCACTTGTAATAAAACACTTGCAACCAAACACACGAAAATGCGAGACTGGTTTTCGCCATATCTCAACTCATAAGAAGTGCGATGCAAGAGTGCTCAAGAAAGACTCGTTAGAAACATGACAAGCAGTAGCAATTGCCTCAGCCCAAAACTTCCTAGGTGTAGAGTACTCATCAAGCATCGTCCTCGCCATCTCGACCAAGGTACGGTTCTTCCTCTCCACAACGCCATTCTGTTGAGGGACGTATGGAGACGAGGCGGTGCTCTACACTGCCTCACCACGAAACTCTCAAAGTAGGAATTCTTGAACTCGGTGCCATTATCACCGCGAATTGCTCGTAATGCACAGGAGCTCAACAGAAAGCCTCTTGAAAAGACCACGAAAAGAGTAAACGCCTCATCCTTCGAGGCTAAGAAAAACACCCAAGAGTACCTCGAGAAGTCATCGACCACAACAAGAATATACCACTTCCTCCCGCCGATCGCACTCGAGCCGACCAATCAGATCCATATGGAGCGCTTGTCACCGTGCATCGACCATTGTCACCGTGGATCGAGAGTGAGAAGCGGCAACCATCTTGCCGCGTCTTCGGCATGGAGAGCAAACTAGATCCTTGACCATCTTGAGTTTTGGCAGACCACGAATAAGATCGTGGCCGCTAACTCGTGTCAGATGATCAAAGCCTATATGACCTAGTCTCCTATGCCAAAAGGTCAAATCACGGGATTCAGAAGCAATTAAACACCGGAGAGGATCACCAGAAGACTCAGAAAAATCAGCACGAAAGATCCTCCCATATCGAGATATCCATAAACTAGACTACCCAAGAATCAAGAATTTTGCAATTGTTTTTCTTAAAGCTCACCTCAGAACCGTCATCGGTAAGCTGAGAGACTGAAAGCAGATTATACTGCAGCTTACTTACTAAGGCAACATCTTTTAAAATAAAGGAATCATTAATGCTCACAGTACCTTTAGCGATGACGCGCCCAAAAGAAGCATCTCCGAAGGTGATCGTCTCATCACCTGGAGCACGGGCTAGGGAAGAAAACCAACGAGAATCTCCAGTCATATGGCGAGAACAACCGGAGTCTACAATCCAGACCTTTCCCTTCCCGGCCGGCGACCACGAGTCAAGCAGAGTAAAGTCTCGAAGATCGGGTGAATCAACAGTGATTTTGGCACCCAATACTGAGTAACACGGCGAACAGATGAAGTAGTTAAGCAAGACCGACCTCTATCTACCCTACGCCTCGTCACTCAACAAGTCGGAAGGTGCGTGTGCAGACTGAAGTCATGGTTGAATCCGACTGCTATGGAAGAGCTAGTCGGAATTCTGACAACATGCTGATCACGCCGCGGGTAGCCATCTCGAAAGGGAAACTGAGATCTACCCTCAAAGCGGTGGAAGTTACGACCGAAAGGAGCACGAGGACGAAAATCAGAAAACTCAGAAAAACCAAGTCCTCGGTGCTGCCCTAAATCATCAGTTCTATCAAACCTAGACCTCGTGTTGGTCTTAGGTGCACTCATGGTCTGGGGCTGACCCTGAATGTACCTAACAGACTCAACACGGTCTCTACGCGTGATCTTGGCGCGCCTGAAGCAATGATCAACCAAATGTCCATCCTTCTGACAGAAGGTGCAATGATACTTCGCCTTCTGAGGGGCCGAAGCTACAGGTGGAATTACCTTGCTGTCAGAGATCCTTTGAACAAAACCCGCTGATTTGAAATTTACTTTCTCAGTCCTGGGCTTAGTTTTGATCACACCTGGTACTATGGTTCTGAGCACGACAGGTGGATGCTTCCTCATATCATCATGAAAGTCATATCCTAGACCCTGATTAAATCTGCAAATCTTAGATTGGTCTAGAATGAGATTTAGCTTCTTCTTGCCTCCTACAAACCTCTCGAGAGTGTTCATAAGATATTGACACTCACGAAAGAGAGAGGTGCAAGAAGAGCAGGGGGAAGAGGGAACAGCAGAAGGTAAGGGAGCAGAAGAAGAACCAACAGCATAGGAAAGATTGGCTTGTGCATGCACATCCGACTTTGGGGGAACAATCCTACTGCTAGCAGATTGGTTCACGTTGCTAGGCGTCTCTACCAAACCCTTAGACTTCTTCCCAGCACACACAATACAAGCAGATGATTATGTTTCTAGAAGGTCCTTAGTTAGCTTCACACATTTTTCATCCAAAGCAACCAAATCGATTTTAGTTTATTACATTGATTGCATGGTGAGCTAACAAGGTCCTTAGAAGCATCTTGAGCGCTTTGTTATTATGATCAATCATTTCTTGGCTGCTTGAATCTGATTCTAGTTCGCAGATTAACTTAGGGACGGTTTAAACAAGAAACAATGGGCTCTAGTAGCGCAGCTCGGAATTCAGCAATTTTGTGATCTGCCCGTTTTAGGTTCATCTTGAGATTATTACAATTTTCACAAGTCTCAGGCAGATCGAGCAACATGGTATAAAGACCTCTAAACGAATTGTCCTTAACCTCACATGAGGTGCAAGTAGTAGCCTCAACAGTAGTAGATGAAGGAGGTGCTACCCTACTCATCTCTAATTCAGCAAGAAGACTAATGTTCTCTATTTTAATCATGTCAAGTTCAGAGGACACACTATCATGCAAGGTCCTTAGTTTTTCCATGTCATCAAGCAAAGCACAGCATGTGTCACAATCATCCCGGGAGGGAGCAGATGTAACTAAAGTAAGCTCCCGTGATAGTCTAGCTACTTCCTTCTCCAACTCAGCACACCTAGCCCTAGACTTAGCATGAAATCTACCTAGCTTAAGAAAAGCATCATTAAGCTGGTCGTAAGTGGGACTAACCTCATCGGAGTCGGAGTACAGCTCGCTGTCGCTCAGTTCGCCCCCGAGGGCCATGAAGCACATGCCGGAGAAGTTGCCGTCGTCCTTGGGATCATGATCGTTCTTCACATCATCGTCACTCCACCCCTCCACCTCGCTGGTGTCCAGTTCGTCGAGGGCGGTGAGGACGCGATGGAACAGCTTCTTTGCCTTCCCAAAGTTGCGGAACTTCTTCTTGCCTTGGTCAGGTGCTGAGGGCTTCGTGTTGTGGTTCTTGTCGATGTAGTCGTTCTTGCTCGGACCGCCATAGTCACCTTTGCCCTTCCCCAGCTTGGGACAGTTTGCTCGGATGTGGTTGGGACCACCACACTCGAAACAAATCACAGGACCTCCTCTTTTTCCATCCCTTCTCCTCTTGTAAGCATGGGAAAACTTCCGAGCTAGGAGGGCTAGCTGTTCATCCTCAAGCTGCTCTAACTGATCATCAGTTATGTCACAGAGAGCAGCTAGGGAGAACCCGCGTATCGACTCAGAAGAAGATCCAGAGGTGGGATCAGTGACTAAAGCCATCGACTGTGACTTAGACCTTCGAGAGACAATGTCAATCTCGTGAGTCTTGAGACGCGAGTAAAGCGCATCAAGAGTCAGGGTTGAGAGGTCCGTGCTATCCTTGATGGTAGTCACTTTCATCTCCCAAACACGAAGATCAAGTGCGAAAGCATCATCGGCGTTATCCGAGTCGGGTATGTAAGACCGACCGCTCGGAGGTTGCTCAAAATCTTGTGGAAACGCGAAAAGCACTCGTCAAGAGATTCACCGACAAGCATTTCAAATTTTTGTATTCTCGCTTGGCGGTCTTGTCGAACCGTTTTAACGGGTCGTGCCCTCATGGTATGCATCGAGGTCACCCGGATGTAAATAGCGTAAATCAAATGAGAAATGCGATCAAACTCATACGCTCAAACCACGAATGATAATGTTCCTTGCCTTAGCATTTGCCTCAACATCGGACATGTTTCCCACATTGATGTTTTCATCGGCAGGAACAGCAAATCTAACCTTCACCTTTCTCCAGATGGCACACCCCTGAGCCTGGATGTAAGTTTCCATTCGGCTCTTCCAGAAGGGGTAATCCATGCCATCAAAGACTGGAGGCTTGGTGGAATACTTGTCCGTTGCCATGGCTCAACTGACCGGTTAAGATCTATAAAGAAGAGCTAACCGGCTCTGATACCAATTGAAGGATCGAAAATGGCAACAGAGGGGGAGGGGGTGAATGGTGCCTTAAAAACTCTCTATTAAAATTCACATCGAATCACCATATTGAATAATAGCCGTGGTCGAGAGCTGAGAAAAACCACCCGTGGTCGAACAATGATCCAGAAAAGCTTATGCCTTGGTCGATCACCAACTCATGGTCGAATCACTGATGACAGAGAGAGCACGGCAAATAAGCTATGGTCTAAACGAAAAACAGAGGACTCAAAAATCAATCAAAACATCTCAAGCAAGGCAAAACTTCAGAATGATACTGATAAATGTATGATTGATCATAGAGGTTCATACGACCACTTCACTGAAGATACATGAGCATCCATGCTCTTACCCAGAGACAACTCACACAAATTAGACAGAAAAAGCTCAGAGCCGCTCACGGAACATCCTCTCCTCTCGTCCCACTTCTTCTGAAACCTAACATCTCTTGTTATAGCCTCAGCTATCGGGTTTCAAACACTGACAACCCATTAACAGAGCAACAAGATGCTTTCCCGGAGGCGCGTTGCTTTACCCAGTTACTATCGACAACGGCTCCTTTGCTTTGCCCATTAGCACCAACAACTCCATTGCTTTCCCAAAGGGACGACTTCCTTTGCGACTTTAGGTATTTGTCCAAAATACTCCTCAACTGTCTTCCTGGAAGCTCTTTCCTCTTGCCTTGCTGTCAACTCGTTAAGATCCCCCTTGCAAGACTTGTCTTCGGTGGTTTCAGTCGTTCTGGACCTCAACATCTCCTATGTCTAGTCCCGACCTCTCCAAACCTCACCAAGACTTGTCTCCAAGATCCTGCAACCAAATCAAACACAAAGCATCACATAGCGGCTGTCTACAGAGAACTGGACCACACAAGCGAGCTCGAAATAAGATTAGGCGCAACAAGACCGGTCGAAATGATGAACTATCAAATGCACAAGGTCTACGATCGCAATACAAAACCATACGACCGGTTCCCAACTCGAGCGACCGATTACGGAGGACATACGACCGAAAGCTTTCCTCGTGGTCGGACTCCATTCGACCACATACTCGAGTCGAAAACCTTGACCTCGGATCACATAGCAGCGTGGTCGACCACGGACTTTGACTAGCGAGGTCGAAACAGACTTCGACTACCGTGGTCGAAACAGACTTCGATTACCGTGGTCGGAACAGACTTTCGACTACGACCAACGTGGTCGAATACTTCCCTAGTGACCTCCGACCACGACAAACATGGTCGTAACAGACTTCGACTATGGCGTGGTCGAAACAGACTTCGACTACGGCCAACGTGGTCGAATACTTCCCTAGCTACGACTACGCAGAGAAAGCCCAAAAACAAACTCAAGTACTCATCACAAACTTTTCAATAATATGTCAAATACTGATCACTCACATGGGAGCACCTCTCACATGGTCTCTAAAAAGACCCATCAATTCCAGTATGGGCATGTAAGACCCACCATTCCAATGTGGGCAGATTTGGACACCCGTATGAAACGTTCTTCATACGGGATTTGGATCCCCGTATTTTGTTAAATGTGGGCTTAAGTGAACACCGACGGGTGTGTCACTAGTTATACCGGTATACGTATGAGTGCAATCCTTTCATTTTATTAAATCCATTCATTCCATTCATTCATATATTTATTCGGTGTTATGTTCATATTCTTTAATGACGTTGTCTTGTTCATATTTGTTGTATGTCCAGTTTTCTTTTTTTTCACTGTACTTGCTGAGTCTCGGACTCATTCTTGCTTTGTTTCTTTATTTTATGTGATCGTTGATGATGGCTCTTTTGGGAGGGAGTAGACAGGCACTATTCATTCATTTCACCATACTCCAGTTTCAATAATATGATTTTGTTTCTGTCTTTCATTCTTTAAGTGATGAATTGTAATAATTAAAAAATGATGATGAATGTTCTATTCCTCTATGTTTTGGTTGATTAAATAATTGCTTGTGATCCATGATTACCTCTTTGATATAATTATCTTAGTGGATTCAGTAGACTTGGATAATTGAAGTTTGTGAACTGTTGTTGGATTCAGATTATATTCTTCTATTTGTTCTATTATAGGTAGACCTCTTTATGCCATTAGATGAGTTATTATTTAAATTTTTTCGTAATTTGGTTGTATGTAGATTCTTTCTGTGACATCTTGGCTTCCGAATAGTCAGGGTGCTACACTTTGCATCATCTAGTCCTACACTTGCACTAGCCCAGAGAATGAACACTCTCACTTCACTCAGGTACACCCCTTCTTAGTGAGGCAATCGTAGTTGTGTCAATAAGCTTTGTGCGTAACGCCTCAGTGAAGGGAGCCCCTTCGGACACGCCTATACCGGTCATGCCCGCACTACTGTGGCCTACCAACGTGCAAGGCTAGATATCAGTGATTTAATTAGCTAATGTCATCCCATAATAGCACTTGTGGTTGTGTGAGAACCCGGGTTATTTAACTTGTAATACTTAACCATCCGAATGGCCCTAGCATTACAAATCAAATATCTCGATTCTCGGCGCATATGTACTTCCCAAAATTGCAGTACGCATACCCCATACAAAAATTGAGCATCCAAACCATACAAGTCATTCATTAACCAGTCTACAAGCTTACAATATAAAGACATACAAGTTCATATTACAAAGTAGGGCCGACCGGCCAAATGATAGGAATAAACCAAAGTAGCAGCGGAAACATAAGCCATAAGATGGTGATAAACAAAAGCCAAACGGTTTGACATTACCCACAAGGCAACCAACTAGAAACGCCCAAGCTAGTCGTTGAGAGAAAAGTCGAAGTCAGTCTCACAATAGTTAACCCCTTGGAGGTCAACCTCCTCTGCAACAATTAAGCGAAGCAACTGAGTACAAAAAGTACTCGCAAGACTTACGAGTAACAAGCCTATACATAGCTACATGCAAGCTGAAACAAACGAGGAGGTTATATGGTTCATTTGACGCATAAAGCAACAATTTACTTGCAATAAGTAATAGATTGAAAGTAATTTGAGAAATCTGTTTTTAATTGATTAAATAACAGCGAGACAATAATAATAAACATAAATAACATCCTGGAAGTGACTTCCCAACAGCCACCACAACATAGCACGAATTACCCATTCGTACAACCCCAAAATCAAGTTTTATCAAAAAAAAATGTTGAGTCTAACTCTTGTAGAGACCTAACCAAGCATGTCCATAACCAAGGACTTGGCTATTCGAATAGATTATACCCTGCAGTGGTGTACCAATATACCCACACGCCAGACCGCCTTTTTACCATGCAATAGAGCACACTTCCTTAGGTATGCCGGTAAGGCCAAGTCCTACCATACGCTTTCCAATGGATTGTACTAATTACGAGTCCCACGTATGGGGGTTGACATTTAGTGAACCGCCTTACGGGCTCCCACTAAGGACCCACACAATGCGTCGGACGCACCGGCCCAGCCGAAGCAACTGCGGGTGCTCCAGGGTATGGCGAACCTAGAAAGGAATCCATCCCTCTCAACCCAAACAAGCATTCTCTTTTTTATACCACCAGCGACTCAATAGTTAATACCTCCCAAAGTACTTAGTCAAGACAGGTCCCATATCCCGCTCGTGTGGTTAGCACGCAAAAACGCTTGGGTCAATGTCAAAGATGTTCGGTCCTTGTTGACTCGGGCACCATTCACAAACCCAATAACCATACCATCAAACCAATGTGCCCAAGTCTAAAACATTTCACTTTCTATTTTAGTTTTTCAAATACAATTACATACATGAGTATCCAAACTCAAATAATTATAATGATGATAAAATGACCATCGCCGAGGCGATGATCCCCATTCTACCGTTCGATCGAACTCTAAACCCAGTGAATACATCCTAGTCTGAGTGGTAGAGGATGAACATATACCTACCGTTTATGCAACTATAGGATCAACTACTCGATCGATAATTTAACAACAAAATAGAGCATGCATACATACACTTTGCAAACAAGATAATAGTCTTTGATAGTAATGGGATCAATATGAACAAATAAAAACAACTGCTTGCCTTGCTAGAGATAACTTTCTTGCTGTAGAGGATCACTCACGTAATCGATAAAGTCGTCGAAACCTATTCGAAAGAATCGAAAGTACAATAAGAACGAATAATACCGAAAAGATCCAAAAATACAATTTTATCCAAAAATTATGAAAAATTTACAGAAGGTAGAGTAGGATTTTATATGAATTTAGCAACAAAAATAAATTGATTTAGATGCTCCATGCAAAGGTTATGGCAGTTTGAAAATTAGTTTTCCAGAAAATCTAATAAACTGCTAGCTGTTACTATTCATTCGAAAATAGAAGTTTTGGTGAAAATTTCAAGAGAGGTGGTGCATATGAAATTTTTAGGGTAGACATAGCACCACATGAGATGATCAACGAAAAATGATTCACCTCATTTGGAGCTAAGATGATTTTCCTATTATTTTTCAAAGACAAGAAGGTAGTGCACAAGATAATTGTAAATTCAGATTTTTAGAGATAGCAACATGCTCAAAACCTATTTTTCAATAAATTACAGTAACAGAGGAAAATGACAAAATGTAGTTTACTAAAATTGGAGCTACAGAGAATTACTTATGCATTTTTGAAGTTAAAATAATTTTTAGAGCAATAAAAGCATTAAACCTAAAACAATTTTGCCAAAAGTATTTTCTGGAATATTAATAAGGTTCAAATCATTTTTATAATAAAGTACATGCAAAAAGGAATCCAGAAAAATTTAAATCATCAAATTTGGAGTTAAAATGAATTACTTATGCAATTTTGAAGTTAATGCATTTTTCAGTTCATGAATAAAGCATTTCAGATTTTACAAAATCATAAAAGACTTTTTACACCCAGCCGATCCTAGCCATGGTCACTGACCAATGGGCCCCTTAAACAGTGCATTTTTCATTTTTGAAACCGAATAGAATTTTCGGCCTAACAGGTGGGTTCCACATGTCTACTCATGGCTCATGGAATAGTGCGTAGACTCATGGTCCACGAGATTCCAGCCCGTGAGCTAAACCGTATGGCCCACATGTCATAACCTGTGATAATCAGGAGTTACACCTCGCTTACTGTGCTTGGCCCCACATGTGAGTCACACCAAGAATCCGAATAAGACAGCCATTAACTACTAAGCATTCATTAGCAGTTAATGAGCGAGATTGGGTCTTAATGACCTTGCTGCAGTATTGTTCGAAATTCGACAATACGATCCGGCTTCGCTGGACTCTCGCCGGCGTTCCCGGGCATAGCGGCGCTAGCTAAGGGCATGGACGGGTTCACAATACTCTTGCGCTCCCAACGGTGGCACTCACGGTGGCTGAGCTGGCCCGAGGTGGCGGCGCACCGGAGAGAGGCGGCGGGGAGCTACGGCTAAATGTGCGCGACACAAAAGAGCTCCGCATTGTCCAGGGAAGCGGGTGCCACAGCATCAACAAGGCACAGAGAGGCTACCTGAGCGAGGGAGAGACTCGGAGGAGGTCGGAGTTGAGCGGTGAGCGAGAAAGAAGTTGAAAGCTCAAGGGCAACCGGAGATGCTTGCAGCAAGGAAGGATGAGCTTACCTTCTAGGAGATGGGTTTGACTATTTGGAGATTTAAGAAATAGCAAATAATTTCTATAAACTATGAAATTTCTCAGGGAGGTTACCAAGATGATCAAGATTTTAGGAAAAATATTTCCAGAGCATGATCACAAGGTTTGACTAGAAGATCTTGAATTGCAACAGTTCGAGTCAATAAACATAATTGAATTTGAAGTCGGCATTTCAAGGTGATAAATTCTAGAGAATTCAAAAGACAACAAGGATGCATCCAAAAGTTTTAATTTATCCTCATTTTCAAACATTTGAAATACAACCCCAGAGCTTTGAGATGTTACAAAACCTCCCCCCCCCCTTACAAGAATCTCGTCCCGAGATTCCGCCTACTCGGTAAAGAAGGATGGGTAGTCTGCACGCAGCGAACCTCCCTCTCCCAAGTTGTTTCATCCTCGGAATGATTCGTCCACAGAACTTTAAGGAATTTGATGGCACGATTCCTCGTTCTTCGTTCAGCTTCTTCAAGGATGCGAAAAGAACGCTCTTCGTAGGTCAAGTCTACTTGCACATTAAGACTTTCCAAAGGAGCTTCCTCGATTGGAATGCGAAGGCACTTCTTCAATTGGGACACATGAAAAATATCGTGAACACCATCAATTACAGCTGGCAATTCCAACTTGTAGGCAACTGCTCCTATCTTTTCAATGATGCAGTAAGGTCCAACATATCGAGGGGCTAGTTTGCTGTAACACCCCAGCCCAACATGAGCCTGGAATGCTACTAAAATAACAATATAACAAATACAAATCTAAGACACTACAATAAATTTCAGCAGAACCTCCTTTGTATAACTAAGTTTACCGGAGATTCCAACAGATGCATATAAAATTACCACTATTGCAACATCCAAAGTTCATCGAAGCATTCACAAATAATCTACTCAGCTAAAGCATAAGCAAGCATAATTAAAATTTACCACTCTCATTATTACACATAAACCAATGCATTCAAGTATAGCCAAAGTTAATCCTTAAGCTGTTTGCTTGTTATTAAGGTACGGTCTAAATGATAATTATCTTTTCAAGAATATGTGGTACTGAGTGCAACCAAAGCAACCCTACTCCCTCCCATGCATGTCGTCCGCAAACGAGATACCTAAAAACACAACATCAGCAAGAGTTAATCCAAGACTCAGCAAAGTACAAATAGCAAGACAATAGCCAACACAACTGTAATTAACAACATCCATCCACGTAACCCAATAAGAAATATGTCTCATGCTTATGCGATGCAAACTATTCAAATGCACTTTTCTTTCTCTCTTTTGCATATACCGGTATTACGGAGTGTGCATCCGTCGATGCACACCCATGCCTGTGCCTTCTAGCACAGGGACCTTAGCCCATACTCCACAAGTATGGGGACCCAAAAGCCCATCATATTCATGACGGGGACCTCAATTAAGGCTTGGTCACCACGTGACCATGCCTACAATATGATATCATGATGCACATGGTCAATACTTTAAATCATCATGCATACATGAAACTTACGCATACTTCTAGCATTTACGGGCACTAATGTCCATAACATTCGAGCATCCATGATTAATATAATATACTCATAACATAGTAAACATGAACAAATGATCACACACAATTTACCACTACTGTACTTGCCTTAACCACGAGAGAACGAGGGATGTACAGAATGAGCTGCTCCCTGCACCGATCCACCACCTGAATAACAGTTATAACACATCCTAAGACACAGCAACGGATCAAAATAACCTATATAACAACAACCATGGACTTGCAAAACTCCTAACTCGATCCCGACCCCAAACTCCTAAACGTCGATCTGTCCCCTCGGTGGACAGTCAACTTCAAAAATCCATATCTATTAGTACAGCGGTCCAAATAAGATGTTCTTAGACTTTCTGGAAATATAATTAAATTCTCCAACTAAGTCTAGTTGGTGAGCCTTGCTGAATCGGCGAAGTAATATCACTACCAGGCCAATTAAAAAAAGATCAACTTCACGTTGGGTTTTCAGGACAGAGTACTAAAACTACCATAACTTTTGCTACACAACTCGGAATGGGTTGATCTTGAACTCTCTGGAATCATGACAAAACCAGATACAATAGTCTAGTTGGACACGTCTCCTGATTAGGCCTCCTACCAATTCTTATATTCAGGTAAAGTTTTTCTATGTTTTCTGTCTCTGCAATCTGACAGTTAGCAAAACAGCAACGGTAAAAAATTCATAACTTTGGATTGCCAACTCTAAAAAATATGTTCTTTATCTCTCCTGATAGCTTACTGGAATAGATACAACTTTATTGTTGGGTGACCCTTCAGATTCGGCCTCAAAAAAATAAAAATTGGCTAGACATGCAGACTGCCAAATCTCGTCAGGTTTCCTGTACAGTTGTAGCAAAACAGCCATAACTCCTAAACTATGACTCCAAATCAAGTGATCTCGGTTCCAAAAGAAAGATAAAACCTAGATCTACAATTTTCTAATAGGTGATCAGGTCAGAAAATGAACATAACATACCAAATTTGACGAGGCGGCGCACAGTAGGGAGAGGTGGGGAGAGGCGGCGGCTCAAAGTGGGGAGGAGGAGGGGCGAGTGGGAGTTTAGGGTTTGGGGGTGGGAACCCCCTTTTGGCCGCCACCACATGGGCCCCTCTGGTGCGGCCCGAGCCCAGTTGTCGGATTTATGGAAAACCCCTTCTCTTTTCAGGAATTTCTACTCATTTAATTATCTTTTCTCCTCCCGGCTATTTTCTAATTACCTGATTCAATTCCGGGGTATTACATTTGCCTTTGACGCCGAAACGTTGATGACCCCTCAGAGGAGAGACTTTGAGATAAACAAAGTCATTAGGCTCAAAGCTCAACTCACGTCGGCGACGATCTGCATAGCTCTTTTGCCTAGATTGAGCCGTGCACAGCCGGTCTCGAATCAACTGAACTTGACTCTCGGCCTCATTGATTGAGTCTGGGCCAAAGAAAGATCTTTCACCGATTTCTGACCAATTCAACATGGTTCTGCATTTTCTCCCATACAAGGCCTCAAATGGTGCCATGCCAAGACTAGCTTGAAAGCTGTTGTTGTAGGAGAACTTGGCGAACGGCAAGCATTTGTCCCAATTCTTCCCATAAGAGAGAACATAGGCACGGAGCATGTCTTCCAATACTTGATTGACTCTTTCAGTCTGGCCATCGGTTTGAGGATGATACGTGGTACTGAAGGAAAGACGGGTGCCCATAGCCTCTTGCAGACTATGCCAAAACTGGGAAGTAAAGAGCGATCCACAGTCAGAAATGATCGTCTTCGGTACCCCATGCAAACTCACAATGCGGGATACGTAGAGCTCTGCCAACAGACCAACACGAATACCGGTTCGCACTGGTAGGAAATGTGCCACTTTAGTTAGTCGATCAATGACAACCCATATGGTATCATTCCCCTTAGAGGTACGGGGCAGACCGGTGATGAAATCCATGCCGATAGAATCCCACTTCCATTCAGGTACGGGCAACGGTTGAAGCAAACCCACTGGACGTTGATGTTCGGCCTTCACACGATGAAAAACGTCACACTCAACATCAACCGTGCGATCTCTCGCTTCATTCGGGTCCACCAAAATCTCTGACGGAGGTCTTCATACATTTTTGTGGCCCCAGGATGGATGGACAAAGGAGAGTCATGGGCTTCGCGGAGGATGCTATTCCGCAATTCCTTGTCCTTCGGAACATCAAGGCGCTTTTCGAACTATAGAACACCATTGTCGTCTACAAAGAAGCACTTAGCTGTTTCGTTCTTGATATTCTGCTTGATTTGGCTCACTCCTTCACTCTTTTGCTAAGCAGCCTTGATCTGATCTTCCATGGTTGGTCGCACAACCAAGGCAGTGAGGGAACCATGCTCAACCACTCCCAAGTTGAGCCGCTAAAATTCCTCATAGAGGGCGGGCTGCTGCTCCTTGAGCATCAAGGTATTGCAATAAACCTTGCAACTGAGAGCATCGGCAATAACATTAGCCTTGCCCGGATGATACTGGAGACCCAAATCATAGTCCTTGATCAATTCCAACCATCTTTTTGTCTGAGATTCAGATCTGGTTGGGTGAATAAATACTTCAAACTTTTGTGATCCGAGTACACCTCGCAACGATTACCGATGAGGTAATGTGGCCAAATCTTCAGTGCATGAACCACTGCAGCTAATTCCAAGTCATGGGTTGGATAATTGAGTTCATGAGGTCTCAATTACCTTGATGCATAGGCCACTACCTTGCCCTCTTGCATAAGAACACATCCGAGACCCTAACGAGAAGCATCGCAATAAATATCGAAACTTCGGCGGACATCGGGAAGAACAAGAATGGGAGCAGTGGTCAATCTTTTCTTGAGTTCTTGGAAGCTCTCCTCACAAACAGCGGACCACACAAACTTCTTGTCCTTCTTGAGCAACTCGGCCATTGGCTTCACGATCTTGGAGAAATTCTCAATAAAGCGACGATAGTAACCCGCCAAACCGAGAAAACTCCTCACTTCGGTTACTAACTTGGGCTGACCCCAAGAAAGCACATCGCTGACCTTGCTGGGGTCCATGGCTATGCCTCCTGCTGAAAGAATATGGCCCAAGAATGCCACTTCCTTCAACCAAAACTCGCACTTGTTAAACTTCACATAGAGCTGCTGCTCGCGCAGTTTTCCCAACACAAGTTTGAGGTGTTCAGCATGCTCTTCATCATCCTTTGAGTAGATGACGATATCATCAATGAAGACCACCACAAACTTATCCAAATACTCTATGAATACCATATTCATAAGATTCATGAAAAGAGCAGGAGCATTCGTAAAGCCGAAAGACATGACTGTAAACTCGTACATTCCGTAGCGAGTAGAGAAAGCCGTCTTCGGAATATCTTTAGGCCTGATACGAACTTGATGATAGCTCAATCTCAGATCAATCTTGGAGAATACCCGAGCTCCGGTCAATTGATTGAAAAGGTCGTCAATCCGAGGCAATGGGTACTTACTCTTCACCAACACTGCATTCAACGAACGGTAATCAATGCACAAACGCAGAGTCTTGCCTTTCTTCTTCACAAAGAGTGCAGGATAGCCCCACGGTGATGAGCTGGGGCAGATGAAACCCTTATCTTGAAGTTCACCAAGTTGCTTCTTCAATTCCTCCAATTCATTCGGAGGCATCCAGTAAGGCCTCTTAGAAATCGGGGCGGTACCAGGTAGCAACTCGATGACGAATTCGATGTCCCGGACTGGAGGCATTCCAGACAATTCTTCAGAAAACACATCTACAAAGTCACACACCACAGGGACTTCATGAATTTCCATCGCCGGCTTCGCTTCAAGTGCACAAAGATGCGGTTTTCGCAGCTTCGGCGAAAATCAAACTTGCTCGTCGGATGAACTTGTGAGGGAGATTAATTTCTTAGCACAATCGATTTGTCCCGAATGTTGGGATAGCCAATCCATACCAAGTATCACATCTAAATTTGCTGAATTGAGGAGGATAAGATTTGCCAAAAATCCCACTCCTCCAATCTCAATGGAAACATCCCGACATTCAATTTCAGCTCTCATTTCCGACCCCGGAGAACGAATAATCAAAGAAACATGCATAGGAACAAATTGAAGATCACTAAGTGCAGCAAAAGACTTTGATATGAACGAATGAGAAGCTCCAGAATCGAATAAAATGGTAGCAGGTCATGAGTTGACAAGAAGCATACCCAACACGACGTCAAGTGCTTCCTGCGCTTTCTCGGCAAAGATATGGTTGACTCTGCCGTTGCCCATATTCTGGGCCTTCTGAGTAGCCTTCTAGTCTTGACCATTTCCTTGCCCGCGTCCTCCATTAGGATGAGGGGCCGCTCCAGTCTTCTTAGGACAATCATTTGCATAATGCCCTCGGTTGTGGCAGGAGAAACAAGTAACATTAGCAGCCGGATTGTGGAGGCCTCCATGCTGTCCCGCAGGTGCACGTGGTTGCAACACGGCCTGCGGTGGGTGAGGTACAAACGCCGGTGGCCTTAGTGGTGCTGGAGCCTGAGAATAGGGCACCGGGGTTTGCCCGACGCGAGAACGGGGAAGATTGACCCTTGCTGATTTTTGGGCCTCCCACTTGCGCTTGCGAGAATCGCCAAGTGCTCTCGCCTTGTGCTCAGCGACAATAGCCTTGTCAACCAAAGTCTGAAAGTCAGGGCAGTCAACGATAGACAGCTTGTCATGAAGCTCCTCAGACAAGCCATCCATGAACTTCTCCTGCTTGGTCTCATCAGTGGGCACATCCTCAGGGGCGTACGTAGAGAGATGGTTGAACTCATGCAGGTACTCAGTCACTATCCTGCGCCCTTACTTGAGCGCCAAGAACTTCTCCTTCTTGAGCTTAATCACGCTGGCGGGAACATGAGCCCGACGGAAAGCAGTACGAAACTCCTCCCAAGTGATGACCCGGCCTGCGGGCTGCATGGCAAGGAAGTTCTCCCACCATGAAAGGGTTGCTCCCTCAAGTTGATGGGAGGCAAACAGTGCCTTGTCTTGGTCTTGGCACTGAGCGACATCAAGCTTTTGCTCAACTAGACGCAACCAGTCGTCTGCGTCGAGTGGATCTTCGGACCGCGAGAATGTGGGTGGCTGCGTGCGAAGCAACTCCGAGAGTCCTCCCCTCTGATGATGACCACCTCCTCCCCCTGATCCGGAGGCACCGAAAAGATTGGAGGTATTCCGAGCAATTGCCTCAAGGATCCTCATCTGGTCCATGCGGTTTCGCTCGATCTGGGTGAGAACCTCAGCCATGGTCGGAGGAGGCGGGAGCTCCTCATCCTGGCTAGCTGGCTGACCTTGACTGTTGCGAGTTCTTCCAGCTATCCTATTTCATACAAGTGGATTAGCAACAAGAACCCGGAAAACAAGGGCAGAGAACAGCAGAAGGAAGGCTACAAGATGGAAAAAGAGGTATTACCCTAGCCCAAATACAACAAATAACCAGCAAGAATCGAACTCCAAATAATTGCAAAAAGGTATAAGATTCAATGCAAAACTCATAAGTCACAAGGTTCAACTTCTCGGTACGACTAACTCATATTGAATGAACGAGCAATCGTTTTGAGAAGGAAAGTTTCAGAACACAACTCAAGTCTTAATGCCTCCAAAGAACATGGCAAAACCGGCTAGGGTGCTATAGACACTAACCAACTAATAACACCTCTTACCCTTTATAATTCCCATGCGTTCTAGTTGAATTATCCTCTCATTCTAAGCCCCAATGAAGGACTAGGTGCTTGCTGTCCAAAATTTGCATCTAAGCTCCAAGCTGAATTTTTCCAACTCAACAAGCTTCTAATCTTCACCAAGGACAGCCAACACTTCTTACTCTCATTACCCAAAAACCTATAAACTGAATTTAACGGTAACAACTATCTTTTAAAATAAGGATGAGAGGAAACAACTTTCAAATCTCAAACAAGAACAAGGTAAGATGAGCAATCTAAGATAGGTAAGGAGTAAAATATGAGAACTTACTTAAACTTTCATAAACCATTTGATATTTTGAACATAAGTTTTCTAAACAACGTAAGGACGACCAAGCTAGGGGTTTCTGCGGTCAGTATGGCTCTGATACCAACTTTTCTGAGAACCCGGGGTATTTAACTTGTAATACTTAACCATCCGAAAGGCCCTAGCATTACAAATCAAATATCTCGATTCTCGGCGCATATGTACTTCCCAAAATTGCAGTACACATACCCCATACAAAAATTAAGCATCCAAACCATACAAGTCATTCATTAACCAGTCTACAAGCTTACAACATAAAGACATACAAGTTCATATTACAAAGTAGGGCCGACCGGCCAAATGATAGGAACAAACCAGAGTAGCAGCGGAAACATAAGCCATAAGATGGCGATAAACAAAAGCCAAATGGTTTGCCATTACCACAAGGTAACCGACTGGAAACGCCCAAGCTAGTCGTCGAGAGCAAAGTCGAAGTCGGTCTCACAATAGTTAACCCCTTTGGAGTCAACCTCCTCTGCAATAATTAAGCGAAGCAACTGAGTACAAAAAGTACTCGCAAGATTTACGATTAACAAGCCTATACATAGCTACATGCAAGCTGAAACAAAGGAGGAAGATATATGGTTCATTTAACGCATAAAGCAATAATTTATTTGCAATAAGTAATAGGTTGAAAGGAATTTAACAAATCTATTTTTAATTGATTAAATAACAGCGAGACAACAATAATAAACATAAATAACATCCTGGAAGTGACTTCTCAACAGCCACCACAACATAGCACGAATTACCCATTCGTACCACCCCAAAATCAAGTTTTATCAAAAACTGTTGAGTCTAACTCTTGTAGAGACCTAACCAAGCATGTCCATAACCAAGGACTTGGCTATTCGAATAGATTATACCCTGCAGGGGTGTACCAATGTACCCACACGCCAGACCGCCTTTTTGCCCTGCAATAGAGCACACTTCCTTAGGTATGCTGGCAAGGCTAAGTCCTACCATACGCTTTCCAATGGATTGTACTAATTACGAGTCGCATGTATGGAGTTGACATTTAGTGAACCGCCGTTACGGGCTCCCACTAAGGACCCACACATTGCGTCGGACGCACCGGCCCAGCCGAAGCAACTGCGGGTGCTCCAGGGTATGGCGAACCTAGAAAGGAATCCATCCCTCTCAACCCAAGCAAACAATCTCTTTTTTATACCACCAACGACTCAGTAGTTAATACCTCCCAAAGTACTTAGTCAAGAGAGGTCCCATATCCCTCTCATGTGGTTAGCACGCAAAAACGCTTGGATCAGTGTCCAAGATGTTCGATCCTTGTTGACTCGGGCACCATTCATACACCCAATAACCACACCATCAAACCAATGTGCCCAAGTCTAAAATATTTTACTTTCTGTTTTAGTTTTCCAAATAGAATTACATACATGAGTATCCAGACTCAAATAATTATAATGATGATAAAATGACCATCGCCGAGGCGAAGATCCCCATTCTACCGTTCTAAGCATTGCTAAGCATGACAACGCATAAATAAGTAAAGTGATTAGAGTCCATCCATCGAACTCTAAATCACAGCGAATACATCCTAGGCTCAGTTGTAGAGGAGGAACATATACCTACCGTTTATGCAACTATAGGATCAACTACTCGATCGATAATTTAACAACAAAATAGAGCATGCATACATACACTTTGCAAACAAGATAATAGACTTTGAAAATAATGGGATCAATATGATCAAATGGAAACAACTACTTGCCTTGCGGGAGATAACTTTCTTGCTGCAGAGGATCATTCGTGTAATCGATAAAGTCGTCGGAACCTATTCGAAAGAATCGAAAGTACAATAAGAACGAATAATACCGAAAAGACCCAAAAGTACAATTTCGTCCAAAAATCATGAAAAATTCACAGAAGGTAGAGCACGATTTTATATGAATTTAGCAACAAAAATAAATTTATTTGGATGCTCCATGCAAAAGTTATGGCGGTTTGAAAATCAGTTTTCCAGAAAATCTAATAAACTGCTAGCTATCACTATTCATCCGAAATTAGAAGTTTTGGTGAAAATTTCCAGAGAGGTGGTGCACATGAAATTTTTAGGGTATACATAGCACCACATGAGATGATCAACGAAAAATGATTCACCTCATTCGGAGCTAAGATGAATTTTCTATGATTTTTCAAAGACAAGAAGGTAGTACACAAGATAATTGTAAAATCAGATTTTTAGAGATAGCAACATACTCAAAACCTATTTTTCAATAAATTAAAGTAACAAAGGAAAATGAGAAAATAGAGTTTACTAAAATTGGAGAAACTGAGAATTACTTATGCATTTTTGAAGTTAAAACAATTTTTAGAGCAATAAAAGTATTAAACCTAAAGCAATTTTGCCAAAAGTATTTTCTGAAACAGTAACAAGGTTCAAATCATTTTTATAATAAATTACATGCAAAAAGGAATCTAGCAAAATTTGAATCATCAAATTTGGAGTTAAAACGAATTACTTATGTAATTTTGAAGTTAATGCATTTTTTGGTTCATAAATAAAGCATTTCAGATTTTACAAAATCATAAAAGACTTTTTACACCCAGCCGATCCTAGCCACGGTCACTGACCAGTGGGCCCCTTAAACAGCGCATTTTTCATTTTTGAAACCGAATAGAATTTTCGACCTGGCAGGTGGGGTCCACATGTCATACTCACGGCTCATGGAATAGTGCGTAGACTCATGGTCCACGGCCGGTCCACGAGATTCCAACCTGTGCGCTAAACCCTATGGCCCACATGTCATACACTGTGATAATTGGGATTTACACCTCGCTTACTGTGCTTGGCCCCACATGTCAGTCACACCAAGAATCCGAATAAGACAGCCATTAACTACTAAGCAATCATTAGCAGTTAATGAGCTAGATTTGTTCTTAATGACCTTGCTACAGTATTGTCGAAAATCCGACAATACTATCCTAGTTTCTCCGGACTCTCGCCGGCGTTCCCGGGCACGGCTGCGCTAGATGGACGGGTTCACAATACTCTTGCGCTCCCAACGGTGGCACTCACGGTGGCTGAGCTGGCCCGAGGCGGCGGCGCACCGGAGAGAGGCGGTGGGGAGCTACGGCTAAACGTGCACGACACAAAAGAGCTCCGCATTGTCCAGGGAAGCGGGTGCCACAGCATCAACAAGGCACAGAGAGGCTACCTGAGTGAGGGAGAGACTCGGAGGAGGTTGGAGTTGAGTCGGCGACGAGGAAGGTGACGGCGGCGCGGTGCTTCACCGAGGAGAGCTCACTCTGGTGAAGGAGACAGGGAAAGAGTGGTAGAGAAAGCTCAATAGGCAACCCACATATGTTGTGCAAGCAAGGAATCGGCAAGGAGCTTACCTTACCTGAGATGGGGAAGAACGGAAGCTTTGCGGCTGAAAATGGGTCAAACTCGGATTTCCCGGGCTCCCATGAACCGATGGCAAAATAAAGTGAGTGGAAAGATTAAGCAAGCCAAGGCACGACAGTGACGCACTTGAGCGAGGACCGGACTCACCGGATACGGAGTTGGCACGGCGGCGGCTCCAGGTACGAGTTCTACCACCGAAGAGAGCTCGACGGTGTTCCGGGCGCTACAAGCCAAGGCAGGGCCTCACGTTAGCAAAAATGGAACCAAGGAGGAATGGAGATGGAGCAGGATGCGGAAGCACGGAGCTTACCCGAGAGAGAGCCAAGATCTCGCCTCCTTTCCCTCGGCCACCGAGAGGGAAAGTGAGAGCTAGCTAGCGAGGGAGACAGAGTTATAGAGCTCCAACGGCCGGGAAGGAGATGGAGTGAAGAGGTGATGCTCCAAGATTGGTCGGCCGGGGCGGTGGATCCACGGCGTCAACGGAAGCGGCGTAGAGCTTCTGCGGCGTGTGGCGTGGCGAGTGATTCCTGAGCGCAAGCAAGCTGGAGAAGACGGGTCTGACGAGCGGGCCCGCGATGTTAGCGACTCACAATGCAGCGCAAGAGTGGCCTGGTCCGGTGGATCTGGGCCGTTCGATTGGAAATGGACGGCTCATATCCAGGAGCGAAAAGGCCCGAGTGGTTCGAACGGGTGCGAGATCTGGACCGGTGGATCTCCATCGAATGGCTCACACGCAACGCGGTTAGCTGGTTGGGCTGAACCGAGGAAGCCGGGTCGGAGTCAGACTCGGGTTCGAGCCCGAGGAACCGTGATTCCAGATTTGGATTAAAAAGGCTGAGATGATTTGGAAATTTCTGGAGGTAGCTCCACACATCCAACAATTATTAAATTTTTACTGAGCGATCCTGGCTTCAATCTAGTCTGTGTGTAAATTTTTCAGAATTGTTCATGCAGTGTATTATCCGCTATAAAATTCACAAGCTGCTGTACAGAGGGTTTTACTAGGAAGACAACATGTTTGACCAGCCCTTAAGAAATAGCAAATAATTTCTAAAAATTATGAAATTTCTTAGGGAGGTTACCAAGATGATAAAAAATTTAGGAAAAATATTTCCAGAGGATGATCACAAGGTTTGACTAGAAGGTCTTGAATTGCAACACTTCGAGTCAATAAACTTAATTGAATTTGAAGTCCACATTTCAAGTAGATAAATTATAGAGAATTCAAATGACAACAAGTATACATCCAAAACTATTAATTTATCCTCATTTTCAAATATTTGAAATACAACCCCAGAGCTTTTGTCAGGACCCCAACATATTGGATTTTGTACCGAATTAAAGAATTATACTCAAAGCATGATCTTTAATCAAGACCCATTCGGTTCTTAATTAAAAACGTGTTAACAGTATAACCTTTCACACGTTACAATTCTAATATTCAGGTTCTCGGATATATGCATTACAATAGTTCCCAGGAATAAAGACTATTGCACATATATCCTTCACAACATTGCATCAAACATACAGGACAATTAATTACATAATTATACATTGGAGTTTACAACTCGGTCTGGCATACAAAATCAAGTGACTAAAGTCATTACAGAGTCTAGCAGCGGAAATAAACTAAACAGCAAAAGCTAACACCACCAATGGCCCCATCACCCGCAGGCTATTGAGTGGAGATTAGAAATAACTTCACTCGTTTGCGTCACCCTGATCGGCGCTAACAGGTAGCTAATACAGATAACCATCTTCACCTGCAACAAGAGGTTATAGCCCCTGAGTACGGAAGGTACTCAGCAAGACTTACACAAACTATTTAAAAGAAAGTGTTTGAGAGGTCCTATACAAAGGATTAGAATTGATACATGCATAAGGTTAACAACAGGAAGGCATAATGGTTCAATTTTTGTGTAAAGCAATACATCTTAACCTACAATTGCTAAGTTTTTATAAAGCAATTTAATAAATCAATTTGGACTAAAATAACAAGTAAATGAAGAATAATCATAAACAATAAACAATAATGAAGTGGCTGTACACCACCAAAATAACAATACACACTTAACCATTTAACCGAAACCACTTTCAACAACCAAATTGGAATGTTAAATCTATACAAAGCGCTAATCAAATTCAAGCGTTGTCCGTAACCGGGGACACGGCTATTCGAATAGTTTTAATCCCTGCAGGGGTGTACATCTTTACCCACACGACTTAGTTAGCTCGTAAGCCTCCGGAATAATAGCACACTGCCTTTGGTGTGCCGGTCGGGTAAACTAAGATTTGGTATTTTTCAACAAGTTGACACTATTGAGCTGAAATACCCATGTGTGACTGATCCCGCTCAGTACAAGTTACTAGTAGAACCTACCAACCGGGGGCCCACATGTTGTGCCGGGAATGCCGATCCAAAAAACAAAAATTAAATGACAGAAAGTAGAGCTGTGCTAGCTGCACATATTAATTCGCAATCGGAGCCCTTAAGGAACATACATGTGATGGAACGCATGTATGGCCTCACCCTCCTAAGAACATATGATATAGATACGCAATCAAACACATATGCCCTTACTTTCCTGTTTTCCAACTCAATAACATTAACCCTTTACTTAACCAAACAGCGTCCATACACCGCGTGTGGAAGTACTTTGGGGCTTGAGTCATCGAGCCGATGTTCAGTCCTTAATCAACCCAGACAAGACAACCACATTTCCCAATGCTCGTGCACTACGACACCATTACTAGCATCCACTTGTCCAGATTTAAAATCATTTTATCAACAAGATTCAAATTCCTTTCTGATTTAAATAAACCGAACAAAGAACCAAAATAAATGAAATTCTTTTATTGCCCATGTTTGACAAGATAAGCTTACCACACACTAACGTTCTATGGAATGCATGGCTAAGCAAATTCTCTAAAACTAAATATTTTAATATAAAGCACTAACTTAAGTTGAGTGTATGATCAGATTTAAGGTAAGTCACAAATGTCAGGTTATAACTACCTATTTACATATCACAATTAATTTTTAGGAAATTAGCATGTAATAGTATCACTGTGTTTTGTAAATCTACAGTTCAAAAATTGGGATCAACATGGTACATAGAGGATGCTTGCCTTGGTAATAATAGATCTCTTGTTCAAGTTCTAGTTGTTCAATAACAGATTCAACAACTTCGGAAGAACCAGAATCTAAAATCATAAGAATCCAATAAACACCATAAACTAACAGAATGCATCATCAAGATGATAATGCATGGATAGCAATATGTGAGAGACCATGTGAGAGGTGCTCCCATGTGAGTGATCAGTATTTGACATATTATTGAAAAGTTTGTGATGAGTACTTGAGTTTGTTTTTGGGCTTTCTATGCGTAGTCGTAGCTAGGGAAGTATTCGACCACGTTGGCCGTAGTCGAAGTCTGTTTCGACCACGCTAGTCGAAGTCTCTTCCGACCACGCTAGTCGAAGTCTGTTCCGACCACGGTAGTCGAAGTCTGTTCCGACCACGGTAGTCGAAGTTTGTTTCGACCTCGCTAGTCGAAGTCTGTTCTGACCACGCTAGTCGAAGTCTGTTCCGACCACGCTAGTCGAAGTCTGTTTCAACCACGGTAGTCGAAGTCTGTGTCGACCACGTTGCTATGTGATCTGAGGTCGGAAGGTTTTCGACTCCGGCGTATGTGGTCTGAATGGAGTCCGACCACGGAGGAAAGCTTTCGGTCGTATGTCCTCCAGAATCGGTCGTTCGAGTTGGGAACCGGTCGTATGGTTTTGTATTGCAGTCATAGACCTTGTGCATTTGATAGTTCATCATTTCGACCGGTCTTGTTGCGTCTAATCTTATTTGAGCTCTGTTTGCGAGTGCAGTTCTTTGTATTGTGCCGTGCTATGTGATGCTTTGTGTTTGATTTGGTTGCAGGATCTTGGAGACAAGTCTTGGTGAGGTTTGGAGAGGTCGGGACTAGACATAGGAGATGTTGAAGTCCAGAACGACTGGAAACCATAGAAGACAAGTCTTGCAAGGTGATCGTAACGAGTTGACAGCAAGGCAAGAGGAAGAAGCTTCCAGGAAGACAGTTGAGGAGTATTTTGGACAAATACCTAAAGCTGCAAAGGGAAGCTGTCCCTCTGGGAAAGCAATGGAGTTGTTGGTGCTAATGGGCAAGCGGTGGAGCCGTTGTCGATAGTGTGGGTAAAGCAATGTGCCTCTGGGAAAGCACTGTTGCTCTGTTAATGGGTTGTCTGTGTTTGAAACCCGATAGCTGAGGCTATAACAAGAGATGTTAGGTTTCAGAAGAAGAGTGAGGTGAGGAGAGGATGTTCCGTGAGCGGCTCTGAGCTTTTTCTGTCTAATTTGTGTGAGTTGTCTCTGGGTAAGAGCATGGATGCTCGTGTATCTTCAGTGGAGTGGTCGTATGAACCTCTATGATCAATCATTCATTTATCAGTATCATTCTGAAGTTTTGCCTTGCTTGAGATGTTTTGATTGTTTTTTAGTCCTCCGTTTTTCGTTTAGACCATAGCTTATTTGCCGTGCTCTCTCTGTCATCAGTGATTCGACCATGAGTTGGTGATCGACCAAGGCATAAGCTTTTCTGGATCATTGTTCGACCACGGGTGGTTTTCTCAGCTTTCGACCACGGCTATTATTGAATATGGTGATTCGATGTGAATTTTAATAGAAAGTTTTTAAAGCACCATTCACCCCCTCCCCCTCTGTTGCCATTTTCGATCCTTCATTTGGTATCAGAGCCGGTTAGCTTTTCTTTATAGATCTTAACCGGTCAGTTGAGCCATGGCAACGGACAAGTATTCCACCAAGCCTCCAGTCTTTGATGCATGGATTACCCCTTCTGGAAGAGCCGAATGGAAACTTACATCCAGGCTCAGGGGTATGCCATCTGGAGAAAGGTGAAGGTTAGATTTGCTGTTCCTGCCGATGAAAACATCAATGTGGGAAATATGCCCGATGTTGAGGCAAATGCTAAGGCAAGGAACATTATCATTCAGGGTTTGAGCAGAAGTGAGTTTGATCGCATTTCTCATTTGATTTCTGCTTACGACATCTGGGTGACCCTCGATGCATACCATGAGGGCACCACCCAGATTAAAACGGTTCGACAAGACCAGTTCAAGCGAGAATACAGCAAATTTGAAATGCTTGCTAGTGAATCTCTTGACGAGTGCTTCTCGCGTTTCCACAAGATTTTGAGCAACCTCCGAGCGGTCGGTCTTACATACCCCGACTCGGATAACGCTCGACAGATGCTTTCTGCACTTGATCTTCGTGTTTGGGAGATGAAAGTGACTACCATCAAGGATAGCACGGACCTCTCGACCCTGACTCTTGATGCGCTTTACTCGCGTCTCAAGACTCACGAGATTGACATTGTCTCTCGAAGGTCGAAGTCACAGTCGATGGCTTTAGTCACTGATCCCACCTCTGGATCTTCTTACGAGTCGTCTGCGGGTTCTCCTAGTGCGCTCGTGACATAGCGATGATCGATTAGAGCGACTTGAGGATGAGCAGACTAGCCCTCCTAGCTCGGAAGTTTTCCCATGCTTAAAAGAGGAGGAGGGATGGAAAAAGAGGAGGTCTGCGATTTGTTTGAGTGTGGTGGCCCCAACCACATCCGAGCAAACCGTCCCAAGCCGGGAAGGGCAAAGGTGACTATGGCGGTCCGAGCAAGAACGACTACATCGACAAGAACCGCAACACGAAGCCCTCAGCACCTGACCAAGGCAAGAAGAAGTTCCGCAACTTTGGGAAGGCAAAGAAGCTGTTCCATCGCGTCCTCACCGCCTCGACGAGCTGGACACCCGGCGAGGTGGAGGGTGGAGTAACGATGATGTGAAGAACGATCATGATCCCAAGGGCGACGGCAACTTCTCGGCATGTGCTTCATGGCCCTCGGGCGAATCGAGCGACAATGAGTGTACTCCGACTCCGATGAGGTTAGTCCCACTTACGACCCGACTTAATGATGCTTTTCTTAAGCTAGGTAGATTTCATGCTAAGTCTAGGGCTAAGTGTCTTTGAGTTGGAGAAGGAAGTAGCTAGACTATCACGGGAGCTTACTTTACTTACATCTGCTCCTCCGGGATGATTGTGACACATCTTTGTGCTTTGCTTGATGACATGGAAAAACTAAGGACCTTGCATGATAGTGTGTCCTCTGAACTTGACATGATTAAAATAGAGAACATTAGTCTTCTTGCTGAATTAGAGATGAGTAGGGTAGCACCTCCTTCATCTACTACTGTTGAGGCTACTACTTGCACCTCATGTGAGGTTAAGGACAATTCGTTTAGAGATCTTTATACCATGTTGCTCGATCTGCCTGAGACTTGTGAAAATTGTAATAATCTCAAGATGAACCTAAAACGGGCAGATCACAAAATTGCTGAAATCCGAGCTGCGCTACTAGAGCCCATTGTTTCTTGTTTAAACTGTCCTAAGTTAACTGCTGAACTAGAATCTGTATCCAAGTAGTTTCAAGAAATGATTGATCATAATAACAAACTGGCTCAGTATGCTTCTAAGGACCTTGTTAGCTCACCATGCAATCAATGTAATAAACTAAAATCTGATTTGGTTGCTTTGGATGAAAAATATGTGAAGCTAACTAAGGACCTTCTAGAAACACAATCATCCGCTTGTATTGTGTGTCTTTGGGAAGAAGTTTAAGGGTTTGGTAGAGGCGCCTAGCAACGTGAACCAATGCGCTAGCTTGAGAGGATTGTTCCCCAAAGTCATTTGTGCATGCACAAGCCAATCTTTCCTATCTTTGTTGGTTCTTCTTACGCTCCCTTACCTTACATTGTTCCCTCTTCCCCTGCTCTTCTTGCACTCTCTCTTTCGTGAGTGTCAGTATCTTATGAACACTCTCGAGAGGTTTGTAGGAGGCAAGAAGAAGCTCAATCTCATTCTAGACCAATCTAAGATTTACAGATTTAATCAGGGTCTAGGATATGACTTTCATGATGATATGAGGAAGCATCCACATCGTGCTCGTAACCATAGCACGGTGTGATCAAAACTAAGCCCGTGGTCGAGAAAGTAAATTTCAAATCAGCGGGTTTTGTTCAAAGGATCTCGACGACAAGGTAATTCCACCTGTAGCTTCGGCCCCTCAGAAGGCGAAGTATCATTGCACCTTCTGTCAGAAGGATGGCCATTTGGTTGATCATTGCTTCAGGCGCGCCAAGATCGCGCATAGAGACCGTGTTGAGTCTGTTAGGTACATTCAGGGTCAGCCCCAGACTATGAGTGCACCTAAGACCAACACGAGGTCTAGGTTTGATAGAACTGATGATTTAGGGCAGCATCGAGGACTTGATTTTTGAGAGTTTTCGATTTTCGTCCTCGTGCTCCTTTCGGTCGTAACTTCCGTCGCTTTGAGGGTAGATCTCAGTTTCCCTTTCGAGATGGCTACCCGTGGCATGATCAGCATGTTGTCAGAATTCCGACTAGCTCTTCCATAGCAGTCGGATTCAAGAATAGCCAACCAGTCCGCATACGACCTTCCGACTTGTTGAGTGGCGAGAGCGTAGGGTAGATAGAGGTCGGTCTTGCTTGACTACTTCATCATTCTCCGTGTTACTCGGTATTGGGTGCCAAAATCTTTGTTGATTCACCCGAGATCGAGACTTTACTCTGTTTGACTCGGTCGCCGGTTTGGGAAGGAAATGTCCGGATTGTAGACTCGGTTGTTCTCGCCATATATTGGAGATTCTCGTTGGTTTTCTTCCCTAGCCCGTGCTCCAGGTGATGAGACGATCACCTTCGGAGATGCTTCTTTTGGGCGCGTCATCGCTAAAAGTACTATGAGGATTAATGATTCCTTTATTTTAAAAGATGTTGCCTTAGTAAGTAAGCTGCAGTATAATCTGCTTTCAGTCTCTCAGCTTACCGATGACGGTTACGAGGTGAGCTTTAAGAAAAACAATGGCAAAATTCTTGATTCTTCGGGTAGTCTAGTTTGCGGGATATCTCGATATGGGAGGATCTTTCGTGCTGATTTTTCTGAGTCTTCTGGTGATCCTCTCCGGTGTTTAATTGCTTCTGAATCCCGTGATTTGACCTTTTGGCATAGGAGACTAGGTCATATAGGATTTGATCATCTGACACGAGTTAGCGGCCACCATCTTATTCGTGGTCTGCCAAAACTCAAGATGGTCAAGGATCTAGTTTGCTCTCCATGTCGGCACGGCAAGATGGTTGCCGCTTCTCACTCTCGATCCACGGTGACAATGGTCGATGCACGGGACAAGCTGCTCCATATGGATCTGATTGGTCGGCTCGAGTCTTGATCGGCGGGAGGAAGTGGTATATTCTTGTTGTGGTCGATGACTTCTCGAGGTACTCTTGGGTGTTTTCTTAGCCTCGAAGGATGAGGCGTTTACTCTTTTGGTGGTCTTTCCAAGAGGCTTTCTGTTGAGCTCCCAGGTGCATTACGAGCAATTCGCAGTGATAATGGCACCGAGTTCAAGAATTCCTACTTTGAGAGTTTCTGTGGTGAGACAGGTGTAGAGCACCAGTTCTCGTCTCCATACGTCCCTCAACAGATGTCGAACCCGGGAACGAAGGATCCCGAATTGTCTGTGTTCATACACTAGTCCAGGATTTCCAGTGTACACAGTCACAAAAATGTTATCACAAACATATCCAGCGTGTATATTTAATAAGCATAGAGTTTATTACAACTGGGGCCGGAGGCCAAATAAAACATTAAGCGAAAGCAAAATATAATGGTAAGCCACACGATACGCCACAGGCAATCGTCTGGAGGTCGTTGCCTAATCGTCCTGCTCCTCACCTTCCGGATAGCAGTCTTCTCCTGAATAAATATTCAGCAAGAGTGAGCACTACAAGCTGTGCTCATAAATTACACCCAATCTGTAATTTAGAATGTATGCATAAGTTTATCAAAGGAGGGTTATAGGGTTTATTTAAGTAAATCAGCCTTTTGGTTTAAATATTTATACTAAGTTTCAAGGCATATTTTTATTCCATAGCTAAATTCAAATTTGAAGTTCATCATTTTATAGTGGATAACCTCCATATGAAACATGGTGAAGGATACCCTCCTATCACAAGGCTACCCGCCTAATTTTACCACAAGGATTAACCATCCTCAAATCATGTCCAAAGTTATTTTAAAACCAAAAACAAATCTAACTTAGAGTGGCTTTGCTCAGCATGTCCATGACCGTGGACACGGCTATTCGAATAGATTTACACTCTGCAGAGGGGTACAACTTTACCCACACGATATAATTTGCAGTTATGTCGGCCAATACGCTTCCTTAGGCGTGTGGTAGGCAATTATCACAAGGCGTTTCAATGCATTACCTCAATACCAATATGCCCGCTAAGGTTTCACTTCCATTAGGCTAACCACCTGCCGGAAACCCCCTCTTGCGCCAAGTGAGAATAAAGTCTAACCGACACCCACACAACAAAAAAATGGCATAAACAATAATGAGGTAAGAGAAATTATTAAGCACGGTTACGCCCATCTGAGAACATGTGGTAGTACGGTGGAGCTTTTGCAAGATGCGGCTCAAAGACCGGTCCTTAACCTACTTGGGCAACTTTCAATAAAAACCCTGGGTCTCAGTCCTAACCAGACGAGCCCGTGCATAAACCTGCACCCACCAACGGTCCATGTTTGCCCAAGTACAAACCATTTTCTTTTATTTTTTTATAATTTTCAAAGATATTTGCAAAAGTCCACCATGACAAAGCAATGTCATAAGCTTTTTATCAATTTAAGAAGTTTTGGCTAAATTCTCCCAAAATCAAATATTTCATGGTCTAAGCATTTGCTATGCATATATTTATTTTTAAATTCATTTGACTAAGGTTACAAGGAATTGATAATACAACAATCAAATTTGGCTATACAAAGGAATTGGAATAATTAAATATTTAAAACAGGAATTTAAAATAATTAAATACAATTATGCATGCAATAATAATTTAAAATAGGAATTAAATAATTTTAAATATTGGGGGCAAAATGGTCAATGGTGTAACTTGCCTTGTTCAAATTCCTGGTATTCTACTTCTTCAATAGGGTCAAGCTCTCCGGAGTCGTCAAAATCTATACGCGAGAATATTCCAAATTCAAACAGAATTCAAATGAACACAAATAAATTCAAATAAAAATTCAAATTAACTCCAAATTAAATAATTTTGGTTTAGTTAGCTAGATCTTGATTTTATACAAATTTAGAAATTTGAATCACCTAAATCGGAGTTTGTATGAAGAAATACGAGCTCCTGGAAGTTTAAAACCTAAATTAAATCCTAAAATCAGAATTTCCGATTTTCCCGAATTAAATTTCTAAAGAAAATTCCAATTATTGCGCTGTCGAACCTGGGAACGAAGGATCCCGAATTCTCTGTGTTCATACACTAGTCCAGGATTTCCAGTGTACACAGTCACAAAAATGTTATCACAAACATATTCAACGTGTATATTTAATAAGCATAGAGTTTATTACAACTGAGGCCGGAGGCCAAATAAAACATTAAGCAGAAGCAAATAATAATGGTAAGCCACACGATACGCCACAGCAATCGCCGGAGGTCATTGCCTAATCGCCCCGCTCCTCACCTTACGGATAGCAGTCTTCTCCGAATAATAATATTGACAAGAGTGAGCACTACAACTCGTGCTCGCAAATTACACCCAATCTGTAATTTAGAATGCATGCATAAGTTATTCAAAGGAAGGTTGTAGGGTTTATTTGCGTAAATCAGCCTTTTTGGTTTAAATATTTATACTAAGTTTCAAGGCATAATTTTATTCCTTAGCTAAAATCAGATTTAAAATTCATCATTTTATAGTGGATAACCTCCATATGAAACATGGTGAAGGATACCCTCCTATCACAAGGCTACCCGCCAAATTTACCACAAGGATTAACCATCCTCAAATCATGTCCAAAGTTATTTTAAAACCAAAAACAAATCTAACTTAGAGTGGCTTTGCTCAGCATGTCCATAACCGTGGACACGGCTATTCGAATAGATTTACACTCTGCAGAGGTGGTACAACTTTACCCACACGAGATAATTTGCCCGTTATGTCGGCCAATACACACTTCCTTAGGTGTGTGACTAGGCAATTATCACAAGGTGTTTCCAATGCATTACCTCAATACCAATATGCGCTAAGGTTTCACTTCCATTAGGCTAACCACCACTGAAACCCCTCTTGCGCCAAGTGGGAATAAAGTCTAACCGACACCCACACAACAAAAATGGCATAAACAATCTTGAGGTAATACAAATTATTAAGCCTGGTTACGCCCATACTGAACATGTGGTAGTACGGTGGAGCTTTTGCAAGATGCGGCTCAAAGGTAGGTCCTTAATCTACTTGGGCAACTTTCAATAAAACCACAGGTCTCAGTCCTAACAGACAGCAGTGCATAAACTGCACTCCACCAACGGTCCATGTTTGCCCAAGTATAAACCATTTTCTTTTATTTTTATAATTTTCAAAGACATTTGCAAAAGTCCACCATGACAAAGCAATGTCATAGGCTTTTATCAATTTATGAAATTTTGGCTAAATTCTCCCAAAGTCAAATATTTCATGGTCTAAGCATTTGCTATGCATACATTTATTTTAAATTCATTTGACTAAGGTTACAAGGAATTGATAATACAACAATCAAATTTGGCTATACAAAGGAATTGGAATAATTAAATATTTAAAACAGAATTTAAAATAATTAAATACAATTATGCATGCAATAATAATTTAAAGTAAATTAAATAATTTTAAATATTGGGGCAAAATGGTCAATGGTGTAACTTGCCTTGCTCAAATTCTGGTATTCTACTTCTTCAATAGGGTCAAGCTCTAGAGTCGTCAAAATCTATCTGCGAGAATATTCCAAATTCAAGCAGAATTCAAATGAACACAAATAAATTCAAATGAAAATTCAAATTAATTCCAAATTAAATAATTTTGGTTTAGTTAGCTAGATCTTGATTTTATACAAATTTAGAAATTTGAATCACCTAAATCGGAGTTTGTATGAAGAAATACGAGCTCTGGAAGTTTAAATCTAAATTTAATTCCAAAATCAGGATTTTCCATAATTCCCGAATTAAATTTCTAAAGAAATTTCAATTATTATGCAAGCATGCGTCGTGACACTTTATTCACAGAGATCGACAAGTGGGCCAAGACAAGATGGATGAGTCCACAGCGAGGCGCAAGTTCACGGTGGACTCGGTGCATAGCAGATCTGAAAAGGCGGTGTCTTTGGCGCCACGCCGCTTATTTTGCCACGCTGGCGCCGACTTATCGCCACGCACGCAGCAGTGAGGTGGCGCTGAGGTGGTAACCACGTCGGGCCGAGAGGGGAGGCCTTCGAACCGAGGGTACCGCGATTGGCGGCGCGGCGAGCTCCGGTGAGGTGCGCAATGAGATAGAGGAGGATCTTTGGTTCTAGGCGCTACCGCGGCGGCGAGGCGAGGTCGGAAGGTTGTCGGCGATGTGAAGAAGCGGCGGCGTGCTTCGGTCGACGGCGGCGAAGGGGCTCCGGGAATCTTCAGGCAACGTGGAGGGGCGCACGAGGATCGCGGCGATGCACTGAAGTTGATGGTGCAGTCGAAGTCGTCGAGGAGGCTTTGCCGGCGCCGGGCACGACGATTCTTGGAGCTTCTGCCGCCGGAAGAAACTTCGAATTGCGAGTGATCTAGGGGCTTAGAGGCGCAATGGACTGGGGGAAAAGAGTGAGGAGGTGAGAGCGGTGCTGGTGCCTGCTTTTATAGAGCGAGCGCGAGGCCGGGAGATGGAGATCGTGGGCGGCGAGAATGGCGGTGGCGAGAGAGGTGGGGGCGTTACGGGCGAAATGACGGGGTAAAGCCGGGATGAAGCGCGGTAGCGGGTGACTTGAGCGCGCGCAAATGCGGGAGTAATGGGGAGGAATCACGGAATTGAAGAAATCCCCGAGGTGCGGTAATGGCGGCGTCGCGGGAAGAAGGAGGCGAGGAAGGCGACATCATGCGCCGGGCCCCACCGACAATGAGACAGAGAGAGGGAGAGAGGGCGCGGGCGGATTGATTGTCGGCCGTCCGATTTTGATCAGACGGCCAGCGTTACTTCAGCGGGGAGAGTTGGGCGAGGCGCGACAATCTTTGGGCTTCGCCTAGATCACGTAGCAAAAGATTTTAAACCTTTTTCAATTGATTTAATTCGAGAAATTGAATAGGCTTTAGAAAATAGTAAATGAAGTCCAAAAATTTTGAGAAAATTCACGTAAATTCTATGAGGCATTCGGACTTAAATAAAATAATTCCAACTTTTAGTTGGTAATAGATTTTGCACATAAATTCTTTTAGCCTTAATATACTTTAGGAAAAGCTTTTAAAAATTCGGAAAATCCACAAAAATTAATAAAGTCTTATTTTTAAGCGAAATTGAAATTTTGGCTCATTACAAGCGCAAGCATCGCGTCGTGCATCTGTTCACGAGATTGACGTGTGGGCCCGAACAATCATGGATGAGTCCACGGCGCTTTCGAGTCCACGGTGGACTCTTACAAGACGATGTGAAGGAAGCGGCTGCTTATTTGGCCTTGTGGCATACCACGCTGGCGCCGACTTGGCTGCCACGTACGCGAAAACAATGAGGTGGCGCTGAGGTGGCAGAGCCACGTCGGCGCCGGAGAGGGGAGGCGCTCGGGAACCGAGGGTGCAGGCGCACGGCGGCGCGGTGAGCTCCGGCGAGGGTCGCAAATTGATCGAGAGATGATATCGAGTGTGATCGCTACTGGCGACGCGAGGGCGTGGCGAAAGATGGTCGGCGACGCGCGAGGCGGCGGTGAGGTTCGATCGTTGGCGGGAGGATGCTCGGGGATCTCAGGCGAAGATGAGGCGCGCACCAGGATCGCCGGAGGACGCTGAAGCTGATGGTGCGATCGCGGTGGCCGGGGAGTGCTTGCTGTCGCCGGAATCGAAGAAGATGGAGCTTCGGCCACCGAGGGGGAAAACTCCAATTGCCGGCGAGAGAGAGTGGCGAGATTCAGAGTAGGTGGAATGGAATGTGGGAGAGAATGCTTGCCGGGGCGGCTTTATAGGCGAGGGGGAGGCCGGGAGATGGAGATCGTGGGCGAGGTGCCAGCGGCCATTTGCGGAGGTGAGGGCGGCGGCGTTACAGCGAGTTATGGAAGGGGGTAATGGCCGAGACGAGTGCGGGGTGAGCGGCGAATCAATGCGTGAATGCGAGGAAAGAGAGGAGGAATCACGGGATTGATGAGCTCGAAGACGGCTTTAATGGTGGCGGGGCGACGATCGCGGAGAGACGAACGAGGAAGACGGCGCTGCGGTAAGCGGGCCCACCTGTCGGCGAGACAGGAGCGGGAGAGAGGGCGCAGGCGGAGTGATGTCGGCCGTCCGATTTTGATCGGACGGCCGCGTTACTCGCGCGCGGGGAGAAATGGGCGAGGCAGCGCCAAGATCTTTGGGCTTCGACCCGATCTTTATGTGAAGATTTTAAACCTTTTTCAATTGATTTAATTCGAAATTCGAATAGGCTTTAGAAAATAGTAAATGAAGTCCAAAATTTTGAGAAAATTCACGAAATTCTATGAGGCATTACGGACTTAAATAAAATAATTCCAACTTTTAGTTGGTAATAGATTTTGCACATAAATTCTTTTAGCCTTAATATACTTTAGGAAAAGCTTTTAAAAATTCGAGAAAATCCACAAAAATTAATAAAGTCTTATTTTTAATGAAATTGAAATTTTGGGTACATTACAAACCTACCCCTTAAAGGGAATCTCGACCGAGATTGGGCTTGGTCGACAAAAGGTAGGGATACTCGGCTCTCAAAACTTCTTCTCGCTCCGGTATCTTCTTCTTACGAATGATTGCTCCATTGAACCTTACAAGAACGAATGACTTTGCTTACGGTGGCGCGTTACGCCACATCGAGAATCTTGATTGGTTGTTCCACATAGGTGAGATCTTCACGAAGATCGATGCTCTCAGAGGTGTTTCTTCGTTGGTACTCTAAGACATTTCTTTAATGGGATACATGGAAGACATTGTGAGCAATGTGGAGAGATTTGGTAGTTCCAAGCGATAAGCAACTTCACCTCTTTTGCCAAAATCTTATAGGGTCCGACAAATGCAGGTGCGAGTTTTCCTTTAGTCTCGAAATCTCTTCACTCCTCGGAGTGGAGTTACCTCGAGATAGACAAAATCTCCCATCTCGAAGGATAGTTCTCTCAAGCGATTATCGGCATAACTCTTTTGTCGGGTTTGAGCTACTTTCAGACGTTCTCTTATTGCTTTTACCTTACTTTCACTTCTTTTATCAATTCGTCAGAAGAATTGGTGTTCTCCTACTTGATCCCAAAGGAGAGGGTTCTACACTTTCTACCATACAATGCTTCAAATGGCGACATCTCGTAGGCTAGCTTGAAAGTCGTTGTTGTAGGAAAATTCTGCATAGGGCAAATTCTTATCCCGACTTCTTCCATAATCTATAGCACAAGCTCAAGCATGTCTTCTAGGACTGATTTACACGTTCATCCGCCATCTGTTTGGGGATGATATCTTGTCTTTGAAGTTAGTCAGTTCCTAAAGCTTCATGTAGTCTCGCCAAAATTTTGAAGTGAGCTGCGAACCTCATCGGACACAATTTTCTTGGGTATACCATGTAGATGACGATCCTCGCCATGTACAATTTCGCTAACTTATTGCTTACGTAAGTGGTCTTGTTGGAATAAAATGAGCCACTTTTGTTAATCGGTCAATTATTACCCAAATGGAATCACAACCGATTGGGTCCTAGGTAGTCCGGTGATAAAATCCATACCAATCTCCTCCCATTTCCACTCGGGAATTGGTAATGGTTGTAACAATGCGGCGGTCTCGATGTTACGCCTTAACACGACATACATCTGGCGTGCAACAAACTCGAGATCTCTCGCTTCATACTAACCCACCAATACTTTTCCTTGGATCTGGTACATCTTGGTACTCCGGGATGGATAGAGTAAGGTGATTCATGAGCTTCTTTCGAATCGGTTATGCGGTTTCATGATGTTTAGGTACACGATGCGGTTGCCAAACCATACTGTGCCTCGCTCTTGAGAAAATCACGGGCTTTGCCTCTTCTCATGTTCTTCATGATTTCTTTGATGTCTTCGTCTTCATTTTTTTTCTCGATCGACCTTGTATGGTTGGTTGGACTTCCTTTGTGTTGATCTGACCTTGACCGACAATTTCCGATTCGGATGCTTTAGTTCTTCATACAACTCGGTTGATTTTCTTGAACTAACACCGTGTTGCGGTATGCCTTCCTACTCGAGCATCCGCTACCACGTTAGCTTTACCGGGTGATAATGAATTCCAAGGTCATAATCCTTTATCGGCTCTAACCATCTTCTTTGCACGAGATTAAGATCATTGGGTGAAGATATATTTGAGACTCTTATGATCGTGAAAATCTCACATGGTTACCAATGAGATAATGCCGCGATTTTCAAAGCATGCACAATTGCCGCTAATTCTAGATCATGAGTTGGATAATTTCCTTCATGTGGCCTTAAGCGACGAGATGCATAAGCCACGACCTTTCCTTCTGCATCAAGTACACATCCTAGCCTGGCGGATCGTCCTGTAAAACTTCAAAATCCTTATTATATCTGGTAAGACTAGCACCGTGCAGAGACTAGTCTTTTCTTGACTCTTGAAAACTATGTTCACAAGCACTTGTCCATTCAAATTTCTTTTCCTTCTTCAGAAGTTGAGTCATGGGTTTGGCGATCTTGGAGAAATTTTCAATGAATCTGCGGTAGTACCCAGCTAATCCGAGAAAACTTCTCACTTCTGTGACAGACTTGGGTTGCTTCCAATCCATTACAGCTTCAACCTTTGAGGGGTCTACTGCAACTCCTCCTGCTGACACAATGTGTCCAAGAAAAGCCACTTGACTGAGCCAAAATTCACTTTTGCTGAGTTTGGCATAAAGTTGCTGTTCTCGAAGTTTGTCCAAAATAATTCTGAGATGTTTTCATGCTCTTCCATATCTCTTGAATAGATGAGAATATCATCTATGAATACCACCACAAACTTATCCAAGAATTCCATGAACACTTTGTTCATCATATTCATGAAATAAGCAGGGGCATTTGTTAGTCCAAATGACATCACTGTGAACTCGTACAGTCCATATCTGGTGGTGAAGGCTGTCTTCGGAATATCTTATGGTCTGATTTTTAACTGATGGTAGCCTAACCTCAAATCAATCTTGGAGAAAACACTGGCTCCTTTAAGTTGATCAAACAGATCATCTATCCTAGGTAACGGGTACTTGTTTTTGATTGTTACCTCGTTGAGTGATCTATAGTCCACACACATTCTCATACTATTGTCTTTCTTTTTGACAAATAGTACTGGAGCTCCCCAAGGCGATGAACTCGGTTGAATGTAACCTTTACTCTGTAGTTCTTGACCGCTTCTTCAACTCTGCTAGATCATTTCTTGGCATTCAGTAGGGTCGCTTGAAATTGGAGCGATCCACAGGACTAAGTCAATTAAGAACATTATGTCCCGGTCCGTGGCATACGAGTAAGTCCTCGGAAAAACATCTGGATATTCTTGTACCACGGGTATATCTTCCAGTTTCACTTCCTTTAAACTGGTCAAGATAGGACTTCTTTCCATAGAAGTCTTGGGTTGGAACTCTACTGAAATCCCTTGTTCATTGGTGAGGTTGATAGATCTACTAGCACAATCTATCACGCCTACGATTTTTGGCAAGCCAGTCCATTCCAAGAATTACGTCCAATCCTTGCGAGCACGCAGACTATTAAGTTTGCGAGAAAGTTACTCCGAGATTTCAAAGGTAAGATTTGGACAGAATAAACTAGCCCTCATTTACGCACCCGGGAATGGATTAACATGGGCTTAACTAAGGGGAGGTAGATAACCCATATTTTTCCACAAACTTATTTGACACAAAAGAATGCGAAGCTCGGAATCAAATAAAGCGATCTTTGTGCGAGTTGACAAGGAACGTACCAAGAACAACATCGGTCTTGCATAGGCTTCCTCTGCGGTGACATGATTCACACGTCCCTTCATGAACCGACCGGTGGTCTTGAGGACCATGGAGACCAAGCTCCGGAGTTGGCTTGGCGAGGGGTGGCGATCTTTGTTTCTTGGGACACTTATTTGCATAGTGACCCAACTCGTTGCTGATGAAAGCATGTGATTCTCTTTGTGGAAATAGCAGCTTCACTGAACCGACCTCGGTGAACTACTACGAATCCGGAGTATTTGGGCGCGGACCTAGAGCTGGAATTCTCGGTGTAGTAGATCGAATCTTCCACCGAGTTGGTGAGATCGAGTGAAACGAGGTTTGGCGATCCTCTGAGTTAAACTTCGAGCGCCATCCTTCCGCTTACGATTCTCCATTTCTTGATGTTTGCCTTCTGGCGTATGGCCTTATTTACCAACTGCTGAAAATCGGTAAAATCCTGAGAAATCAAACGAACAGAGAGTTCGTTGTTCAACCCTTCCAGGAATCGCTCTTGCTTGTCTTCATCTCTGGCTACATCCTCGGGGGCATAGCGAGCAAGTTGGTTAAACTTATGCAGATACTCGCCATTGAGCGGTTTCCTTGGCAAAGCGGCGAAACTCCTTCTTTTCAAAGTAATCATGCGGATGGAATGTGAGATCGGCGGAAAGCTTGCATGAACTCATCCCAAGTGATTTCTTGGGCATTAGCATGGGACATGCTGAAGTTATCCCACCATTCTGATGCGGGACCAATCAACTGATGAGAGGCAAACAAAACTCTCTCACGATCTGTGCATTGAGCAATATCCAGCTTCTTACCAATAGCCCTAAGCCAATCATCTGCGTCCATGGGTTCCGTGCTACTAGAAAACGTTGGCGGACGCATCCTCATGAACTCTGACAAAGTCACTCTTGCGGGAGGTGGAGGAGCATGATAGGCTGCTGACGCTTGAGTATTCTGGTTGCTGTGAAGGGACTGGGCTAGCAACTCAATCAGATGAGTCTGATTGGCCATCATTTGGCGCGATCGGGAGCTTGATTGGAGGAGGTGGTGGCTGTTGAACTGGGTTTTCTTGATAATCAGCATTCTCATTTCCTTGCCCTCTGGCACTGACACTTCCGGTGCGGGTGGTCACCATCTGATGAACTCTTCACAGATTAGACAAGAGAGACAGGAATTATAAGAGTATAGATCTAAAATAGCCCAAATTCAACAAACACAAGACAAGAACATTTCGGCAAAATAATTTATTTTTATTTTATTAATTCATTATGGCTACTACAAAGGTTTGGTAGCTCATAATTCGCAACTAAAGGAAAAATTTAAGGTCAAATCTATGGTGTTATTGGGGTATAATCTGGCTCACTAGAACTAGCCTCGCCTTCCTTGTAGTAGGCCAGTTCTTTTTCTGCAGTCTTCAACTTTTCTTCTGCATCTTGTAATTTCACTTGCAGGAGAGACAGCTCATCTAGTGTATTCCCGTAGGCATAATCCATGGCTCTGGCCAGATCCACCTGATGAGTGAGATCGGGACAGTCTTCATCTCTAGTTGAGCGGAAAGCACTGTCATGCCGGGTTGGGATGTGCATTGGGTAATAGTGGAACCCAAAGGCCGTTGAGGCGGTGATCGTAGATGTAGCGAAGTCTGCGGGTTGCTTCCTGGTGCATCTGGATGCCTTGGCGAAGGTGTCTCGTCGCATTGGAGCATCGAAGATGTGGAAGTGCGTGTTGGCGATAGATTGGAGTAGAGGATCACCTCTACTCTCCACCGTTCTGATTTCCCACCTTATACTTGTATCCTTGATACGTCGGTCTTTCTTCAAAGTCCAAGTCTTTGCATCATCTTCCGAGAATGGCGCCCAATGACCAAAAAAACACCATGGGAAATGGCATTGAACTTGAGCCATCTACAATTTTTGAAAAGGAGATGAGTTAGTAAATAATTTTTCAAGAGAAAAGTTGAGGAATGACTCCAGAAGACCAAGTTATTTTTAATTTTCAAAATAAATCCTTAAGGGTTTGATTTCCTTCTAGGTCACGACCTACAGTCGATATGGCTCTGATACCACTTTTGTCGAACCCGAGAACGAAGGATCCCGAATTCTCTGTGTTCATACACTAGTCCAGATTTCCAAAGTGTACATAGTCACAAAAATGTTATCACAAACATATCCAGCGTGTATATTTAATAAGTATAGAGTTTATTACAACTGGGGCCGGAGGCCAAATAAAACATTAAGCGGAAGCAAAATATAATGGTAAGCCACACGATACGCCACAGGCAATCGTCTGGAGGTCGCTGCCTAATCGTCCTGCTCCTCACCTTCCGGATAGCAGTCTTCTCCTGAATAATAATATTCAGCAAGAGTGAGCACTACAACTGTGCTCGCAAATTACACCCAATACAGAATTTAGAATGTATGCATAAGTTTATCAAAGGAGGGTTATAGGGTTTATTTGCGTAAATCAGCCTTTTTGGTTTAAATATTTATACTAAGTTTCAAGGCATATTTTTATTCCATAGCTAAATTCAAATTTGAAGTTCATCATTTTATAGTGGATAACCTCCATATGAAACATGGTGAAGGATACCCTCCTATCACAAGGCTACCCGCCTAATTTTACCACAAGGATTAACCATCCTCAAATCATGTCCAAAGTTATTTTAAAACCAAAAACAAATCTAACTTAGAGTGGCTTTGCTCAGCATGTCCATGACCGTGGACACGGCTATTCGAATAGATTTACACTCTGCAGAGGGGTACAACTTTACCCACACGAGATAATTTGCCCGTTATGTCGGCCAATACACGCTTCCTTAGGCGTGTGACTAGGCAATTATCACAAGCGTTTCAATGCATTACCTCAATACCAATATGCCCGCTAAGGTTTCACTTCCATTAGGCTAACCACTGTGGAAACCCCTCTTGCGCCAAGTGGGAATAAAGTCTAACCGACACCCACACAACAAAAATGGCATAAACAATAATGAGGTAAGACAAATTATTAAGCCCAGTTACGCCCATCTGAGAACATGTGGTAGTACGGTGGAGCTTTTGCAAGATGCGGCTCAAAGACCGGTCCTTAACCTACTTGGGCAACTTTCAATAAAAACCACAGGTCTCGATCCTAACGTGACGAGCCTGCATAAACTCGCACTCCACCAACGGTCCATGTTTGCCCAAGTACAAACCATTTTCTTTTATTTTTTTATAATTTTCAAAGATATTTGCAAAAGTCCACCATGACAAAGCAATGTCATAAGCTTTTTATCAATTTAAGAAGTTTTGGCTAAATTCTCCCAAAATCAAATATTTCATGGTCTAAGCATTTGCTATGCATATATTTATTTTTAAATTCATTTGACTAAGGTTACAAGGAATTGATAATACAACAATCAAATTTGGCTATACAAAGGAATTGGAATAATTAAATATTTAAAACAGGAATTTAAAATAATTAAATACAATTATGCATGCAATAATAATTTAAAACAGGAATTAAATAATTTTAAATATTGGGGGCAAAATGGTCAATGGTGTAACTTGCCTTGTTCAAATTCTGGTATTCTACTTCTTCAATAGGGTCAAGCTCTCCAGAGTCGTCAAAATCTATCTGTGAGAATATTCCAAATTCAAACATAATTCAAATGAACACAAATAAATTCAAATGAAAATTCAAATTAACTCCAAATTAAATAATTTTGGTTTAGTTAGCTAGATCTTGATTTTATACAAATTTAGAAATTTGAATCACCTAAATCGGAGTTTGTATGAAGAAATACGAGCTCTGGAAGTTTAAAACCTAAATTAAATCCTAAAATCGAATTTCCGATTTTCCAATTAAATTTCTAAAGAAAATTCCAATTATTGCGCAAGCATCGCGGCCGTGACTGCATTCACAGAGATCGACATGTGGGCCCGAACAGTCATGGATCGAGTCCACGGCGCTTCCGAGTCCACGGTGGACTCGGCGCACACAACAGATGTGAAGGAGCTGGCTGTTGGCCTTGCGGCTGCCGCTAGCAGCCACGCTGGTGCCGACTTAGCCGCCACGCCGCGAAAACAATGAGGTGGCGCCGAGGTGGCGAGCCACGTCGGCGCCGAGAGGGGAGGCGCTCGAACCGAGGGTGCGGAGCGCGGCGGCGCGGTGAGCTCGGCGAGGGTCGCAAATTGATCGAGAGATGATATCGAGTGTGATGTGCTACCGGCGACGCGTGGCGTGGGAAGATGGTCGGCACGGCGAGAGGCGCGGTGAGGTTCGATCGTTGGCGGGAGGATGCTCGGATCTCAGCGAAGACGAGGCGCGCACTGAGATCGCCGAGGACGCCAAGCCGATGGTGCGATCGCGGTGGCCGGGAGTGCTTAGCTGTCACCGGAATCGAAGAAGATGGAGCCGCCACCTAGGGGAAAACTCCAATTGCCGCGAGAGAGTGAGCGGTTACGAGAGTAGGTGGAATGGAATGTGGAGAGAATGCGCGGGGCGGCTTTTATAGGCGAGGGGAGGCGGAGATGGAGATCGTGGGCGAGGTGGCGGTGGCCATTTGCGGAGGTGAGGCGGCGGCGTTCATAAATGAAGTTATGGAAGGGGTAATGGCCGAGACGAGTCGCGGGTGAGCGGCCGGGCGAATGCGGTGAATGCGAGGAAAGAGAGGGAGGAATCACGGGGATTGATGAGCTCGAAGACGGCTTTAATGGGCGGGGCGACGATCGCGCGGAGAGACGAACGCGAGGAAGACGACACATGTCTTGGCGGCCCACCGTCGGCGAGACAGAGCGGGAGAGAGGCGCGGGGCGAGTGATGTCGGCCGTCCGATTTGATCGGACGGCCAGCGTTCAGCAGCGAGGAGAAATGGGCGAGACGCAGCAAGGTCTTTGGGCTTCGCCCGATCTTTGTGTACAGATTTTAAACCTTTTTCAATTGATTTAATTCCACAAATTCAAATAGGCTTTAGAAAATAGTAAATGAAGTCCAAAAATTTTGAGAAAATTCACAGAAATTCTATGAGGCATTCTGGACTTAAATAAAATAATTCCAACTTTTAGTTGGTAATAGATTTTGCACATAGATTATTTTAGCTTTAAGATACTTTAGGGAAAAGTTTTTAAAATTTCCAAAAAATCCACAAAAATTAATAAAGTCTTATTTTTAACTGAAATTGAAATTTTGGTCTGTTACAACAGAATGGCGTTGTGGAGAGGAAGAACCGTACCTTGATCGAGATGGTCAGGACGATGCTTGATGAGTACTCTACACCTAGGAAGTTTTAATGAGGCCATTGCTCTTGCTTGTCATGTTTCTAATGAGTCTTTCTTGGGCACTCTTGCATCGCACTTCTTATGAGTTGAGATATGGGCGAAAACTCAGCCTCTCGCATTTTCGTGTGTTTGGTTGCAAGTGCTTTATTTTGAAGTCTGGGAACCTAGATAAGTTCGAATCACGATCTTGTGATGGATCTTTCTGGGTTACTCGACTTCTTCTCGTGCCTATAGAGTCTGGAACTGCGAGTCTAGCAAAATGGTAGAAACCTGTGAGGTAACCTTCGATGAGGCGGTCAGGGACTAGGCCTGATATCTCAGGTTCTCTAGAGCAGTCTGAGTCCATCTTTGTGGACGATGAGGAAGGTGGAGATGAGGGTTGTCTACCCGATCCAGTTCTTCCTCCCCCTCTTGAGGTGCCTTCTTCCTTTGCACCTTGAGGAGTTCAGCCCTTACCTTCCGTTTCTTCTGAAGCTAGTGGCTCTGTTCCTATCTCATCTTCTAATGAGGTAGAGGCCACTTCTTCATCTCTCCCTGGACCTCCTAGACACATTCAAAAGGACCATCCTTGAAAGAGCGGATCATTGGAGACCTCTTTGAGCGTGTCACACGTTCTAAAGCCGGTTTGTCTCTCTTCATCTCCATTCGCGCTTCGTCACCTCATTTGAGCCCAAAGGCGTTTGTCATGCTCTTTCGACGAGTCTTGGATAAACGCCATGCATGAGGAGTTGGAAAACTTTGAAAGAAACAAGGTCTGGTCCTTGTTGAGCCCCCTCAAGGTCACAATATCATTGGGACCAAATGGGTGTTCAAGAACAAGCAAAGTGAAGATGGGTTAGTAATTCAAACAAGGCTAAATTTGGTAGCTCGGGGTACTCTCAAGTTGAGGGTCTAGATTTGAAGAGACCTTTGCCCTCAGAGCTAGACTTGAAGCCATTAGAATCCTACTTGCCTTTGCAGCTTCTAAGGGTTTCAAGCTTTACCGGATGGATGTCAAAAGTGCCTTCCTCAATGGCCTTATTGAGGAAGAAGTCTATGTCGATGACCTCCAGTTTCGAGAACCCCAAATACCCTAACCATGTCTATGAGCTTTCTAAAGCTTTGTATGGACTCAAGCAGCTCCCGGAGCTTGGTATGAAAGGCTTAAGTCCTATCTGCTAAGAATTTTAACAAAATTTAAATTTTAAAATCAAACAATTATTTCAAATTTTTTGTTAAATTTTGTTGGTTATTTTTTATAAATTTAATTTAAAAGTTTGTAAAACTAAAAATTTTTTAAAGTTTTTGTTTTAAAAAAATTTTTTTCCCCATTGGAAAAAATTTTTTGTTCTTATTTAAAAATATTTTTTGTAAAATTTGGGTTTTGTTTTTGGGTTTTCGGTTTCTTTTGCCTTATTTTCTTTTTTTTTTTTCCAAAAATTGTAGAATGTCTAAAAATTTTTAAAAAAATAATTTGACAATTAATTTTAATTTAAATTTTATTTTTTTGTTTTTTGTTTTGGTTTAAATTTGGTTGGTTTTTTAAAAAAAATTTGTTTTTCCCCTTACCAGGTTATTTTGGTGATTAATTGAATTAACCCTTTTTAAAAAGTAACTTTTGCGTTGTTTCTTTGGGGTCGGGAATTTTTTTTTTTCATTTCCAATTTTCTTTGTTTTTTTTTGAAAAGCAAAAATAATCTCTTTGTGCGTAAAAACTGATCTCACCAAATCTTTCTCATGAGATCGCTTGCCATTGCACTAGGCATGAACTCGTGGGGAGCCTTGATGACCTAAGATCACCTCCTTAAGTCTCGTTGTTTGGAGTGGTCGATAAGGCTTGGGATCTAGCACATGGCTAAGATTTGAAAAATTAGTTGAAGCTTAGGAGGTAGTTGTGGATGGCACCTAGTCTAGAGCTTGCTTTACTAAGATAAAACCATAAAGAGCTTTTAGAAAAAAAAAATGTGCTAAAATTGCTTATCATTAAAAAGACCAAGTTCTGGATAAAATGAGTCTTTCTTCAACTGGTATCACTCTAAACTGTTCTATATGAGTCTTCTTGGTTCAACTTAGATTATTTGACATGGCTTGTATCATCCTTGGATACCTTTAGCTAGACTGCAATCTTAGTTTATTTGACTTGCTAAAGAATTGGATCATTAATCAGATTATGGCCTTTCTGTCTTAGCTATTCTATACATCAATTGTCATGATCTTGATAGCATTCTTCTGTGTTATGGCTTGGTGTAATTCTCTAATAGTCATTTTGGATAATCTACATGGCTCCTAATGCTTAAAATGAACATCATATAGTCTTTTTCTACCTTTTCTACATCTTGATGATTTTATTGCCAAAGGGGAGAATTTTGAGAGAAAAGTTTCTCGAGAAAAGCCTTGAGTTTTGTGTAAAATTCTCTTTCATCTCATCTCAAGTCTTTTCTTTGTCAACATGGTCTTGAGCTTAACTACTCTTGTTTAGACCTTGGTTGACTTTAAACTCAAACTCATCTTATGCTTTTTCTGTTTGTCAATATACTCATCAAGGGGAGATTGAGAGACCATGTGAGAGGTGCTCCCATGTGAGTGATCGATTTGACATATTATTGAAAAGTTTGTGATGAGTACTTGAGTTTGTTTTTGGGCTTTCTCAGTAGTCGTAGCTAGGAAGTATTCACCACGCTGGCTGTAGTCGGGTCCGCTTCGACCACGCTTAGTCGAAGTTCGTTCCACCACGCTAGTCGAAGTTCGCTTCACCACTGTAGTCGGTCCGCTTCACCACTGTAGTCGAAGTCCGCTTCGACCTCGCTAGTCAAAGTCCGTGGTCACCACGCTGCTATGTGATCCGAGGCTCAAGGTTTTCGACTCAGCCAGATGTGGTCCGAATGGAGTCCGACCACTGAGGAAAGCTTTGGTCGTATGTCCTCCGTAATCGGTCGCTCGAGTTGGGAACCGGTCGATGGTTTTGTATTATACCATAGACCTTGTGCATTTGATAGTTCATCATTTCCACCGGTCTTGTTGCGTCTAATCTTATTTCGAGCTCTGCTTGTGTGGTCCGTTCTTTGTATTGTGCCGCGCTATGTGATGCTTTGTGTTTGATTTGGTTGCGTGGATCTTGGAGACAAGTCTTGGTGAGGTTTGGAGAGGCCTGGACTAGACATAGGAGATGTTGAGGTCCGTAACGACCTGGAAACCACAAGACAAGTCTTGCAAGGTGATCGCATTTAGTTGACAAAGAAGGCAAGAGGAAGAAGCTTCCAGAAGATAGCTTGAGGAGTATTTTGACAAATACCTAAAGTTCAGAAAGGGAAGTCATTCCTCCGGGAAAGCAATGGAGTTGTTGGTGCTAATGGGCAAAGCAAAGGAGCCGCTGTCGATAGTAACTGTAAAGCATCGTGCCTCCGGGAAAGCACCGCTGTTCGCTAATGGGTTGTCGTTGTTTGAAACCCGATAGCCGAGGCTATAACAAGAGATGTTAGGTTTCGTAAGAAGAGTGAGGTGAGGAGAGGATGTTCCGTGAGCGGCTCGAGCTTTTCTCGTCTAATTTGTGTGAGTTGTCTCTGGGTAAGAGCATGGATGCTCGTGTATCTTCAGTGGAGTGGTCGTATGAACCTCTATGATCAATCATTCATTTATCAGTATCATTCTGAAGTTTTACCTTGCTTGAGATGTTTTGATTGTTTTTGAGTCCTCCGTTTTTCGTTTAGACCATAGCTTATTTGCCGTGGCTCTCTCTCCTCATCGCTGATTCGACCATGAGTTGGTGATCGACCAAGGCATAAGCTTTTCTGGATCATTGTTCGACCACGGGTGGTTTTCTCAGCTTTCGACCACGGCTATTATTGAATATGGTGATTCGATGTGAATTTTAATAGAAAGTTTTTAAGGCACCATTCACCCCCTCCCCCTCTGTTGCCATTTTCGATCCTTCAATATGCTTAAGCTATATCTACACCAAATAAGGTAATAATCCATATTCATCCTCTATAGATAATAAGTGTCCAGTTTGGAGTTTAATTTAAGACTAAAGTTACAGATGTTTGAAAAGCTGAAATATAGACAGATTACAAAAATGAAGTTTGTTGTTTTAATAAATCAGGTAAAGTAGATGGCTCAAGAACTATTCAAGTCCTTAGGGTGCTCAAGGTGACAAGAAACAAGGTCTAACTTAACAGCTGGAGAAGAAAATATATGAAGTCAAGTCCTGGCCGAGACAGCAAAGACCCAAGATCCTTTGCACTAGTCTGACCAAAATGACAACAAAGAAATCTTAGACTCTAAAGATCACCCTACCCGTGCTTTGCAGGGAGACAAGAAGCCTAACTCACCGGAGCAAGATACTACCCACAAGGTGCTCCAACTGGCTCGGGTTAGCAAAAGGGTAACACCCTGGATCAACCTACAAACGATGCCCAAATTCACATCATCAGGTGAATTAAGCATCGAGAGAGATGAGCATACAAAGAGAGCAAGGAATACTTCACTGGGAAGGAAATGGGGTGAAGATAACTGCTTCGGTCAATAGTGGCAGAGCTCCCAAAAGTGGGGTTTATATAGGATTTGTACCACCGTAGCAACCGAGAATTCTCTAGAGCTGATGAGGTGGCTATACGATGCTAAATATCAAGGGAATATTCGTGATCATTATCGTAACACCTTCTATCCGCGGCAAAGCCGGCGGTGGTGCACAGACGAGAGGAGGAAGAGAGGGAGCTCACTAACGAGTGGGGCTCTGCTGTCATCCGGGGCAAAATACAAAAACATAGCCCACCATAAGCTCCAAGGATTATCAGCCGTTTGATTTTGTGCTCACGGCTGAGATTCAAAGGGTGCTGCAGCCAGTCCGATCAGCCCAATCAAAGAGAGGCGTTGGATCCAAATCCAACGGCTACTCTTGAAAGGTACACGCCAAGGAAATTTAACTTGATCCAACCGGTAGCGTTGCATTAGATTTAAACGTCTTAGATTGGGCTTAGTCTCGGACGGTCCGAACGTCACCGCCCGTCTCGATGGTCCGATTTAGATCCGACGGCTCAGATTCAACGTGACGTTCAGACGGTCCGAACGTTCACGTTGATCGGAGTAGCCCGTTCAGGATCCAATGGTGCCCGATTTTTGTAGGTAAGTTTGATAACTGAGTTGAATTGCGGCGCCGTTGGATGAAGATCCAACGGTGGATATCACATGGCGCGTTCAGACGGTCCGAACATTCCAATGCATCAGGCCCGTTCGTTGAGATCTGACGGCTAAGATTTAGGTGAGCGCTAGGGTTTTCAAAGCCATGGCTGACCATGGTGGGATGGGAATTGTAACATCCCAAAATTGGCTTATGTTTAAAATGTAATAAAAATGAGGAGAAATTAAAACTTTTTCTCTGATCTTGATTTTTGTACTCGGCCCATAATTTTGTAAATGAATTATGTGAAATCAAAATCAAATTGCCATTTGACACCAACACAAATCTCTTTCATGAAAATCTTGTGCCCAACCTTTGGAAATAATTTTCTTGGTCTAGGGTTGATGTTTAACACCTCGAATTATTTCATAATTTTCAGAAATTATTGATAATTTTTGAGGCAAGTCAAACATTAGTCAAACTCCTAAATTAGCCTTCTGAATTTTTAGAGAAAAATGCAGGCATAAAAGTCTCAAAATTTGATATAAGGTTCATCATCCTGTTAGCAATCTCCATTTAAAATTTCATAATTTTGGGGTTTGTTTGCTACCCCAAATAATTCCTCCAAAATCAGCTATTCAAATTCAAACCCTAACCTGCCACTGCTCTCTGTTCGGATCGACTCGGCTCGAGCCACTTGATTTGGTCCAACCAACTAACCGCACCGGCCGGTCGCTCGGCGCGAGTATTTGTGAGTCGTTGGATCGGCATCAAACGCCCACGATCGCGGAACGTCGACCATCCGAACGCGCGATCCATTCGAACCGCTGATTCTAAATCAAGGGTCCACAATCGCGCGAACGCTCGACCGTCCAACGCCTCGCAACGTGAACCGAGGATCCAAATCAACGGCCCGAGATCAAGCGAAGCGCTTGAATCGCTATAATCGAACCGATTCATCTCAAACCGTCCGATTAAATCCAACGGCCGCCGCTTGTCGCCTTCCTCGCCAAGGCCGCCGCGGGGCCAATGAGTGGGTGAAAATGGCAGGCGTGCACGGTCTCTCGCCTTTTGGCCAACGACTCTCAAAGATTTAATGCTTCCGTCTCGCCGCCTCCATGGTCGCCGCCCTCCTCGAGTGCACGTGTTCCCATCGCCTCACCGACCTCAACACAAAGGCGGCCATTTTTCTTCCCGCTGTTTCTTCCTTGCTCTTCGCCTATAAACTCCTCCAAAGGGCTTCCTTATCTTCCTTGAACACCGCAAGCTCCAAAGAACCTCTCTTGTGTTTGCTTGAGCTCAAAACTTGAAACCTTCTCTGCCGCCATTGCCGAGCTTCAAGCTCTTCTGAAGGCGGTACTGGGTTCCATTTCTTCGCCTTGCTCCTCTCGATTCCTCTCACCTCTGATCATTAACCTCACTGACGGTTTTGGCCGCAGGAGCAAATTTTAATTTTGATTTCCCTTCGGCCGAAGCCCTATTTTTCTTCATCGGAGCACTCCAGCCTCTCCTGCCTTCTCCGTGCTCGTGTAACTCCTCTTAGTCCCTAGTTGCTTGGCACCCGCCGCTTGGACCGCAGCAGAGCTCATTTGCTATTTTCGCTTTTGACCATTTTCGGTCATTTCGCTATCTCCGCTTGCCGGCGCTTCTAGAACGCCGCAAATGAAATTATTGGTTCCATTGGGCGCAAGTTTGTTAGCAACCCGCTTTGGGGCACTTGCTTGCACCGCCGCGCCGTAGTCGCCGGCGATGACCTCTTCCCCGCCGCTTTGCTCTGATGAAAACAGCGCGAAGTTTTGAACGTGAATTGACGTGGACCGCCGATCCTAGATCAACGATCCAGATCCGAGTGAACGCTCGACCGTCCGGAAGGTTCGATTCGGTGGACCGTTGATCCAAGATCAACGGGCCTTATGCGCAGGAACGCTCGACCGCCCAACGCCCAGATTCACGCGGAACCGCTGGATCCGCATCCAACGGTGAGCGCTTAGGGTTTGTTAATCGCGCGCCGCGCTAAGTAGCGCCGGGACGCGACCGCCGGATCTTTGATCGACGCCTCGCTCGCCACGCCGATTTAATTCTCGGTTTTTCCCAAAGGATTTATTTGTCAACCTAAAAATGTAGTAACTTGTAAAATGCATAACTAATTCATTTCAAATCCTTTTCGTTGATTCAAATTTTGTTGGTTATGTTTTTGACTAAACTTTAATTTAAAATGTTTCAGACCCAGATAGCTCCAGAAAATTTTGCTAATGAATAGTAGCATTTTTGATTTATGAAAGTCGAGCAAGATTGTTTTGGCCATATCTTTTGCATTAAGGATCCAAATCAATTGGTTCTTGTTGCATTAGTTCATAACAATCATGCTCTTTCTACTGTAAAAATTTGAGAGCTTTTTGTTGAAGTTGGCTGTTGGATCTTTTCGTTTCTTTTGCCTTATTGGTTCTTTTTGGTTCTTTCGATAGGATCCAAGAGCACATTGATACCGAGAGTGATCCTCAAAGAACATCTTGACCCACAACAAGCAAAAAGCAGCTTTGATCATATTAATCCTATTATTTTACAAGTTTAATATTTTGAATTCAACTGTATGTATGCATTGCTACTTTGTGTTAAATTATGGTTAGTTGATCCTATAGTTGCATAATCAGAGGATATTGTTTATTCTCTACTACTTGAGCCTAGGTTATTTGTCGTGATTAGAGTTCGATGGATGAACTCTTGTCACTTAGTAGAACGCGAATCTTTATGCTTAGCCATGCTTAGTTCTAGTAGCTTTGGGCGGTCATCGATTTAGTCGATGGCCTTGATCACACAAAATTATTATTCTTCAATTATGTCCAGCACTTTGTGCTTTGTTAATTTTGTAAATCAAAAACTGAAAATGAAAACCGATTTGGACTTGGGCATAATGGTATGTTGGTGTGGTGTTTTGGGTGTGATCGAATGGTGCCCAAGTCAACAAGGACCGAACATCTTGTTACACTAAACCAAGCACTATTGCGTGCATTAACCACATGAGGGATATATGGGACCCTCTGACTTAGTACTTTGGCGTGTTATCTCCGAGTCGCAGGAGGAAAAGTTTTGTGTGTGTGCTGTGTGAAACAGTGTGTGTTCTTGTGTTTGTGTTGGGTGCATGTGGTGGGATTGCGGAAGGTTCTCCACTCGAGGGCGCCGCAGCTTGTCCAAGGCTTTACCTGTGACGGGTAGTTGTCCGAGGTCGGGCCACGACTCCGACACAACGTATGGGTTTCTATCCATACGGGCGACTCGGGTTAATACATAATATTGGAAACGCTCTCAGAGGACTTAGCCGTGCTTAAGCATACCAAAGGCAAGTGTGCTTAATCATGTGGCAAAAAGGCGGTCCGCATGTGGGTAAGTTGGTACACCCGCAGGATAAAACTATTCGAATAGCCTCGCCCCTAGGTTATGGACACGCTTGGGGAGGTCTTCCAAGAGTTAGACTACAACATTTGTTTTTAAAATTTAAAACTTGATATGGTTGGTATGAATGGGTAATTCATACTATTGTTGTGGTGACTATTGTTAGTCACCTGTGTTGTTGTTGTTTCTCATCTCATCGTTATTATTATTGTTCTTTCTCGTTATTTGAACATTAAAAACAGATTTGTTAAATTGCTTTCAATCTATTATATTATTGCAAATGAAAACTCGCTTTATGCTAAAATGAACCCTACGGCCTACTTTTGATTAAGCTTGCATGTAGTATATGTACAGTGTTTGTTATTCCACATGTAAGTCTTATGAGTACATTCAAAGTACTCACCGCTTTTGCCTACCGCTTTTGTTTGTGGGAAGAAGGTGAGCCCCTAGGGCCTCACTTTGTGAGATGTGCTTCGGTTTGGCGACTAGCTTGGCGGTCCGGTCGGTTGCCTTGTGGGTTAAAGGCACACCGATTGGTTTCTTTTGTTGTAGCCATCTTATGGCACTTTTGCTTCATTGCTTATTTTTTGTTGTCTCTTTATTATTGGCCGGCTGGCCTCTCTTTGTAATGACTCTGCTTAATATTATTAATACTCGCTCGCTCGTGTTTCGCTTCTATGTGGATGAATGGAATTGATACATAAATTTTGTGATGAGGTGTGTATATCGCACTGAAGTATACATGTCTCGAGTCTCTGATTATCCGCTTGTGATGCTAGGACCGAATGGATGGTTAAGATTATGTTCTGATAAACCGGTCTCACAAGGTTTGTATCGTGAGCCATACTCGACCGTAGTAACCCAAGTTTGGTCGCTTTAGGATATTTTGAAAACCCTAATTTCAAAGTATCAAATGATTTTGAAAGCTTGAGGAATTCTCGATTTTATTCCTTACCTATCTTAGCTTTCTCCTCTCATCTTACTCTAATTTGAGTTTTGAAAATTGTTTACCTCTTCTTTCCTTCAAAGATAGTTGTTATCGCTTAAATGGGTTTTGGGGCCCACCGAGTTTGGCAAATTGAAGTGCTTAGGGTTTTGAAGTTTCGGATCAAGATTTCGCTAGAGGCTTGATGCGAACTGACAAAGACGCTTCAATTTCAGAAAGCAGCTCAATGGTTTCGATAGGACCACCGAGCTTGGCAAGTTGAAGTGTGCCGATTTTGAAGTTTCTAGGATGGAAGACTTCTACCGAAGCTTGATGCGAAATCGCTACAAAGAACCTCAATTTCCGACAGCAAGCTCGATGGTTTCTAATGGGTAGAAAATGAGAGTTTAATCAACTAAAACTTGTGGGAAAAAAAGGGTAAGATGTGATACTAGTTAGCTATGTATCTAACACTATTTTCGCTGATTGAACCTTGCTCTTTAGTGGTAATAGATCTTACCTTAATCTTCTTCGCTTTTATCTTCTCAATCAATTACTGCTCATTCAATACGGGTTAGTTGCGCTGGAAGTTGAGCTTTGGTTTTATGATTCCTTGCTGTTTTTGGAGTCTTTTATAAGCCTTTTAAAGTTACGATTTGCTGTTTTCTGGCCGATTAGAGTGATATTCCATTCCCTAGTCGCGCTTTTTCGCTTTTGGCTTTGAATTTGGAGTCTAGTTTTAACCCAAGTTTTTTGTAACAGATGGCCGGACGCATCAGAGCGCCAAGGCTACCACCGTCCGACGAGGATCTTCCTCCTCCTCCGACCATGGCCGAGGTCCTTCTTCGATCGAGCGCAACCGCAGAGGATGTGAGGGTTCTTCCGACGCCATCGCGCAACACTTCCGCCTTACGGCATCAGATCCGCAAGGGAGTGGTCATCACCGCTGGGGACTAGCGGAGTTTCTTCGCACTCACTTCTACGCTCTCCGTGTCCGAGGACTCGCTTGACGCACGATTGGCTTCGTTCTCGTTGAGCGCAGCTTCAGATAGCGCAGCGCCGTGAGCACGAGAAGGCGCTGTTCGATCGCACCACCGGAGGGTGCAGCTTTGTCTTGGTGGGAGAGCTCACATGCACCGACGGCCACACCGCTACTTGGGAGGAGTTCCAGACGCCTTCCGCCGCCTCATATTCCTTCCGCTTGATGAAGTCAAGAAGAAGGAATTCTTGTCGCCGTGCAAGGGCGCTATTCACCACTGAGTAATTGACGAAGTTTAACCATTTGGCTCGTTATGTTCGAAGAGGTGGCCACCGATGAGGCCAAGCAAGAGAAGTTCAAGGATGGTTTGTCCGAGGAGCTTCAGACAAGCTATCTATCGTTGACTTTCCGGATTTCCACCTTGTGGACAAGGCTATCGTCGCCGAAAGCACGCTGGGAGAGCACTTGTGGATTCCCGCAAGCGCAAGTGGGAGGCCCACAAGTCGGGCAGCAGCGCCTCTTTCCGCTCGTGTTGGGCCTCCGGTCCCGCCCTCCGCTTCAAGACTTCGAGATCGCCAAGACTGCGCCTCGCCCTTCGCAGCCGTGGCCCAATCGCGCACCGCGAAGTCGCCAGAGGCCTCCGCACACCGCGGATGTCACCCGCTTCTTCAGAACGACAAGGGGCATTATGCAAATAATTGCCCCAAGAAGACAGATGCCCTCGTCCCAATGGAGGACGCGGCAAGGAGGTGGTTCTTCGCAGACCGAAGATAGTCCCTACTACCCAAGGCGTGGGTAGTGGTCGCGCCAACCTCATCTCACGGAGGAGGCACAGAGGCACCGACGCCGTGGCCGGGTACGCCTCGTTAACTCTCATTTAGCTACTGCTTTGTTTGATTCAGAGCATCTCATTCTTTTGTTTCGAGTCTTTGTCGCTTTTAGTGAGCTCCTCTTTACTCCATTGTTGGTCCCGTTGCTCATTCGCCTCCCGTCTGGAGTTAAGAGTCAACTGAGTGTAGGGATGTTTCAATTGAAATTGAGGGAGTAAGATTCTTAGCTAATCTTATCCTCCTCCTTCAAAGAAGTTTAGATGTAATTCTTGGTATGGATTGGTTGTCTCAAAGATAAGGGACAAATCGATTGCGCCAAGAAGTGCGCTCTCTATCTAGTCTTTCCGCGAGCAGTTCGCCACGGTCGCTAGGCCCGCATCTCTTCAAGGCTTGAAGCGAAGCCCGCTTAGATATTAGTGAAGTCCCACAGCCTCGTGACTTCATTGATGTCTTTCCCAAGATCTCCCGGTTGCCACCAGCTCGAGACCTAGAGTTTGTCATTGAGTTGGCTCCCTGTGACGCCTCGATTTCAAAGAGGCATTATCGGATGCCACCGAACGAGTTGGTGGAGTTGAAGAAGCAAATCGAATGAGCTGCAAGAAAAGGTTTCATCCGCTCTAGCTCATCTCCGTGGGTTGTCCAAGAATCTTCGTAAAGAAGAAGGACAATACTTTACGATAAAGCGTGATTACCGTCCGCTTAATGAGGTAACGTAAAGAACAAATATCCATTGCCCCGCATTGATGATCTCTTTGATCAATTAATCGGAGCTCGAGTATTCTCCAAGATTGATTTGAGAATGGGATATCATCAAGTTTCGATACGACCGAGGATATTCCAAAGACGGCTTTCTACTCGCCACGGCTTGTATGAGTATACCGTCATGTCATTTGGCTTAACCAATGCTCCCGCTTTGTTCATGAACCTCATGAATTCGTATTCATGGAGTATTTGGATAAGTTTGTCGTGGTCTTCATCGATGATATTCTCATCTATTCCAAGGACGATGAGGAACACGATGAGCATCCGAGGCTTGTATTAGGCAAGCTTCGTGGAGCATCACCGTATGCAAAGTTCAGCAAGCGCTGCTCGTTGAAGGAAGTGGCATTCTGGGTCATATTCTTTCAAATAGAGGCGAGCTGCTGACCCTAGCAAGGTCACGATGTTCTTTCTGGTTCACTTACTTCAGTAACCGGCGCGGAGTTTTTCGGCTTTAGCGGATATTATCGCCGCTTTATCGAGAATTTCTCCAAGATCGCGGTCGATGACGGAGTTGCTCAAGAAGAACAAGAAGTTCTTGTGGTCCGATGCCTGTGAGGAAAGTTTCCAAGTACTTAAGAAGCGCTTGACCACCGCTCCCGCCCTCGCTTCTTCCCGATATTCGCCGAGGCTTCGATATCTTTTGCGATGCTTCTCGGCGAGGACTCGTTGTGTCCTTATGCAAGAAGGCAAGGTAGTGGCCTATGCATCAAGGCAATTAAGGACTCATGAACTCAACTATCCTACCCATGACTTGGAATTGGTCAGCCGTGATTCATGCATCAAGATTTGGCGACATTACCTAATCGTAATCGCTAGAAGTGTATTCGATCACAAAAGCCTAAAGTATTTGTTCACCCAACCGATCCGAACCTCGTGCAAAAGAGATGGTTGGAGTTGATCAAGGACTATGACATGGGTATTCACTACCATCCGCAAGGCTAATGTCGCTGCCGATGCGCCAACGCAAAGCGCATTGCAATGCCTTGTTGCTCCGTGAAGTTCAACCCACCCTTCTAAAGGAATTTCAGCTGCCTCAACTTAGGTTTGTTGAGCATGGTTCCTCACGCCTTGGTTGTGCAACCAACCTTGGTAGATCGGATTAAGGTCGCCAACAATCGATGTTGGAATAAGCCGCATCAAGGAAAATGTCAAGAACGGAACACTAAGTGCTTCTCCGAGGATGAGCATGGTGTTGTAAGGTTCGGCAACGCCTTGTGGTTCCAAAGGACATGGAATTGCGGAATTTGATTCTCCGCAAGCCCATGACTCGCTTTTTGTCTATTCATCCCGGCCACAAAGATGTATCAAGACCTCCGCCGAGATTTTGGTGGACCCGAATGAAGAGGGAAATTGCGGTTCGTTGTCGAGTGCGACGCGGTGTCGCCGCAGTCAAGGCCGAGCATCGGGCCCAAAGCAGATCGCTTCACCTTTGCCTATTCCTCGAATGGAAGTGGATTCGATCGATGGATTTTATCACCGGTCTACCCAGTCGCTTAAGGGAAATGATGCCATTTGGGTCGCCATCGATCGCTTGACGAAGGTGGCTCATTTCATTCTCGCCAAGACGCAGCCAAGTGGGACTCCTAATGAGCTCTATATCGCTGCACTGTGAGTTTGCATGGATCCCAAGACGATCATTTCGATCGTGGTTCCCCTGCTCACTTCTCGATTTTGGCATAGTCTGCAAGTGGCTATGGAACCCATTTAACTTTAGCACCGCATATCACCTCAAACCGATGGTCGACCGAAAGGGTCAACCAAGTGTTGGAAGACATGCTTCGGCTTGCGCCCTCTCCTATGGAAAGAATTGGGAGAAATGCTTGCCTTTTGCCGAAGTTTTCCTACAACAACGGTTTTCGTGCCGCCTCTGATGTCACCTTCGAGGCCTTATACGGAGAAAGTGCAGAACCCCGCTAAATTGGTCTGAGACCGCGAAGACCATTCTTTGGCCCGACTCGATCAATGAGGCCGAGAGTCAAGTCCAAATTTTATTCGTGATCGCTTGCGCACACTCAATCTGTGCAAAAGAGCTATGCGGATCGCCGCGCCGTGAGTTGAGCTTTGAGCCTAATGACTTTGTTTATCTCAAAGTCTCTCCTTTGAAGGGCCATCAACGCTTCAAGGCCAAGGGAAGTTAGCTCCTCGATATGTCGGTCCCCACCGTGTTATCGAGAAGAAAGGAGCCGTTGCCTATAAGTTGGAGTTGCCACCGCACTCAAGGGGTACATGATGTTTTCCATGTGTCCCAATTAAAGAAGTGCTCCGTGTTCCAACAGAGGAAGCTCCGCTGGAAACTCTCGATGTCCGTGAAGATTTGACCTACAAGGAGCACCTGCTCGATCCTTGAAGAGGTCGAACGAAGAACGAGGAATCGTGCCATCAAGTTCCTTAAAGTTCAATGGTCAAACCATTTCAAGATGAAGCCACTTGGGAAAGGGAAGATCGCCGCGCGCACTATCCATCTTTCTTTATCGAGCGAGCCAAATCTCTGGACGAGATTTTTGTAAGGGGGAGGTTTTGTAACATCCCAAAATTGGCTTATGTTTAAAATGTAATAAAAATGAGGAGAAATTAAAACTTTTCTCCGATCTTGATTTTTGTACTCGGCCCATAATTTTGTAAATGAATTATGTGAAATCAAAATCAAATTGCCATTTGACACCAACACAAATCTCTTTCATGAAAATCTTGTGCCCAACCTTTGAAATAATTTTTCTTGGGTCTAGGGTTGATGTTTAACACTCGGAATTATTTCATAATTTTCAGAAATTATTTGATAATTTTGAGGCAAGTCAAACATTAGTCAAACTCCTAAATTAGCCTTCTGAATTTTTAGAGAAAATGCAGCATAAAAGTCTCTGAAAATTTGATATAAGGTTCATCATCCTGTTAGCAATCTCCATTTAAAATTTCATAATTTTGGGGTTTGTTTGCTACCCCAAATAATTCCTCCAAAATCAGCTATTCAAATTCAAACCCTAACCGGTTTTCACTGCTCTCTGTTCGATCGACTCGGCTCGAGCCACTTGATTTGGTCCAACCAACTAACCGCACCGCTCGGCCGCTCGGGCGCGAGTATTTGTGAGTCATTGATCGCATCAAACGCCCACGATCGCGCGAACGCTCGACCATCCGAACGCCGATCCATTCGAACCGCTGATTCTAAATCAGGGTCCACAATCGCGGAACGCTCGACCGTCCAACGCCGCGCAACGTGAACCGTAGGATCCAAATCAACGCCCGAGATCAAGCGAGCGCTTGAATCGTTATAATCGAACCGATCTATCTCACCGTCCGATTAAATCCAACCGCCGCTTGTCGCCTTCCTTCATTGCCGCCGCCGCCATACCAACAAAAAGAGGGTGAAAATGGCAGGGCGGTCGCCGGCGGTCTCTCTCTTTTGGCCAACGACTCAAAGATTTAATGCTTCCGTCTGCCGCTTCCATGGTCGCCGCCCTCCTCGAGTGCACGTGCTCCCATCGCCTCACCGACCTCAACACAAAGGCGGCCATTTTTCTTCCCGCTGTTTCTTCCTTGCTCTTCGCCTATAAAACTCCTCCAAAGGGCTTCCTTATCTTCCTTTGAACACTCGCAAGCTCCAAAGAACCTCTCTTGTGTTTGCTTGAGCTCAAAACTTGAAACCTTCAGTTGCCGCCATTGCCGAGCTTCAAGCTCTTCTGAAGGCGGTACTGGGTTCCATTTCTTTCGCCTTGCTCCTCTCGATTCCTCTCACCTCGGTGATCATTAACCTCACTGATTTGGGTTTTGGCCGCAGGAGCAGCTTAATTTTGATTTCCTTTCGGCCGAAAGCCCTATTTTTCTTCATCTGAGCAGCTCCAGCCCTCTCGGTGCCTTCTCCGTGCTCGTAACCTCTCTTAGTCCCTAGTTGCTTGGCACCCGCCGCTTGGACCGCAGCAGAGCTCATTTGCTATTTTCGCTTTTGACCATTTTCGTCATTTCTGCTATCTTCCGCTTGCCGGCTGTCTAGAACGCCGCAGCTGAAATTATTGGTTCCATTGTGCGCAAGTTTGTTAGCAACCCGCTTTGGGGCACTTGCTTGCACCGCCGCGCCGTAGTCGCCGGCGATGACCTCTCTTCCCGCCGCTTTGTCGGATGAAAACAGCGCGAAGTTTTGAACGTGAATTGACGTGGACCGCCGATCTTAGATCAACGATCCAGATCTCGAGTGAACGCTCGACCGTCCGAAGGTTCGATCCGGTGGACCGTTGATCCAAGATCAACGGCCTTATATGCGGTGAACGCTCGACCGCCTAACGCCCAGATTCACGCGGAACCGCTGGATCCAGATCCAACGGTGAGCGCTTAGGGTTTGTTAATCGCGCGCCAAGTAGCGCCGGGACGCGGACTGCCGGATCTTTGATCGACGCCTCGCTCGCCACGCCGATTTAATTCTCGGTTTTTCCGAAAGGATTTATTTGTCAACCTAAAAATGTAGTAACTTGTAAAATGCATAACTAATTCATTTCAAATCCTTTTCGTTGATTCAAATTTTGTTGGTTATGTTTTTGACTAAACTTTAATTTAAAAATGTTTCCAGCACTCAAGATAGCTCCGTAAAATTTTGCTAATGAATAGTAGCATTTTGATTTATGAAAGCCGAGCAAGATTGTTTTGGCCATATCTTTTGCATTAAGGATCCAAATCAATTGGTTCTTGTTGCATTAGTTCATAACAATCATGCTCTTTCTACTGTAAAAATTTGAGAGCTTTTTGTTGAAGTTGGCTGTTGGATCTTTTCGGTTTCTTTTGCCTTATTGGTTCTTTTTGGTTCTTTCGATAGGATCCGAAGAGCACATTGATACCGAGAGTGATCCTCAAAGAATATCTTGACCCACAACAAGCAGTGCAAGCGCTTGATCATATTAATCCTATTATTTTACAAGTTTAATATTTTGAATTCAACTGTATGTATGCATTGCTACTTTGTGTTAAATTATGGTTAGTTGATCCTATAGTTGCATAATCTGTAGGATATTGTTTATTCTCTACTACTTGAGCCTAGGTTATTTGCTGTGATTAGAGTTCGATGGATGAACTCTTGTCACTTAGTAGAACGCGAATCTTTATGCTTAGCCATGCTTAGTTCGGTAGCTTTGGGCGGTCATCGATTTAGTCGATGGCCTTGATCACACAAAAATTATTATTCTTCAATTATGTCCAAGACTTTGTGCTTTGTTAATTTTGTAAATCAAAACTGAAAATGAAAACCGATTTGGACTTGGGCATAATGGTATGTTGGTGTGGTGTTTTGGGTGTGATCGAATGGTGCCCAAGTCAACAAGGACCGAACATCTTGTTACACTAAACTAAGCACTATTGCAGCATTCAACCACATGAGGGATATATGGGACCCTCTTGACTTAGTACTTTGGCGTGTGTTATCTCCGAGTCGCAGGAGGAAAAGTTTTGTGTGTGTGTGTGAAACAGTCAGTGTTCTTGTGTTTGTGTTGGGTGTGCGGTGGTGGGATTGCCGGAAGGTTCTCCACCTCGAGGGCGCCGCAGCTTGTCCAAGGCTTTACCCGTGACGGTAGTTGTCCGAGGTCGGGCCACGACCCGACACAACGTATGGGTTTCTATCCATACTGCGACTCGGGTTAATACATAATATTGGAAACGCCTCGTAGGACTTAGCCGCGCTTGCATACCAAAGGCAAGGTGCTTAATCATGTGGCAAAAAGGCGGTCCGCATGTGGGTAAGTTGGTACACCTCGCAGGATAAAACTATTCGAATAGCCTCGCCCTAGGTTATGGACACGCTTGGGGAGGTCTTCCAAGAGTTAGACTACAACATTTGTTTTTAAAATTTAAAACTTGATATGGTTGGTATGAATGGGTAATTCATACTATTGTTGTGGTGACTATTGTTAGTCACCTGTGTTGTTGTTGTTTCATCTATCTGTTATTATTATTGTTCTTTCGGTTATTTGAACATTAAAAACAGATTTGTTAAATTGCTTTCAATCTATTATATTATTGCAAATGAAAACTCGCTTTATGCTAAAATGAACCCTACGGCCTACTTTTGATTAAGCTTGCATGTAGCATATGTATGTGTTTGTTATTCCACATGTAAGTCTTATGAGTACATTCAGTACTCACCGCTTTTGCCTACCGCTTTTGTTTGTAGGGGAAGAAGGTGAGCCCCTAGGGCCTCACTTTGTGAGATGTGCTTCGGTTTGGCGACTAGCTTGGCGGTCCTGGCGGTTGCCTTGTGGGTTAAAGGCACACCGATTGGTTTCTTTTGTTGTAGCCATCTTATGGCACTTTTGCTTCACTGCTTATTTTTGTTGTCTTTTTATTATTGGCTGGTTGGCCTCTTTGTAATGACTCGTTTAATATTATTAATACTGCTCGCTCGTGTTTCGCTCTATGTGGATGAATGGAATTGATACATAAATTTTGTGATGAGGTGTGTATATCGCGACTGGAAGTATACATGTCTCGAGTCTCGATTATCCGCTTTGTGATGCTAGGACCGAATGGATGGTTAAGATTAAGTTTGATAAACCGGGTCTCACAGAATTGAACGGTGTAGATCGCGACGACACACGGAGGGCTCGCAGACGGCCATAATCACGCATCGTCCGCGAGGAGATCAACGGCCGAAAACACGGAGATGGGGCGACGCTTGAACGCGGATAAAGCATGGCCCAGCTTGCACTGATTGGGACTCAAAATCGTTGGGTTCGAGCCACTACAGTGCCAAGGAGGGTTTAGGCCGGGAGGGTTAACCAAGCCTAATTCAAATCTTCAAGAGTTTGACCGGGGTTTTAAAATAGCAAATTGATTCGGAAAAATGTGAGATTTTGTAGAGAGACTACTGGCATAATACATGTCCTGAATAAAATTTAAAATCCACTGTTTCACCTTTTAAAATACTTAAATAATTTACTTAACCGAATAGGTTTTGTTTAGAGAATAAATATTTTTCTCATGATCTAAAATTTCAACAAAAATTATTTTTGGCCAAAATAATTCATCTAGTCTTTATTAAAAATACTTCCCGATCATCATACCAACATTGATTTGGTATTTTCTTTTGAAGTTTTAACAAGCTTGGGTTTAAGGTTAGAAATTGAGGAAGTTAGCTTGTAACATATTGCCTAATTTGCTGAAATTAACAGTGATGCTATGAACTGTAACATCCCAAAATTGGTTTGTGTTTCAAATGTAATAAAAATGAGGAGAAATTAAAACTTTTTCTCTGATCTTGATTTTTGTAATCAGTCCCATAATTGTTGTAAAGGAATTATGGAAATCAAAAATCAAATTGCCATTTGGACACCAACACAAATCTCCTTCATAAAAATCTTGTGCCCAACCCCTGAAAATAATTTTCTTTGAACCTAGGAGTGATGTTAACACCTCAGAATTATTTCATAATTTTCAGAAATTATTTGATAAATTTTGAGACAAGTCAAACATTAGTCAAACTCCTAAAATAGCCTTCTGAATTTTTAGAGAAAATGCAGTGCATAAAAGTCTCTGAAAATTTTATATATGGTTCCTTCTTCCGTCAAGCAAGCTCCAGTTAAAATTTCATAATTTTTGGAGTTTGTTAGCTATTCCAGATAATTCTCAAAGATCGCTTATTCAAATTCAAACCCTAGTCGGTTTTCACTGCCTTGTTCGACCGACTGCTCGAGCCACTTGACTCGCCCACCAACTAATCGCACCGCGCTGGGTCGATCGAGCGAAAGCAGCGTCGTTGATCGGCATCAAACGCCCACGATCGCGTGAACGCTCGACCATCCGAAAGGCCGATCCATATAAACCGTGGATTCTAAATCATGGCTCAGATTCGCGTGAACGTCGACCGTCCGAACGCCGCGCAATGTGAACCGAGGATCCAAATCAACGGTCCAGATTGAGTGAGCGCTTGAATCGCTATTATCGACCCGCTTTTTTCAAATTGCTCGATTTCAATCCAACTACCGGCGGCTATCGCTTACTCTCTCATTCGCCAAGGCCGCCATGGTCAACAAAGAGGGTGAAATTTCAGAGCGCGCAGCTGCCGGGTCACTTCTCTTTCGCCAACGGCTCTTCCGATTTAATGCTTCCGTCCCGCCGCTTCCATAGTCGCCGTCGCCTCGCTGTCACTTGTTCTGCCGCCTCACCGGCCTCAACACAGAGCCCCACCATTTTTCTTCCGCTGTTTCTTCCTTGCTCCTTCGGCTATAAACTCCCCTGGCTTCCTTAGCATCCTTTGAACACTCTTGAGCTCCAAAGACCATCGTTAGTGATGCTGCTCGAGCTCCATTTCGAATTTTGCTCTTGGCCGCCATTGTTGAGCTTCTGTCCTTCTATGAAAGTGGTGTTCCGCATTCTCTTTCAAAACCCTTGATTCCTCACTTCTTAGCCTCTCACCGAGTTTTAACCTCTCATTAATTTTGCTTTTGGCGTAAGAGAGCAGATCAATTTTGATTTCCAAGTCGGCCAAATCGCTATTCTTCTTCACCGAGCCACTCGATTCTCCCCTGCCTTCTTTGGGCTCAAAATTCTTATTAGTCCTTAGTTGTTTGGCACCCGCCTCCTTGGACCGCAAATTGAGCTCATTTATGCTGCTGGTCATTTTGAGTCTTCTCGTCATCTCCGCTTGTTTGCTGTTTCTAGACCGCCGCAGCCTAAAATTGTTGGTACCTTTGGGTGCGCAAGGTTGTTAGGAACTCATTTTAGGCTTTTGCTCGCGACCGCCATGGCCAGAAACGCCACGGCGAGCCAATCTTCCCCGCCAAATTTTGCCTGACGTAAACTGCTGAAGTTGAACTTGAGTCGCTATGACCGCCGATCTTTGGATCTACGCCCAAGATTGCGCTTTAGATTTGAATTAATCACGCCTAATCGTGGACCGCTGATCCAAGATCAACGGTCCGGATTCGAATGAACGCTCGACCGTCCGAAGGTTCGATCCGCGTGGACCGCTGGATCCAAGATCAACGGCCCTATGCGCAGGAACGCTCGACCGCCCAACGCCCCGGTTCACGCGGAACCGCTGATCCGATCCAACGGTGAGCGCTTAGGAAGTGTGAATCGCCGCCGCTGCTAGCACCGAACGCGGGCCGTCGGATCTTTGATCGACGCCTCGCTCGCCACGCCGCTTTAATTCCCGATTTCCAAAGGATTTATTTGTCAATCAAAATATGATAACTTGTAAAATGCATAACTAATTCATTTCAAATCCTTTTCGTTGATTCAAATTTTGTTGATTATGTTTTTAACTAGACTTTAATTTAGAAATGTTTTCAAACTCAAGATAGCTCCGTAAAATTTCGCTAATGAATAGTAGCATTTTGATTTATAAAAGCCGAGCAAAATGGTTTTGGCCATATCTTTTGCATTAAGAATCCAAATCAATTGGTTCTTGTTGCATTAGTTCATAAAAATCATGCTCTTTCTACTGTAAAAATTTGAGAGCTTTTTGTTGAAGTTGACTGCTGGATCTTTTCGGTTTCTTTTGCCTTATTGGTTCTTTTTGGTTCTTTCGATAGGATCCAAGAGCGCATTGATACCTAGAGTGATCCCAAAGAACATCTTGACCCACAACAAGGTGCAAGCGCTTGATCATGTTAATCCTATTATTTTACAAGTTTAATATTTTGAATTCAACTCGTATGTATGCATTGCTACTTTGTGTTAAAATATGGTTAGTTGATCCTATAGTTGCATAATCTGAGGATGTTGGTTATTCTCTACTACTTGAGCCTAGGTTATTTGTCGCGATTAGAGTTCGATGGATGAACTCTTGTCACTTAGTAGAATACTAATCTTTGTGCTTAGCCATGCCTAGTTCGGTAGCTTTGGGCTATCATCGACTTAGTCGATGGTCTTGATCACACAAAAATTATTATTCTTCCATTATGTCCAAAGACTTTGTGCTTTGTTAATTTTGTAAAGTCAAAATTCAAAATGGAAAATTGATTTGGACTTGGGCAAGTGGTTGGATGGTGGGTTATTGGGTTTGTGGTTGTCTTGCCTAAGTCAACAAGGACCGAACATCTTGTGTCACACTCTCCAGCATTTTTGCAGATTAACCACGCGAGAGGGATATGGGACCTCTTGACTTAGTACTTTGGCGTGGGTTATCTCCGAGTCGCAGGAGGAGCGCTGTGTGTGTTGTGTGAAAAAGGAATTGTGTTCTTGTGTTAAAAGGGTGGTGGAGTTTCCGGATGGACTCTCCACCGAGAGGCGCCGCAGCTTGTCCGAGGCTTTACCCGTGAGGGGTAGTTGTCCGAGGTCGGGCCACGACTCCGACACAACGTATGGGTTTCTATCCATACGGGCGCATGCTCATGAATAATTCACAATATTGGAAACGCCTCAGAGGACTTAGCCGCGCTTAAGATACCTAAGGAAGTGTGCTTAATAGCTTGGCAAAAAGGCGGTCCGCGTGTGGGTAAGTTGGTACACCCCGCAGGATAAATCTATTCAATAGCCTCGCCCTAGGTTATGGACACGCTTGGTTAGGTTTTGCAAGAGTTAGACTTCAACCTTTTAAATTAAAATTTGATATGGTTGGTATGAATGGGTAATTCATACTATTGTTGTTGTGACTATTGGGTTAGTCACTTCTGTGTTGTTGTTGTTTTCATCTACCGTTAATTTGTTGTCTTTTGCGCTTATTTGAACACTAAAAACAGATTTGTTAAATTGCTTTCAATCTATTATATTATTGCAAATGAAAACTTGCTTTATGCTAAAATGAAACCTACACCTCATCGTTGATTAAGCATGCATGTAGTATATGTATGTGTTTGTTATCCCACATGTAAGTCTTATGTAGTACATTCAAAGTACTCACCGCTTTTGCCTACCGCTTTTGTTTGTTGGGAAGAAGGTGAGCCCAAGGGCCTCACTTTTGTGAGATGTGCTTCGGTTTGGCGACTAGCTTGGCGGTCCTGGGCTGTTGCCTTGTGGGTTAAAGGCACACCGATTGGCTCTTTGTTGTAGCCATCTTATGGCACTTTTGCTTCCGCTGTTTAATTATTGTTGTCTCTTTTATTGTTGGCCGGTTGGCCTCTCTTTTGTAATGACTCGATTTAATATTATCAATACTCCTGCTCGCTCGTGTTTTGTTCTATGTGGATGAATGGAATTGATACACAAATTTTGTGATGAGGTGTGTATACGCACTGGAAGTATACATGTCTCGAGTCTCGATTATCCGCTTTGTGATGCTAAGACCGAATGGATGGTTAAGATTACATGTTTGATAAACCGGGTCTCACAAAGGTTTGTATCGAGCCATACCGACCGTAGTAACCCAAGTTGGTCGCCTTTAGGATATTTTGGAAAATCTTATTTTCAAAAGTATCAAATGATTTGTGAAAGCTTAAGGAATTATCGATTTTATTCCTTACCTATCTTGGCTTTCTCCTCTCATCTTACTCTAATTTGAGTTTTAAGAGTTGTTTTCTCTCATCTCCTTTTCAAAGATAATGTTATCGATTAAATGGGTTTTGGGAACCACCGAGTTTGGCAAATTGAAGTGCTTAGGGTTTTGAAGTTTCGGATCAAGGTTTCGCTAGAGGCTTGATGCGAACTGACCACACGCTTCAATTTCGCATAATGAGCTCAATGGTTTCGATGGGACCGCTGAGCTTGGCAAATTGAAGTGTGCCGATTTTGAAGTTTCTAGAATGGAAGACTTTACCGAAGCTTGATGCTAAATCGCTACAAAGAACCTCAATTTCCTGACAGCAAGCTCGATGGTTTCTAATAGGGTAGAAAAATGGGAGTTTAATCGACTAAAACTTGTGGGGTTAAAAAGGGTAAGATGTGATACTAGTTAGCTATGTATCTAACACTATTTTCGCTGATTGAACCTTGCTCTTTAGTGGTAATAGATCTTACCTTAATCTTCTCGCTTTTATCTTCTCAATCAATTACTGCTCATTCAATACGGGTTAGTTGCATTGGGAAGTTGAGCTTTGGTTTTATGATTCCTTGCCGTTTTTGGAGTTTTTTTTTAAGCAGGTTTAAGCTTATACACATACTGTTTTTGGCTTTCGGTTAGGGTGATATTCCATTCCCCTAGTCGTTAGCTTTTCGTTTTCTTTCGGCTTTGAATCTTTGAGTTTAGTTTTAACCAGAAATTTCTTGTAACAGATGGCCGGACGACTCAGAGCGCTAAGGCCACCACCGTCCGACGAGGATCTTCCTCCTCCTCCGACCATGGCCGAGGTCCTTCTTCGATCGAGCGCAACCGCAGAGGATGAGGGTTCTTCTCGACGCCATCGCCGAACACTTCCGCGCCTTACCGTGCTTCGTGATCCGCAAGGGAGTGGTCATCACCGCTGGGGACTCGCGGAGTTTCTTCGCACTCACCTTCTACGCCTTCTAGGTCCGAGGACTCGCTTGACGCATTTATTGGCTTCGCTCGTTGAGCGAAGCTCGCGATAGCGCAAAGGTCGAGCACGAGAAGGCGCTGTCGCGATCGCACCACCGGAGGGTGCAGCTTTGTCTTGGTGGGAGAGCTCGCCATGCACCGACGGCCACACCGCTACTTGGGAGGAGTTCCAGATCGCCTCCGCCGCCTCATATTCCTTCCGCTTGATGAAGTCAAGAAGAAGGAGTTCTTGTCGCCGCACAAGGACGCTTCTCACCACGGAGTACCTGCACGAGTTCAACCATTTGGCTCGTTATGTTCTAAGAGGTGGCCACCGATGAGGCCAAGCAAGAGAAGTTCAAGGATGGTTTGTCCGAGGAGCCGCAGGACAAGCTATCCATCGCTGACTTTCCGATTTCCGTGCCTTGGTGGACAAGGCCATCGCTGCCGAAAGACGCGGGAGAGCACTTGTGGATTCCCGCAGCGCAAGGGAGGCCCGCAAGTCAGCCAGCAGCGCTTCTTTCCGCTCCTGTTGGGCGCCTCCGGTCCCGCCCTCCGCCTTCAAGACTTCGAGATCGCCAAGACTCGCCTCGCCCTTCGCAGCCCGTGCCCCAATCACGCACTGCTGGGTCAGCCAGAGGCATCCGCGACACCGCGGATGTCACCGCTTCTTCAGAACGACAAGGGGCATTATGCAAATAATTGCCCCAAGAAGACAGAGTGCCCTCGCCCTAATGGAGGACGCGGCAAGGAGGTGGTTCTTCGCAGACCGAAGATAGTCCCTACTACCCAAGGCGTGGGTAAGTGGTCGCACAACCTCATCTCAACAGAGGAGGCACAGGAGGCGCCCGACGCTGTGTTGGGTACGCTCGTTAACTCTTATCCTCGCCATCGCTTTGTTTGATTCAGAGCATCTCATTCTTTTGTTTCGAGTCTTTGTCGCTATTAGTGAGCTCCTCTTTACTCCATTGTTGATCCCATTGCTCATTCGCCTCCGGTTTGGAGTTGAGAGTCAACTGAGTGTAGGGATGTCCCAATTGAGATCGAGGGAGTAAGATTCCTGCGAATCTTATCCTCCTCCCTTCAAAGAAGTCTAGATGTAATTCTTGGTATGGATTGGTTGTCTCAAAGATAAGGGACAAATCGATTGCGCCAAGAAGTGTGTCCTTCTATCTAGTCCTTCGGCGAGCAGTTCGCTGCCGAAGTCGCTAGGCCCGCATCTCTTCGCGCTTGAAGCGAAGCCCGCCTAGATATTGGTGAAGTCCCAACCGTCCGTGACTTCATTGATGTCTTTCCCAAGAACTTCCAGGATGCCACCAGCTCGAGACCTCGAGTTTGTCATTGAGTTGGTTCCTGCATCGCCCGATTTCAAAGAGGCACTATCGGATGCCACCGAACGAGTTGGTGGAATTGAAGAAGCAATCGAGTGAGCTGCAAGAAAAGGTTTCATCCGCCTAGCTCATCTCCGTGGGGTTGTCCTCGCAATCTTCGTAAAGAAGAAGGACAATACTTATGCATGTGCGCTGATTACCGTCCGCTTAATGAGGTAACGTAAAGAACAAGTATCCATTGCCCCGCATTGATGATCTCTTTGATCAATTAATCGAGCTCGAGTATTCTCCAAGATTGATTTGAGAATGGGATATCATCAAGTTCGATACGACCGAGGATATTCCAAAGACGGCTTTCTACTCGCTACGCTTGTATGAGTATACCGTCATGTCATTTGGCTTAACCAATGCTCCCGCTTTGTTCATGAACCTCATGAATTCGGTATTCATGGAGTATTTGGATAAGTTTGTCGTGGTCTTCATCGATGATATTCTCATCTATTCCAAGGACGATGAGGAACACGATGAGCATCCGAGGCTTGTGTTAGGCAAGCTTCGTGAGCATCACCGATGCAAAGTTCAGCAAGTGCGCTGCTCGTTGAAGGAAGTGGCCTTCTTGGGTCATATTCTTTCAGCAGAGGCGAGCTGCTGACCCTAGCAAGGTCAGCGATGTTCTTTCATGGGTTCACCTTACTCGTAACCGGCGCGGAGTTTTCGGCTTAGCGGATATTATCGCCGCTTTATCGAGAATTTCTCCAAGATCGCGGCCGATGACGGAGTTGCTCAAGAAGGACAAGAAGTTCTTGTGGTCCGATGCTTGTGAGGAAAGTTTCCAAGTACTTAAGAAGCGCTTGACCACCGCCTCCCGCCCTCGCCCTTCCGATATCCATCGAGGCTTCGATATCTTTGCGATGCTTCGCGAGGACTCTGCTGTGTACTTATGCAAGAAGGCAAGGTAGTGGCCTATGCATCAAGGCAATTAAGGACTCATGAACTCAACTATCCTACCCATGACTTGGAATTGGTCCGCGTGATTCATGCACTTAAGATTTGGCGACATTACCTAATCAGAATCGCTGTGAAGTGTATTCGATCACAAAAGCCTAAAGTATTTGTTCACCCAACCGATCCAACCTCGTGCAAAAGAGATGGTTGGAGTTGGTCAAAGATTATGACATGGGTATTCACTACCATCCGTGCAAGGCTAATGTCGCTGCCGATGCGCCAACCGAAAGCGCATTGCAATGCCTTGTTGCTCCAGGATGTCAACCCACCCTTCCGAGGAATTTCAGCGCCTCAACTTAGGTTTGGTTGAGCGTGGTTCCTCACGCCTTGGTTGTGCAACCAACCTTGGTAGATCGGGTTAAGGTCGCCAACAATGATGTTGGAATAAGCCGATCAAGGAAAATGTCAAGAACGGAACAACCAAGTGCTTCTCTCGAGGATGAGCATGGGTTGTAAGGTTCGGCAACGCCTTGTGGTTCCAAAGGACATGGAATTGCGGAATTTGATTCTCCGCTGGCCCATGATTCGCTTTTGTCTATTCATCCCGGCCACAAAGATGTATCAAGATCTCCGCTGTGATTTTGGTGGACCCGAATGAAGAGGGAAATTGCGGTTCGTTGTCGAGCGCGACGGTGTCGCCGTGTCAAGGCCGAGCATCGGCCCAGCAGACTACTTCAGCCTTTGCCTATTCCCGAATGGAAGTGGATTCGATCGATGGATTTTATCACCGGTCCCGCCTCAACATCCAAGGGCAAGGATTCCATCCGGTTGTCATCGATCGATTGACGAAGGTAGCCCATTTTTCGCCAAGACGACAAACCTTAGTGTGAGTCTACTAGCGGACCTCTATATTTCCGTGATCGCTCGCTTGCATGGTGTACCAAGACGATCGCTTCGGATCGCGTGCGCTTTTCACCGCTGTGTTCGAAGTGTTTGCAAGAGGCTATGGGAACCCGTCTCACATTTAGCACCGCATATCACCCCCAAACTGATGGTCAGACCGAAAGGGTCAACCAAGTATTGGAAGACATGCTCCGTGCTTGTGTTCTCTCCTATGGAAAGCATTGGGAGAAATGCTTGCCATTTGCCGAGTTTTCCTACAACAACAGTTTTCAGGCCGCCTCGATGTCACCTTTCGAGGCCTTATACGGAGAAAGTGCAGAACCCCGTTAAATTGGTCTCGAGACCGCGAAGACTATTCTTTGGCCCGACTCGATCAATGAGGCCGAGAGTCAAGTCCAAATTATTCGGATCGCTTGCGCATGTACCAATCCAGCAAAAGAGCTATGCGGATCGCCGCCGCCGTGAGTTGAGCTTTGAGCCTAATGACTTTGTTTATCTCAAAGTCTCTCCTTTGAAGGGCCATCAACGCTTCGCGCCAAGGAAAGTTAGCCTCGATATGTCGGTCCTACCGTGTTATCGAGAAGAAAGGAGCTGTTGCCTATAAGTTGGAGTTGCCACCGCACTCAAGGGGTACATGATGTTTTCCATGTGTCCCAATTAAAGAAGTGTCCTGTTCCAACAGAGGAAGTCCGCTGGAAACTCTCGATGTCCGTGAAGATTTGACCTACAAGGAGCACCCTGCTCGATCCTTGAAGAGGTCGAACGAAGAACGAGGAATCGTGCCATCAAGTTCCTTAAAGTTCAAGGGTCAAACCATTCAAGATGAGGCTACTTGGGAAAGGGAAGATCGCCTCCGCAAGTGCACTACCCCTTTCTTTGCCGAGCGAGCCAAATCTCTGACGAGATTTTTGTAAGGGGGAGGTTTTGTAACATCCCAAAATTGGTTTGTGTTTCAAATGTAATAAAATGAGGAGAAATTAAAACTTTTCTCCGATCTTGATTTTTGTAATCAGGCCCATAATTGTTGTAAAGGAATTATGGAAATCAAAAATCAAATTGCCATTTGGACACCAACACAAATCTCCTTCATAAAAATCTTGTGCCCAACCCTGAAAATAATTTTCTTTGAACCTAGGAGTGATGTTAACACCTCAGAATTATTTCATAATTTTCAGAAATTATTTGATAAATTTTGAGACAAGTCAAACATTAGTCAAACTCCTAAAATAGCCTTCTGAATTTTTAGAGAAAATGCAGTGCATAAAAGTCTCTGAAAATTTTATATATGGTTCTTCTTCTGTCAGCAAGCTCCAGTTAAAATTTCATAATTTTTGGAGTTTGTTAGCTATTCAGATAATTCCTCAAAGATCGCTTATTCAAATTCAAACCCTAGCCGGTTTTCACTGCTCCTTGTTCGATCGACTTGCTCGAGCCACTTGACTCGCCTACCAACTAATCGCACCGCGCGGGTCGATCGAGCGCGAGTTGCAGCGTCGTTGATCGGCATCAAACGCCCACGATCGCGTGAACGTCGGACCATCCGAGCGCCGATCCATATAAACCGCTGATTCTAAATCAGGGCTCGATTCGCGTGAACGCTCGACCGTCCAACGCTCGCGCAATGTGAACCGTGAGGATCCAAATCAACGGTCCAGATTGAGTGAGCGCTTGAATCGTTATTATCGACCGTTTTTTCACCGCTCGATTTCAATCCAACTACCGCGGCTATCGTTTACCTCCATTCGCCAAGGCCGCCATGGTCAATGAGAGGGTGAAATTTCAGAGCGTGGCAAATGCGCGGGTCACTTCTCCTTTCGCCAACGGCTCTTCCGCATTTAATGCTTCCGTCCCGCCGCCTCCATAGTCGCCCGCCTCGTTGTCACTTGCTCCCTGCCGCCTCACCGGCCTCAACACGAGCCCCACCATTTTTTCTTCCTGCTTCTTCCTTGCTCCTTCGGCTATAAACTCCCCCTGGCTTCCTTAGCATCCTTTGAACACTCTTGAGCTCCAAAGACCACCTAGTGATGCTGCTCGAGCTCCATTTCGAATTTTGCTCTGGCCGCCATTGTTGAGCTTCGGTCCTTCGTGAAAGTGGTGTTCCTGCATTCTCTTTCAAAACCCTTGATTCCTCAGCTTCTTAGCCTCTCACCGAAGTTTTAACCTCTCATCAATTTTGCTTTTGGCAGTAAGAGAGCAGATCAATTTGATTTCCCAAGTCGGCCAAATCGCTATTCTTCTTCACCCGAGCCACTCGATTCTCCTGCCTTCTTTGGGCTCTGTACCCCTTATTAGTCCTTAGTTGTTTGGCACCCGCCCCTTGGACCGCACTGAGCTCATTTATGCTTGCTGGTCATTTTGAGTCTTCTCGTCATCTCCGCTTGTTTGCTGTTTCTAGACCGCCGCAGCCTAAAATTGTTGGTACCTTTAAAGCGCAAGGTTGTTAGGAACTCATTTTAGGCTTTTGCTCGCACCACCGCTGCCAGAAGTCGCTGGCGGCGAGCCAATCTTCCCGCCAAATTTTGTCTGACGAAATCGTTGAAGTTGAACTTGAGTCGCTATGACCGCCGATCTTTGGATCTACGCCCAAGATTGCGCTTTTAGATTTGAATTAATCACGCTTAATCGCTGGACCGCTGATCCCAGATCAACGGTCCGGATTCGAATGAACGCTCGACCGTCCGAAGGTTCGATCCGCGGGACCGCTGGATCCAAGATCAACGGCCTTATGCGTAGGAACGCTCGACCGCCAACGCCCCGTCTGACGGAACCGCTGGATCCGCATCCAACGGTGAGCGCTTAGGAAGTGTGAATCCGCGCCGCAGTAGCACCGAACGCGGCCGCCGGATCTTTGATCGACGCCTCGCTCGCCACGCCGCTTTAATTCCCGATTTCCGAAAGGATTTATTTGTCAACCTAAAAATATGATAACTTGTAAAATGCATAACTAATTCATTTCAAATCCTTTTCGTTGATTCAAATTTTGTTGATTATGTTTTTAACTAGACTTTAATTTAGAAATGTTTTCAAACTCAGATAGCTCCGTAAAATTTCGCTAATGAATAGTAGCATTTTTGATTTATAAAAGCCGAGCAAAATGGTTTTGGCCATATCTTTTGCATTAAGAATCCAAATCAATTGGTTCTTGTTGCATTAGTTCATAAAAATCATGCTCTTTCTACTGTAAAATTTGAGAGCTTTTTGTTGAAGTTGACTGTTGGATCTTTTCGTTTCTTTTGCCTTATTGGTTCTTTTTGGTTCTTTCGATAGGATCCAAGAGCGCATTGATACCGAGAGTGATCCCCAAAGAATATCTTGACCCACAACAAGCAAAAAGCTTGATCATGTTAATCCTATTATTTTACAAGTTTAATATTTTGAATTCAACTGTATGTATGCATTGCTACTTTGTGTTAAAATATGGTTAGTTGATCCTATAGTTGCATAATCAGAGGATGTTGGTTATTCTCTACTACTTGAGCCTAGGTTATTTGTCATGATTAGAGTTCGATGGATGAACTCTTGTCACTTAGTAGAATACGAATCTTTGTGCTTAGCCATGCCTAGTTCGGTAGTTTTGGGCGATCATCGACTTAGTCGATGGTCTTGATCACACAAAAATTATTATTCTTCCATTATGTCCAAAGACTTTGTGCTTTGTTAATTTTGTAAAGTCAAAATTCAAAATGGAAAATTGATTTGGACTTGGGCAAGTGGTTGGATGGTGGGTTATTGGGTTTGTGGTTGTCTTGCCTAAGTCAACAAGGACCGAACATCTTGTGTCACACTCTCCAGCATTTTTATGATTAACCACGCGAGAGGGATATGGGACCCTCTTGACTTAGTACTTGGCGTGGGTTATCTCCGAGTCGCAGGAGGAGCGTGTGTGTGTTGTGTGAAAAGGAATTGTGTTCTTGTGTTGGGTGTGTGGTGGAGTTTCCGGATGGACTCTCCACCTCGAGGGCGCCGCAGCTTGTCCGAGGCTTTACCCGTGAGGGGTAGTTGTCCGAGGTCGGGCCACGACTCCCGACACAACGTATGGGTTTCTATCCATACGGGCGGCTCGCGAATAATTCACAATATTGGAAACGCCTCAGAGGACTTAGCCGCTGCAAGATACCTAAGGAAGTGTGCTTAATAGCTTGGCAAAAAGGCGGTCCGTGTGGGTAAGTTGGTACACCCCGCAGGATAAATCTATTCAATAGCCTCGCCCCAGGTTATGGACACGCTTGGTTAGGTTTTGCAAGAGTTAGACTTCAACCTTTTAAATTAAAATTTGATATGGTTGGTATGAATGGGTAATTCATACTATTGTTGTTGTGACTATTGGGTTAGTCACTTCCTGTGTTGTTGTTGTTTTCATCTATCGTTAATTTGTTGTCTTTTGCGCTTATTTGAACACTAAAAACAGATTTGTTAAATTGCTTTCAATCTATTATATTATTGCAAATGAAAACTTGCTTTATGCTAAAATGAAACCTACATGTTTCATCGTTGATTAAGCATGCATGTAGTATATGTACAGTGTTTGTTATCCCACATGTAAGTCTTATAGTACATTCAAAGTACTCACCGCTTTTGCCTACGCTTTTGTTTGCAGGGAAGAAGGTGAGCCCCAAGGGCCTCACTTTTGTGAGATGTGCTTCGGTTTGGCGACTAGCTTGGCGGTCCTACGGTTGCCTTGTGGGTTAAAGGCACACCGATTGGCTCTTTTGTTGTAGCCATCTTATGGCACTTTTGCTTCCACTGCTTAATTATTGTTGTCTTTTATTGTTGGCCTTGGCCTCTTTTGTAATGACTCGATTTAATATTATCAATACCCTGCTCGCTCGTGTTTTGTTCTATGTGGATGAATGGAATTGATACACAAATTTTGTGATGAGGTGTGTATATCGACTGGAAGTATACATGTCTCGAGTCTCTGATTATCTGCTTTGTGATGCTAAGACCGAATGGATGGTTAACATTATGTTCGGATAAACCGGTCTCACATGAACAACATCTTATTATCGCTTATTAAAGCCGAGGTGTTAAAGATTGGGATGTTTACAGTTGTATGCTTACGCTTAGGTCGGATATACCGCATTCGATCCTTAATCGACTTTAAGTAGAATCACCTCTATCTACTTGTGATACACACATCTCACATTGCTCAGAATATAATATAACTTTCCCGTGTCGAAACCTAGGTTTTGTATTTTTATTTTTATGCAAAATAACATAGGTACACCCCTCTGTACATTCTTTTCAAAATTTCCCAAACTCATGTATATCATATCATCTGTTTTCAAGTTTTAGAAAAGACTATCGCTCTAGTAGGCATTTGTGCGATGTTCACACTAAAAACTCCTAATTTGACATTGTCTATTTCCTAAACCATATCCTAATGGCTACAATAGTGAGGGAAACAATATTTAAAGGAAATTAATGGATCAATTAGGGTTACAATTACCGATATCCCAAACAAAGCAATTTTGCATCAACATACAAGCATGCATAATAGATTTTTCAAAAATAAGTACAATAGTTGAAATAGTAGGATCAATATGATCAAAGGGGGTGCTTTCCTTGCTCTAGTTGTTCTAAATACGACAATGGATGGTCATCGAAAATATTGTTCAATTATCAATGTCTAATCAAATGAGCTCAAACAAATTAAATAAGGTAAAATATTTTCAATAAAGAACTAAATCCAAAATTTTTTCCACAATCTAGTAGAATTTTAGATAAATTTAGAAAAAAGTGTAATCTCATTTGGAATTTTTATGCAAAAGTTATTAATGTTTCAATTTTGTTCGGTTTGAAAAATTCTGAAAAAGAAAAGGTGATGTCGATGACGTATTTCTGAGTTTTACGCTTTCCAACAGAGAAAGCATACTCTTATTTACATTCTAGTGGGATTTATGCTTTCCAGTAAAGAAAACATATTCTCCTCTCGAAGTTTTATCGAGGTTTACGCTTTCCAACCGAGTAGGCGATTTCTCAAAACTAAAGTGGCTTTCTCTTTTTATGGATTTTCATAAATCTTACATGTGGGGTTGACTTGTTAGTCACTCATTTCTTTTATTTATTGATTTCGTTTTATAAACATAGAGGGGTCCCACATGTCATAGACTCATCTACTAAAAACATTTAGAATTAGATTTTGGATTAACTATTTGGCTGGTGCCACCTGTCATTCACTCCTTAACATTAACCACTGTCATTAAGCATTAATCAACCCTTAAACTCGTGGGTGCCACTGGCAGAGAGATAGAGCGAGATGAGCAGCAAGCATGCACGCGCAACAATGAAGAAGAGAAGCTCGCGCAGAAAGGCTCAGGGAAATTCAGAAATGGGTAGAGGGAGCCAAGGCGATGCAAGGGGAAGTGAAAGTAGCTGGATATTTGGACGGGATCGACGATGTGACAACACTGGTATGGGACTCTGTGAGACATGGCCTTCATGCTAGGGGTGTATACATGGTGGCTTTGGGGCTCAAATCAGCTTAGGGTGCTGTCGCAAAGGTTTTGGGTGGGGCTCTGGGCACTACGGTCACTTGAGGCGAGCCGACGGTGACTTCCTGCGGCTGCACCAAAGGCCTCATCGATGAATTCAGTGTGTTTTACATTACTCAAATTAATTGTCCCACGGCGGCACCAAAGGCCTCATCGATGAATTCGGTGCATTTTACATTACTCAAATTAATTGTGCCTTAAGCTCTTGTAGCTCACCACGATCACGAGGAAGCTGAGAGCAAGGTTGGAGAGGAGCTGAGATGGCTTGACGGTGATGATCAGTAGCGGCGGCGACATGCTTGACGATGATGGATCACCCTGAAGGAATTCAACTTAAATAAAGCGCATGCATAGCCTCAGGAGGGGTCGTAGATGGAGAAAACTACCTCGGTGAGGTTAAGGGCTCATCGGAGAGACGTTGCCATCGATGGCAGCGGCGGAGATAGGGACACTCATGGTGGCACTCAGTGTGGGCGAGGATGGCTGAAATAAGTGGCGCGAGAAGGTTCAGTGAGGTGAGGCGATGCTCAAACGAGGCACAAAGTCTACGGGGACTCACCGATCTTGGACGGTGACCTAGGCGTTAGAGATGAGGAAGAAGATCTAATTACAGCGCTACACTACAATCGAAGAGCAGAGAAGTGAGGGGATGATTGAGTGAGCAAAATGGCACAAGATGAAATGCTTGTTGAGGATTTAGGGCACCGGGACATGGTTTTTGCTTTGACGGAGTGCGTACGCTATGGCTCGAGACGACGGAGTGTTCTAGGTGAATGAGTGAATGAAACTTACCGTGGAGGGGACGAATGGAAATGGCAGGGTAAGTGAAGTGTTTTGACATGCTTGGGAGAGTTTCAAGTAGCTAGTAGGGGGCGAGAATGACAACAAGATCATGGTGGCCAGCTTCTCGCAGCTTTCTCTCGGTCCGGTAGGGAAAACGGCCATCAATGGGGTGGGTGAGGTAGGCGTAACCCGCGAGATGATGGGGTGGTTGGAGGTCAAAACAATGGATCTGACGGCAAAACTCATGGGCGACATACGGAGTCTGGGCATGGAGCGCAAGACCGTGAGGGAAGGACGAGGTGAAAGAAAGCTCCTAACGTGTGGGTCCCGCACGTTAATGAGAGGAGAGAGAAAACAAATCAGGATTTTGGATTTAAGTGGCTAAGGGCTTTGCTAAATTTTTGTACCAAGCAAACAAGGTCCGAATTTTATGAAAATATTTGTGTGGGCTTCTGATGTAGTATAGTTTCTTATGGAAATTTTCCACAACTTTATATCACTTTTGAATTTTCAAAAAATTATTGCAAGTTTATGTTTTTGTGGATATCGTGAGGATATGTGCACGATCTCGTGATGATGAGTCAATTGGCAATGGCGTTGTTGGTTTGCAAAATCTCGCTGGTTTGTTTCAAGGTCGCCGCACCACCTGCGGTCTCGATCAGGTGTCGGGCGGTCGATCGCCCGTGGAGGAGTCCGACGGCCATGGTGGCCGGTCCGACCGCCAAAATGTTTTTAGGTTTTTGAGCCGGGCCAAAATAGGTTGTGTAGGCAAGTGAGGGAGTCTCCGGATGTGGTCCCATCATTTTTGAGCTCCCAACCAAAAGTTCTATTCGCTTGAAATTTCCGTAAGGTTTCGAATTTCACGCTGAATTTTGGTCTTTTGACCGTCCGACGCATTGCTAGGGAGCGGTCCGACCGGCATGAAATCGGTCGGACCGGTCCTGTGGGGCGGTCAGACCGGCAATGGCTTGGAGGTTAGCCAAGTTTGCATTGAGTTGATTTTGATTGTGTTTCATGTATGGTTATCAATGCTTTATTGATGTATATTGCATTGCGGAGCTAACGTGGGTCAAGTTGTGAAGAACTTGTTCCCTAAACAATTTGTTTGTCTATTGTCGCAGGTGTGGCTTGCGTGTCAACGACGCCAACGGTGAGTGGATCGACTACGCTTGGAGAGCCGAGGTCCGTAACGATCGTGGATACCGTGAGGTCGTCGTGACACAAGCATGGTGCGAATGGGCAAGATGGATCGAACGGTGGTTCGACATACCGTTGGATCAAAGCGGTGTGGATATCTGCAAGTCTCGGGAGGTTCCGATGGGATTCGGACAAGAGAGGCTTGGCGACGCGATGAGAACCGCTGATCAACCTACACGTGGTGAAGCAGGCGATTGCTTCAATAGTTGTGTGTGTGGGTCCCATGTGTAAGTGACCCCAAAAGTGAAACCCTAGCTCTCTAGTATAAATAGAAAAGGGGGAGATGGAAAACCTTTGAAGCATTTCATTTAGCCCCTTCTTCCTTTTTCTAGGGTTTGGAGGAGAGGAGAGGAGAACTAGGGTTTGGAGTGTGCTCCTTGTTGAGCTCTTGCCCTCCTTGTTGGAGAGGCTTTGTAAGCATCTTGTGTGACCGAACAATCTTGTGATGCTCAATTGAAAGATCATTTGCTCCCTTTGTGTTCTTCTCCCCTTTTGGATGATTTTGGTGCTTCCTTGATTCAAAGGTTTATGCTTGGTCTCTTGGCCTTCTTTATCTTGCTTTGATGTGTGGGATTACTCCTAGAGTCATCTAGATCATCAACCCCCACAAGCAAGTCTTGAATCAAGATTTTCATATTTCTAGGGTTTGTGCACTTCTTTGGTAAAATCTCGAGAGATCGATTCTCGCAAGTGGATCCGACGGATCGTCGCTAGAAATAGGTCTCTAATATCTTTAGGAGGTGTGCTCAAATTTGGTCAAGTTTTATTGGTTGAATCAAAAGTTGGATCAAATTTCGCTTTGGATTTGGGTGGAGTTTTTCGCTTCGATCGAACCGGTCGATCGGGTTGCAACGGCGGTCCGACCGCTGCGGTATTCGATCACTGGTTTGCCGGTCGAATCGCTGCCCACCGTCCGACCGCTAGTTGGTTGCCGGCCGATCATTGGTTGACCGTCGGTCCGATCGCCTCGTGGTAGCCTGGCCGACCGCCAAGATCGTAGATCGTAACAAAGTGAGTTCTTTTCACTATTTGTGTCGTGGTTGAGGGGTTTATCGAATCCAACACAAGGCTTCCACAGGCGCTTACTAATCTTCTTAGCTTTCATAGCTAAAGGAGTAAAGTTCGTGTTGTATTTGATTTAGGCGAGAAAGTTTTGAAAGCGCCTATTCACCCCCTAGTCGCTTTTACGGTCCTACAAGTGGTATCGAGCTTGCTAGCTCTTCTCATAGATCTTAACCGGTCTTTGGAGCCATGGCGATCGACAAGTACTCAACCAAGCCACACATTTTTGAGGGAGTTGACTTTGCATACCGAAGGCTCAGATGCAAGCATATATCGAGGCTCAAGGGCACGCTATTTGGCTAAAGGTGAAAATCCTTATGTCGTGCCACCGATGACGATATGATCACCCGCATGTGGAGGCCAACAAAGAAGGCTCGAATTATTTGATCCAAGGCCTTAGTCGATCCGAGTTTGAGCGTGTTGCTCACTTGCGGTCCGCTTCACGAGATCCGCGACACTTTGTGACTATCATGAAGGGTCCATCGCGATCAAGGAAGTGAGATGTAACCACCAAGAAAGTTTACTCAAAGATCGAGCAAAGGCCCGTGAGTCTTTGGATGAGCTGGGAAGATTCTCTAAGATTCTTCATGATCTCCGCTACGTTGACTTGATATTTTCTCGACCAAAATGCACGCCACCTTCGGGTGCTCTTGATGTGAAGGTCCTGGGAATGAAGATCACTTCCATCAATGACAACATCACATGAGTGAGCTTACCATGGATAAGCTTTACTCGAGGTTGAAGACGCATGAGATTGATTTTATCTCGCCTCCCAAGACAGAGTCGATGGCATTAGTGGTCGATAAATCCAAGGGTTGTTCTTCGAGTCTCTTGATTGTAGCTCATCCGGTTTTTCATTATCCGCTTACATTCTTTAAGTGATGAGCAACTAGAGAAACCGCCCGAGGATGACTTAGCCCTCCTTTCCACCAAATTCACAAGAGCGTATAACAAGGTGAGGAATAGGAGGAGAAGTGGACCTATCACGTGCTTCAATGTGGTGAGCCAAACCACATTCGCTCCAGTGCCCCAAGCTAAAGGGCAAGGAGGAGAAGGAGACACAAGACATCCCTGTGAGAGGGATGCTAAACCCAAGAAGACAAACTATCGCAAGTTTGTCACCGGTCCTTGCCGCCTAGAGAATGTCAATATGAGCGATGTGGACTCTGAACGGAGGACGACGAGAGTGACTCGTGGCAAGAAGAAGGCGATGACTTCACCCAAGATGTGTTTCATGGCCAAGAACAACCACGACAAATGACTCCTCCAACGATGAGGATCCTTTTAGTGATCCTCGATGAGGTATGCCCTTCTATTGTCGACATGAAAAGGGCGCTGGTGCTTGTTGAATGTAAATTGCATAAGCAAGTAAAAATGATTAAGAAGGTGATATTATGATTGATAATTTGAACCTAGAAGTTGTTAGGCTTAAATCTATTAATCTCGATGATATTTGTGAATCTCGCACTAGCTTGCTTAATGACTTGACAAGCTTGAAATCGCTCATTCCTCCGCACTAATCAACTTAAAGATGCTCTCGATGAACTAGAATCTCTCAAGTCTAGTTCTCGCTTGCTTAGATGCCATTTCACTTGATGTGACCGCCATGGAAGCTATCCCTTTAACTTGCTCAAATTGTGCTTTGCTTGAATTAAAACCGATAGCTCCTTAAAAGAATTGCAAAATTTGATGCTAGTCACACATGCTCTCATTGTAAGAATAATAAGATTAAGATGCAAGAGATGAAAGAAATGCTAGTTTACTCTAGAGTTGCATCTTGTGAAAATTGTCCCAAGCTTACAATTGAGATTGAAGCCTTAAACAAGACCCTTGAAGAAAAGGCTAAAATTGAAAGATCCATGTCTTTTATCGCTTCTAAGAAAGTTATTGATTCTAACTCTTGTGCTTTAAATGTCAAGTTGAAACCATGATTAATCGATTCAAGAGGCATTTAGAGTCAAATTTAAGGAGCAGCTTGAATAGGATTAGAGAATCCTATTGTGTGTCTTGTGAGGCCTTCAAGGTGGAAGTGGCCCTTCTTAAGAGTAAGAGCAATGAGGTAATCAAGTCTAGCAAGTGCACTAGATGTGAGGGTTTAATGAAAGAGAATGATTACCTCAAGGTGACTCTTGAGAAGTTTTCAAGTGGGAAAAAGAAACTCAACATGATTCTTGATCAATCCAAGGTGAGCGTGAAAATAGTGGTCTAGGTTTCAACCCTAGAGCATTCCAAGAAAACCCACCTAGGATTGCTAGAGTTGTGAAGAATGGTTTGTTTGAGCTAGAACCTCCTAAGCCATCCGGGTTGTTTTCAAACCACTGGTTTTGCTCAAACTCTTTCTCGCAAGAAAGGTGCTTTCACTCATTCTGCATGCACTCTCAAAAGGTCCAAGACTATTGCACCTTCTCGCAAGAAAGAAGGCCATACTGCTGAGTTCTCGCTCCTGAGAGCAAAACTTGAGAGAAAAGAGAGGATGAGCGCCCTAAGATCCATTAGAGGAGTCCTTCTCCAACTGTAGTCTCTAGAGCTAGGCACTGCTTATCGCACCACACATAGGCCTAGATTTGTAGAGAACTTTGTAGACTCTTTTGGTGGGTCTAGGCAAGTGTTGGATTAGGACATCGTGAGGAGAGACCACTGTAGCACCTAGACAGGGGAGTATCGATCTTTGGTAGATCGCTTTGAGAGGTCTAGGTGGTTCTCATGTGCATCCTTATGATTTTATTCCCGATCATGTTTCGCTATTTCTATCGCCGCTTCCTGACATCGTGCTTCTCAAGATCGATTCTCGATCATTTATCACTAACCCCAAGATCGAGGCACGGATGTTTTCTCGATTGTGCTTTTAGGTCCGTGCATGCGAGGAAGGAGGACATATGGCTTGTTGACTCGGTGTTCTCGACATATGACCGAGATTCTAGATGGTTCTCTCCTCACACGCATCCGCAACGAATTGATTACATTTGGGGATGCTTCTACGGACCGTGATCGCAAAGGGCACCGTGGCGCCAACGACAAGTTCATGCTAAAAGACGCCGCTTGGTAAGTAAGTCGAGGTATAATCTTCTATCTGCTTTCACCGCTTGATGAGGGTCTAGAAGTGAGGTTTAAGAGAGGTGAGTGTAGAGTTCTAGATTCCTGTGAGCTTGTTTTTGAGATCTCCAGATTTGAGAAGATCTTCAGGCAAATTTCAAGATTTCTTCGCTTCCACCCTAGGTGTCTTGTAGCCTCCGATTCTCATGACCTTGTTTTGTGGCATCGTAGACTTGGGCATATAGGTTTTGATCATTTGTCTAGAGTCGCTTGCAAGGACTTGATTAGAGGTTTGCCTAGGTCAAGGTCGTTAGAGATCTTGTGTGCTCACCTCAGAGACATGGTAAGATGGTGTCCGCTTCCCATCCACCTCTTACTTTGGTAATGACTGATGGACTGTGACAACTTCTTCACTTAGATACAGCTTGGTCCTTCTAGAGTTCACCACCGTGGGAAATGGTATGTGCCGGTGGTTGTGGATGATTACCTGTATTCATGGGTTTATTTTCTTGCTTCTAAGGACGAAGCATTTGGATTCTTTAGAGATTTGGTCCTTAGAATTGTGTTGATATACCCGAGCTTTGAGAGCCATTAGAGTGACAATGGGACAGAGTTCAAGAATTCTTCTTTTCTACCTTCTCGACCGATAGGGGAATTGAGCATCGCTTTCTTCTCCTAGAGTTCCCCAACAGAATGGTGTTGTAGAAAGGAAGAATGTAACCCTTGTAGAGATGGCTCTGACCATGCTAGATGAGCATTCTACTCCTAGGAGATTTTAATGAGGCGATCTCATCGCTTGTTATATCTCCAATAGGGTTTTCTTGAGATCTGTGGTTGGGAAGACCTCTTATGAGCTTAGATTTGGTCATTCTCCCAAAGTCTCTCATTTCAAGATTTTGGTTGCAAGTGCTTCATTCTTAAACATGGCAATCTTGATAAATTTGAGTCTAGATGTTTTGATGGCATATTTCTTGGATATCCCGCTCATTCTCGTGGCTATCGTGTTTTTAATGTTGATACTAACAAAATTGTTGAGACTTCATGGTCACTTTGATGAGGCTAGTCCTCGTATTAGACCCGATGCTTCGTGTACACAGTGTTCCCAAATTCAAGGAAGCATCTTCGCCGATGATGACTCGAGGATGAAGAACCAAACCATCCTCCCCGCTACCTCCGAGAGGGTGGAGAGCCCGCCACTACTACTTGGGCCACTGAGCAGCCTCCTCCTATCCCCACCGACGATCCGAGTGGCTCTGCTCCTACCTCCACAACTCATGAGGTAGAGGCCACTCGCACCAGAGCACCTCTTCAGATACAAATGACAACATCCACCGAGCAGATGATTGGGGATCTTCAAGAGCGAGTCACTCGCCTGTGTTTATTTCTCCCGATTCTCATGCACATTCTCGCTTTGTCGCTTCTTTTGAACCCCGAGATATCACCCATGCTTTATCCGATGCCTCTTGGGTCAATGCCATGCATGAAGAGCTTGAAAATTTCGAAAGAAACAAAGTCTGGTCTTTAGTTGAGCGACCTTCTGATTCTCATGTTATTGGAACAAAATGGGTTTTTAAAAATAAGCAAAGTGAGGATGGATTGGTTGTTCGCAATAAGGCTAGACTTGTAGCTCAAGGTTATTCCTGTGTAGAGGGCTTAGACTTTGAGGAGACCTTTGCTCCAAAGAGCTAGATTGGAGGCCATTCGCATTCTTTTAGCATTTGCAACATCCAAGGGTTTCAAGCTTTTTCAAATGGATGTTAAAAGTGCTTTCTTGAATGGCTTCATAGAAGAAGAGGTCTTTGTCAAGCAACCTCCTCGGTTTTGAAAATCAAAATTCCCAAATCATGTTTTTAAACTCTAAAGCCCTCAGATGGATTGAAACAAGCTCCTAGAGCTTGGTATGACAGCTTAAGAGTTTCTTGCTTGAAAATGATTTCAAAATGGGAATGGTTGATAAAACCTTGTTCACTCTCGTGCATGGCGTTGATTTCTTGTTGGTTCGATTTATGTGGATGATATTATTTTCGTGGTTCTTCTCATGCTTTGGTGTCTAGATTTTCGATTCGATGAGCAAGGAGTTTGAGATGAGCATGATGGGAGAGCCGACATTCTTCCTTGGTCTTCAAATCAAGCAACCGAAAGAAGGCACCTTCGCTCACCGTAGTAAGTATACAAAGGACCTTCTTCGCGCTTCAATATGGGAAGCAGAGGCCAATGTCTACTCCCATTGCTACAACCACCGTGGCCGGACCCCGATGAGGATGGAGAGTCCGTGGACCGTAGGAGTACCGCAGATGATTGGCTCCTCCTCTATCTTACAAATACGAGGCCGACATACACCCGCCAGATGTCCGTGCGCCGCTTTCCAGCTTCCTCATGGTTCTCATCGCAAGCAAGACGTCGATATTCGTGTATCTTCAAGATACGCTTGACTTTGACTCGTATTCTTCTTCTTCGCTCTTTCAATTCGAGCATTTTCTCGATGCCGATTTCACGAATGTAGAGTGGATAGGAAGAGTACTTCCGCACTTGTCATTTCTTGGGCACATCTCTTGTTTCTTGGTCTTCTAGAAAATGCCTTCTGCTGTACATACCACACCGAGGCCGAGTATGTAGTCGCCGCCGCTGGTCGCCTCGTGTTCTCTCGATTTTATCCACGCTGGGACTATGGGTTATCTTTGGGAAGTGTTCTCTTTCTCGGATAACACTTCGCAATTAATATTGCCAAAACCCAAAGGCAACATTCCCGTGACTAAACACATTGATATTCGATTTCATTTTCTAAGAGACCATGTTGAGAAAGGTGATGTTGTGCTTCACTTTGTAGAGTCCGAGCAAAAATTTGCGTGATATTTTCACTAAAGCTCTTGATTCCTCTCGCTTTGTCGCTTATGGGAGAGTTAGGGTTATTAGTCCTATTGGGCTGTTTTGAGGGGAAGTTGCTCTTTTGCATTCATTGTATCATAATGCATGTTTCAATTCATTTGTCTTGCATTGTATAATAAAATTAGTGGAGCTTTGATTATTATCCTTGTATGACTTGATTCCATCTTCTATACCTTGTCATATCAAGTGATAGTCTGCTAGACTTCTTTTATGGCTCTTCGTGTTTGGCTTAGCTTTTGCCTTGCTAGCTTTATATCCGTGAGCAAATTGAATCAAATCATGTCTTGTTGGATCTTGTGACTAGTTTTGCTCTAGTGATCCTCTTATGATTCTTGCCATGTCTTACATAGGTTGAATTGAGTCTTGAACTTATTTTGAGATGAAAATGAGCTTTTTATCTTATTAAGTCAAGCAAATGAAAATGAGATTTTCTCGTATAAAAACCGATCTCACCAATCCTTTCTCATGAGACGGCTTGCCATTGCACTAGGCATGAACTCGTGGGGAGTTTTGGATGACCTAGATCATTCTTTTAAGCTTATCGCTTGAGATGGTCGCGCAAGGCTTGAGATCTAGCACAAGAAAAAGGGGAGAAAGAAAATTTGCCCAAAAGGGCTAAGTGCTTGAGCTTTGCTTCAAAAGAATTCTCTTAATGCTCAAAATGCCTCAATTCTTGTTTTGAGTCTCTTTTACTTATAGACATGGCTTGACTCATTTTTGGTTGCTTTGAGTGAATCTATGATATTGAGCAACCTTTCATGATTTTAATTTGTTAATCTCAGATTGTCGCTATCTTGGTTTTAGCTTTGCAAAGACATGTTTTGCCATGATTGAATATAGCGCCTACTCTTTATATGGCTTGGTATAATACTTATACTGTCTTCATGTATAATGGTCATGGCTCCTTTTTACTAAAGTTCAAAAATAAAGTCATTCCTTCATGCTCTGTCTTTTTCATGCATCTTGATGAATTCATTGTCAAAGGGCGAGAAAGATTGTGAAGAAAATGCTGTTGGAGCTTTTGGTTTCATACTTTCTTGCTTAAGGTTTAATATATAAGAACTTCATAAAATAAAAAAAAAATTGAACCTTTTGAAAATTTGTGATCATAGTGAGTTAAGTTTTATGGTTCTATTGCCTTTTCCTGATTTCATTTGCAATTGAAGAAGACTCACAATGATCAAAGGTCAAATAGAACAATTGTCTTTCATTTGGACCTAAGTGAGATTTTTGGCTACTTTCTGGAATTTGAATCCTCTTGTGCTTTCATTGCCTTATCTCACTTGCTTAATCTATTCTGAAGCCAGCTTGGTCGGTTCCTAGGCTTTTTCTTTCTTTTGGACCAAGTTGTGCCTTTATACGAAAACGGCGAAGTTTTTACTTTTCATTTCAAAACCACATTTTTTGAAAATTGCCAATGTGTTCATCAAGGGGAGATTGTGGATATCGTGAGGATATGTGCACGATCTCGTGATGATGAGTCAATTGGCAATGGCGTTGTTGGTTTGCAAAATCTCGCTTTGGTTTGTTTCAAGGTCGCTGCACCACGTGCGGTCTCGATCAGGTGTCGGGCGGTCGATCACCATGGAGGAGTCCGACCGCCATGGTGGCCGGTCCGACCGCCAAAATATTTTAGGTTTTTGAGCCGAGCCAAAATAGGTTGTGTAGGCAAGTGAGGGAGTCTCCGGATGTGGTCCCATCATTTTGGAGCTCCCAACAAAAGTTCTATTCGCTTGAAATTTCCGTAAGGTTTCGGAATTTCACGCTGAATTTTGGTTGTTTGACCGTCCGACCGCTGCCAGGGAGCGGTCCGATCGCATGAATCGGCCTGACCGCCTTGTGGGGGGGGCCGACAAGCAATGGCTTGGAGGTTAGCCAAGTTTGCATTGAGTTGATTTTGATTGTGTTTCATGTATGGTTATCAATGCTTTATTGATGTATATTGCATTATGGAGCTAACGTGGGTCAAGTTGTGAAGAACTTGTTCCCTAAACGATTTGTTTGTCTATTGTCGTGTGTGGCTTGCGTGTCAACGACGCCAACGGTGAGTGGATCGACTACGCTTGGAGAGCCGAGGTCCGTAACGATCGTGGATACCGGTGAGGTCGTGTGACACAAGCATGGTGCGAATGGGCAAGATGGATCGAACGGTGGTTCGACATACCGGTTGGATCAAAGGTGCGGATATCGGTGCGAAGTCTCTGGGAGGTTCCGATGGGATTCTGACAAGAGAGGCTTGGCGACGCGATGAGAACCGCCGATCAACCTACACGGTGAAGGTGCGATTGCTTCAATAGTTGTGTGTGTGGGTCCCATGTAAGTGACCCCAAAAGTGAAACCCTAGCTCTCTAGTATAAATAGAAAGGGGAGATGGAAAACTCTTGAAGCATTCATTTAGCCCCTTCTTCCTTTTCTAGGGTTTGGAGGAGAGGAGAGGAGAACTAGGGTTTGGAGTGTGCTCCTTGTTGAGCTCTTGCCCTCCTTGTTGGAGAGGCTTTGTAAGCATCTTGTGTGACCGAACAATCTTGTGATGCTCAATTGAAAGATCATTTGCTCCCTTTGTGTTCTTCTCCTTTGGATGATTTTGGTGCTTCCTTGATTCAAAGGTTTATGCTTGGTCTCTTGGCCTTCTTTATCTTGCTTTGATGTGTGGGATTACTCCTAGAGTCATCTAGATCATCAACCCCACAAGCAAGTCTTGAATCAAGATTTTCATATTTCTAGGGTTTGTGCACTTTTTGGTAAAATCTCGAGAGATCGATTCTCAAGTGGATCTGACGGATCGCCGCTAGAAATAGGTCTCTAATATCTTTAGGAGGTGTGCTCAAATTTGGTCAAGTTTTATTGGTTGAATCAAAAGTTGGATCAAATTTCGCTTTGGATTTGGGTGGAGTTTTTCGCTTCGATCGAACCGGTCGATCGGTGTTGCAACGGCGGTCCGACCGCCTGTATTCGATCACTGGTTTGCCGGGTCGAATCTGCCCACCGTCCGACCGCTAGTTGGTTGCCGGCCGATCATTGTTGACCGTCGGTCCGACCGCCCGTGGTAGCCTGGCCGACCGCCAAGACTCAGATCGTAATGTTGAGTTCTTTTCACTATTTGTGTCGTGTGGTTGAGGGGTTTATCGAATCCAACACAAGGCTTCCACTGTGCGCTTACTAATCTTCTTAGCTTTCATAGCTAAAGAAGTAAAGTTCGTGTTGTATTCGATTTAGGCGAGAAAGTTTTGAAAGCGCCTATTCACCCCCCCCCCTAGTCGCCTTTACGGTCCTACAGTTTTTCATGAAATGCATTATTGCTTTAGATGAATTTTCTCAAAAGGTGCTCGGTAAATTTCTTCCTAAGAAAATATGCCTAAAATTATTCTATCACCTATTTTTTTATTCTATTTTCCTCAAAATTCTTACAAGTTCATGTTTGTATGAAATTTCATTATTTATTTTATACTAAGACTTCAATCATGCATAAATGATTTTGTTTCCATAAGGAATAATGCCCAAAAATTACTTTCTCATTTATTTTCACTATAGCTCCCAAAAAAGGAAATTTTCTAATGTTATAGACGGATGCAAGTGAAGCTTCGAGGGTGCACAGTACACCGGGCTCAATATCGTTTTACCTTATCAAAAACCACATACACATAGGCGTGTACCCGTAGTTTATGCTCATTCATTCCACATATATGGTGGCATGTATGCAATGGTGAAAGCAAGGATGAAAATAGAGGGTGAGCACAAAGAATTAACCAAAATTGTGACATCCCATTTTCGGACGGCAAATAGTGCCTCCATTCGGTTTTCGGTTGTTTGTTTGATTTTCGTTTTGTCGCTTAAATTCCAGAAACTCCGAGCTTCCCCTAAGATCGGGTTTGTGTTTCAAACCTACATTCAAATCCCAAATTCAAAATTCGATTCAAATTCAATCTCTTTCAAATTTTGGACCCACTCCAAACTCTTGCCTCCCCTTTGTTTCTTTTGGGCCAACCCAATTTCTAACAGCACCTCATCATTTTCTCTCCTCGTCCCACCCACTCATCCTCCTCCTTTTCTTATCACCTACCGCCCGCCATCCCCTTCTCCTTTCTTATCACTGCCCTACCGACTCGCCTCTCCCCTTCCTTATCTCTTCCGCCTCCCCATCTCTCTCTCTCCTGTCGCCAGATCGCTCTCCCCATCTCGCTGGTCATCCCTCGGCCGTGTCGCCTCCCTTCTTTGTTCTTCTCCCACCGGTGCGCCTCTCCACCGGTCTCCACCTTCTTCCCACACCCCACCGCCTCCTCTCGGCCCGCCACCGCCTGCCTCGCCCATATGCCCTCCGCAGCTGGTCGCCGCCCTACTCCCCACCTACTCCCCACGCCCGCCCCACAAAGACGTCCGCCCGGCCGCTCTCCCTCGCCGCCCACCACACGCCGCTTCCACCGCCCGGCCGCCCCACTCCCCACCTACTCCCTCGCATACCGCCCCATAGCACGCCGCCCGCTTGCTCCCACGCCGCCCCACCGCATGTCTCCTCCACCGCCCGAGTCACCGCCCCACCCTCCTTTCTCCTCGCCCCCACCGGCACCAGCCTCTAAGCCGCCCCACTCTCTACTACAGCCCGCCATACCGCCTACCCCACCAGCTCATCACCGCCATCCCACCATGACGTTAGGCGCCATCCTCGCTACACGCCTCCACCCGGTCCAAGCCGCACGTCGCCTGTGTCACGGCCACGATCGACCGTCCGTCGCCGCCTCGCCCACGGTGCCATCCCATCGCCCTCCCGCCATGTTGCTCGCTTCCACTCGCGCTTACTACATCGCCATGCCACCACCGACATCATCGCCTCCGTCAGCTCCCCTGGCTCCCCCCTTCTCTTCGGCTATAAATAGCCCGTCTTCCGCCTCCCGTGCTCCCTGCCCCTCTTCCTCCCCTCTCCCATGTAAGCATATCCAGAGCATTTTCCTATTTTGTTCCTCTTCCTCTCCTACCGGCACCTTCGCTGCCTGCCGCCGCTCGCTGCCTGGGCCACCAGCGCTGAGCACCACGACGACAACCCAGCGCTTCCCCGACCACCGGCCGTAGCTCCCCGCCTCCCCAAGTCACTGCCACCGTGCACCTCTCCGCGCCACCTCGACTTCCGCTGCCGGCCATCTCCGTGCTCCTTCGCTCCACCAACCCTGTAATGCTCCCATCCTTTCCTTCTCCCTCTCCCCAAGAGAGCCGCCAAGAATGCCACCAAGCACCCCTTCTCCCTACTCTCCTCTCCTCTCGCCGACCGCTCCCCTCCCTCTGCTTGTGCCTAATCTGACAAATGCTGAAATTGGGGTATAATCTGGCAATGGACCATCTGTGGAATATTCTGGATTTCGACAAACTGTATTGAGTGATTTGGCAATTGTGAATTGGTGCATTAGGTCAATAGTTTGTATGGCTGGCAATTGAAAAATCTGTGTTGGAAATTCTATGTATAACTGTAATTGAGATTTCGCTATTAAAAGTCCGTGTTAATCGATAGCCGTGGTTAATTATTCTCCTCGATCGTTGTTGGTTTAACAGAGGAGCTGCAATTGAAATCCCTAATTTTGTATTTGGCATTTGAACCCCCGTTTGAAAATTTGTTGCTAATCTCGCAATTGAATCTCAAAGGGGCAAAGTGGAATATTGAAGTAATCTTGTAGAAGTAATTGTGATCCGCATTTGTAGTTCCGTAGTGAGTGACATATGAAAATCGCTTTGATCCGCAATTGAAATCTTAGTGGCAATATCAAGGTTGAATGGCAGTAGAGCTAGCAATTGAAATCATCTGCCAGTGAATGTGTTCTGACGTTTTGAAAATCTTGCATTTGAAACCTTTGTGTTTAATCTATCAATTAGAAAGTCTGTGCTTGAACTTGCATTGAATCGCTGTGTTTTATCCGACAACTGAGATTGATGTTGATCTGTCATTTGAGTTTATGTGTTGCTCTTGTATTTAGATTTGGTGTAGAACTTGTAGTTAAATTGTTTTTCACCTGTAGAAGTATAGTATTGCTACCTTCCAAATCAGTAGTAGAGTATCCCTCCAAAAGCCCTTCGACCTTACCCTCCTTTGTATCCTCCCTCATGGCAGAATTTCTCTGCCATTCCTCCTTTCGCTCAACGGGTCGTTTGACTCTATCAAACATTCCTGTCGCCCAATCCCTTCTCTCAAGCTCGTCCTCCGCGACCTTATTTTGTGTTTCATTTGGTCTTTTGAGTTCTTTGGATTTATTTGGTTTTTTTATCGTTGTTGCGTAATTAGAAATCGAAGTCCAAAAGAATCAATGACTTGGGCAGAACCGAGATTCAAGCAAAGATGCCGACCAAGACTTCAAACCTCTATATAAGAAGGCTTTGAGTGAGATTAAGGCCACAGTAAAAATAGCCCAAGCGAGTCAACACTTTGATCATGTTGATCCTACAATTTATGCAACTTATATTCTTTAAAATATCAAATTGCATGCTTTAATTTCCTATGCAAATGTATGTCAAACATGCTAACGTAGTTAAATGTCTACTTGATTATTAAATAATTGATGGACCGAAACGACGACTAGAGGGAGGGTGAATAGGAGGACGCTCACTTTTTTGACCAAGATCGGATTCAATAAGATTTTCTCTCCGATAGCTATGGAAGCTATGAATATCAATATACCACTATAGCGAAGACTAGTATTGAATCCAATCTAAACCCCGATGCAAAACAACCAAAATCAACACAGGCTAAAATTCTAAGTGTTGGGCGGTCTCGCCTCTATTTAAATGGTGGTCCGACCGGTCCATGGGCGGTCTGACCTCTATGTTAATCTGCTGGTCCGATTCTCAAACTGATGAAAACTAAAATCAGCTCAAAAAAAATAAAGTTACAAATAAATGTAACTTTGATCTACAACTCCAAACTCGATGAAACTTGGCACACACCTTTCTAGGATATCAGAACCTATTCCAAACGAAGATCATGAAGATCCTTGAAAAGCTATGACATTTTTCCATTTTAACGAAGAGTGCTTCAAAATCGAGTCAAATACAAAATATGATCTAGAAACTTGCTCGTGAGTCATTGATGATCAAGATGATCCTAGATGTGTTCTCACATGTCACAGCAAGCTAGATCACATGAAGGAATCAAGCAAAACTCACGTAATCAAAGAAAGACTCAAAATCATCAAATAGAGAGAAGGAAAGCAAAGAGACACATCTTTGAGCAAACTTTCCTTGGATTGATTTGATATTGTTTGGGCTTACAACCACTCCATCAATGGAGGACAAAGCTCAACCTATGAGCACGTAAATCAAATCAAAACTCTCTAGAATCCTAACCTCCAATAATCCTCTCCCAAAGCAAAACTAGGGTTTCAAACACAATGAAAGGGTCAAGGGGTGCAACACCTCCTCCTATATTTATAGTAGAGGCTTAGACCTTCTAGAAGATTGACCCAAATGGGGTCCCGTAAGGCCCAACACAAACGGGTCACACACGCACGCATTTTGAAGCACCGCTTTCATCTTCTCTTGACCTAAATCGCTTCTCCTTATGCGCGTCTTCTTGCCTGCGGTTTGACCAAAGCAAACAGGTGGTATTTTAGTGATATTACCAAAATACCCTTCTCGATACTTCTTCAAGACCGAAGTCAAATCTTCGCGAAGCAATTCCATGCTCCGCCACGTGTAGGTTGATCAACGGCTCTCATCATGTCGGCAAGTCTCTCTCATCCGGCTCCCACTGAAACCACCATGGCACTTGCACCCACCCCCGCGCCGCTTCATCAAACTAGTCGCACCGAATCGTCTGTTTCGGTCATACTTGTCCGCTTCGCACCATGCTTAAGTTCATTGACCTCACCCGGCATCGTCGATCGTTTCGACCTCACTCTCCAAGCCTAGTACTAATCATCCTCGCCATTGACCGTCATTGACCACCAAGCAACCTACACAACAATAGACAAGCAAATCGATCCGGAACAAGTTCTTCACAACTTGACCCACGTTAGTCAAAACATGCAACATGCAACACATATGCTCAAACTCATGACTTTGACCTAACAAGCAAACATCGCCGCCACGAAGAACAACGAAACAGTGAGATCCGGTCGCACCACCACCATGGCTCGCCCTGACCGCCCCACTCGGCCGGTCTCTCACTGCCACTGCTGGCTTGGCCTCACCGCCACTGGGATTTAGCCAAATTTCCTCCCGGAAATCAAACCCATCGAATTTTCAAACCAATAGAACTTTTACCGAGACTCCAAACATTATGGGACCAAGTGCAATAGAATCTCCTCTCTTGCCTACACCTCTATTTTAGCCCACTCAAAACTCCACATTTTGTATCCGGCCGGTCCGATCACGCCATGGCTGGTTTCCGACCGCTGTGGTTGGCCGACGGATCGGCTTCTTCAGCTTGGCCTGACCGCTTCGCCGGCCCGACCGCCAATAGCCTCGACAAAGACTAAACTTTATCGAAAACGCTTGATTTGACGAACCTTCAACTACATTGCCAATTGTAACATCATCCTAAGATCATGAGCATATCCCCATGATATCCACAATCTCCCCCTTGATGCATACATTGGCAATTTTTCAAAAACGTAAGTTTTAAGGTTTGAAAAGTAAAATACTTTCGCTTTCGCATAAAGGCACAACTTGGTGCATAAGCAAGAGAAAGCAATGGAAATGACCAAACTGACATCAGAATAACATAGGCAAGTGAGATAAGGCAAAAGAAAGAATAAAAACTTTAAATTCCAGAAAAGAGTCAAAAATCTCACTTAAAGTCCATATGAAAGAACAATTATTCATTTGACCTTTGATCATCGTGAGTATTAAGAAATGCAATTCATGTTCAGAAAAGATAATAAGACGATAAGAATGCAATTCAAATGCTCCCCCTCACTATGATCCTCATAATTCAGAAAATTTCAAATTCTCCAATTTTCTCCCCCTTTTTAATATTTTTATATCTTATCCCCTTTTGACAATGGAGTCATCAAGGAATCACGCCTTCCTCTCGTCCAGAGATAACAAATGTAGAATTGAGAAAGAAGCATAAGGAGTATACAAGAAATGCAATGGAGTGGCTTCATTTTTGTATTTTTTTTTAATTTTTTATTACAAGAAGCTTTGGAGATTACCCAAAAGAACAAGCTAGCATTTCTAATATTACACAAACAACATATCAAGCCTAATAAATAGCTTAGCAAGATCATGATAAGACATATATATCAAAGCTAAGCTCAAGGCTCAATATAAAGCAATAAATTTGATCAAATTAAGCAAATCTTCAAATTTAGCAAGTTCATCAACAGAGATCCTAAAATGATACTGGCCATGTCAAAATGTCAATGTCAGATCAAAAAGCTAACAATAACCACATTAAGAGACAAACAGGTCCTGAATTGAATCATTTTGCTCTAATTTTCTCAAACGCCCATTTTTCAACAGTTTTTCATTTGCAATGAATATGGAAGTTGACTAATGATCTAACTTAGTGACAAGATCCTGGACTAGGAGCCATCCACAAACTCATCCTAAGCTTCGACCAGAAGTTGATTAAAAGTATATCTTAGTGAAGAAGATCCTGGACTAGGAGCCATCCACAAACTCTTCCTAAGCTTCAACCAGGGTGACAAATCTTGAGGTTCATGTCAGTTATGATACACAATCCCCATGAGATCGTCTGGATCATCAAACTATCTCCAAGTTCATGTATTTGACATGCAGTCTCGTAAAAGTAGTTTGGCACAATTTAAGCATAAGACAATCTTGAACTTTGATTTTTCATGTTTCACAATAGCAGTTTTAGATTCTCAAGAACACAAGAAGCTCAAGTAATGATCAATTTTAGATTCAAGAGCTAACAGAGCAATTTTGACAGGGCCAGTGCCACAAAAGGAGCACTAATTGCGCAACTTGCTAAAACATCCACAAATTGCAGTTTTAGTTCAAGTTGTTTTAGAGTTCCAGCTCATACAGCAAAGACTTAGCTACATATGTGAAAGCATGATAATTCTAGTAGGTTAAAGAACTAGACATGACATTGAGCAAGAATTGAAATAATAGAGCTCCAAAGGGTAATAAGCAAAGCTTCATCAATTTTAAAAGATAAGAAGAAAAGCTTATATTACAATGCATCTTTTTGGATTTTTCATATGAATGTAATATGATGCAATAAAAACCTAAAAGCCTAAAAAGTTCAAAAATATCAACAAGTTCAAAAAAGAACAAGGAAAGATCAGAAAAGATCGAACTCCCCCTCAAACCAACCCATAGGGATAAATCACCCCTAATTCACTCCTTAAGGTGGCAAACCTTGTGTGGTCTAAAAGCTTGGTGAGGATATTAGTCAATTGAGCTCTGACTCCATGGTGCAACCCTTTCGACATGGTCTCTAAGAAAGTGATAGCGAATGTCTATGTGCTTGGTCCTAGAGTATTGCCCTGGGTTTTTAGCAATGTTAATAGCAGAAGTGTTATCACAGAAAAGAGGAACACTTGCAAAATTTAACCCATAGTCCTTAAGAGTGGATACGATCCACAAAATCGATCAGAATAACTAGCAAATAGCTATATATTCAGCTTCAGCTGTGGATTGTGCAACAGAGAACTGCTTCCTAGAAGACCAAGAGATAAGAGAAGTGTCTGGGAAGTGACAAGTGCCTAAGGTACTATTCCTATCTAGCCGATAGCCCGCAAAGTCAGAATCAGAAAACCCCCGAATGGACAAAGAAGAAGAACAGGAATACCAAATACTATACTGGAGGGTATAGTGTAAATACCTGAATATGCACTTAACGGCTTGGTGATGGGAAGCACTCGGAGACGCCTGAAACCTCGCACAGAGGCGGACCGTGAAGTGGATGTCCTGGCCTTGAGGTCACAGTAGTGATGAGCCGATCATGCCGCAGTATTCGCTGATCCACGGCTTCTCCTTCCTCATCTGGATCCAAAGCACTCGAAGTCGCCATGTGAGTGGCGATCGGCTTGGAGTCACCCATGTCGAAGCATTTGGGTAGGTCCTTAGTGTACTTCGTCTGATGGATGAAAATCTCTTCCTTGCATTGCTTGATTTGAAGGCCCAAAAAGTAATTGAGCTCTCCCATCATAGTCATCTCAAATTCCCTATCATAGTCTTATAAAAGCTGGAAACAAGAATATGAGAAGAACCACTAGAGATAATATGATCAACGAACTGAAAAGCAAGAAGTCATTGTCATGCCTAAGAATGAACAAGGTCTTATCTATCGTGGATATCATGGGATATGCTCCGATCTTAGGATGATGTGACAATTGACAATTGACTTTATGGTTTGTCGTTTCACAAAGCTTTCGACAAAGTTCGGATCTATCAGATAGGGGCGGTCCGACCGCCAAAGCATGGCGGTCCGATCGTTCCTAATCGGCTTGACCGCCATAGGCGCTATCGGACGGTCGTGACCAAATAGTGTCTAATTGAGTCGGGCGTAAATAGAGGGTGTAGGCAAGAGAGGGAATTCTATTGCACTTGGTCCCATAATTTTGGAGTCTCCAACAAAAGTTCTATTCGCTTTAAATTTCAGAAGGTTTCGAATTTCGTGGCTTGAAATTGGCTAAGTCTTAGCGGTCGGACCGCCTATAGTCGCGGTCCAACCGAAGAGTCGAGGTCCCGACCGGCCTTGAGGGGCTGGGCTTGACAAAGAAATACTTGAACGCCTACTGTATGCGTTGTTCGTTGGTTAGGTCAAAGTCATGAGTTTCAGTGACATATGTGTAATGTTCCCAAAATTTCAATTTCAGCTTGAAAATAGAACATCAATAATTTTGTGGATTTTCCGAAATTTTAAAACTTTTCCCTAAAGTATACTAAGGATAAAAGAATTTATGTGCAAAATCTATTACCAACTAAAAGTTGAAATTATTTTATTTAAGTCCAGAATGCCTCATAGAATTTCTGTGAATTTTCTCAAAATTTTTGGACTTCATTTACTATTTTCTAAAGCCTATTTGAATTTCTGGAATTAAATCAATTGAAAAAGAATTTAAAATTCTTCACATAAAGATCGGGTCAAGCTCAAAGACTGTATGCTGCCTCGCCCACTTTCTCCCCGCTGAACGCTGGCCGTCTGATCAAAATCGGACGGCCAACATCAATCCACCCGCATTCTTCTCTCTCTCTCTCGTCTCACGACAAAGGGCCCCACCGCGCCTTCTTCCCCGCGCCTTCTTCTCCCCCTCACACACCACGCCTGGCCGCATTACCGCCGCCTTCTGGAGCTCTTCACTCCCGCGATTCTCCTCTCTTCACTCGCCATCACGCTGCTAACTTCCCTTACTCCGCCAGATTCACCCCCGCTGCTTTCTCCTTTACTCGCCTAACGCCGCCGCCGCTGCCACCGCTTATTAATGCCACGCTAACACCTCCCCGCCTCCCTCGCCTATAAAAGCGCCTGGCCAAGATTCTTTCTCGCAACTCATTCCCCACCTCCTCGTAGCTTCGCCGCCTCAATCGCCGGCATTTGAAGTTTCCGTCACACGTCAAGCTCCATCTTCTTCGATTCCGCGACAGAAGCTCTCCCTGGCCACATCGATCGCACCACCAGCCTTCATGCCTCCGCGATCCCAGCGCGCGCTGCTCACGAGATCCCGAGCACCTCCCGCTAACGACAACATCACGCCGCCTCGCCGCCGACCATCTTCCGGCCACTCACCACCGCCACGTGAGCGCCTCGATCAAGATCGCCTCTCGAGTATTTTGCGACTCACCGGAGCGCCCACGCTGCTGTCACGGCACTCATTGGAACCCGAGCGCCTTTCTCCGGGCCGACGTGGTCACCACCTCGGGCCACATCGCGCCACTCACTCTACCAGGTGTGGCAGCCAAATGTGGCGCCAATGCCCAAATACAAGCACAAAGACAACCAGCTTCCTTCACATCAGGCCGGAGCCGAGTCCACCGTGGACTTGTGCTCGCTCGACTCACCCATACTGTAAGGGCCCACTTGTCGGCCTCACTCGCACAAGATCGCCGACGTCACCGGCGCAATAAAGATAATTTCCTTTAGAAATTTAATTCGAAAATTCGAAATTTGATTTTAGGATTTAATTTAGGTTTTAAACTTCCGTGAGCTCGTATTTCTTCATACAAACTCCGATTTAGGTGATTCAAATTTCTAAATTTGTATAAAATCAAGATCTAGCTAACTAAACCAAAATGAGTTAATTTGAATTTTCATTTGAATTTATTTGTGTTCATGTGAATTCTGTTTGAATTTGGATTATTCTCGTATAGATTTTGACTAATTCGAGAGCTTGACCCTATTGAAGAAGTAGAATACCATGAATTTGAACAAGGCAAGTTACACCATTGACCATTTTGCCCCCAATATTTAAAATTATTTAATTCCTATTTTAAATTATTATTGCATGCATAATTGTATTTAATTATTTTAAATTCCTGTTTTAAATATTTAATTATTCCAATTCCTTTGTATAGCCAAATTTGATTGTTGTATTAACAATTCCTTGTAACCTTAGTCAAATGAATTTAAAAATAAATATATGCATAGCAAATGCTTAGACCATGAAATATTTGACTTTGGGAGAATTTAGCCAAAATTTCATAAATTGATAAAAAGCCTATGACATTGCTTTGTCATGGTGGACTTTTGCAAATGTCTTTGAAAATTATAAAATAAAAGAAAATGGTTTGTACTTGGGCAAACATGGACCGCTGCAGGTGCAGTTTATGCACGGCCTGTCTGTTAGGACCGAGACCCGTGGTTTTTATTGAAAGTTGCCCAAGTAGATTAAGGACCGCCTTTGAGCCGCGATCTTGCAAAAGCTCCATCAGACTACCACATGTTCAGATGGGCGTAACTGTGCTTAATAATTTGTATTACCTCATTATTGTTTATGCCATTTTTGTTGTGTGGGTGTCGGTTAGACTTTATTCCCACTTGGCATAAGAGGGGCTTCCTACAGTGGTTAGCCTAATGGAAGTGAAACCTTAGCGCACATTGGTATTGAGGTAGTGCATTGAAACGCCTTTGTGATAATTGCCTACCACACGCCTAAGGAAGCGTGTATTGGCCGACATAACTGCAAATTATCTCGTAGGGTAAAGTTGTACCACCTCCGCAGAGTGTAAATCTATTCGAATAGCCGTGTCCACGGTCATGACATGCTGAGCAAAGCCACTCTAAGTTAGATTTGTTTTTGGTTTTAAAATAACTTTGGACATGATTTGAGGATGGTTAATCCTTGTGGTAAATTTGGGCGGGTAGCCTTGTGATAGGAGGGTATCCTTCACCATGTTTCATATGGAGGTTATCCACTATAAAATGATGAACTTCAAAAATTTGAATTTAGCTCTGGAATGAAAATGTGCCTTGAAACTTAGTATAACTATTTAAACCAAAAATGCTGATTTATGCAAATAAACCCTATAACCTTCCTTTGAATAACTTATGCATGCATTCTAAATTTCAGATCGTGTAATTTATAGCACGCTTGTAGTGCTCACTCTTGCTGAATATTATTATTTAGGAGAAGACTGCTATCCGGAAGGTGAGGAGCAGGACGATTAGGCAGCGACCTCCAGACGATTGCCTGTGGCATATCGTGTGGCTTACCATTATTATTTGCTTCCGCTTAATGTTTTATTTGGCCTCCGCCCTAGCTTGTAATAAACTCTATGCTTATTAAATATACACACTGATATGTTTGTGATAACATTTTGTGACTGTACATCGGAAATCCCGGACTAGTGTATGAACACGAGAATTCGGGACCCTTCGCTCCCGGTTCGCAAAAAAGTGGTATCGTGAGCCATATTGACTGTAGGTCGTGACCTAGAAGGAAATCAAACCCTTAAGGATTTATTTTGAAAATTAAAATAACTTGGTCTTCGAGTCATTCCTCAACTTTCTCTTGAAAATTATTTACTAACTCATCTCCTTTTCAAAATTGTAGATGGTCAAGTTCAATGCCATTTCCCATGGAGTCTTTGTCGGTCATTACGCCATTCTCCGAAGATGATGCAAAGACTTGACTTTGAAGAAAGACCGACGATCAAGGATACAAGTATAAGGTGGGAAATCAGAACGGTGGAGAGTAGAGGTGATCCTCTACTCCAATCTATCGCCAACACGACTTCCACGCCTTCGATGCCCCAATGCGACGAGACACCTTCGCCAAGGCATCCAGATGCGCCAGGAAGCAACCCGCAGACTTCGCTACATCTATTTATCACCACCTCAACGACCGGGTTCCACTATTACCCAATGCACAACCCAACCCGCATGACAAGTTTCGCCAACTAGAGATGAAGATCGCCCCGATCTCACTCATCGTGGATCTCGCCAAAGCCATGGATTATGCCTACGGAATACACTAGATGAGTTGTCTCTCCCGCAAGTGAAATTACAAGATGCGTAAGAAAAGTTGAAGATCGCAGAAAGAACTGCCTCCTACAAGGAAGGCGAGGCTAGTTCTAGTGAGCCGATTATACCCCAATAACACCATAGATTTGACCTTAAATTTTTCCTTTAGTTGTAATTATGAGCTACAAAACCTTTGTAGTAGCCATAATGAATTAATAAAATAAAAATAAAATTATTTTGCTTAAATGTTCTTGTCTTGTGTTTGTTGAATTTGGGCTATTTTAGATCTATACTTTATAATTCCTGCTCTCTTGTCTAATCTGTGAAGAGTTCATCGATGAGACCACCCGCACCTAAGTGTCAGTGCAGAGGGCAAGAAAATGAGAATGCCGATTATCAAGAAAACCCAGCTCAATGTACCACCACCTCCTCCAACCAAGCTCCCGATCGGTGCTAAATGATGGCCAATCGACTCATCCGATTGAGTTGCTAGCCTAGTCCCTTCACAAAGAACTGTAATACCTGCCGCCAAAAACTTATCATGCTCCTCCACCTCCCGCAAGAGTGACTTTGTCGAGTTCATGAGGATACGTCCGCCAACATTTTCTAGTAGCACGGAACCCATGGACGCAGATGATTGGCTCAGGCCATTGAAAGAAGTCGGATATTGCTCAATGCACGATCGTGAGAGAGTTTTGTTTGCCTCTCATCGCTTGATTGGTCCCGCATCGTAATGGTGGATAACTTCAAAGATGTCCCATGCTAATGCCCAAGAAATCACTTGGGATGAGTTCATGCAAGCTTTCCGCCGATCTCACATTCCATCCGCATGATTACTTTGAAAGAAGGAGTTTCGCCGCCGCCAAGGAAACCGCTCACCGGCGAGATCCGTGATAAGTTTAACCAACTTGCTCGCTATGCCCCGAGGATGTAGCCAGAGACGAAGACAGCAAGAGCGATTGAAGGGTTGAACGACGAACTCTCTGCTCGCTTGATTTCTCAGATTTTACCGACTTTCGCAGCTTGGTAATAAGGCCATACGCCAGAAGGCAAACATCAAGAAATAGAGAATCGTAGCGGAGGATGGCCGCCGTAAGTTTAACTCAGAGGATCGCCAAGCCTCGCTTTCTCTCGGGCCTCACCACCTCGGTGGGAGATTCCAGCTACTACACCGAGAGTTCCAGCCCAAGTCCACGACCAAATACCCCTGATTCCGTAGTAGTTCATCGGAGGTCGGCCCCAGCAAGCTGCCTATTTCCACAAAGCAGAATCACTTGCTTTCATCGCAACGAAAGGTCACTATGCCAATAAGTGTCCCAAGAAGCAAGCAGATCACACCCCGCAAGCCAACTCCCTGAGTTTCAGCCTCCGCGGTCCTCAAGACCACCGGTCGGGCTTCATGAAGGACGTGTGAATCACGCCACCGCAGAGGAAGCCTATGCAAGACCGTGATGTTGTTCTTGGTACGCCTTGTCAACTCAATACCAAGATCGCTTTATTTGATTCCGAGCTTCAGATTCTTTTGTGTCAAATAAGTTTGTGGAAAAGTATGGGTTATCTACCTCCCCTTAGTTAAGCCCATGTTAATCCATTCCCGGCTCGTAAATGAGGGCTAGTTTCTTTTGCCCAAATCTTACCTTTGAAATCTCTCGAGTAACTTTCTCGCAAACTTAATAGTCTTATGCTCAAGGATTGATGTAATCCTTTGAATGGATCGCTTGCCAAAAATCAAGGTAGGATAGATTGTGCTAGTAGATCTATCAACCTCACCAATGAACAAGGGATTTCAGAGAGTTCCAACCCAAGACTTCTACGGAAAGAAGTCCTATCTTGACCAGCTTAAAGGACGAAATCGAAGATATACCGTGGTACAAGAATATCCGATTTTTTCCGAGGACTTACCCGGTATGCCACCGACCGACATAATGTTCTTAATTGACTTAGTCCTGTGGATCGCTCCAATTTCGGCTTACCCTGTAATGCCGCAAACGATCTAGCAGAGTTGAAGAAGCGAGATCAAGAACTACAGAGTAAAGGTTACATTCAACCGAAGTTCATCGCCTTTGGGAGCTCCAAAGATTATTTGTCAAAAAGAAAGACAATAGTATGAGAATGTGTGGACTATAGATCACTCAACGAGGTAACAATCAAAAACAAGTACTGCATTACCTAGGATAGATGATCCGCTTGATCAACTTAAAGGAGCCGTTGTTTTCTCCAAGATTGATTTGAGGTCGCTACGATCGCTAAAAATTAGACCGTAAGATATTCAAGACGCCTTTCACCACCAGATATGGATCAGACGAGTTCACAAAGTGATGTCATTTGGACTAACAAATGCCCTCGCTTATTTCATGAATATGATGAACAAAGTGTTCATGGAATTCTTGGATAAGTTTGTGGTGGTATTCATAGATGATATTCTCATCTACTCAAGAGATATGGAAGAGCATGAAAACACCTCGTAATTATTTTGGACAAACTCCGAGAACACCAACTTTATGCCAAACTCAAGAAAAGTGAATTTTGCCTACCAAGTGGCTTTTCTTGGACACATTGTGTCACAGGAGGAGTTGCGAGACCCTCAAAGGTTGAAGTCAGAATGGATTGGAAGCAACCCAAGTCCGTCATGTATGAGAAGTTTTCTTGGATTAGCTGGATATTACCGCAGCATTCATTGAAAGTTTCTCCAAGATCGCCAAACCCATGACTCAACTTCAAGAAGGAAAAGAAATTTGAATGGACAAGTGCTTGTGAACATAGTTTTCAAGAGTCAAGAAAAGACTAGTCTCTGCACTGCAGCTAGTCTTACCGTGATATACGTAAGGATTTTGAAGTTTTCAGGACGATACTCCGCTGTGGCTAGGATGTGTACTGATGCAGAAGGAAAGGTCGTGGCTTATGCATCTCCACACTAAGGCCACATGAAGGAAATTATCCAACTTATGATCTAGAATTAGCGCAATTGTGCATGCTTTGAAAATCGCGGCATTATCTCATTGGTAACCGGAGATTTTCATGCATCATAAGAGTCTCAAATATATCTTCACCCGCCGATCTTAATCTCCACTATAAATAGGAGAGGATGGTGGTCAGGCAGGTGACCCGCTTGTTAGTGGGCCTTAACGGAGCCCAATAGGATCAAACTTCTAGAAGGTCTAAGCCTCCACTATAAATAGGAGAGGATGGTGGTCGCACCAACTCTTAACCCTTTTTATATTAGAAAACCCTAATTTTGTTTAGGGAGAGCTAGGCGTAGAGGCTAGGGTTCTTGAAAGTTTGTTTGGATTTTTGTGCTCTTGGATTGACCACTGATCCTTGATGGAGTGGGTGTAATCCAAAGATCAATCAAGTTTTAATCTATGCAAGGTTTGCTTGAGATAAGTCTCTTTTCGCTCTTTGCTTTCAATTTGTGATTTTAGGGCTTTCTTTGATCCATGAGTTTTGCTTGATATCATCACGTGGATTAGCTTGTCAGGTTATGGTGAACTCATCTAGGATCATAGTGATCATCAATCACCCACGAGCAAGCGATTGGATCTAGTTTTCACTTTTGCTCGGTTTTAGACCTTTCTCCAATCAGATCGTAAAGGATCTTTGTTTGTCCAAGAATTATCATAATTTTTTATTGGAATAGGTCCTGAATATCATAGAGAAGGTGTATACCAAGTTTTGTAAAGTTTGGAGTTGAGAATCAAAAGTTAGATCTATTTCCAACTTCGTCATCAGAGCTGTTCTTACTGTTCTAGAGCCCATGGTCGCATCCCCCGAGCACCGGTCCGACCGATTTGGTCAGAGGTCCGACCGCCAATAACACAGCTGTCAGACCGCCAGTACTGATTTGTGCTTTAGCTTGTGTTGATTTTTGTCATATTATTTAGGGGGTAAATTGGATTCAATACTAGTCTTCCGCTATACTAGTACATTGATCTTCATAGCTTCCTCATAGCTATTGGAGTGAAATTGTGTTGAATTCATAATTTGTGAAAAAGTGAGCGTGCTCCTATTCACCCTCCCTTCTAGTCGCCTTTTCGGTCTAACATCTACCTTACCCATCTCAAAATCATTCTTAAGCAAGAAGCTCTTAAGTCTATCATACCAGGCCCTAGGGGCTTGCTTAAGACCATACAAGACTTTGGATAGCTTGAACACATGATGTGGGTTCTTGGGATTCTCAATGCCTGGGGGTTGCCTAACATATACTTTCTCCTCTATGTAACCATTCAAAAAGGCGCTCTTAACATCCATCTGATACAATCTAAAGCCCTTAGATAGATACAGCAAATGCAAGCAGAATGTGAATGGATTATAGTCTTGCAACAAGAGCAAAAGTCTCATCAAAATCTAACCCCTCAACCTAGCTAAAACCCTGAGCTACCAACCTAGCCTTGTTTCTAATCACATAACCATCCTCATTTTGTTTATTTTTGAAAACCCAATGGTTCCTATAACATTATGGGCACTCGGAGGTTCTACATGGTTCAAGACCTTGTTCCTCTCAAAATTCTCTAACTCCTCATGCATGGCATTGACCCAGCAGGAATCAGATAAAGCATGTGATATATCGCGGGGTTCAAAAGAAGCAACAAAAGCAGAATGAGAGTAGAGGTTTGGATCATGATACCTGGAGCGAGTGACTCGCTCATGGAGATTACCTATCATCTGATCTGGAGGGTACTGCCTTTAAATGTGAAGTGGCACGCACGGAGAGGAAAACGTCTCTTCGACCTTCGCAGTACATCATGATGATGAAGATGAAGCAGGTTTCTCAATCAAGGCGGAAGTAGTCAAGCAGTTCTTGTGCTGGAATAGGAGCGTCAACAGCAACAGGTGGAAGAACATCATCGAGTCCATCGTCATCTTCCTCTATAAATATGCTCTCTGTCACCTGTGTATCACCTGAAATATCTGATCTAGCTCCAGGGCTAGTCTCATCAAAAGTGACATTGTATGTCTTCTGAACAAGGTTAGTTTCAACATTAAAAACCCGAAAGCCCCTCGAATGTGCAAGATAACCCAGAAATAAAGCATCAAAAGTTATTGACTCAAATTTATCTAGGTTTCCTCTCTTGAGAATAAAACACTTGGATCCAAAGACTCGAAAGTGCGAGACAGAGGGTTTTCTACAAAATCGAAGCTCATAAGGAGTCTTTCCCAAAGACGGTCTCAAAAAGACACGATTTGGAATAAGGCAAGCAAAGAGAAATAGCCTCGCCCAAAACATATTCGTGTGCTATACTCATCTAGCATCGTCCTAACCATCTCGACTAGGGTCCTATTCTTCCTTTCCACAACGCCATTTTGTTGAGAGACGTGGAGAAGAGAACTGATGCTTAATTCCACGCCAAAGACAAAAGGAAGAAAAGATGCATTCTTGAACTCCATGCCATTGTCATCGCGGATCGCTCTCAAGGCACCCGGAAGTTCGAAGCCAAATGAAGAATAAGATCATGATAATAATCAAAAGTTTCATCCTTCAAGCAAGAAAGAACACCCAAGTGTATCTAGAAAATCATCGACTATGACAAGAATGTACCATTTTTCTCCAACTCGGCGAACCCTAAAGGTGACCAATAGTATCCATATGAAGCGCTTGTCCCTATCCGTCACACCATGACCATAGTCACTAAAGGTTGTGAGGCGGCAACTTGCTTGCCATGCCTACACAGTATACATACGCCGATGATCAAAACCAATGTGCCCCAAACTGACGGTACCAAAGTCGAACTCAAGAAGAAGATGAAATCAAGCACTTGAGAGAACCAAAGAAGAGATTCGTAAAAATCAGCTCCAAAGATTCTATCTACTCTAGTAATCCCAAAAAAAGCTCACTGGATTTAATCAAGCACCCTACAAGCATTTTTCTTAAATCTAGTCTCATAGCCATCATCAAGATGTTGAGAGACAAAAAGCAAATTAAACCTTAGCTTGACCACAAGGGCGACGTCCTTGAGGATGAATTTGTCGTTCACCCTGATCGATCCCGTATCTACAATCCGCCCTTGCCTATCATCTCCAAAGGTGATGAAGTCATCACCCGTCGATCGCAAGTGAAGGAGGTGAACCATCTTGAGTCTCCGTCATGTGGCGTGAATAGTGTGAGTCGATTTAACCACGTGTTCTTCCTCTCTTCCACTGTAATCCCGAAAATCAAGGCATAGAAGAACGATGTGTCTCAATATCGGAGTTAGTTGTAACATCAAACCCAACATGAGCTTAGAATGCAACTAAAATAACAAGATAAACATAATTAACTAAAACTCTTTACCAAATTCCGGCAGAACCTCCTTTGTATAGTTACTATACTGGAGGTTCCCACAAGCAAATAAAACAAGAGGTAGTCTACTTAAAAAAAAATGATCCAAACATAACCCATATAGGCTATTCATCTTTGTCAAGTAGACATCTCAAAGTAGATCATAAGTATCCAATTTTAAACTCCTTTATTACAGTCTAATCCAATCAAGTAATGATCGAAAGTAGAATTTTAGGTAATTCATCCATCACTCAATTAATTTTCCTTTTATTCTCTTGTGTGTATATAGAAAGCGTGCAACTACCCTAGCCCTTCCTTTCTACCAAGCATGCCGATCTCATACAGTACCTAAAACACAACAAACAACAAGGGGTGAGTCCAAAGACTCAGCAAGCCTAATAATTGGTAACAACAGTATAAGAAAGAAACCCATCAATTATACATCACAAATCTATTCACCGAATAAACCACATACACATGACATGCAACCTGCTCATATGCTCTTTATGCACTTTGTCTTTATCTTTGTCTTTTGCATTTTACATCGTAATGCAAAGTGCGATCCGTCGATGCACACCATGCCGTGCCTATCTATCAGCATTGGGATCTTTACCCATACTTTGCAAGTATGAGGACCCTTGCCCATGCTCTTCAAGTATGGGGATCTATGTCTGCCCACCAACATGACGGGACCCAACTCGGCTTGATCAACACATGACCAACACTTCAATAAACTACATGATGCATATGTATGAATTCTCCATTTGACAACAATATACATCCATAACAACATTGCATATGAATATACTACTCATACTACAAAACTCACAAACATAGTCCTTCCAACTTTCAATGCAACCATGATAAACACGTAACTCAGAATAATAAAGTCCATGCTCATTACCGCACATATGACCAAATCAATCATGAACAATATAAATAACCATAGAATGTATCGGTCAAGTCATTCGGTAATATCTAATATAACCATAATCACACTTGCCTTAACTGCATGAGAACGTGGACGTGCGTATAGGCGCCGCCCGGACCCGCCCACCAACGAATAAATAGTTAACGCACACTAAGGCATGCATGAGCGCGGCCCAAGCAAATATATATATATATACCTACTCGAACTCGCGAAAGGGTCTAACTCGATTCCAACCCCAAATCATAAACGTCGATCTGTCCCCTCAGTGGACAGTCAACTTATAAAATTCATAACTTTCACTACCGGGATCCAAATTACGTGTTCTCAGACTTTCTAGAAAGGTCATTAAATTACCTAAATAAACTTAGTTGGGGAGTCCTACTGATTCTGCAATAAACTATCCCTACCAAGCCAATCTACAGAATATCAATTTTTACGTCGGGTTCTCTGGACAGAGCACCAAAACTACCATAACGTTTGCCACGCAACTCAGAATAGTGTGATCTTGGGCTCTATGGAATCACGACAAAACCAGCTACAATAGTCTACTGGTGCAAGTCCTCTGATTCGGCCTCCTACTAGTCCTAATGTTCAGGTGAAGATCTCTGTCCTAACAATATGACAGACAGAAAACAGCGATGGTAAAACTTGCATAACTTTTGATTGGCAACTCTAAAAAAAATGTTCTTTATCAACATTGAAAGCTTACAGAATTATCTACAACATTCATGTTGGGAGGTATTTCTGATTCGGCTTCTAAAAAATTCAAATTGGCCAGACAAGACATTCTACCAAATCACGTCAACCCTCCTTGACAAATGCAGAAACTACCATAACAACGTAAACCGTGACGTCCAAATCAGATCATCTCAAGCCAAAAGAAAGATAAAGACGAGACTACAACTTTCTAAGAGGTGATCAGGTCGAAAATGAAGGCAACGTGACCAAACTGACGAGCAAGGCAAGGCGACAAGCAGGAGAGGTGGGGAGAGGCGCGCCACTAGGGGGGAAAAGGGAGGGTGGGCATTAGGGTTTTGGGGGTGGGAATCCCCTTATGGTCACCACACTTGGGCCTCTCCGCGGCCCGCGTGGTTGTCGAAATAAGATTTTCTCTCAGATAGCTATGGAAGCTATGAATATCAATATACCACTATAGCGGAAGACTAGTATTGAATCAATCTAAACCCGATGCAAAACAACCAAAATCAACACAGGCTAAAATTCTAAGTGTTGGGCGATGTCAGCCTCTATTTAAATGGTGGTCAAGGCCATCCATGCGATCGACCTCTATGTTAGCAGTGTCGACCTCGGCTGATGAAAACTAAAATCAGCCCAAAAATAAAGTTACAAATAAATGTAACTTTTGATCTACAACTCAAACTCGATGAAACTTGGCACACACCTTCTCTAGGATATGGGAACCTATTCCAAGCGAAGATCATGAAGATCCTTGGAAAAGCTATGACATTTTCCATTTTAACGAAGTGCTTCAAAATCGAGTCAAATACAAAATATGATCTAGAAACTTGCTCGTGAGTCATTGATGATCAAGATGATCCTAGATGTGTTCTCATGTCACGCAAGCTAGATCACATGAAGAATCAAGCAAAACTCACGAATCAAAGAAAGACTCAAAATCATCAAATAGAGAAGAAAGCAAAGAGACACATCTTTGAGCAAACTTTCCTTGGATTGATTTGATATTGTTTGGATTTACAACCACTCCATCAATGGAGGACAAAGCTCAACCTATGAGCACGAAATCAAATCAAAACTCTCTAGAATCCTAACCTCAATAATCCTCTCCCAAAGCAAAACTAGGGTTTCAAACACAATGAAGAGGTCAGGGGTTGCATACACCTCCCTCCTATATTTATAGTAGAGGCTTAGACCTTCTAGAAGATTGACCCAAATGGGGTCCCGTTAAGGCCCAACACAAGCGGGTCACTGCGCATTTTGAAGCACCGTCTTCATCTTCTCTTGACCTAAATCGCTTCTCCTTGCGTCGTCTTGCGCTGCGGTTTGACCAAAGCAAGCGGTGGTATTTTAGTGATATTGCAAAATACCCCTTCTCGATACTAAAGGCCGAGTCAAATCTTGAAACAATTCCATGCTCGCCGTGTAGGTTGATCAGCGGCTCTCATCATGTCGGCAAGTCTCTCTCATCGGCTCCCCTGAAACCACCATGGCACTTGCACCACCGTGGCAGCTTCATCAAACTAGTGCTGCGGCTTGTCCGTTCGGTCATACTTATCGTTACGCACCATGCTTAAGTTCATTGACCTCACTGGCATAATCGATCGTTCGGACCTCGACTCTCCAAGCCTAGTACTAATCATCCTCGTGTGATCATTGACCACCAAGCAACCTACACAACAATAGACAAGCAAATGTCGAATCAAGAACAAGTTCTTCACAACTTGACCCGTTAGTCAAAACATGCAACATGCAACACATATGCTCTGAAACTCATGACTTTGACCTAACAAGCAAACATCGCCCACGAAGAACAACGAAACAAGTGAGATCGTCGGACCACCACCATGGCTGTCGCCGTCCCCCGGCCAATCTCACATACTGTTGGCAGGTCTCACCTTGGTGGGATTTAGCCAAATTTCCTCACTGATCAAAATCTGGAATTTTCAAACCAATAGAACTTTTGCTGGAGACTCCAAACATTATGGGACCAAGTGCAATAGAATCTCTCTCTTGCCTACACCCTCTATTTTTAGCCCGACTCAAAACTCCACATTTTGTATCTGGCCAGGTCCGAGCCGCCATGGTGATCGGACCTTGATGTACGATCGGACCGCCCTCTGAGATCTGGCCGCCGGCCGATAGCCTTGATAACCCCCAATGACACTAAACTTTATCAGCGCTTGGTTGTGACAGACCTTCACATTGCCAATTGTAACATCATCCAAGATCATGAGCATATCCCCGATATCCACAATCTCCCTTGATGCATACATTGGCAATTTTTCAACGTAAGTTTTAAGGTTTGAAAAGTAAAATACTTCGCTTTACGCATAAAGGCACAACAATTGCATAAGCAAGAGAAAGCAATGGAAATGACCAAGCGACATCAGAATAACATAGGCAAGTGAGATAAGGCAAAAGAAAGAATAAAAACTTTAAATTCGAGAAAAGAGTCAAAAATCTCACTTAAAGTCCATATGAAAGAACAATTATTCATTTGACCTTTGATCATCGTGAGTATTAAGAAATGCAATTCATGTTGAGAAAGATAATAAGGCGATAAGAATGCAATTCAAATGCTCCCCTCACTATGATCCTCATAATTGAGAAAATTTCAAATTCTCAATTTTCTCCCCCTTTTAATATTTTATATCTTATCCCCTTTTGACAATGGAGTCATCAAGGAATCACGCCTTCCTCTCGTCCAGAGATAACAAATGTAGAATTGAGAAAGAAGCATAAGGAGTATACAAGAAATGCAATGGAGTGGCTTCATTTTTGTATTTTTTTAATTTTTATTACAAGAAGCTTTGGAGCCCAAAAGAACAAGCTAGCATTTCTAATATTACACAAACAACATATCAAACTATAGTACTAAAAGATCATGATAGACATATATATCAAAGCTAAGCTCGAAGGCTCAATATAAAGCAATAAATTTGATCAAATTAAGCAAATCTTCAAATTTAGCAAGTTCATCAGGGATCCTAAATAATCTTGGCCATGTCAAAATGTCAATGTCGGATCAAAAAGCTAACAATAACCACATTAAGAGACAAGCAGTCTCGAATTGAATCATTTTGCTCAAATTTTCTCAAACGCCCATTTTCAATGATTTTCATTTGCAATGAATATGGAAGTTGACTAATGATCTAACTTAGTGACAAGATCTGGACTAGGAGCCATCCACAAACTCATCCTAACCGACCAAGTTGATTAAAAGTATATCTTAGTGAAGAAGATCTGGACTAGGAGCCATCCACAAACTCTTCCTAAGCTTCAACGGGGTGACAAATCTTGAGGTTCATATCGGTTATGATACACAATCCCCATGAGATAAATGCGGATCATCAAACTATCTCCAAGTTCATGTATTTGACATGCGGTCGTAAAAAGTAGTTTGGCACAATTTAAGCATAAGACAATCTTGAACTTTGATTTTCATGTTTCACAATAGCGATTTTAGATTCTCAAGAACACAAGAAGCTCAAGTAATGATCAATTTTAGATTCAAGAGCTATGAGCAATTTTAGCGAGGCGATTACCAAAAGGAGCACTAATTGCAACTTGCTAAAACATCCACAAATTGCGGTTTTAGTTCAAGTTGTTTTAGAGTTCCACTCATCTGACAAAGACTTAGCTACATATGTGAAAGCATGATAATTCTAGTAGGTCAAAGAACTAGACATGACATTGAGCAAGAATTGAAATAATAGAGCCAAAGGGTAATAAGCAAAGCTTCATCAATTTTAAAGATAAGAAGAAAACATATTACAATGCATCTTTTGGATTTTCATATGAATGTAATATGATGCAATAAAAACCTAAAAGCCTAAAAGTTCAAAAATATCAACAAGTTCAAAAAGAACAAGGAAAGATCGGAAAGATCGAACTCCCCTCAAACCAACCCATAGGGATAAATCACCCTAATTCACTCCTTAAGGTGGCAAACCTTGTGTGGTCTAAAAGCTTGGTGAGGATATTAGTCAATTGAGCCTCGGACTCCACGAAGTCAACCCTTTCGAACATGGTCTCTAAGTGAAAGCGAAGTGTATGTGCTTGGTCCTAGAGTATTGGGTTTTTAGCAATGTTAATAGCGAAGTGTTATCACGAGAAAGAGGAACACTTGCAAATTTAACCCATAGTCCTTAAGAGTGGATCGATCCACAAAATCATTGTAACAACTAGCAGTGACTATATATTCAACTTGTGTGGATTGTCTGTGATTGCTTCCTAGAAGACCAAGAGATAAGAGAAGTTATGCAGGAAGTGACAAGTGCCTAAGTACTATTCCTATCTAGCCGATAGCCATAAAGTCGAATCGAAAACCAGAATGGACAAAGAAGAAAACAGGAATACCAAATACTATCTTTGGAGGGTATAGTGTAAATACTGAATATGCATATGGCTTGGTGATGGGAAGCACTGAGGCGCTGAAACCTCGCACAGCGGGCCCGTGAAGTGGATGTCGGTCTTGAAATTGTCAGTGCGGAGACGGCCGATCATCTTTGCGTGTCCGCGTTGATCCACGGCTTCTCCTTCCTCATACGGATCCAAAGCACTCGAAGTATGTGAGTGGCGATCGACTAGAGTCACCCATGTCGAAGCATGTGGGTAGGTCCTTAGTGTACTTCGTCGATGGATGAAAATCTCTTCCTTGCATTGCTTGATTTGAAGGCCCAAAAAGTAATTGAGTTCTCCCATCATAGTCATCTCAAATTCCCTATCATAGTCTTATAAAAGCTGGAAACAAGAATATGAGAAGAACCACTAGAGATAATATGATCAAGCGTAAATCTGAGCAGCGAGAAGTCATTGTCATGCCTAGAATGAACAAGGTCTTATCTCTGATGGATATCATGGGATATGCTCGAGATCTTAGGATGATGTGACAATTGACAATTGACTTTATGGTTTGTCGTTTCGGGCTTCGACAAAGTTCGGATCTGTCGAGGATAGGGGTGATCGGCCGGCCAAAGCATGTGATCGGCCAGGTCCCAAATCGGTGGAATGGCCATGGCGATCGGACCGGTCGTGACAAATAGTGTCTAATTGGTGGGCGAGAAATAGGGTGTAGGCAAGAGAGAATTCTATTGCACTTGGTCCCATAATTTTGGAGTCTCAGTCAAAAGTTCTATTCGTTTTAAATTTCCGGAAGGTTTGAATTTCGGGGCTTGAAATTCGGCTAAGTCCTTTGGCGGTGGATGACCTATAGTTGTGATCAGCGGAAAAAGTGGAGGTCCGACCCGGCCTTGAGAAGTGACGAGGTTGTCATGAGCAGCGGCCTTATAATGGCGTTGTTCGTTAGTTAGGTCAAAGTCATGAGTTTGAGGACATATGTTATTACCAAAATTTCAATTGGTTGAAAATAGAACATCAATAATTTTGTGTGGATTTTAAAATTTTAAAAACTTTCCCTAAAGTATATTAAGGATAAAAATTTATGTGCAAAATCTATTACCAACTAAAAGTTGAAATTATTTTATTTAAGTCAGAATGCCTCATAAATTTACAATTTTCTCAAAATTTTTGGACTTCATTTACTATTTTCTAAAGCCTATTTGAATTTCTAGAATTAAATCAATTGAAAAAAATTTAAAATTCTGCTTTCTGATCTTGGGCGAAGCCAAGCATATGCGTCTCGGCCCTTTCTCGCGCGCGAGCTCGTGGCCGTCCGATCAAAATCGGACGGAACATCAATCCGCACGCATTCTTCTCTCTCTCTCTGTCTCGCGGCAGTGGGCCCCAGCGTCTTCTTCCGCCCCTTCTTCTCCCTCGCTCCGTTGCCATTACCGCCGCTGCGGGCCTTCTCCCGCGATTCCTCCCTCTCTTCACTCGCCATCACGCGTTAACTTCCTTACTCCGCATTCACCTGCCGTTTCCCCTCCTTTCGCTCTAACCGCGCGCCGTTGCCGCCATTAATGCGTAGCCTAACCTCCTCCGGCCTCCTCGCCTATAAAGCGCCCCGTTGCGCATTTCTCATAACTCATTCCCCACCTCCGTAACCGCTCGCTCTCAATCGCCGAGCATTTGAAGTTTCCCGTCGTGTGGCTCCATCTTCTTCGATCCGAGCTCTCCCGGCCACATCGCCGCACGGCCGTCCTCGGCGATCCCCGTGCGCCTCGTCTTCGCTGGAGATCCGGGCACCCTCCCCGCCAGCGAACATCACCCGCCTCTGCGTCGTAAACCATCTTGGCCACTCACCGCCGCCACGTGGCGCCCTGCGTCGATGTCGTCTCTGAGTATTTGCGCACCTGGAGCCACGCGTCGCCGTTCGCGGTACCATTGGAACGGCGCCTCCCTCTCCGGCAGCGTGGTCGACCACCTCGAGCCACACCACTCACCCCTCTGGCGTGCGTGGCGTACGTGGGCGCCGTGCGCGGCAGGCGCCCGTGACCTCTTTCACTGTTGTCTTTGTGGCCGAGTCCAATGGACTTGTGCCTGCTCTCGGACTCGATCCATCGCATGCGGGCCCACTTGTCGGTCTCTTTGTGCTATTGCGTCGTTGGCGCAATAAAGATAATTTCCTTTAGAAATTTAATTGAAAATTAAATTCGATTTTAGGATTTAATTTAGGTTTTAAACTTCCGGAGCTCGTATTTCTTCATACAAACTCGATTTAGGTGATTCAAATTTCTAAATTTGTATAAAATCAAGATCTAGCTAACTAAACCAAAATGAGTTAATTTGAATTTTCATTTGAATTTATTTGTGTTCATGTGAATGTTTGAATTTGGATTATTCTCGTGTATAGATTTTGACACTCAGAAGCTTGACCCTATTGAAGAAGTAGAATACGGGAATTTGAACAAGGCAAGTTACACCATTGACCATTTGCCCCCAATATTTAAAATTATTTAATTCCTATTTTAAATTATTATTGCATGCATAATTGTATTTAATTATTTTAAATTCTGTTTTAAATATTTAATTATTCCAATTCCTTTGTATAGCCAAATTTGATTGTTGTATTAACAATTCCTTGTAACCTTAGTCAAATGAATTTAAAAATAAATATATGCATAGCAAATGCTTAGACCATGAAATATTTGACTTTGGGAGAATTTGCCAAAATTTCATAAATTGATAAAAGCCTATGACATTGCTTTGTCATGGTGGACTTTGCAAATGTCTTTGAAAATTATAAAAATAAAGAAAATGGTTTGTACTTGGGCAAACATGGACCAGTTGGTGAGTGCGGGTTTATGCACAGGCTCAGTTGGGGCGAGACCAGGTTTTATTGAAAGTTGCCCAAGTAGATTAGGGCCGGCCTTTGAGCGCATCTTGCAAAAGCTCCACCGTACTACCACATGTTGTATGGGCGAACCGGGCTTAATAATTTGTATTACCTCATTATTGTTTATGCCATTTTTGTTGTGTGGGTGTCGGTTAGACTTTATTCCCACTTGGCGCAGAGAGGGCTTCCGGTGGTTAGCTAATGGGTGAAACCTGCGGGCACATTGGTATTGAGTGATTGTTGCGCCTTGTGATAATTGCCCGATCCTGCGCCTGAGGCGTGTATTGGCCGTGACATAACGGGCAAATTATCTCGTGTGGGTAAGTTGTACCACCTGCGAGTGTAAATCTATTCGAATAGCCGTGTCACGGTCACGGACATCTTGAGCAAAGCCACTCTAAGTTAGATTTGTTTTGGTTTTAAAATAACTTTGGACATGATTTGAGGATGGTTAATCCTTGTGGTAAATTTAGGCAGCCTTGTGATAGGAGGTATCCTTCACCATGTTTCATATGGAGGTTATCCACTATAAAATGATGAACTTCAAAAATTTGAATTTAGCTCTGGAATGAAAATGTGCCTTGAAACTTAGTATAACTATTTAAACCAAAAATGGTGATTTATGCAAATAAACCTATAACCTTCCTTTGAATAACTTATGCATGCATTCTAAATTACATGCTGGGTGTAATTTGCGAGCAGGTTGTAGTGCTCACTCTTCTGAATATTATTATTTAGGAGAAGGCGCTATCCGGAAGGTGAGGAGCGGGGCGATTAAGCGGCGACCTCGGGCGATTACTGTGGCATATCGTGTGGCTTACCATTATTGCTTAGCTTAATGTTTTATTTGGCCTCATTGATTGTAATAAACTCTATGCTTATTAAATATACCGCTGGATATGTTTGTGATAACATTTTTGTATTGTGTACCTTGAAATCTGGACTAGTGTATGAACACAGGAATCGGGACCCTTCGTTCCGGGTTCGACAAAGTGGTATCGAGCCATATTAGTATGGGTGTGACCTAGAAGGAAATCAAACCCTGGATTTATTTTGAAAATTAAAAATAACTTGGTCTTCGGAGTCATTCCTCAACTTTTCTCTTGAAAAATTATTTACTAACTCATCTCCTTTTCAAAAATTGTAGATGGTGAAGTTAGAATGCCATTTCCCATGGAGTCTTCTTTGGTCATTGGGCGCCATTCTCAAGATGATGCAGCACTTGGACTTTGAAGAAACCACCGTATCAAGGATACAAGTATAAGGTGGGAAATCGAGAGCGGTGGAAGTAGAGGTGATCCTCTCCAATCTATCGCGAACCGCAGAGACTTCCACGTCTTGATGCCCCAATGCGGCGAGACACCTTCGCGAAGGCATCCGAGGATCGACCGACAGCATGGACTTCGCTACATCTCGATCACGCCTCAGCGGCGGGTTCCACTATTACCCAATGCACACCCAACCGCGGCATAGCGGTGCTTTTCGCTCAACTAGAGATGAAAGTCCCCGATCTCACTCATCGGTGGATCTGGCCAAAGCCATGGATTATGCCTCGGGAATACACTAGATGAGTTGTCTCTCCTGCAAGTGAAATTACAAGATGGAAGAAAAGTTGAAGGCTATGAGAAAAAGAACGCCTCCTACAAGGAAGGCGAGGAGTTCTAGTGAGCAGATTACCCCAATAACACCATAGATTTGACCTTAAATTTTCCTTTAGTTCGAATTATGAGCTACAAAACCTTTGTAGTAGCCATAATGAATTAATAAAATAAAAATAAAATTATTTTGCGAAATGTTCTTGTCTTGTGTTTGTTGAATTTGGGCTATTTTAGATCTATACTTTTATAATTCTGTCTCTCTTGTCTAATCATGAAGAGTTCATCGATGGTGACCACACTTGGAAGTGTGGTGCTAGAGGGCAAGAAAATGAGAATGCCGATTATCAAGAAAACCCGTTCAACGACCACCTCCTCCAGCCCAAGCTCTGATGGTGCCAAATGATGTGTCGGACTCATCGATTGAGTTGCTAGCCTAGTCCCTTCACACGACGGAATACTCAGCGTCGACCTATCATGCTCCTCCACCTCCCAAAGTGACTTTGCGAGAGTTCATGAGGATCGTCCGCATTTCTAGTAGCCGCGGAACCCATGGGCGAGATGATTGGCTCAGGCCATTGGAAAGAAGTGGATATTGCTCAATGCACGATCGTGAGAGAGTTTTGTTTGCCTCTCATCAGTTGATTGGTCCGCATCGAGAATGGTGGGATAACTTGTATGTCCCATGCTAATGCCCAGAAATCACTTAGGATGAGTTCATGCAAGCTTTCGCGATCTCACATTCCATCGGCATGATTACTTTGAAAAGAAGGAGTTTAACTTCGCCAAGAAACCGTTCGATCGATATCGCATAAGTTTAACCAACTTGCTCGCTATGCTCCAGGATGTAGCAGGCGAGCGAGGCAAGCGATTTACAGAAGGTTGAGCAGCGAACTCTCTGCCGTTTGATTTCTCGATTTCCGACTTTGTGGTTGGTAAATAAGGCCATCCGCCAGAAGGCAAACATCAAGAAATAGAGAATCGTAGCGGAGGATGGCGCTCGAAGTTTAACTGGGAGGGCGCCCAAGCCTCGTTTCTCTCGATCTCAGCCACCTCGGCGTGGGAGATTCGATCTACTACACGAGAGTTCGGCTCAAGTCCACGACCAAATACTCCGGTTAGTAGTAGTTCGGGAGGTCGATTCAGTGACCGGCTATTTCCAGCGAGAATCACTTGCTTTCGCAGCGAGTTGGGTCACTATGCCATAAGTGTCCCAAGAAGCGGATGCCACCCCGTCAAGCCAACTCCGGAGTTTCGGTCTCGGCGGTCCCTCAAGACGGTGTCGATTCATGAAGGGGCGTGTGAATCACGTCACCGCGAGGAAGCCTATACGACACGGATGTTGTTCTTGGTACGTTCCTTGTCAACTCAATACCGACATCGTTTTATTTGATTAGGAGCTTGCATTCTTTTTGTGTCAAATAAGTTTGTGGAAAAGTATGGGTTATCTACCTCCCCTTAGTTAAGCCCATGTTAATCCATTCCCGGGCTCGAAAATGAGGCTAGTTTCTTTTGCCCAAATCTTACCTTTGAAATCTCGGAGTAACTTTCTCGGCAAACTTAATAGTCTTGCGTTACGCAAGGATTGGATGTAATCCTTGGAATGGGTAGCTTGCCAAAAATCAAGGTAGGATAGATTGTGCTAGTAGATCTATCAACCTCACCAATGAACAAGGGATTTGGTAGAGTTCCAACCCAAGACTTCTACGGAAGAAGTCCTATCTTGACCAGTTTAAGGGCGTAAAGCTGGAAGATATACCGTGGTACAAGAATCCAGATTTTTCGGAGGACTTACAGTATGCCACGGCCGGGACATAATGTTCTTAATTGACTTAGTCGAGGGTGCTCCAATTCGGCGACCCTCTGGAATCTAGGCAAACGATCTAGCGAGTTGAAGAAGCGGTCGAAGAACTACTGAGTAAAGGTTACATTCAACCGAGTTCATCGCCAGGGAGCTCCGTCTATTTGTCAAAAGAAAGACAATAGTATGAGAATGTGTGTGACTATAGATCACTCAGCGAGGTAACAATCAAAAACAAGTACACACCTAGGATAGATGATGTTTGATCAACAAAGGCAGTGTTTTCTCCAAGATTGATTTGAGGTCGGGCTACGATCGGTTAAAATTAGACAGAAGATATTCGAAGCTGACCTTCACCACGGATATGGGTACATGCGAGTTCACGGTGATGTCATTTGGACTAACAAATGCCTGCTTATTTCATGAATATGATGAACAAAGTGTTCATGGAATTCTTGGATAAGTTTGTGGTGGTATTCATAGATGATATTCTCATCTACTCAAGAGATATGGAAGAGCATGAAAAACACCTCGAATTATTTTGGACAAACTCAGAACACCAACTTTATGCCAAACTCGGCAAAGTGAATTTTGGCTCATCAAGTGGCTTTTCTTGGACACATTGTGTCGTAGGGAGGAGTTGCGTGGACCCTCAAAGGTTGAAGTGTAATGGATTGGAAGCAACCCAATGCATCCTGAAGTGAAGTTTTCTTGGATTAATTGGATATTACTGTGATTCATTGAAAGTTTCTCCAAGATCGCCAAACCCATGACTCAACCGAAGAAGGAAAAGAAATTTGAATGGACAAGTGCTTGTGAACATAGTTTTCAAGAGTGAAGAAAAGACTATCTGCACGGTGCTAGTCTTACGGATATCGTAAGGATTTTGAAGTTTTGTGGCGCATCATGGAAACTGGGATGTGTCTTGATGCGGAAAGGAAAGGTCGTGGCTTATGCATCTCGTCGATTAAGGCCACATGAAGGAAATTATCCAACTTATGATCTAGAATTAGCGGCAATTGTGCATGCTTTGAAAATCTGGCGGCATTATCTCATTGGTAACATTGTGAGATTTTCACAGATCATAGAGTCAAATATATCTTCACCCGATCGGATCTTAATCTCCACTATAAATAGGAGAGGATGGTGTGCGTGTGTGTGACCCGTTTGTTAGTGGGCCTTGGGGCCCAATAGGATCAAACTTCTAGAAGGTCTAAGCCTCCACTATAAATAGGAGAGGATGGTGGTTGCACCAACTCTTAACCCTTTTATATTAGAAAACCTAATTTTGTTTAGGAGAGCTAGGCGTAGAGGCTAGGGTTCTTGAAAGTTTGTTTGGATTTTTGTGCTCTTGGATTGACCACGATCCTTGATGGAGTGGGTGTAATCCGGCATCAATCAAGTTTTAATCTATGCAAGGTTTGCTTGAGATAAGTCTCTTTTAGTTCTTGCTTTCAATTTAGTGATTTTAGGGCTTTCTTTGATCCATGAGTTTTGCTTGATATCATCACGTGGATTAGCTTCTGTGTTCGTGTGAACTCATCTAGGATCATAGTGATCATCAATCACCCACGAGCAAGCGATTGGATCTAGTTTTCACTTTTGCTCGGTTTTAGACCTTTCTCCAATCAGATCGTAAAGGATCTTTGTTTGTCCAATTATCATAATTTTTTATTGGAATAGGTCCTGAATATCATAGAGAGGTGTATACCAAGTTTTGTAAAGTTTGGATTTGAGAATCAAAAGTTAGATCTATTTCCAACCGTCATCGAATTTGTTCTTCTTGTTCTAGAGCACGTGGTCGGACCACCCGAAACAGTCCGACCGATTTGGTCGAGAGTCCGACCTTGATAACACGAATTGTCGGACCGCTTGATCTTGATTTGTGCTTTAGCTTGTGTTGATTTTGTCATATTATTTAGGGGTAAATTGGATTCAATACTAGTCTTAGCTATACTAGTACATTGATCTTCATAGCTTCCTCATAGCTATTGAGTGAAATTGTGTTGAATTCATAATTTGTGAAAAGTGGCGTGCTCCTATTCACCTCCCTTCTATCCTTTTCCTCGTCTAACATCTACCTTACCCATCTCAAAATCATTCTTAAGCAAGAAGCTCTTAAGTCTATCATACCGGCCCTAGGGGCTTGCTTAAGACCATACAAGACTTTGGATAGCTTGAACACATGATGTGGGTTCTTGGGATTCTCAATGCACAGGGTTGCCTAACATATACTTTCTCCTCTATGTAACCATTCAAAAAGCGCTCTTAACATCCATCGACATACAATCTAAAGCCCTTAGATAGATACTGACAAATGCAAGCAGAATGTGAATGGATTATAGTCTTGCAACAAGAGCAAAAGTCTCATCAAATCTAACCCCTCAACCTAGCTAAAACCACGACCAACCTAGCCTTGTTTCTAATCACATAACCATCCTCATTTTGTTTATTTTGAAAACCCAGTAGTTCCTATAACATTATGGGCACTCGGAGGTTCTACATGGTTCAAGACCTTGTTCCTCTCAAAATTCTCTAACTCCTCATGCATGGCATTGACAGTGAGAATCGGATAAAGCATGTGATATCGCGGGGTTCAAAGAAGCAACAAAAGCGGAATGAGTAGAGGTTTGGATCATGATACACAGGCGAGTGACTCGCTCATGGAGATTACCTATCATCGATCGGAGGTCTTTAAATGTGAAGTGCACGCATACGGAGAGAAAGCGTCTCTTCGACCGCCTTGGTCTTCTTGATGATGAAGATCGTGAAGCCTCAATGGCGAAGTAGTCAAGTGAGTTCTTGTCTTTGGAATAGGGCGTCAACGACCAGGTGGAAGAACATCATCGAGTCCATCGTCATCTTCCTCTATAAATGCTCTCTGTCACTGTGTATCACACAAATATCGATCTAGCTCAGGCTAGTCTCATCAAAGTGACATTGTATGTCTTACGAACAAGGTTAGTTTCAACATTAAAAACCAAAAAGCCCTCGAATGTGCAAGATAACTAAAGCATCAAAAGTTATTGACTCAAATTTATCTAGGTTTCCTCTCTTGAGAATAAAACACTTGGATCCAAAGACTGAAAGTGCGAGGCGGAGTTTTCTACAAAATCGAAGCTCATAAGGAGTCTTTCCCAAAGGCGGTCTCAAAAGACACGATTTGGAATAAGGCAAGCGGTAGAAATAGCCTCGGCCCAAAACATATTCGTTGTGCTATACTCATCTAGCATCGTCCTAACCATCTCGACTAGGGTCCTATTCTTCCTTTCCACAGCCATTTTGTTGAGAGCGTGTGGAGAAGAGTGATGCTTAATTCCGCTCGGCACAAAGGAAGAAAAGATGCATTCTTGAACTCCATGCCATTGTCACTGCGGATCGCTCTCAAGGCACCGGAAGTTCGAAGCCAAATGAAGAATAAGATCATGATAATAATCAAAAGTTTCATCCTTGAAGCAAGAAAGAACACCCAAGTGTATCTAGAAAAATCATCGACTATGACAAGAATGTACCATTTTTCTCCAATGGCGAACCCTAGCGGGACAATAGTATCCATATGAAGCGGTTGTCAATCCGTGGTCATGACCATAGTCACTAAAGGTTGTGGCGGCAACTTGCTTGCCATGCCTACAGAGCGCACATCGTCGGATGATCAAAACCATGTGCCCCCAAGCGGTACCAAAGTCGAACTTCGAGAAGAAGAAGATGAAATCAAGCGCTTGAGAGAACCCGACAAAGATTGGAAAAATCAGCTCCAAAGATTCTATCTACTCTAGTAATCCCAAAAAAGCTCACTGAGACGATCAAGCACCCTACAAGCATTTTCTTAAATCTAGTCTCATAGCCATCATCAAGATGTTGAGAGACAAAAGCAAATTAAACCTTAGCTTGACCACAAGCGGCGTCCTTGAGGATGAATTGTCGTTCTGATCGATCCGTATCTACAATCCGCCCTTGCCTATCATCTCCAAAGGTGATGAAGTCATCACCGTCGACCGCGTGAAGGAGGTGAACCATCTTGAGTCTCGGTCATGTGGCGTGAGAAAGTAGTCGACGAACCACGTGTTCTTCCTCTTTCCACGGTAATCACGAAAATCAAGGCATAGAAGAGCGATGTGTCTCAATGGAGTTAGTTGTAACACACCCAACATGAGCTTAGAATGCAACTAAAATAACAAGATAAACATAATTAACTAAAACTCTTTACAAATTCGCGGAACCTCCTTTGTATAGTTACTATCTTTGGAGGTTCCCACAATAAATAAAACAAGAGGTAGTCTACTTAAAAAAATGATCCAAACATAACCCATATAGGCTATTCATCTTTGTCAAGTAGACATGCGAAAGTAGATCATAAGTATCCAATTTTAAACTCCTTTATTACAGTCTAATCCAATCAAGTAATGATCGAAAGTAGAATTTTAGGTAATTCATCCATCTCTTGAATTAATTTTCCTTTTATTCTCTTGTGTGTATATAGTCTTGGCGTGCAACTACCCTAGCCCTTCCTTTCTACCAAGCATCCGATCTCATACAGTACCTAAAACACAACAAACAACAAGGGTGAGTCCAAAGACTCAACAAGCCTAATAATTAGTAACAACGATTATAAGAAAGAAACCCATCAATTATACATCACAAATCTATTCACGAATAAACCACATACACATGACATGCAACTTTGCTCATATGCTCTTTATGCACTTTGTCTTTATCTTTGTCTTTTGCATTTCTGGTAATGCAAAGTGCGCATCCGTCGATGCACACCATGCGTGCCATCTAGCCGGAGGATCTTTACCATACTTTGCAAGTATGAGGACCCTTGCCCATGCTCTTCAAGTATGGGGACCTATTGCCGTCACCAACATGGCGGGACCCAACTCGGCTTGATCAACACATGACCAACACTTCAATAAACTACATGATGCATATGTATGAATTCTCCATTTGACAACAATATACATCCATAACAACATTGCATATGAATATACTACTCATACTACAAAACTCACAAACATAGTCCTTCCAACTTTCAATGCAACCATGATAAACACGTAACTTCGTAACAATAAAGTCCATGCTCATTACGGACATATGACCAAATCAATCATGAACAATATAAATAACCATAGAATGTATCGGTCAAGTCATTGGTAATATCTAATATAACCATAATCACACTTGCCTGCTTAGCGAGGCGTGGGGCGTCGGCGCTGCCGGGACCCGTCCACCACCGAATAAATAGTTACGCACACTAAAGCGGCGATGGGGCCCAAGCAAATATATATATATATATACCTACCGAACTTGAAAGGTCTAACGATTCCAACCCCAAATCATAAGCGTCGATCTGTCCCTCGGTGGACATCAACTTATAAAATTCATAACTTTCACTCACGGGATCCAAATTACGTGTTCTCGGACTTTCTAGAAAGGTCATTAAATTACCTAAATAAACTTAGTTGGAGTCCCTCTGATTACGCAATAAACTATCCCTACCAAGCCAATCTCGAGAATATCAATTTTCGTCGGGTTCTCGGGCGAGCACCAAAACTACCATAACGTTTGCCACGCCTTTCGAATAGTGTGATCTTGGGCTCTATGGAATCACGACAAAACCAGCTACAATAGTCTCTTTGGTGCAAGTCCTCGATTCGGCCTCCTACTAGTCCTAATGTTGGTGAAGATCTACTGTCATAATATGGCGAATGACAATGATGGTAAAACTTGCATAACTTTTGATTGGCAACTCTAAAAATGTTCTTTATCAACATTGAAAGCTTACAAATTATCTACAACATTCATGTTGGGAGGTATTTCTGATTGGCTTCTAAAAAATTCAAATTGGCGACAAGACATTCTACCAAATCACGTCATCCTGGTCAGCGTTAAAACTACCATAACACGTAAACCGTCGTCCAAATCGGATCATCTGATTGCAAAAAGATAAAGGCGAGACTACAACTTTCTAGAGGTGATCAGGTCGAAAATGAAGGCAACGTACCCGTCGGCGAGCAAGGCGCGCCTGAGGAGAGGTGGGAGAGGCGGCCACACTAGGGGAAAAGGGAGGGGTGGGCATTAGGGTTTTGGGGGTGGAATCCCCCTTATGGTCGACCACACTTGGGCCTCTCCGCGGCCCGCGTGAGACCATACAATGCTTTAGATAGCTTGAAAACACGATTTGGATATTTAGGATCCTCAAAACCAGGGGTTGCTTAACATACACTTCCTCATCTATGAAACCATTTAAAAGGCACTTTTAACATCCATCCGATATAATTTAAAACCTTTTGATGCAGAAATGCAAGCAGAATCTGAATGGCTTCTAGTCTAGCAACAGGAGCAAATGTCTCATCAAAATCTAACCCCTCAACTTGGTGAAACCCAGCTACCAATCGGCCTTATTTCTAACCACGAACCATCCTCACCTTGTTTATTCTTAAACACCCAACGGGTTCCTATAACATTATGACCACTAGGAGGTTCTACTAGGTTCCAAACTTTGTTTCTTTCAAAATTCTCTAACTCCTCATGCATGGCATTTACCCATAGAATCGGATAAAGCATGTGATATATCGCGGGTTCAAAAGAAGCAACAAAAGCCGAATGAGAGTAGAGATTTGGATCATTATACCGAGCGAGTGACTCGCTCATGTAGATTACCTATTATCTGTCGGAGGATCTGTCGTCGAATGCGAGTGGAGCGCCGGTGGAGATGTCGTTTCTTCGACCTCCGCAGTATCTGATGATGATGATGCAAGGAGCCTCAACTAAAGGTGAAGTAGACGTAGGTGTTCTTGTATCAATATGGGCACCTCAGTGAAGCAGATGAGGGAATGACATTAGCTTCATCCTCATCTTCCTCCACAAAATACTCTCACACGAAATCATCTCAGAGTAATTGATCTAGCTCAGGCTAGTCTCATCAAAAGTGACATTACAAGTCTCCTGAATAATGTTAGTCTCAATATTAAAAACTCGAAAACCCTCGAATGAGCGGATAACCGTAAATACCCCATCAAAAGTTCTTGATTCAAATTTATCTAAGTTGCTGTCTTAAGGATAAAACATTTTGATCCAAAAACTCAAAATGCGAACAGAGGGTTTTCTACCAAAACGAAGCTCATAAGGAGTCTTGCCTAAAGAAGGTCTCAAGAAGACACGATTTGCAATATGGCAAGCAGTAGCAATAGCTTCGCCCAAAATCTCCTGGTGCTATACTCATCTAGCATCGTCCTAGCCATTTCGACTCAAGGTTCTATTCTTCCTTTCCACCACGCCATTTTGTTGAGGGACGTGTGGAGAAGAGAACGATGCTCAATACCACGCTCAAAGACAAAAAGAAGCAAAGAAGCATTTTTGAACTCCGTGACATTATCACTGCGAATCGCTCTCAAAGCACCGGAAGCTCGAAGCCAAAGCGAAGAACAAGGTCATGAAAATAACCAAAAGCTTCATCTTTTGAAGTAAGAAAGAACACCCAAGTATATCTAGAAAGATCATCAACTATAACAAGAATATACCATTTTCCACCGATCGACGGACTCTAGCGGAGACCAACAGGTATCCATATGAAGCAACGTCCGGTCCGTACCATAACCATAGTCAGAAGGGTGTGAGCGGCAACTTGTTTGCCATGCCTACAAGCGACATCAAATCTTTGACACTTTGAGCTTAGGCAAACCTCTCATGAGATCAAGGTTGCTAACTCGTGTCGATGATCAAAACCAATGTGCCCCAAACGTCGATGCCAAAGCCAGAAATCAGAAGAAGATGTAAGCAAACATTTAAGAGATCCAGCAAGAGATTTTGAAAAATCAGCTTCAAAAATTCTACCAACTCTAGAGATTCCAAACACAAGCTCACCAGTAGAATCAAGCACACGACAAGCATTTTTCTTAAAACAGTCTCATAACCATCATCAAGAAGTCGAGAACAAAGAAGATTATACCTAAGCTTGTCCACAAGAGCGACATCTTTTAGAATGAATTTGTTGTTTACCCTAATTGATCCTGTTCCTTCAATTCGCCCTTGTGTATCATCTCCAAAGGTGATGAAGTCATCACCTGTTGCTCGCGTGAAAGAGGTGAACCATTTTGAGTTCCGGTCATGTGGCGTGAACATCCGAGTCAACGAACCACGTGTTCTTCCCTTTCGCGTAATCCTAAAAATCAAGGAGTAAAGAACGATGTGTCTCAATCATCGGGATTAGATAAACAAGATTTAGGAATCGATCTTGAGACACACGCTCTGCAAGGAGTATACAAACCGAAGTACTATCCTTGATTTCATTTAACATTCGTTATGAGCAATGTTTAAATTAAAATGAGACTTGAAGCGTCCATGGGCGTCGACCGGCTTTTGGCGGTCGAGCCGGTGACCAAACCGGTCGACCGGTGACCACCATGTCGGACCTGATCGATACACATTAGAATTAGGATGTCTAGAAACATAATGATTTGCATAAGATAAAAATCCTAATCCGAGTTTATTCTTTTCGGTGTTACCATGTCTCATAGAAGCTCTAGGTTGCATGAATGAAATTCTATCAAAATTTTTCCTATCATTTTCAACCTACGCCAACAATATTCAATCAAATATCCACCCTTTTGCAATAAGTGCAATGGTACTTGGTACCACTAGAAGACGCACCATTTGAATTAATACAAGGTTGGGCAAAACTGCAGATTTAAAAGATGTTTTTGCGAGGTTGGGTTTTGAATTCAATTAAACCTTTTCCAAGACTTGAATGACTTTTGGGTTTGAATTGTCTTGAAAAGAATTGAATCCTAAACCTTGCTTCTTATAAGGAGTTTTAGACTTGTCAAGAATCATGTTTAATTGTTTCTTACCTTTAGAAAATTTTCTAATGTATCATGAAGGTAAGCATTTTCTTTTCTCAAATTAACACAAGAATCACAAGTTTTATCCATAGATTTTTCTTATACAAAGCAATTTCAAGTTTAAGAGTGGAACATGAAGCACAAGTAGTATTTTCAATATTGTCCTTAAGCTTTGCATATTTGACTCTAGCACTTCTAAGATATCTTTGATTTCACGTTCTTTTCTAAGCATGAAGTGCAAGGGCTAGAATCAAAACATCAAAAGCAATCAATTTACTAGATTCTAAACATTTTTCACAAGGAGCACTTTTAATTTCATTTAGTTCAGATTTAGCATTCTCAAGTTGTTGTACACAAATATTATGAAGCGATTGTAACTTGGTAATTTGAATGCATAGCATGACAAGATAAACATTCATCGGTTCAAGAGTCTTAGCAGTTTAAGCTCTACTTTCAATTTGTTAATCTTTGACTCTAATTTCTTATTTTTGTCATAACAAATTCTAGCGCTTCATCTTGACTAAGCAATTGCTCAACTATAGAATCATATTTAGCGAAAGCTCATCATAAGAAAAAGATACCTCATTATCATCAATGTCGCTTGTCGACCATGAAGCACATGCCGTGAAGTCTTTGGCCTTCCCTTTCTTTTGCCTTGAGGATCTCCTCCTCCTTGTCCTCCTCACTCCCAGTATCCACATCGCTCAAGGATTGATCCTCAAAAGCGGCAAGGACCGTGAGCGCCTTCACAAGCTTATTTGCCTCATACCTTGATTTGTTGAAAGGAGGCTTCTTCCAAGTGGCTTTCCTTCCTTATGATTGCTCTTACCTTTCACTTGGGGCAATTTGTCGGATATGATTGAGCTCACCACATTCATAGCATGTTCTGGACCACCTCTCTTTTGTTTCTCACATTATTGTAGGCCCGTGTGAATTTCTTAGCTAGAAGAGCTAACTCTTTAGGAATACTTTCAAGCTCCTCTTCATGAATAGCGATAAACAAGCAAATGAAAATCCGTAAGAAGATTCACAAGAGTCATCAAAAGCCTTTTGAGAGGATCGCTACCAAAGCTAAATTATCTTTCTTAGGATGATCAACTCTTTTAATTTCATGAGTCTTGAGTTTACTATAAAGCAATTCTAAAGTAAGACTTGAAAGATCAACATTTTCTTCTATAGCAAGAGCTTTCATCTCCCACTCCTTGGTGTTGATTGCGGCCAAGAGATGGGTGGCATTTTCAGATTGAGAATATTCAATATCAACACTTTCATTTGATTAATTACTTTATTAAAGCGATCGAAAATGTCATCGATGCTCTCTCAGACGCATCTCGAATTTATTGTACTCACGCTTGTAACAGTTTGGCGCACCTTTTGATTTGGGACGAACCTCATGATATGTTTGAGTGTTCCAAATTTCATGCGAGCTTGAAAGATTGCAAATTCTATCATATTCTTGTCTACCAAGTGCACCATATAAAAGATTCTTAGCCTTATTGTTGTTAGCCAAAAGAATTGCGAGGGTGTAGCAATTTCGGAATAACCAGTGGGCTCTAACAACATCCCAAATAGCTTGTCCTCGCTCTCAAGAAAGACGCGCATACGATTCTTCCAATAGGCATAGTCGTGCCCATCGAAGATATGCGGTTTAGTAGAAAACTTATCCATCGCCAAAGTTCGGTGACCGGTTAAGATCAAGATTGAACTAACGGGCTCGATACCACTTGTTGGACCGTAAAAGCGACTAGAGGGGTGAATAGGAGCACGCTCACTTTTTCACAAATTATGAACTCAATACAATTTCACTCCGTAGCTATTAGAAAGCTATGAAGATCAATATACCAAGATCAAATGGAAGACTAGTATTGAATCTAATTAAACCCCTAAGCAAAATAACAAAATCAACTAAGATTACTAAGACTCACAGACGGCGGTCGAGCTATACTCAACCGGTCGGACCGATTGCGGACGATCGCGCGGCGTTATCTGGCGGTCGGACGCTCCAAAATCGGTCTAACCGTGATGATGACGCGGTCGACCGCCGACTCGAACCGATCCGCACATAAAATCACCGATGGAAGGTTGCAATTAGGTGAAACTTTTGATTCTCAACTCTAATCTTTATGAAACTTTGCACACACCTTCTATATGCTATTGAGGACCTATTCCAATCGAATATTATGATAATTCTTGGAACGATCTTGAGCAATTATCAATTGATTAACGAAGGTCTAAAACGGCAAGAACGAAAACTTGATCCTAAAGCTTGTTCGTGAGAGATTGATGATCAAGATGATGCTAGATAGATTCACACATATCACAGCAAGCTAATTCACGGAAAGAATCAATCACAAACTTGGATCAAAGAAAGCCCTAAAACACGAAATTGAAAGCAAGAACGAAAAGAGACTTATCTCAAGCAAACCTTGCATAGATTGATTTCGTGATTGTTCTGGATTACATCCACACCATCATGGATCATGGACAATCAAAGATCACGAAATTCACCACAAACCATCAAGAGCCCTAGCCTCCACCTCAACTCCCTAAAGACAATTAGGGTTTTGAAACATAAAAGGTGAGCGAGGAGAGGTGCAGCCACCATCTCCTCCTATTTATAGTGGAGGCCTAAAACTCTTAGGGTTTGACTTAATTGGGCTCCGTTAAGGCCTACTAACAACGGATCACACCGCACGCTCGCAAAGCGCCGTCTTTAACCTTTTGACCTAAACCGCTTCACCATGCATCATGGATTCGCCAATAGGTCACCCTTGTCCATCTTGTGTCACGCTTGAGTCGTTGACCTCACCCGGCATCGTCGATCGTTCTGAACCTCAACTCTTCAAGTCTAGTCCCGATTCTCCTCGCCGTTGACCGTCGTTGACCACCAAGCTACCTACAACCACGGACAAGAAAACACGATTCGGAACAAGTTCTTCACAACTTGACCCATGTTAGTCAAAACATGCATCATGCAAATCATATGCCATGAAACCAATGACTTTGACCTAACAAAACACCATCGCCACGAAGTTGGCGGCGTTCAAGTATTACCGATGCGACGCTCGGTGAGCGGTCGGACAGCCATGGCGGTCGGACCGCTCCACAGTGAGCGGTCGGACCGCCTTAGACTTAGCCGAAATTCAAGCTCCCAAAATCCGAAACCTTCTGGAAACTTTAAACCAATAGAACTTTTCACTGGAGACTCCAAAAATCATGAGACCAAGTGCATTGGGATCCCCTTACTTGTCTACAACACCTATTTTTGGCCCAGCTCAATTTGAACACTTTTGGTCATCGCGGTCCGATCAGCCGGATGGCGGTCCGACCGATATGGGACCGGTGGACCACCGCGATAAGCCAGAACTTTGTCAAACGCTGAACGACAAACGTAACGCCATTGCCAATTGTCACATCATCCTAAGATCGGAGCATATCCCCATGAAATCCACAATTTTGGCTTGAATAGCGAGGTGTTCAGATTAGTATAAGAGCGAGCTTTAGGTCCATGGTAAATAGAAAATCATAAAATGACACACTGTGCACAGTAGGAGGGGTTGGGTAATTCATTGCTTTCGCATTTCCATTGATGTGACTCGATTAATGAGTCGTTGTTGAATTGTTTTGTGCTATATTGATGTTAAGCTAAGTGTTTAGTTTTTTTGCTGTGATGTTATTAGATGGCAAGGGGTAGAGACTATGGCCGTGGTCGTCCACCGATCCGTGGTCGTGGTCGTGGGCCTGATCGGTTGTGTCTCATTCGTCAGGGATCTGCTGGTGCTACTACTGAGGATATTGCCTCAGTTGCTCCCGACCGCAGAGGCTCAGGCTGCGTCGGGATATCATTCGAATCTTGGAGGAGAACCGCAACTCGCACAATTGCGAGCGGCATTTCCTGGCCATGCGCCAGTGGCGAACCGATTATAATGTGCTTCCACGAGGCTAGGATGAGTCTCCGCGAGTGGATGTAAACCGCTGACACCTTTGTGAGCGTACTCGGTTGGTATGTGATTGGTTGAGTTTTATGGAAAGACGGTTTGGGCGTTAGAGTTGACTCGCGAGGCGCGATTTGTAGCCTTCGGTGAAGGGCCAAGTCGATATCGGTGAGAAGGGGTTCATGCGCTAGGACCCGTGCGAGGACCACTTGGGAGGTATTCGTGGAGCAATTCAGGACAAGGTTCTATCTGGATTCCTTCTTTGAGAAGATGGAGCAATCGTTCGACATTTGTTCAAGGGATGATGTCGATTACGAGTATGAGGCGGTTTAGCAATCGTGCGCTTTGTACGCGTGGCTAATGATGGCCGGAGAAGGCCAAGAGGTTACTCGGGGCCTCAATCGGATCGCCCGATCGGGCGCCGGTTTGCGTGACTTGACTCCATAGTCGAGCGAGCCGGGGGTGGGCGGAGGGCTCCTTCTTGCGACGGTGCTAGTGGCCCGCTCCTGTGGTGGTCTGTGGTTGCGAGCGGAGTTTTGGTGGGGAGGTGGGTCTTCTCGGTGACACAGTCCCAAGAGGTTTCGAGGTCATCCTCGCGCTGTCGATGGCGCTTCTTCATCGCACCACGTTCTTCGTCATCTACACCCCATATGCGTCTGCTCGGTCAAGGTATGAAATGCTTGGTGTGGTGGCGCGACAGCTTGAGTGTTCTTCGGAGGACATGCCGTCGGTGTTGTCGAAGGCCACAAGTTGTCGTATGCAAGCAGCCAGAGCATCATCGGTGGGAGTCGGTCCAGCCTTCTTCTTCAAGTGCTCCTCGGGGTTCAATTCGGACCCTAGCTGTTGTGCCGTGCCTCATTCTCTTGGATGGGTTCCTCCGCGGCATTTACTCCTGCACCTCCTGCGGTTCTGCTGGAACCCGTTCCGTCTGCCGCCGTCGTTCGTTCCTCGCAGCAGTTCGGTTACCCTTCGTCCGAGTGTTCGTGCATCCTCTACTCGGCACCACGAAGTCTCGCCATGCCCACCCACGAGACTATCGCGCCGTCGGCGTGGTGCAGTACTTTGCTAGTCGATTCAATGATGCTTTCATTACGTTTGATTCGAGGGCTACTTATTCATTTGTGTCCACAGAGTTTGCTAGAAGGCGGGTTTGAGTTTGCGCATATTTACAGTCGTGGTAGTCGCTCTCTAGGGGTCTTATTTCTAGCTCTACAAATGTCCGGTTGTTATATCACTATCGATGATGAGAATTTCACTGCTATCCTTATGGTAATTCAGTTGTGACCTTTTGATGTCATTCTGGGCATGGACTGGTTATTCCGTTACCTTGCCAAGATTTGTTGCTTCTGGAAGACGGTGACTTTACAAGTCCGTCCGGTGAGCAGTGTTTGAGCGATGCCGTCGATTCATTGTTCGTGTTGCTAGTTTGTTTCCTAGTCGTCGGGCCTCAACCATTGGGTTGCTTTGGTCTCTCAGCAAGATGATAGACTCTTCACTCCGTATTGAGGAGGTTCCTGTCGTGAATGAGTTTTCTGATGTCTTTCCTGTGGAGCTTCCGGGGATGCCTCTACAGTGGAAAGTGGAGTTCCGGATTGATCTTATTCCGGGAACCCGACCCATATCGATTTTTTCTTACCGTTTGGCTCGACCCTTTCAAGAGGAGTTGAAGAAGCAATTGGACGACCTACTGTCCAAAGGTATGATTCGGCGTAGTGTTTCGCCGTGGGGAGTGCCTATTCTATTCACTAAGAAGAAAGATGGCAGTTGGCGTATGTGTGTGGACTACCGGGCTCTTAATTAGGCTACTGTAAAGAATAAATATCCTTTGCCCCGCATTGAGGATCTCTTTGATCAACTGAAGGGAGCTAGAATATTCTCTAAGATTGACCTTCAGTCAAGCTATAGCCAAATTCGAGTTTGGGAGCAAGATATTGAGAAGACAGCTTTCTCTACGAGGTATGGCCATTATGAGTATAAGGTTATGTCTTTTGGGCTAACAATTGCTCTCGTTTCCATGGAAGCCATGAACAATATCTTTGCATCGATACCTTGATGATTTCGTTGTAGTATTCATTGATGATATCTGATTTATTCCAACTCGGAAGAGGATCATATCCGACATCCGAGGTTGGTTCTTGAGGCTTTAGAGAGAATCAATTTTATGCCAGTGAAGAAGTGCACGTGCGGATTCTTTGAAGTTGGGTTTACGGGCCATGTAATTAATCAAGAGGGCATTTCAGTTGATCCTAGTAAGATCTCAACAATGGTAGAATGGAAAATGCCAACCAATGTCAAGGAAGTGAGGAGTTTCTGGGTTTATGGCTATTACCGTAACCGTGAAGGTTTTTGACCATTGCTAGACCGATGTCCCGGTGACAGAGGTGTCAAATTCGATGGTCGGATCGTGTGGCTGATTTGTACTTTGAAAGATAGGTTGGTGACCGCTCCAATCCTTACTCTTCCTAAGCACAGGAAGTATTTCACAATCTATTCAAATCGTCTAGAGTTGAACTTGGTTGTGTGCTCATGCGAGGAGGGCAAGGTGATTGCGTATGCATCGAGATAGTTGAAGAAATATGAGCATTATCCTACTCATGATTTAGAGATTACGCAGAGGTTCTTGCTTTGAAGATATGGAGCCATTATTTGTACGGCGAATCTTGTGATATATTCAATGATCACAAGAGTCTGAAATACATCTTTACCCAGAAAGACTTAAACCTGAGACGGAGGAGATGGTTAGAGTTGATAAAAGATTATGATATCACCATTCAGTATCACCAGCAAGCGAATGATGTAGCGGATGCTCGACTCGTGGCGACACCTCCTACTCTCAGTTGTCTTATTGCTGATTTTGAGCATATGGATATCTCATTTTGCTTTGCGTGTACCGCCCAGACCGAGACTCGGTTACTTCTTGAGTCAGCCATCCCAGATCGAGTGCGGGAAGCACAACAGCATGATCAGATGCTCCAGCGAGTGAGGAAGTATTTTGTTGAGGGCAAACAAGGCCACTTCAGTGTAGATGATTCTGGTGCATTGCGTTTTAAGGGTCGCCTCGTAGCCATGAGAGGCTCGAGTCAAAGATGAGATTCTAAGGGAAGCACATCGTACTCTGTATACCGTACATCCTGGTGAGACCAAGATGTGCAAGGACTTGAAGAAGAGTTTCTGGTGGTAGAGGATGAAGATTGATATCGCTCAACATGTAGCATCTTGTGGAGTTTGCCAGTGGGTCAAAGCTGAGCATAGCAACCAGCAGGTTTGCTGCAACCTTTGGAGGTCCAGTATGGCTGTGGGATGACATATCCATGGATTTCGTAGTTGGTTTACCTCGCCGATGAGGAAGGATGCTATTTGGGTCATAGTGGATAGGTTGATGAAGTCGGCACATTTCATTCCTATTCGTACAACAAATTCACAAAGTGATTTGGTGCTCTATGTGCAAGAAATAGTGTGGTTGCACAAGGTGCCTAAAACGTTGTTTCGATCGAGATGCCAAATTTGTCTCCAAGTTACGGAAAGTTTGCAAGGTGCTTTGGGCACAAGCTTCGTCTTAGTACCGCTTTTCACCCCAACGATGGTCAATCTGACGCACCATCTGAGCCTTGGAGGATATGCCTAGATGTTGTGTTATGTCTTAGAGGGAGGCTGGAAGATCACTTAGCTTTGGCGACTCGCTTATAACAACAGCTTCTACGCTAGCATTCAAGCCGCTCCATTTGAGGTTCTTTATGGGAGGAAGTGCAGATCCGTTGTGATGGGATCGATTACCATGAGCGATTTGGGTCTGATTGGGTTCGAGACTATGGCTAGAGTAGCGAGATTAGGAAGAATATGTTGGTCTCGAGCCGAGAAGAGCTATCTCGGATGTCGAGGCAGATTTGGAATTGAGTGGGAGCGAGGTTACATTGAGAGTAGCCTACTAAAGGGGTAGCGTGGTTTGGTACCAAAGGGAAGCTTAGCGAGTACGTTGGACCATTTCCAATCATGGCACAAATTGGGAAATTAGCTTATCGCTTGGATCTTCCGAATCCATGCGTGGAGTTCATAATGTATTTCATGTATCGATGTTGAGGAAATTCTTGAGGAATCCAAAACATGCTATTCCATTGAGCCGTTGAGCATCGAACATGATCTCACTTTCGAGTCCGCGGTGAAAATACTAGAAGAGTCGAGGCGGGTTACGAGGAACAAGACTACGATGTATGTTAAGATTCTTTGGTCTCATCAAACTGAGAGAGAGGCCACTTGGGAGCTAGAGTCTCGCATGTGCAAGCAGTATCTAGACCTGTTCGTTTCTAGTACGTGATTATCTTTGATAAATTCTAGTCGCAGTTTTCTTCGAGTAGATTGGTGTGTATATTGAAGTCGAATCATTAAGGGGTAGGATGTAATACCCCGGAATCGAATCGCATAATTAGAAAAGAGCCTGGGAGGGAAAAGACAAATAAAGAACGAGAATTTCCTAAATCACGGGGCTTTCTTTTTCTGCAACTGGGCAGGCCGACCAGAGGCCCAATAGACAACCGCCAGGGCGCGGCCATAGGGGTGCCTTCCCCAACCCTAGCCACCCTCACTCCCTCTTTTCCCCAAGCCGCCTCCCCTGGTCCCTAAGCGCCCCTGCCTGGTGCCCCTGGTGGTGCCTCCCCACCTCGCTGTTGGAAATATGCCCTAGAGGCAATCATAAGATGATGATATTTCACCATGTTCATGTTTTTGATAATATGTTATCATGTTCCTTGAATAAATCATTTGTTATAGATCAATAAGTATGTGACTTGTTGGAGGAACTCTTTAACTTATATGATGTCATTCTAAATGTATCATTGGTCGGAGGTCACTGGACGGAACACTAGTAACTCTATGACTAGCACATGTATTAATTGACGACCTGGTTTCACCGGTCATGGATATAGGGATATCGAATCAATGATGTGAGCACATGTTAGAGAATATGGGGTTGGATAGGCCCATCATTGAGACACTGTTGAGATTGTTATGAATCTTTGTGTCATTAGTTGGTCTCAAGTAATGATGATGTATAATCCTTAGACCTGAGATCAGCATGGTTCCCTATATTTGTAATAGCACTCTTAGGGGTTGCCAACGCTACTCAAATGGGTAGTTATAGCGGTAGCTTTTGGGTATGCTATGAAACAGCGAGGATGTGGATGTCGAGATGGGATTTGCCCTCCTTGCATAACGGAGATATGTCTCGGGCCCTCGTGGTGATCGGATAAAGAAAGTGCATGGCCATACCACTAGTGGTCGAAGTGTTGACCACATGAAGTTATCCGACACTCGATCGAGAAAGTATTGAATAGTCCATGGATGACACATCTTCTACCTGGAGTTCAACCGGACATCGTGAGGCAAAGGAGAATGCATGAGTAGTAAGCTTAGTTCGACCCGATTGAACGATGTATGGAGATACATGCGTCGTAGGTGGTGAGCGTAATCCTGAATAGTAAGGACACGGTCGTAGAGGAGTTACGAACTAGTCGAGGACCAAATACGATCGTGCATTATGGAGATCTGAACTGATCGTAAGTGATGAGGACCGATCATAGATCATATTACATCAAGTTCGTCCAGATATATTCTATGTGTATTTGGGAATCGTTATATCTTTGCTAGGTGCATTAACGTGGTGGTCGGAAAGAGTTTGAGTCATAACCGATTACACATGAACTGTGGTCGCCACTTAAAGGGTTGGGATCTATTTTGGATGGTGATCCGAATTCGTATAGGCCACGAGTTCCTAATGGGCCTCGAGTTCGAGACCCATCATGGATGCCTACATAAAGAGGCGGTGGCATGGGGTGGAAAAGTGGAAGATCTTTGGAAGAACTCCCGAAACCCTAATAGCCACACCTTCTCAACCATCTGCCGGTGCTAGCACTCCGGTAGCGTGGTGATCTGCCGCTCGTGTGGATACCTCGAAGGTGTTGTTGCGGCATCGGCCTTGGGACGATCCGCAACTCGTGGCGTTCACCGAGTCGGAGGAGTAGTCAGCGGCGAAGCGACCACTCGAAGGAAGCGGAACGGCGAACACGACCACTCGAAGGAGGAGCGTCGTGAGTGCGACTACGTGCATTAACTCGGTGCAACGACTCTACTTCCGCTACGAGTCGGGCGTTTGCGGTAATCTCGTGATCTATTACTAGCGGAGGTTCCTTGGTTGCGCGATATTTTTAATTTGTGCTATCGAGGCTTGCCGCGTTCCCAACACTCGCATACGGAACTCCCAGGCTACGCATTCGCGAGGTAGAGAGGAGGCAGACCTTGTTCGGCCAAAGGAGGGAAAGAATGGGGTGAGGAGAAGGGGATTGTGTCCTCAAGGCTTGTTATTCGTTGTCTGTGAGTCTTCAAGTGTAACGATGAGTTTATTTCATTGTTTGATGCCTATTGGATGCAAAATTGATTAGTAGGATTGGATCGATCGTGCTCGTTAGATTTCGAGAATCTGTCCGATGAGTTGTTGCTGTTTTCGGTTGCTTAGAAGCCTAGCTGAGGTTTTAGTCTGCTATAGTTTTGTAGATTATGTTCTTGGATTTCTATAGCCGCCAAGATCACCAGATTCCGATCTACGGTTCAAAAGTTATGATATAATATTTCCACGCTGTCCTGACTGCCTTTCGAGAATGAACTGTCTAGTTGTTTTTCAAAATTTGAATAAGTTAATGGCAGATTCACGGTTTTCTCCCAACTAGGTTATTGTAGAAAATTTTATAGTCTTTCCAGAGTGATAAAGATAACGTTAATCGGAGTTGTAGCTCAAAAGTTAGGTTATGTTCTTCGCGATGTTACTTAAATGCGCGATTTACATAGCATTTTCACCTTACATTTAGTTAAATATTTTGGCCGAATTAGTAAATCTTGTCTACTAGAATTTTGTAGATAGGTTTGTAAATATTCCATAGGATCTGGCCTCACCTCGTTCCGAATCCCATTTTAATAAATATGAATTTGCCTTGCTGCTGTCCAGACTCGTTCCGTCGATGGAGTTGCCCATTTTCATATTATTACTACTAGTTAACTCTAGAGTTTTCGGGAATGTGTTGTAGAGCGATACCAGTAGCATTTTTATACCACGTCATTCTTATTTCAAGTACGTACTTGTGTAGCGAGGCGTCGAATTTAGGAGTACATTCGTTTCCTCCCAGCGCGTTACAACGCGGAAGGCAAGTACCTTGTAATTCTTTATAGTTGAATGATGAGTGGTTGTGTTTATACTGTTATTTGTACGAACCATGATTATATTTCGTGTTTATATTCCTTTAAAATGTGTTATTGCCATGATTAGGGTTGTTCTCATTCATTATTCATATTTCATAACATGCACCTCTTGTCATGTTCCATCCACGGGAGTGGATTATAAATACCCATCAATTCCAGTATGGGCACGTAAGACCCACCATTCCAATGTGGGCGAGTTGGACACCCTTATGAACGTTCTTCATACGAGATTTGGATCCCCGTGTTTGGTTAAATGCGGGCTTAAGTGGACACCGACAGGCGTGCCACTTGCTATACCGGTGTGAGCGTATGTGCAGTCCATTCCTTTCAATACATCCATACATTACATCCATTCATTTGGACATTCATTGTTATGTTCATACTCTGTGGATTTCATGGGGATATGCTCGGATCTTAGGATGATGTGACAATTGGCAATGGCGTTACGGTTTGTCGTTTCACGCATTTTACAAAGCTACGGTATTACGGGCGGCGGTCCGATCGGTCTTTACGCGGTCCGCCGGTCCCAATCGTCGGGACCGGCCATCGAGGCGGTCGGACGGCGATGACAAAAGTGTTCAAATCGAGTGGGCCAAAAATAGGTGTTGTAGACGATGAAGGGATCCCAATGCACTTGGTCTCATGATTTTGGAGCCTCGATGAAAAGTTCTATTGGTTTAAAGTTTCGGAAGGTTTGATTTTGGGAGCTTGAATTTCGGCTAAGTCTAAGGGTCCGACCGCTCACGAGCGTCCGGCCGCCATGGAAGGATCCGGCCGCTCACGAGCGGTCGGGCCAGAACTCTGAGCGTCACCAACCGTGGCGATGTTGTTTTGTTAGCTCAAAGTCATTGGTTTCATGTCATATGATTTGCATGATGCATGTTTTGACTAACATGGGTCAAGATGTGAAGAACTTGTTCCCGAATTCGTGTTTTCTTATGCGTGGTTGTGCGGGTAGCTTGGTGGTCAGCGGACGGTCAGCGGCGAGGAGAATCGGGACTAGACTTGAAGAGTTGAGGTCGAGCGATCGGCGATGCGGGTGAGTCAACGACTCAAGCGTGACACAAGATGGACAAGGGTGACCTATTGGCGAATCCATGGCGCATGGTGAAGCGGTTTAGGTCAAAAGTTAAAGACGGCGCCGCGAAGCGTGCGTGTGTGACCGTTGTTGGTGGGCTTTAGGGAGCCCAATTAAGTCAAACCCTAAGAGTTTTAGGCCTCCACTATAAATAGGAGGAGATGGTGGCTGCACTCTCTCTCTCGCCTTTTATGTTTCAAAACCTAATTGTCTTTAGGGAGTTGAGGTGGAGGCTAGGTGTAATACTACGAAAATCATATTAATAGCAATAGAAATAATAAGTTAAGTAATTAAAGAAATTAGGGTTTTACGTAATTAAATAAAAGGATTTATGAAAATAGTATTTTTTGGATTTTTATGAGCTATAAATAGAGTTGTGGTCTTTCTAAAAACCCTAGCAGTTTTTTAGTTTTCCACCGCTTGACCAATCGCCTTCCTTTCCCTAGCTGCTTTGCCAATCAAATTCTGCTGCATGCATGTGCGACGCGCGTGATTTCCTGCGGTGTCTTTGCGCTTCTTGTCTGCGTGGTTTTCCACTCTGTCTAGCGCCAGCTTGCATCGCGCTCCTTGGCGCTGGCGCCTCTCTTGCTTTTGCTTTCTGCGCGTGGACTACGACCGGTAAGCGAGGCTCTCTTGCCGACTCGCTCTTGAGCCGCTGGTCTGCCGTGTGCCTGCGTCTGCGATTTTGACGAAGAAGCCGAAGGTACTGCATTTTTTCCTTTTTTTCTTTGTGCGTGCATTCTTGATCGGCTCTGCAAATTCTCTGCCTCCTGCTTGGATTGCATAATTGCATTGTGTAGTAGCGCTGCCTTGCCTCGGTTGGATAGTAAATGGGAGTGTTTGATCGGTGGTTTCCCAAGACATATGAATCGTAATTCATTGAGAGGTGCGAATTAAAGTAGATGTATTAAACTCTGCTAAATAGTAGTTAATTAGTTCCGTTAATTAGAGATTTTAACTAGAGATTGCTAGAGAGGTGTTATAATTTTCTATTAGAGAAGTGATTAGTAGATCCGTTTAGCCACTGTTTTGTTGTACGATTTATTCGGGTATCGTAATGGCGATTGTTGAATATATCATCTACTAGTTAATCGTAGATAATTTTGATATCTTTCTATAACATATTGAATCCGTCAATCGGACGAATATAATTAGAGTTATGTTTTTAAAGACCGCTGTTTTAGGGTTATCGTCTTTAGGCGCTGTTTTGGTAGACTGTAAACTAAAAATAGTAAATAGCTTAATTAGAGTTTTGATCTACATGAAAGTTGTAGATAATTGTCTAATGGTTCTGTAGGATCTGAGAACACGCATTTTGGTTGAGTAAAACAGAAGTTATGAAATTTGGAAGACTGCTGTTCGAAGCGGACAGACCGGCTTCGAGCTAAATCTGGAGGGTTAGATGATTTAATTAGAAGTCTTCGTAATCTAAGAAAATGTGGAGAATTTGATAATGAATCCATAATGGGGTGGTTTGTGGTGATCGGACTTCGAGTCAAAAGTTCGTCTTTTTAGTAACCGGACAGCAATGGGTAGCTTTCGGTACCGGCGTAACGTGGTATATTTGGGGGCGTGTAGGGCGATGTATATTGATTGTTATCTTATGTGATGCTGTAGCTTGTATTGAAATGTGTGTATTTAATGTAGGAGAGCGTCGTACTTGTTGCCATCTTGAGTCAAATTGTGCGTCGCAACTAAATGCGAGCAAGTGCATGGTAGGCGTGATCAATGATTGATCACTTTGTTTCTTTATCTATTACCATTATTGTGCTTTTATTTTGTTTTTGCAAACAATAATTGGTATGATTATATCTTTGTTGATAGAGCATGATGAAAAGTTGGACATGATGTTTATGATGGGTTTGCATGTTTGCATTCATAAGCATCTTTGCATAAGAAGGTGATCTTGATTGATCACAACTCCGCAGGAGTGGAGGAGGTCCCGATCCTTATGGAGGAGCAGGCTTGAGTGAATGTTGCATGAGCATTCACTCACGCTGTCTCTGATATCTGTGAAAAGAAGTGCATGTGGACATATAGATTAGAGTTGCATTGACATTTGAGATTGATGAATAAGAATGTGAATGGAAGTGCATGTGATGATAATGAGAGTTATTGAATCTTTGTTGATTTATTATTGTTCATTGTTTATGGATGTGTTTCTTTGAGTCGTGGACTCACCCTTGCTCTCTTTTTTGTTTTTAGGTGATCTTGAGGATCTTGAGTAATTGAGGCGAGTAGAGCACATGGACATCACATGATCATCAGCCATGATAATCATTCATTCCAATATTGGTTTACACTTGGACATATTAGTTATTGAATAATGTTTAGGATACCATTTGGACTAGACTATTTGCTTTATTAATTTGGATTCATTGGTTGATCTTTGCTTTTGGATTATTTGACTTATTTTATTTCCCATTGCTTATTTATTGTCGCTTGATCCATAATTATGCATTGCTCTTTTGTAGTCTTTGGTTTTGATTATCATTGATTTCTTGATGTTATTTTATAAATTGTCAATAATTATTAATTGGAAGTGTAATTTAGTGACATTCGAGCTCGGTGTTGAGGTACAAATTGTTACCAGTTAATTATCGAAGCGGGACTTTAGGTTAAGTAGTGAATAGATTAACAACTTGGGCAAACTAAAATTGTTAAAATTTGTTTTTAGTTTAGTAAATCAACTAAAATTTGCTAATGGTTAACTAACCTAAAATTTGACACACTAGTGCCGTGATGAGTTAGAGAGAAGTGCAAATTATAGTTTTTCGCTTAATTATGTTGTTCATGGATGGATGAGTTTATTTTGAGCTTTGAGCTCATTGTGTATTGTTGATTGTGGTTGATAGCTATATCTTGAGGGGTAGAGAGGACGTAGTGGTAGTGGCGTGGTGCGTGGAGTATGATCGCCTTGGCGAGATTCAGTGGAGCCACCTCACCTTAGCAGATGAGTCGATGGCGAGGTTTCTTTGTTGACCAGCCTCGGTTTGTAGCCAAGATGAGACTCGCTTTTTTGAGGAAGAGTTGGTGGGAGAGGTCAGTGCTCTTAGTCCATGACCTTGGCGACCTATTCTTCTGCGGCATCTGTTATTTATCTGTCGCGCATCCACCGGTTCTGGTAGCGGATGTCACGCCGAGTGGATGGGGTTGAGTTTGATTCTTTTGGCCAGGTCGGCACACGGTCGAGCGGTGATTGCGCTACATGGAGAAGCGATTTGGAGCTTTGGAGATGTCTTCACCTGGAGGTCCGTTTTGTAACCTTTAAAATTGAAAGACAAGCGGATATTGGTGGGGCGTGTTGTCTTGAGAGACCGCCACTCAAGGTCCGATCCTTGGAGGACTTTGTTGATCAATTCAAGGGAAGTTCTACCCCTACTCTTTTGTTGAGAAGATGGAGGTTGCCTTGGCGACCTTTGCTCGAGGGAAGAGGTCTATTCTTGAGTATGAGGCGAGTTCAACAACTTGGTTAGCCCGTTCCTTGATAGCGAGCGATGATCTTCGAGAAAGCCAGAGGTTCAGTCGGGGTCTCAATTACGATGCGACATGTGTTTAGAACTACTCCACTCTGTGATTACTGGCTCTGTTGTGGAGCAAGCTAGGGGCATGGAGTTGGAGATCAGACTCACAAAGAGGCGACAAGCCTCTGGTGGGTGGTTGCTTCGGTGGTGACAGAAGAGAGCTCTAGTGAGGGAAGTGGAGTGCGTTCGTACGACTGCTTTCAAGAAATTCAAGGGAGGACGCGATCTTTCAAGTCTAAGCGATCGAGGCGTTCTCTTCTTGGCGCCTCGTCCTTTGCGAGTACTCAGCTCTTCGTCTGTCGAGGCGGGGCATGCTTTACTTTAAGTGCGGATGATGGACCTTGTATTTCTTGAATGCGCTGCCAGACGGGAGATTGCCCGTCGGTGTGGCGGCCAAGTCTGAGGAGGCGGTGTGTCGCGAACCCGCTAAGCGTGATCAAGTGGGAGCTGTGCCATCTTCTTCTTCTTGATGGGTCTGCTCGAGATCTTTCAGGATGATATTGCTCCTCGGCCCGATGCCATTTCCTTGACTTAGGCGCCTCCGGTCAGGTACTCTGGCGGCCGCCTGTACAACCACATCGCTAATTTGTTACGACCAGGCTTTACCGCCGCCATACAATGATTATTGGGGCTCTGCCGCCCGCCGTCGTCTTCTTCGCCATGGCGCCACGGAGTGTCGCCATGCCTCTGGTAGTCATGAGTCGTCTGACGTGGTGGTGGTACTTTGCTTGTGGATTCGTTTGATGCTTTAGTCCTTTTTGATTCGGGGCTACCTTTTCGTTTGTTTTCGTGTGCGTTTGCTAGGAAGCGAACTTGAGTATCTGATGGATTTCTCGATCGGTGTTGGTTAGTTCTCCTGAGGTATTGCTAGAGCTCTCTTGTTTGTCACAGGTGTTCTATTGTTATTGATGGGAAAGTTCGGCGAATTTGATAGTTATTCAAATGGAGCCGTTCGGCGTTATCTTAGGTATGGATTGGTTGCACTCTTATCGAGCGTGATATCTGTTTACGTAGAGACGGATCTGCAATGCGAGACCCTAAATGCGGAGACTTTGACTTTTCGAGTGCGCCTCGCGCTCTCTTCGATGTTAGTTGAATGTTTCGGGTCGCGTGCGATTGGCAGACTTCTTTTAGCTCTTCTTGAAAGCGAGTGTGGCCGCATGCAGTTGAGATTCGATTGGTCGGTTGATTATCGGATGTGTTCGGTGAGCTTAGGGTTTGCCACTGCGCTTGAGGCGTGGAGTTCGCATTGATCTTGTTCGAATTTTCGTCCCATCTCGATGTCTCCATATCGATTAGCACGTCCGTTTGGGGCGAGTTGAAGCAATTGGATGATTTGTTGGCTAAAGGTTTGATCGGCGTAGTGTATACGCGAAGTGAGGAGCTCTGATTACATTCCACGAGAGAAGAAGGATGGGAGTTGGCGTATGTGTATTGATTACAGCTGCGCTTAATGGAGTCACAATCAGAACAAATATCCATTGCCCGCATTGAGGACTTGTTTGATCGGTTGAATGGAGCTCAAGTGTTCTCAAGATCGATCTCGATCGAGGTATAATCAAATCCGTGTGCGTGGCGAGGATGTATGAGAAGCTGCTTTCTCCACAGTATGGGCATTATGAGTATAAAGTTATGTCTTTTGGATTGACTAATGCACTGCCATTTTATGGAGACCATGAACAACATGTTGCAGTATCTAGATGACCGTGGTGGTGTTCATTGATGATATTATCTATTCAAGACCAATGAGGATCATGGCGTCATTTGAATTTGGTTTTAGAGACTTTGAGAGACACAAGTTCTATGCTAAGTTGAAGAAGTGTGAGTTACGGATTTGAAGTGGGTTTTACGGGTCATGTGATTAACCCTCGGGGTATTCTTTGTTGATCTAGTAAGGTCTCTCGAGTGGTGGATTGGAAGAAGGCGACTAATGTGAAGGAGGTGAGGAGTTTCTTGGGTTTGGCTGGTTATTATCGGCGTTTTGTGCGAGATTTCTCTATCATTGCCAAAGCGATGTCTCGGCTTACTCGAAAAGGTGTGAGATTCCGGTGGGTGATGAGTGTGGCCGCGATTTCTGCATTTTGAAGGGCGAGTTGGTGACCTCTCTATTCTCCTCTTCCGAGGAAGCGGTTCCTGATCTTTTGAGGATCGTCTCGAGTGGGTCTTGGTGTGTTCTCATGCAAGGCGGTAAGGTGATTGCTTATCGTCGAGGGCAGATTAAAAAACACGAGCAGAATTATCCACTCATGATTTGGAGTTAGCTGCGGTTGTTTTGCTCTCAAGATTTGGAGCATTATCTATCTGGCGAGCCTTGTGATATTTTCACAGATCCAAGAGTCTCAAGTATATCTTCACTCGAGAAGGATGCGAATTTGAGGCAAAGGAGGTGGTTGGAGTTGATCAAGGATTATGATCTTACTATTGGTATCATCGAGGCAAAGGCCAATGTTGTTCTTGATGCTCTTAGTGTAAAGGCGACTCTGCTACTCTAGATTGCCTCATTAGCTGATTTGACCGCATGGTTATATATCTTATTGTTATGCGGACACGACACATGTTGAGACACAGTTGATTCTTGAGTAAGCTATTCGGATAGTGGTGTCACGGGAAGCTGAAAGAGTGACCGGTTACTCTACGGGAGGTTAGGAAAGCGTCTGGATGAGGGTAAAGAGTGTGATTTTAGTATGGATGATTTTGGTACTTTGAGGTTTAAAGGGCGTCTTTGCGTGCCACAAAGGCGGAGTCAAAGATGATATTTTGAGAGGCACCATCGTACTCAGTACCTTTATTCATCTGGTGAGACTAAGATGTATCGAGATTTGAAAGCGAAATTTTTGGTGGAAAAGAATGAAGGTGGATATTGCTAACTATGTGGCTTCTTGTGGTGTTTGTCGACAAGTGAAAGCTGAGCACAAGCGTCTGTAGAGGTTATTGTTGCCTTTGGAGTACCCAGTGGCCTTGGGATGATATCTCTATGGACTTTGTGGTGGCGTTGCCTCGTTACGCGTGAGGAAGGATGCGATTTGGGTAGTGGTGGATCGATTGAGCCAAGTCTGCGCACTTCATTCCTATTATACGACAAATTCGGCGAGTGATCTAGCTCCTATTTATATGCGTGAAATAAATAAGGCGCATGGTGTGCCAAAGACCATCATTTACAGCGAGGGGGCAGTTTGTCTCCAAGTTACGAGGAAAGTCTGCGAGTGCATTGGGCTACAGCTCACATTGGTCTGACGTTTCACCCACGAACAGATGGGCGTCAGGCGGACTATTCAGACTTTGGAGGACATGTTGCGATCTTGTGTTCTATCTTGGAAGGTAGTTGGGAGGACAGGTTGTCACTTGCGAGTTTGCTTATAATAATAGTTACCATTCGATGTATTAGAGCTGCGCCATTTGAGGTTCTCTATGGGCGGAAGTGCAGATCGCCGCTTTGTTGGGATGCGGTTGGAAGAAAGCGGTGGTAGGTCAGTTGAATTGAGAAGGCCGTTAGCGATATTATTGGCATGGTGGCGAGAATACATTAGCGACTGAGGTAAACCAGAAAGAAGTTATCTTTGATTTGAGGCGTGACTTGGAGTTTGCGGTTGGTGACCGAGGTGCTCTTGAGAGTGTGCATCCTAAAAATTGATGATTGGTTCGGTACCAAAGGAAAGCTTAGCACAGTGCGTTGGACCGTTCTCGATTATTGCAAGAATTGGAAAGTTAGCTTACACTTTGGACCTTCCACGAGTCCATGCGTGGAGTTCTGAATGTGTTTCACGTCTACGATCTTTGAGAAAGTTTTTGAGATCCGAGCATAAGATTTCATTAGAGGCGTTGACTATTGAGCAAGACCTCCACGATTTAGGTCGCGTCGGTGGCGCGATACGGAAGGTCGGACGAGTCTTTGAGACACAAGGCGTTGGTATCGTCAAAGTCTTTGTGGACCGCATCGATCCAGAAAGGCGACTTGGGAGTTGGAGTCTAGCATCTTGAGCAGCATGCGGAGTTGTTCACGTCAGATGCGTGTTTGTTGTTATTTAATTTGGGTTGTGTGAGTTTTTATTTGAGTAGAGGCAGTGATTAGAATTAGAATCGAATTAGTTAAAGAGGTAGAATGTAATACCACGAAATCATATTAAAAGTAATAAAAATAATAAGTTAAGTAATTAAAGAATTTAGGGTTTTTTCGTAATTAAATAAAAAGATTTATGAAAATAGTATTTTGGTTTTATTTTTATAGGCTATAAATAGATCTTGGATTTTGTTTCAAAAACCCTAGTTTTTAATGCAGTTTTTCCACGCGCATTAATGTTCCTTTCTCATATACTTTGTAATCGTTGTAACATACGCTGTGTCGCAACTTTCGTAATTTCCTGCGCGTGTCTTTGCTTTCTTTGTGATCTGTTGGATTTCTGTCTAAACTGCTACTTTGCATCGCGATGCTTAACAGCATTGGGCGCCTACCTTTTGCTTTTCTCTGCATGCGTAGACTCTGATAGAAGCAGTAAGCCAATACGGGTCAACTTCTTTCTTTGAGGCATGGAAATTCTCTGCGTGCCCTACGTCTTTCTGATTTTCTAAAGCGAAGCAATGCAAGAAAATCTTCTTTATTTTTCCTTTTTCTTTATTGGGTCTTATTCTTGTAAAGCTCTGCGAAATTCTTCTTTGCGCTCTGCTTGGATTGCATAATTGCATTGTGTAGTAGCGTCTTGCCTTGCCTCGGTTGGATAGTAAATGGGAGTGTTTGATCGGTGGTTTCCCAAGACATATGAATCGTAATTCATTGAGAGGTGCGAATTAAGTAGATGTATTAAACTCGCTAAATAGTAGTTAATTAGTTCCGTTAATTAGAATTTTAACTAGAGATTGCTAGAGAGGTGTTATAATTTTCTATTAGAAGCTGATTAGTAGATCCGTTTAGCCTTTGTTTTGTTATCGATTTATTGGGTATCGTAATGGCGATTGTTGAATATATCATCTACTAGTTAATCGTAGATAATTTTGATATCTTTCTATAACATATTGAATCACGTCAATCGGACGAATATAATTAGAGTTATGTTTTTCGAAAGACCGCTGTTTTAGGGTTATCGTCTTTAGGCGCTGTTTTGGTAGACTGTAAACTAAAAATAGTAAATAGCTTAATTAGAGTTTTGATCTACATGAAAGTTGTAGATAATTGTCCAATGGTTCTGTAGGATCTGAGAACACGCATTTTGGTTGAGTAAAACAGAAGTTATGAAATTTGGAAGACTGCTGTTCCGAAGCGGACAGACCGGCTTTCGGAGCTAAATACGGGGGGTTAGATGATTTAATTAGAAGTCTTCGTAATCTAAGAAAATGTGGAGAATTTTATAATGAATCCAGAATGGGGTGGTTTGTGGTGATCGGACTTTTGAGTCAAAAGTTACGCTTTTTTTTAGTAACCGGACAGCAATGGGTAGCTTTCCGGTACCGGCGTAACGTGGTATATTTGGGGACGTGTAGGAGCGATGTATATTGATTGTTATCGTATGATGCTGTAGCTTGTATTGAAATGTGTGTATTTAATGTAGGAGAAAGCGTCGTACTTGTTGCCATCTTGAGTCAAATTGTGCGTCTTAACTAAATGCGAGCAAGTGCATGGTAGACAGCGATCAATGATTGATCACTGTGATTCTTTATCTTTCAGTACCATTATTGTTGTGCTTTTATTCTGTTTAATTGCAAACAAATAATTGGTATGATTATGTCTTTGTTGATGAGCATGATGAAAAGTTGGATATGATGTTTATGATGGAGTTTGCATGTTTGCATTCATAAGCATCTTTGCATAAGAAGAAGGTGATCATGATTGATCACAACTCCACGGAGTGGAGGAGGTCCCGATCCTTATGGAGGAGCGGGCTTGAGAGTGAATGTTGTCGCGAGCATTCACTCACGCTATCTGAGTATCTGTGAAAGAAGTGCATGTGGACATATAGATTAGAGTTGCATTGATATTTGAGATTGATGAATGAGAATGTGAATGGAAGTGCATGTGATGATAATGAAGTTATTGAATCTTTGGTGATACATTATTGTTCGTTGTATATGATGTGTTTCTTGAGTCGTGGACTCACCCTTGCTCTCTTGTTGTTTTTAGGTGATCTTGAGGATCAGTGGCGAGGCGATTAGAGCACATGGACAACACATGATCATTCGTCATGATAATCATTCATTCACTATTGGTTTACACATGGACATGTTAGTTATTGAATAAAGTTTAGGACATCATTTGGACTAGACTATTTGCTTTATTAATTTGGATTCATTGGTTGCTACTACTTTGGATTATTTACTTGGTTATAGTTCCCATTGCTTATTTGTTGTCACTTGAACCATATTTATGCATGTTCTTTTGTGATCCATTGATATAATTTGATGATTTCTTGATGTAATTTTATAGTGTGTCAATAATTATTAGTTTAAAGTGTAGTGTGGTGGCATTCTAGGCTCGATGTTGGGCTGGGGTGTTACACTAGGGCTCTTGATGGTTTGTGGAGAATTTCGTGATCTTTGATTGTTTCTTGATCAATGATGGTGTGGATGTAATCCGCAACAATCACGAAATCAATCTATCAAGGTTTGCTTGAGATAAGTCTCTTTTAGTTCTTGCTTTCAATTTACGTGTTTTTAGGGCTTTCTTTGATCCAGCGAGTTTGTGATTGATTCTTTCCGTGAATTAGCTTGCTGTGATATGTGTGAATCTATCTAGCATCATCTTGATTATCAATCACTCACGAACAAGCAATAGGATCAAGTTTTCGTTCTTGCGGTTTTAGACCTTACTGTTAATCAATTGACAATTGCTCAAGATCGTTCCAAGAATTATCATAATATTCATTGGAATAGGTCCTCAATAGCATAGAGAAGGTGTGTGCAAAGTTTCGTGAAGTTTGGAGTTGAGAATCAAAGTTAGACCTAATTGCAACCGTCGTCGGGCTGATTTCTTGTTTGGATCGGTTACGTAGGCTAGCGTCCGACCGCCCATCACCACGGTCCGACCGATTTGGACGGTCCGACCGCCAGTATAACAGCGGTCAGACCGCGCGACAATCGGTCCAACGGTTCCTCTGAGTCGGACCGCCGATTACTTGTGTTGCTTTGATTCTTGCTTGATTATTGTCGCATTGCTTAGGGGTTTTATTGGATTCAATACTAGTCTTCATTTGTCTTGGTATATTGATCTTCATAGCTTTCTAATAGCTCTTTGGAGTGAAATTGTATTGAGTTCATAATTTGTGAAAAAGTGGCGTGCTCTATTCACCCCCTCTAGTCGCCTTACGGTCCAACAAGTGGTATCGAGCGGTTAGTTCAATCTTGATCTTAACGGTCACTTTGACTTTGGCGATGGATAAGTTTTCTACTAAACCGCATATCTTGATGGGCACGACTATGCCTATTGGAAGAATCGTATCGCGTCTTTCTTGAAAGCGAGGACAAGCTATTTGGGATGTTGTTAGAGCCCATTGGTTATTCTGAAATTGCTACACACTTACGCAATTCTTTTGGCTAACAACAATAAGGCTAAGAATCTTTTATATGGTGCACTTGGTAGACAAGAATATGATAGAATTTGCAATCTTTCAAGCGCATGAAATTTGGAACACTCTCGAAACATATCATGAGGTTCGTCCCAAATCAAAAAGGTCGTAAGCGTTTACAAGCGTGAGTACAATAAATTGAGATCGTCTGGAGAGCATCGATGACATTTTCGATCGCTTTAATAAAGTAATTAATCAAATGAAAATGTTGATATTGAATATTCTCAATGAAAATGCCACCCATCTCTTGGCTTGCAATCAACACCAAGGAGTGGGAGATGAAAGCTCTTGCTATAGAAGAAAATGTTGATCTTTCAAGTCTTACTTTAGAATTGCTTTATAGTAAACTCAAGACTCATGAAATTAAAGAGTTGATCATCCTAAGAAAGATAATTTAGCTTTGGTAGCAGATCCTCTCAAAAGGCTTTTGATGACTCTTGTGAATCTTCTTACGGATTTTCATTTGCTTGTTTATCTGCTATTCATGAAGAGGAGCTTGAAAGTATTCTGAAGCGAGTTAGCTCTTCTAGCTAAGAAATTCTCAGGCCTACAATAATGTGAGAAACAAAAGAGGTGGTGCAGTAACATGCTATGAATGTGGTGAGCTCAATCATATCAAGACAAATTGCCCCAAGCTTAAAGGTAAGAGCAATCATAAGGAAGGAAAGCCGACTTGGAAGAAGCATCCTTTCAACAAATCAAGGTATGAGGCAAATAAGCTTGTGAAGTGCTCCAGGGTCCTTCGCTTTGAGGATCAATCCTTGAGCGATGTGGATCTTGGGAGTGAGGAGGACAAGGAGGAGGAGATCCTCAAGGCAAAAGAAAGGGAAGGCCAAAGACTTCAGCGGCATGTGCTTCATGGTGACAAGCGACATTGATGATGATGAGGTATCTTTTTCTTATGATGAGCTTTCTGCTAAATATGATTCTATAGTTGAGCAATTGCTTAGTCAAGATGAAGCGTTAGAATTTGTTATGACAAAAAATAAGAAATTAGAGTCAAAGATTAACAAATTGAAAGTAGAGCTTAAAACTGCTAAGACTCTTGAACCTGATGAATGTTTATCTTGTCATGCTATGCATTCTGAAATTACCAAGTTACAATCTGCTCATAATATTTGTGTACAACAACTTGAGAATGCTAAATATGAACTAAATGAAATTAAAAGTGCTCCTTGTGAAAAATGTTTAGAATCTAGTAAATTGATTGCTTTTGATGTTTTTGATTCTAGCCCTTGCAATTCATGCTTAGAAAAAGAACGTGAAATCAAAGATATCTTAGAAGCTGCTAGAGTAAAATATGCAAAGCTTAAGGACAATATTGAAAATACTACTTGTGCTTCATGTTCCACTCTTAAACTTGAAATTGCTTTGTATAAGGAAAAATCTATGGATAAAACTTGTGATTCTTGTGTTAACTTGAGAAAAGAAAATGCTTACCTTCATGATACATTAGAAAAATTTTCTAAAGGTAAGAAACAATTAAACATGATTCTTGACAAGTCTAAAACTCCTTATAAGAAGCAATGTTTAGGATTCAATTCTTTTCAAGACAATTCAAACCCAAAAGTCATTCAAGTCTTGGAAAAGGTTTAATTGAATTCAAAACCCAACTGCAAAAACATCTTTTAAATCTGCGGTTTTGCCCAACCTTGTATTAGTTCAAATGGTGCGTCTTCTAGTGGTACCAAGTACCATTGCACTTATTGCAAAAGGGTGGACATTTGATTGAATATTGTTGGCGTAGGTTGAAAAATGATAAGAAAAATTTTGATAGAATTTCATTCATGCAACCTAGAGCTTCTATGAGACATGGTAACACTTGAAAGAATAAACACGGATTAGGATTTTTATCTCATGCAAATCATTATGTTTCTAGACATCCTAATTCTAATGTGTATCGGAGGGTGTCGATCGGCCATTGAGTGATCACCGATCGACCGGTTTGGTCACATCGATCCGCCTTCGACCTAAGCGGTCGAGACAGCCCATGGACGATTCAAGTCTCATTTTAATTTAAACATTGTTCATAACGAAGATGTTAAATGAAATCAAGGATAGTACTTAGGTTTGTATACTCCTTGCAGGCGTGTGTCTCGATCTTTGGATTCCTAAATCTTGTTTATCTAATCGATATTGAGACACATCGTTCTTTGCTCCTTGATTTTCGAGGATTACTGCGGAAAGGGAAGAACACGTGGTTCGTTGACTCGGATGTTCACGCCACATGACCGGAAACTCAAAATGGTTCACCTCTTTCACGCGAAGCGGTGATGACTTCATCACCTTTGGAGATGATACACAGGGCGAATTGAAGGAGCAGGATCAATTAGGGTAAACAACAAATTCATTCTAAAGATGTCGCTCTTGTGGACAAGCTCAGGTATAATCTCCTTTACGTATCTCGACTTCTTGATGATGGCTATGAGGTATTTTAAGAAAAATGCTTGTCGTGTGCTTGATTCTCTTGGTGAGCTTGTGTTTGGAATCTCTAGAGTTGGTAGAATTTTTGGAGTGATTTTTCAGAATCTCTTCTTGGATCTCTTAAATGTTTGCTTACATCTTCTTCGATTTACGGCTTTGGCATCGGCGTTTGGGGCACATTGGTTTTGATCATCGACACGAGTTAGCAACCTTGATCTCATGAGAGTTTGCCCAAACTCAAAGTGTCAAGGATGTTGTATGTCATACATGCAGGCATAACAAACAAGTTCCGCTTCACACCTACGTGACTATGGTTATGGTGCGGACGGGGCGAGTTGCTTCATATGGATATTGTTGGTCTGCTAGAGTCCAGGTCGATCGGTGGAAAATGGTATATTCTTGTCATAGTCGATGATCTTTCTAGATATACTTGGGTGTTCTTTCTTACTTCAAAAGATGAAGCTTTTGGTTATTTTCATGACCTTGTTCTTCGTTTGGCTTGAGCTTCAGGTGCTTTGAGAGCGATTCGTAGTGATAATGCTACGGAGTTCAAAAATGCTTCTTTTGCTTCTTTTTGTCTTTGGCGTGGTATTGAGCATCAGTTCTCCTCTCCACGTCCCTCAACAAAATGGCGTGGTGGAAAGGAAGAATAGGACCTTAGTCTGAAATGGCTAGGGCGATGCTAGATGAGTATAGCACAGAGAGATTTTGGGCGAAGCTATTACTCTTTTGCCATATTGCAAATCGTGTCTTTTGAGACCTTCTTTAGGCAAGACTCCTTATGAGCTTCGTTTTGGTAGAAAACCCTCTATTTCGCATTTTAGTGTTTGGATCAAAATGTTTTATCCTTAAGACGAGCAACTTAGATAAATTTGAATCAAGAACTTTTGATGGGGTATTTACAGGTTATCCAGGCTCATTCGAGGGTTTTCGAGTTTTATCTTGAGACTAACATTATTGAGACTTGTAATGTCACTTTTGATGAGACTAGCCACAGGCTAGATCAATTACTCTGAGATGATTCTGGTGGAGAGCATCTTTGTGGAGGAAGATGAGGGCGAAGCAAATGTCATTCCTCATCTCTGCTTTAGAGCGCCCATATTGATACAAGAACACAATGTCTACTTCACCTTGATTGAGGCTCTGCGCATCATCATCATCGCGATACTGCGGAGTCGAAAAGCGACATCTCACGGCGCTCCTTACGCATTCGAGCGACATCCTCTGAGCAGATAATAGGTAATCTACATGAGCGAGTCACTCGTTTGGTATAATGATCCAAATCTCTACTCTCATTCGGCTTTTGTTGCTTCTTTTGAACCCGCGATATATCACATGCTTTATCTGATTCTAGTGGGTAAATGCCTATGCATGAGGAGTTAGAAATTTTGAAAGAAACAAAGTTTGGAACCTAGTAGAACCTCCTAGTGGTCATAATGTTATAGGAACCCGTTGGGTGTTTAAGAATAAACAAGGTGAGGATGGTTACGTGGTTAGAAATAAGGCCAGATTAGTAGCTCGGGGCTTTGACCAAGTTGAGGGTTAGATTTTGATGAGACATTTGCTCTGTTGCTAGACTAGAAGCCATTAGCATACCTTGCATTTCTTTGCATCAAAAGGTTTTAAATTATATCGGATGGATGTTAAAAGTGCCTTTTAAATGGTTTCATAGATGAGGAAGTGTATGTTAAGCAACCCCTGGTTTTGAGGATCCTAAATATCAAATCGTGTTTTCAAGCTATCTAAAGCTTTGTATGGTCTTAAACAAGCCCCTAGAGCACAGTATGATAGACTTAAGACCTTCTTGCTTAAAAATAATTTTGAGATGGGTAAAGTGGATAAAACCTATTCATTCTTAGGCGTGACAATGACTTCACCTTGCTCAAATTTATGTGGATGATATTATCTTTGGTGGTTCCTCTAATGCTCTTGTTTCCGACTTTTACGACACTATGTCTAGGGAATTTGAGATGAGTATGATGGGAGAGCTTAATTACTTTTGGGACTTCAAATCAAGCAATGCAAGGAAGGAACTTTCATCCATCGACGAAGTACACTAAAGATCTTCTCAAGCGCTTCAACATGGGTGATTGCAAGCCAATTTCCACTCCATGGCAACTTCAATGTTTTGGATCGGATGAGGAAGGAGAAGTCGTGGATCAGCGATACGCAGACATGATCGGCTCCCTTACGTATTTGTGACCTCGGACCGGACATTCACTTCACGGTATGCCTTTGTGCAAGATTTGAGCGTCTCGAGAACTTCCCATCGCCAAGCCGTTAAGCGCATATTCGGTATTTACACTCTACCCTCTTATATGGCATTTGGTATTCTGCTCTTGACTTTGTCCATTAGAGGTTTTGATTCGATTTTGCGGTCATCGGTTAGATAGGAAGAGTACCTCGGCACTGTCACTTTCTAGGCACGTCTCTTGTATCTTGGTCTTCTAAGCGGTCTTACATTGCACAATCCACTTCTTGAGGCGGAGTATGTTCTTCTTGCTAGTTCTTTGTAGCTGATTTTGTGGATAGCGTCCACTTTGAAAGATTATGGGTTAAACTTTGCTAGTGTTCCTCTTTTACGTGATAACATACGCTATTAATATTGCTAAAAACCCAGTGCAACATTCTAGGACTAAGCACATAGACATTCGCTTTCATTTCCTTAAAGATCATGTTGAAAAAGGTGATATTGTGATGCACTTTGTAGAGTCCGAAGCTCAATTGGCAGATATTCTTACCAAGCCTTTAGATCAAACCAGATTTTCCTCCTTAAGAAGTGAGTTAGGGGTAATTTATCCTTATGGGTTGGTTTGAGGGGGAGTTTGATCTTTTTCTTATCTTTCCTTGTTCTTTTGATCTTTTATTGTTCTTTTTCTGAACTTAGTGATCTTTTCGAACTTTTTAGATTTTTTAGGCTTTTTAATTGCATCTCATTGTGTCATATTGCATTCATATGAAAAATACAACAAGTGGTATGAAAAATCCAAAAAGATGCATTGTAATATAAGATTTTACCTTATCTTATAAAATTGATGAAGCTTTGCCTATTACCCTTTGAGCTTTGTATTTCAATTCTTGCTCAATGTCATGTCTAGTTCTTTGACTTGCTAGAATTATCATGCTTTTACATGTGTAGCTAAGTCTTTGCTATATGAGCTAGAACCTTTTAAACAACTCAAACTAAGAAATTGCAATTTGTGGATGTTTTAGCGAGTTGCGTAATTAGTGCTCCTCTTGTGACATTGGCCTGTCGAATTGCTTTGTTAGCTCTTTGATCTAAAATTGACCATTACTTGAGCTTTTGTGTTCTTGAGATTCTAAAAGCTGCTCTTGTGAAAAATGAAAATCAAGATTGTCTTATGCTTAAATTGTGCCAAACTATTCTTACGAGGCCTTGTCAAATGACATGAACTTGGAGATAGTTTGATGAACGAACGATCTCATGGGGAATGCTTGTCGAAATGACATGAACCTCAAGATTTGTCGCCCGGTAGAAGCTTAGAAAGAGTTTGTGGATGGCTCCTAGTCGGGATCTTCTTTACTAAGATATACCTTTAATCAACTTTTGGTCGAAGCTTAGGATGAGTTTGTGGATGGCTCCTAGTCGAGGATCTTGTCACTAAGTTAGATCATTAGTCAACTTCAATATTCAATGCAAATGAGAAAAATGTTGACAAATGGGCGTTTACAAAATATTGAGCAAAATGATTCAATACGGGACTTGATTGACTCTTCTGTGGTCTTTGTTAGATTTTGATCTCACTTTGACATTTGACATGGCCAATTTCACTTTAGGATCCTGTTGATGAACTTCTTTGAATTTGAAGCGTTGCTTAAATTGATCAAATCTTGCTTTACTTTTGAGCCTTTGTGCTTAGCTTTGATATATATGTCTTACCATGATCTTGCTAGCTTTGTCGGGCTTGATATCTTTGTTTGTGCATTATTGAGATACTAGCTTGTTCTTTTGGGTAATCTCCAAAGCTTCTTGTAATCAAAAATTGAAAAATACAAAAATTGAAGCCACTCCATGCACTTCATGCATATTCCTCTTTATGCTTCTTTTGTTTACCTTCTTTCTTTATTCTCTATTTGTTATCCACTGGATGAGAGTGATTCCTTGATGAATCCATTGTCAAAGGGAGAAGATGTGTTAAATGAAGATATTTCTTTGGGAGAAGATGTGTAATATTTCTTTGCTACTCTTATTTGGAGAAGATGTGTTAATGAGAAGATTGGGGAGAAGTTTATACAAAGGGAAGCGAAAATTTGAAATTTGATGATCATAGTGAGGGAGTTTTGAGTTGCATTCTTATTGTCTTATTGAATATTCGAACTTGAATTGCATTCTTTTATACTCACAATGATCATAGGTCAATTGAACAATTGTTTATTCATATGGACCTCATGTGAGAATTTTGACCCTTTTATGGAAATCAAAGTTTTTATGCTTACTTTTGCCTTGTCTCACATGCCTATACTATTTACGATGCCGCTTGGTCATTTTCATTGCTTTTTCTTGCTTATGGACCAAGTTGTGCCTTTGTCTAGCTGAGTAAACTCGTTTTCAAACCTCTTACTTACATTTTACGGATAATTGCCAATGTGTTCATCAAGGGGAGATTGTGGATTTCATGGGGATATGCTCCGGATCTTAGGATGATGTGACAATTGGCAATGGCGTTTACGGTTTGTCGTTTCACGCGTTTTGACAAAGCTACGGTATTCGACGGCGGTCCGCCGGTCTTTGCAGGGTCCGCCGGTCCCAAATCGGTCGGGCCAGAGCCATCGAGGCGGTCGGACCGGCGATGACAAAAGTGTTCAAATCAGTGGGCCAAAAATAGGTGTTGTAGACAAGTAAGGGGATCCCAATGCACTTGGTCTCATGATTTTGGAGCCTCGGTGAAAAGTTCTATTGGTTTAAAGTTTCTAGAAGGTTTGGATTTTGGGAGCTTGAATTTGGCTAAGTCTAAGGCGGTCCGGCCGCTCACGAGGACGGTCCGGCCGGCCATGGGCGGTCGGCCAGCTCACTGGAGCGGTCGAGCCGATAACTTGAACGTCGCCAACCGTGGCGATGTTGTTTTGTTAGCTCAAAGTCATTGGTTTCATGTCATATGATTTGCATGATGCATGTTTTGACTAACATGGGTCAAGTTGTGAAGAACTTGTTCCCGAATCGTGTTTTCTTATGCGTGGTTGTGCGGTAGCTTGGTGGTCAGCGACGGTCACGGCGAGAGAATCGGGACTAGACTTGAAGAGTTGAGGTCGAGCGATCGGCGATGCGGGTGAGTCAACGACTCAAGCGTGACACAAGATGGACAAGGGTGACCTATTGGCGAATCCATGGCGCATGGTGAAGCGGTTTAGGTCAAAAGTTAAAACGGCCGCGAAGCGTGCATGTGTGACCCGTTTGTTGGTGGGCTTAGGGCCCAATTAAGTCAAACCCTAAGAGTTTTAGGCCTCCACTATAAATAGGAGGAGATGGTGGCTGCACCTCTCTCTCTGCCTTTTATGTTTCAAAACCTAATTGTCTTTAGGGAGTTGAGGTGGAGGCTAGGGCTCTTGATGGTTTGTGGAGAATTTCGTGATCTTTGATTGTTTCTTGATCAATGATGGTGTGGATGTAATCCGGCAACAATCACGAAATCAATCTATGCAAGGTTTGCTTGAGATAAGTCTCTTTTCGTTCTTGCTTTCAATTTCGTGTTTTTAGGGCTTTCTTTGATCCGAGTTTGTGATTGATTCTTTCACGTGAATTAGCTTGCTGTGATATGTGTGAATCTATCTAGCATCATCTTGATTCATCAATCACTCACGAACAAGCAATAGGATCAAGATTACTACGCCGATAGTAGTGCGTGCATCACTGCCTGATTCTTTAATCAATTGGACCCACTTGCCCGTAGGTTTGATTATAAAGTGGTCGTGGTTCACCGGGTCGAGGAGAACTTACGACCGTGTAGTAATGTGAAAAGGTCTTTACGACTATGTAGTGATCAGAGAAAGATTTACGACCATGAAATGGTCGAGAAAGACTTACGATTAGGAAGTAGTCGAAAAGAAGACTTACGACTAGGCAGAGAGTCGAGTAAGACTTACGACTATGGGGGTGATTGTAGAAAATCTTACAATCACTTGGTAGGGCCTCCCTTATAAAAATAAGGGTACTTCTCGAGACTATGTGACATCATATTTACCCATAATAAAAATTATAGATAATAGATAAAATGAGGATTATTAGATCCTCGCCATCTAGCCCCCTACCTTCAAGTGAAAGTAACTTACTTGGGGAAGGATTCGAAATGGACTTGCGATATGAAAATGTCAGAGAACCATAGTCGAAGGAAAACTCTTCGACATTTGAGTATTACTTTGACCAGAGTTTGCTTGGTCGTAAAGGTTGCATTACTTATCATCGTAAAGTCATAAAACCTCTACAATTGTGTAGTGGTCGAGTAAGGCGATCGGAGAAAAACCTTCCGATCGATATTTCCTTCACTGTAAAGACTTGGTCAAGAAAGTGATTTTGCTTGGAGGTGACAAAACTAACCTAACTTTCCCGAACAGACCGTCTGGGAATTGCAAACGAATTCCACAGATCCGCTGATAAACGGTTCTCAAAGCGATTGCAATCGTGAAGATTGCTTACGACTATTAAAAAGTCGAAACCCCTACGACCGCCTCGATGGTCATAGTAGGGAATCGGAGAAAAACCTTCCGATTGATACTCTTCACCGTAAAGACTTTGGTCAAGAAAGTAATTTTGCTTGGGGGTGACAATACGCACCTAATTTTTCTCGAACTGACTATCCTGGGAATTGCAACCGGCTCTCAGATTTGTCCGATGAAGCGTTCCTAAGCAAGACAACCAACTCCCATAGACCTATAGCCGAGACGGCTTCCGGCGGGCGAGATCATGCGGTTATAAAACTTACCAGAGGTAGACTTGGTTTTTACCTTTCCTCAAATCACTTCACTGCTCTTCGAGCTCTTGCTTTCTCCGTCCTCGACTAGGTTTCATCTTCTCCGCCGCCAACCCAATCAAAAACTTTGCTTCGAGCTTAAATGGCCAAGAGAGTTTCGAATGGGAAGAATCTGAGATGGATGCGCTAAGATCAAGATCTTGGTCGATGTCGGAAGATTCCGTAGCAGAAGGCTCGTAAAGTGGATTCCGCCATGGGCAAAGATCGCCATCGGGGAAATGGGCAAACCTCGCCTTCCAAGCGACAGAGTGCGGCCTTCGATTGCTCGCCCATCCCTTTTTAAAGAGTACTGAAACACTTTGGGGTGGAACCGTGAACTTAGGTCCCAATTCCATTACCATGTTGAGTGTGTTCGTAGTATCCGTAGGAGGCGCACTGGGATTCCCATGATCTCGAGCTGCTCCAATATTATTATGGGATGGCTCGACAAACCGAATCGCTGAAGTCAGGTCTCAAACTCCACGACTCAAGTCGAAGGAGTATATTCAGAGTTTCACCCGGCTTCGTGGTCGGGCCGAGAAAGAGGTGGTTCTACCGAAGGTCACTCAAGACACCTTTCTTTCATGGGAAGGTCAGCCGAAAAGAAATCTTCATGGGATTCGACTCGAAGATATTCCACGGATTAGCTCTTATATTCAAGCCATTAAGGACTTGAAGGAAGAAGGTTGACTTGATGGCATGTGGTGAAGGATTTCATCACACTAATTAGTCCTTCAAGAAACGAGCATCTCCTATGTGGAGATATTCTGGAAGAGGAGACCCAACCAGAGACTACGAGGAGGGTAAGTAATTTGTCGACTTAGCTCTGGTTTGATCTTTCTCAACCTTGTCTAATATTCTTATCTGCTTACATGCATCTTTCACAGCCGAGGTTGACTCTAGAGTCGACTCATCTCAGAAGTCTCCGCCACTCCGAGGGCGGTTCTCTCGTCATGCGCGCTTTGTCCGCAGATGAAAGGATAGAGCGCCTAAAGGTAATCAAAAGTTGATTCTTTCTTTAGGACTTTATAGTCGAGAAGATACTTACGACTAAAGGTGATCGAGAATATCTTACGATCAAGAAAGAGTCGAGAAAAACTTACGACTTGGCACTTGTCGAGAAAAACTTACGACTAATTAGTCATTCTTCTTTTTCGCTTTGTTTTACGTAAAGTAGGCATGGAAAATCGCCGACGACGAAGAAGTCGCATCGATGACTATTGGCGCCGGGTTGTCGAAAAGACAAAGGCCTCGGCCTCCTCCAAGAGACGCCGACTTGTAAAATCACGACAAAGGGGGAGTAAGCTCAAGCTCGTCTTTCGACTGCACTTCTACAGTATCGCGCAACCGTAGTCAGATTCGCCGAGGCCGCAGCCATCGGGCCGAGGAGGTTGAGGCAAACCAATCTCTTAAGCGCAAACTCGCAAGGCTAAGGTACCTTTCGTTATGACAAAGAATCTTTCGCAGCTTCGCCACTCCTAGTTTTGTTAGGCAACCGAAAAGGAGAATTGGAAAGATTTTGTGTCTTTATGAAGGACGATGTCAGATCAAGACAACTCGCAATCGAGGGCAAGGTTGCCTTTGAATGGTCGAGACCGATCTCGCCATCCAGAGAATCAGAAACCAGAGCTCGTTCCTCGCTCAAACTCTACCACTGCACGTGGTCGAATCGAGCCGATTGTTGAACCTCACCAGACGTGGTCGTGGAGAAGAAGAGGTCCTCCGCTGGGAGGATTGCTTCAAAATTCCCGGTTAAGACCAGGTGCAGAGGTATGTGAAATTTACTAAAGTGTAAGAACGACATTTACCTTTTTCTTTTCACAACCTCGATTTGCTTTTCTTTATTTCACCGACTTCTTCCCCCTGAATGCTTCCACTGAGAAGTCCATTGCCATCCCTTCACCATCGAGGAGGTAGCAATGGAGGTGGTCAAGCATCACCCTTGGCCCTGTGGCCGATGAAGTCGAGACTCAGAGTGACTCCCACATCCGCCAAGTCGTAGCTACGATCCTTGAAGTAGCGGTCACATCATCGAGGTGGCCGCCACGATCGCCGAGGTCGAGAAACAACAAGGGCACTGTGGAAGCCTCGTCAAGGCGTGACCAGTTTGTGCACCGCCGGGAAGGAAATTGTAGGAGGCGCCCTTCCCTACCCAAAGAGAAGTTACGTAACCGTAATGAGAAAATTTCAACTTCGTGGTGACTTTTGGCCCTCGCCGTCAGAGGGTCTTCACATAGATTCGTGACCGAGTCCCCATCCCAAAGATATTCCCAATACGGAGAATACTTTTGATAACGAGCGCCGAGAAGGTGGTGGGACAAAGTCGCGAGGATAGATAAGCGCAGTAACCCTGACCTTGTATATTCGATGTTTGCTAGACGACTATGAATGTAAGTATCTTCAAAATACTTATATATGTGACTTTCTTCTCTTCTCACTGCTTTCTTTTGCGTAAAGCTCGAGCAAATTGTCGCTGTTTGTGAGTACCATCGACAACTTTTAGAGCTAAGACAGAGAAAGAACTACTGCGCAGAGGCGAGAGATGGTAAGTCACTTATCATTCATAATTGTTTTTGACTTAAATACTGTGATAATGTTTTACGAGAATAGTCATGGAAGAAACTCATGACAAAGTACTAGTCGTAAAAAGCTTATTTATTACTTATTTACTGTAGTGGTCGAGAAAGACTTACAACCATATCGTAGTCGAGAAAAACTTACGACTGTGTCGTTGGTTGTAGAAGTACTTACAACCATTCACGATGTTTATCTTCGCCTCGCTTTTTGTAGGTTAAACAAGGATACGAAGACCTTAATGACTCACCGACTATGAAAAAGAAGAGTCGAGGAGGCTAAGGAACGAAGTATTAGTCCTCCTGATAGACTTCGAGAGACCTGCCTCTCGCATCTAAAAGATTGCAGAAAAATAAACAAGAAGTTCAACTTAAGACCGCTTTTGATCTTTAACCTTACCCGACTCTCATTTCTTCTCCAGATAAAGAAAAGAGATGCGAAGCTCCGCATCAAGTTCAAGAAAAGCTTTGGTCATTCAGAGTTTTCCAGATACCTCGAATAAGGATCAAGAACTTGAGGGTCTTAGAACTCAATTAATGTAAGTAATCTTTACCCGTATCCTTTTGAGTATTTTCCTTTTCTAATGCCAATTTTTGTTCGTAAATTGTGTCCAATTGAGAAGCCTCGAGGTCAAATCCAAGAGAAAACCTTGATCTACAATGAGTCCATCCGCATCGCTAAGATGAATGCAGAGGACATCGAGCATGGGAGAAAAAGCACGCTGAAACCATTGCTTCCCATCGAGAAGAGGTTAAGAACCGGATTCTCAATTAGTAGGTAAGAAATGCTTTACCTATAATTATCTTTGTGTTATCTTCCTCCGTAAGTTTATTTTCGCTTGACCGATTTTATTCTTTTCGTAACAAGTGGTCGAAAACAAGAAATTCGCGAGGCTTCGACTTGTACCCAACAGAGATGGAGTCGATGAAGACTAGTCTTCAAGGCAACATCACTCTCCGAACAATGTGCTTAGTGAGCTACATTCGAGGGAAAACTCGAGAAGATACCATAGTCGCCACACAAGTACCATTGGGGAACAAGTCGAAAATTGCAAGAAATGGTGACCACTCAAGGCTAACTGTCAATCAATAAGGGAGGCAATAAGTCTGAGGTTACGCTTTGCTAAACTTAAAGCTCAAGATCCTCGCTTTAATGTGCAACCAATTGAAGTTTAGTTCGATTGTTCAATCGAGGCAAATCGTCTGATTGAGGAAATGCAATTGGTTGGCAAAAAGGTGGCGAGGAAATGCAAATAGGCTCTCCCCTTCGTGAGTAATCTTGTAACTACTTGTAAGGCGCATAATATCTCGTTGATGAGTGATATATGATCCATCTTATTTCCTAAAATTATCTTGTCGAGTAGTTAGTAACTCAAAAGATAATAAACGAATGAAAGACTAAGAATTGAAGTCAAATTAATAACTTTATCCTAGCCTCGATTATTTGCTTAGATTGTTTAGACAATCTAAGTAAATAGTGTTTGAAATGGGGTTTCAAAACAAAGAGAGGTTTGTTTAACTTATAGTTTTGTTATGGTTGTCAAGCACTTGGTCGAAAAAGTAGAAACGACTCGACACTAGGAAGTTCCTTCTAGTGGGCAAGACCACGCAGAGAGGAAAGGCTTCACTAGGTGATGTTACCATCTCCGACTAGTTTAATCAAACCAAGAACAAAGAACTTGAGTTAAGCAAACGCCTAGAGGACTTTAATAATTGCTCGCTCTTTTCTCGATGGACTCGATAAGTCTTTTCCAAAGAGCAAAAGTAGGAGATCGAAAATGGCTTAGGAAGTTCCTTCTAGTGGGGTGACCACATGCAGAGAGGAAAACTTCGACTAGGTGTGTCTCTTCCTTCACTACTAAAACTAAACGAGTACATCAAAGGTGGTCTAATAAATGTATCAAGTGCACTCTACTTAGAATATTTTTTTGAAATCATCAAAAATAAACTAAGATTGAGAGAGTTGGCTTCGAGAACATTTCGACTTGATAGAACCCGAGCTCTTTGTATTGGCTAAAAATGAGTAACGAGTCGATGCTAGAAATTCCTTCTAGTGGGCGTAACCACATGCGATAGGAGAAGTTTCGACTAGATGATGTTACTTGTTTTTCACCAAAGGTAAAGAAAATCGGGTGTTTTTGTATCATAGTCGAAAGATTAAAAAGCACTACTCAAAAATAAGGCAAGAGAAGTAGAAAGAACTCGACTTTTATTGCTCGAGAAATTGGTCACACATAGAATTTGCGTGAATCGGGTCGATGTTCCAAGAGTTTGAGAGAACTCGCTCCATCTTCCATCGCTAGTCGCACTCGACTCGCCAAGTTACTTCGACCATCGTAAGGACCTTCCCATTTGGGGAAAGTTTATTCCGATTAGACTTGGATTGGCGTAGCCTCAATACTAAGTCACCTACAAAGAAGGTCGCGAGGTTGACCTTACGATCATAGTATCTCGCAGGCTTGTTGGTAGACCGCCGAACGGATTAAGGCTAGGTTTCTCCTTTCTTCGAGTAGGTTAATGTCATCCGCTCGGTTGTTCCCGGTCCGAGTTGTTGAAAGTTTCAACTCGTGTCGACCGCATTTTAGCTCCGAGGAAGCATGGCTTCGCCCAACACTAGAAAAATGGTGTTTCTCCCGTTGCTCGATCGTGGTCGCATTTAACCGCCCATAACACGGAGGGTAATTTTGTACCCAAGCCCCGAGCGCTAACAAGTCGGGTCAAGACTCGGTTTTAATTCTCGCATTATTTGGCCGCTTGCACGCTCGACCGCCCTGCTGCTTTGGGGATGTGCAATGTACATAGCATAATTTGGTACCTAACTCGTCGCAAAATTCCTCAAATTTTGCACTTATGTAATTGTTTATTATTGTTCGAATTATCCGACTTTAACTCCAAATCGCTAATTACGATCTCATCATGAACCTTTTGTCGCTCCGATGTTATCCCGCCATAGTTCATCTTCAATCCATTTTGTGAACGTGTCAATAGCCACAAAAGGAATTCAAACCTCCGGAGCTTTGGGAAATGGTCCTAGGATATCGAGACCCTGTGTCGCAAAAGGCCAAGAAAGAGGTATTGTCTGTAATGCTTGAGCCGGTTGGTGTATTTGTCTCACCATGGAATTGGCATCGACACACTTTTTAACCACCTCCTTAGCATCATACATGTGGTCAGAGGCCAAGAAAACCTTGTCGAAAGGCTTTACCAACCAATGTTCTCAGAGGAAGCATGTGTCCCTGTGATGCCATCGTATATCGTGAAGGAGTGTTATTCTTCGCTTTATGAATGCATCGCATGAGTATCCCTTGGGTTCCTCGCTTGTAGAGGACTCCTTCGACCAAAGTATACATTTTGGCTTTTCGATAAACGACCGCCTCAAGATCATCTTCGCACGGAACCCTTGCGAAGATACTCGAGATGGGAGTCATCCGTATCCTCGTAGTCTAATGAGGCCATCTCAATAGGAGGTGTCTCTCGGTTCTTCACTGTGAGACGCTTTTGGAGTTGCTCCAAGAAAACTCCTTTTGGCACCAGAGATCTAGAAGAAGCCATCCGAGCAAGTTGGTCTCATGAGGAAATTATCCTTTCGAGGGATGAATTGTACCTCAAACCTAAAAATGCTTTTCTAGCTTGCTAACTCCGATAAGTATTGAGACATTGTCGAGCCAGAGCATCGTACTCTTTCCGACTTGATTCACGACTAGTTGAGAGTCTCCTCTCACGAGTAGTCGATTTAATTGAGAGTGCTTTCGCAGCTCAGATGCCGCCTAGCAAACCTTCGTGACTCGCCACATTATTAGTGGCCCTAAAGTTTAATTGTATGGCATACTTTAAGGTTTCTCCTAGAGGAGATACCAGACTACCTCACTTCTCGAGCCACTTAAAGTAAGTGACCCGTCAGTACATCATCCATCGGTCGGGAATCAGATCGGGATCCCGAATGTGTTCAGATTTGTCCATTCGCGACAAAGTCCGCCAAGATCTCGATTTTATGGTCGTCGACATGAATGGAGGTCGAACTCCCAAGTTCGATCGACCATTTTGCCATGCGCCCCATTGCTTCCTTATTATGGAGGATTGCTCCCAAAGGAAACTCAGACGCATGACTATTTTGTGCGCTCAAAATAATGCCGCAGCTTCTCAAGACATGAGGAGGGCATATAGAAGTTTTTGACCCGAGGGTAACGCCCTTAGGCCCGTAAAACTTCGCTAACGTAGTAAACCGGTCGCTGTATCGCTTTCACGCTCTACGACTAGTATCGCGCTTGTCGCCTCGTGGCGGGCAGCCTAGGTAAATTAAGAGCGCCTCTTCCGCTTTGGAGAAACCGTAACAGAGCACTGAAAGATACCTCTTGACATCCTCAAAGGCGCTGCTTGCCTCGCTCGACCACTCAAAACCTTCATGTCTCCCGAGAAGTTTAAAGAAAGGTAGTCCTTTTCTCCTAGTCGTATGATGAAACGACTTAAAGCCGCCATGCACCCAAAGGAGTTTCTCGATTTCCTTTTTGTGTTTGGAGGACGATCCGAGGATGGCCTTTATTTTTTCAGATTTGCTTCGATTCCTCGCTCGTATACTAGGAATCCAAGCAATTTTCCAAGAAATTCCAACACACACTTCTCTCGATTGAGTTTTAAGCGGTGCTTTCGAGGTTGTCGAATGTTTCTTGTAGGTCGCTGATATGATTAAGTCTCTTAATGCTTTTACGACTAGATCATCAACATAGGCTTCCAAATTCTACTAATTGAGATGAAAAGTCGATTGCATTAGGCGTTGAAAGAAGCACCAAGATTCTTAGACCAAATGGCATTTTGACATAGCAAAAGGTACCAAATGGAGTAATGAATGCGTCTTTTCTTCATCGCTTAAACACATATTGATCCGTGGTATCCGTAATATGCATCTAAAAACTTAATATCTCACAACCTCGCAGAGAATCAACCAAACCGATCGATACGAGGTAAAGGGAAATCATCTTTTTGACAAGCTTTATTAAGATCAAGAAGTCCACGCACATACGCCATTTGCCGCTTGACTTTTGACCATTACAGGTTAGCCAACCACTGGGTGGTTGACTTCTCTTATAAAGCCCGCTTAAGTAGCTTATCCAACTCGATTTAATAGCATCTCGCCGATCAGGCAAATCTCCGTAATTTTGTTTTACAGTACTTTATCGTGCCGTAGCTAGCCTGTGCTCGATCACCTCCGGGACTCCGCATGTTTGATGTTTGCCACGCAAAGACATCTCAAGTAGCTCTGAGGAAGGTAATGAGGGCGCCTTCCTATTTGGGGCTCAAGTCTCCGATGCGTAATCTTCGAGGGCTCTTCAAGGCCCGTGAGGAACCTCTTTGACTTGGTCGCTCGCTTTGGTGTAGTTTTAGGCTTCACTTGCTAGTCGAAGGTCGACTTTCATCTCGAGTTGGTATTTGACCAACCATCTCGAGGGATCGATTTGGCCGCAGTTTATACGCCATCTTTTGTCACATCAATGGTGATCACCTTTGGGACCGCATCTTAAGACATTGATACCCGTAATGAGTAGCCATTAAGAATTTTGCCAAAGTTGGTCGTCCGAGTATGGCGCTATATGCCGACGAAATCGACTACATCAAAGGAGACTTTCCGTCTCCCAAATTACTTGGTGAGCCAAATGTTAAAGGAAGAGAAACTTGGCCAATAGGTTTGGTCAAGACCCCAGACGATTCCATGAAAGGAGTATCGCATCGCCTTACCTTTGTCCCGGTACTTGCATCTCGCCCCAGGCATTAGTAAATAATATGTTCAAAGAATCGCCACCATCAACCAACACTCGATTGACCCGACAGCTTGTTGATGGTGGGTTCACCACAATCGGATATCGACTGATCGACTCAGAGTGATTGGGCAATCATCCTTCTCAAAAGAGATGGTAACTTCCACCACTTTGTAATTTATTGACGAGAGGAGTATGTATGGAATTTACTCTCGTCCGGCAGCCTTTGTTGTCGCTTGAGTCGATGTCGATGATCCTCCGTAGATGTGCTCAACGGTATGTTATGGATCTTGGAACGGCATCTCCTCATCATCCGACGACTTTTGGCCACTGATGTCCCACCCGCCGAGAGTAGGGATGGTGCTTTGTCAGCTGTAGTAGTCCCCGAGCTTTTTTGAAAACTCCTAGCATATGAGGTCATGTCCTTCCTTTTATGAAAAGGACACCACCTTGGTTTGTCGCTCCTACGATCAGGCGCTTTACCTTTGCCTTGATCAGTGGTACGACTTGGTGGTTTGGGGCTCTCCATCTTTCACTACCAGAACCTCCTTGGAACCACCGTTTGTGGTTTTTGACTTTTTATTTTCTTTTTGACTTTTTTGCTTTTTTATCCTTACTAACTTCACCCGCTCTCGAGGAGTATATGTTTCGATCGATAGTGTTGTTCCACTCGATCGCCTCGTAAGCTTGCATATCGATCGCCATCTCAAGAGTTCTAAGAAGCAATGTTGTTGGGAGGATTCAAAGCAATGTCCTCCGTTATCCTTCTACTACGGACTTTTGCTTAAAAGCCCGATCACAGAGGAATCGTAAATTTCCGAATTGAGTTACTTAACCCGACTAAAGCGCTTGATGAATTGACGCAAAGTCTCGCTGTTGTTCGTTTATCCGGCAAGTCGCCTTCTTTCCGTATGATTGTATGTGCCTTGGAAATTACCAGAGAAGATCGCAGAGGTGTTTAAGAGTAGATCGATTGGAGTGGTTGGTTTAATAACCACGATCGAGCGGATCCTTCGAGTACGCTTAAGGTAATTCGCCATTACATGCTCTCCTCCTCCGCCGCTTCTGACAATTGCTAGAGTAGATCTCAAGAAATTGATGGATTTTGAGATCCATCAATTTCTCCATGTTCATCGGTCAAAATGAGGTGGCCGAATCGCTTCAAGGTCAGCGCTAAATGCCCGTGATCCCAGAATCACTTGACGCCTCTTTGTAGGAAAGAGGGTTAATGTCACCAGTGATCGATACGACGATACCCTGTAACAGTCGAATTGCTCGTAGTAGGTCTCGCCTACGAGGGAATACTCGTGACTCCACTCACCAGAATTTCTTTGTCAAGTGGTGAATGATCATCTCCGAGGGGCTTTTGATCTTCACCGATCGAAATGTATTTTCTCGAATAGGGATCGATTCGACTTATGGCGGCGGTCGATTCCTACGAGAGAAATATTCGATTGATCGTAGCCGAGGAAGTCGATTGTCTACGACCACCGAATGTTGTCGGCGAGGTACTCCATTTTGTCATCAATCAAGTCTTTGCGAATCTCTTCAAAGAAAGAGATCGTGACTCGCGCTCGAGCAAGTTCTTGGACCGATTCTCGAGCAAGTCGTTGATGTCCCGGAGTTCTTGTACCTCCCTCCGATCGATGTTGAATGCGCCTGTGTGTGTTCTTCTCGAACTGCAATTTTCTTTCTCTCGACGACATCAAAATCCTCCCTCATCAGTCTTTGAGGCCTTCTTAGTGGAGGCGAGAATGTCGAGGATTTCCTCGCTCATCGAAGTGTGGGTCTTCTCTCGCCAACAGTGGTGCTCCTTGCTATTACCACGAGGCGCAAAGGTGTGATCTTGGGGAGTGTTCTTATCTTTGGTTTATTACAATTCAACAATTATCGAATAGTGACCATGAAACAGAAATATCAATGAATTCTGATTTATTATAAGTGGTGCATCGTGCTGGACTAATCCCTCCCAAGACTTATCTTCCTCATCATTTACCTAAATTAAACAACAAAGCAAGGATGGGCCAAAGACTCAGCAAGTACAATACATAAAAGTTCAATTGAAGTAGACAAGTCATTCATAACTGAAGTATGTACAATTCTCAGAACATCTACATGAATGAATGGAATGAAGGTATGCATTGAAAGAATAGACTGCTCACAGCTTATACCGGTATAACAAGTGATACACCCATCGGTGTTCACTTAAGCCCGTACTTAACAAAGTCCGGGGACCCAAATGCCATATGAATAACATTTCATACGGGTGTCCAAGATTACCCACGTTGGAATGGTGGGACTTACATGCCCACCTTATGAAATTTCATAATATTTGCAATACATCAGATTGTGTTTTATCTTCTTCTTGCGTGTTCTTCGATTGCACGCAGGAATAGACCTTCGTGGTCAGGTTGATCGTGCTTCCAGCAGGTCAATAACATCTCGAAGTTGGTTCAACGATTGCTAAGACGCAAGCGTCGTCGTACGGTTGTAGTCGGATAGCGAGAGTCGCCTCCACCAAAATCGATATTTATCAATCTCATCAAAAGATCGGGCACCCCGTCTTCATCAGTTTAGGTGATCAATGAAGGCGACACGCATGAGATAGAAGTAGAACATAAGCATCACATGCTATCAATCACACAATTATCACTATTTAATTGCTATCATTAAATATAGAGATTTCGTGCTTTCATCTAGAATTGATTAATAAACATGGTTTTTATTATCTTAATGATTGGAACTTGACTGGTTTAGTTATTGTAACATCTCAAGTTACGGCCCTCTTGAAAAAATTAAATTTAATTAATTAATTCAAATTTTAGCTTTTAATTGCAGTTCTTGCTTAACTAAATGGTAATCAATCTAAATTTTGAATCTCAATTCAATCCAAAATTCAAATCTCTTTCCATTCAACTTCAAATCAAATGTCCATCGTCAATATCAATTTAATTCAATCTCATTCCTCAAATCAAAATTCAAATTCGCTTTTTGAATTTCCTCTCAAAATTCGTTGGGCCAAAGCCCAACTTTTCCCTCTCTTTCCCTTTGGGCCGAGCCAATCTGGCCAGCCGACCCACCTAGCCCACCCCTTCTTTTCCCGTGATCTGCTCTGCGAGGCGGCACCCTACCGAAGCGCGTTGTGCGTCCGCCACGTCGTCTGCGCGTGCCCCCCGCTTGCGTCATCAACGCGCCATCAAGTCCCACATCCCCGTGTAATCAAATGTTCTTGTCATTTTCATCGTTTGATTCCCGGTGTCACCATCAATGCCATACCTAGCGACGTCGATCGCGTTCGCGTCCGCATTGCTCCATTCCCCTCCCTCGTCTATAAAATGGAGCATCAATACCTCCTCTAACACCTTCACACCTCCTCCAAGTTCTTCATCCCCGGAGCTCTGTCACTGCCACAAGCATCTACTTCCCCATCGCCGACCGCACCCCCATCTTACCGTCCCGCCACTCTAGTGAGTTTCTTGCAATTTTGAGCATGTCATATTGTGTTCTAGACTTCCTTGAGTCATTCCCCTCAATCAATTTCTTGGTTGCCACAGCATACCGCTGGATTTCGTCATCTTCTTCCATTCCGGCCGCCGCACCATCCTCACCCGATCTCCTTCTCCAGTGAGTCCCAAGCCGAGTGGACTGCATCATGACGTGTTCCCGACCTTCCTCTACCTTTTTCCCCAACTCGCCTCGATCGGTATGCCACTGTTTGAATTATGTTGGTTCTTATTGGTGCTATTTGCCGATATGCGTGTAGATACTGACTTCCCGAAAAATTTCGTCGACGTTCCAGAGCAGGAACTAACACTCAACAAGCAAGGCAAGCACCCCGTTTGATTATGTTGAACCCATATTTAAATGGTATGCTTGTTGTTTTACAAGTATTTATGCATGCTTGTATTTCGATTAAAATTGCTATGTCGGGTAAGGTTGATAATTAAATCCCATTTGTTGCATTACCATGCCTTGATAAGTTGATATCCACACTGTTATCACCATAGTAATAATATCCCCAATAGGTACTAATAGTTGTGGCCCTAACCCTAGCCGCGCCGCCTAGGCCCTACCCTAGTCATCGCGCGCTATGCCAAGCTGCCAGCCGCTGCTGTCCCTGTCGTGCCAACCAGGTGTTGTCGCCGCCATGCTACGCCGAGTCGCACCAGCCCCTGCTGTCATGTCGCTAGATCGCTGTCATTCCTACTTGTTGCTCATGCTGCAGAGGAGAATGAGAGAAAGAGAAGGAAGAAGGAAAGAGGGAGAAAAGGGGGGACTAGGGTTTCGTGATTCGATCATCTATGTTGTCCAATTTCGAGGGATAACGATCTGGAGACCTTTGCTGCGATGTTATATTGTTTCTTGATCAAAGTTTAGGGTAGATCGATAGTAGAAATTTGGTGTTTTGGTTATGTCATGTTTCGGTTCAATGTGCTGCTGAGTTTGAAAAAGGAGTTTTGGGGTATCTATGTCATGTTTCATACATTTGCCATGTTATGAAAATTGCAGGTTATTGTTTAATCTTTCTATAAGAGTACAAGAACACTGGATTTGGTTATGTGGTGTAAATGTTATGGCTTTTGGAGTGCTGCTATCCAGAATTTCATAGTTGTTGGTAGCAGTAGCATTGTTTGCCTTATTACCTACGGTTGATGCTTGATTTAATTTATAGTCATCACTAGGAAAAGTTATGTAGTTTTCCATAGTTTCCATATGTGGATTACCTACGGTAGATGCTCAATTTAATTTATGATCATAACTAGAAAAAGTTACGTAGTTTTCCATAGTTTCCATAAGTGGTAATGTTTACTACATTTTATATAGTGGAAAAAATAGATATAAAATTATTACGCCTACTGATCAGGAATGTTTTAGATTGACCTTCGGGTTTCTAAAAAACGAGGGCTTAGGCAACTTAATCAGGAAATTTGCACAACTAGAAAATTTTATGTAGATTCCAGAAAATATGTGGTTTGCTATGTTTGTAGTTCAGAATTAGAAGTTATGGTTGTTTGATGGTTGAGACAGCGGGTGGGTTGTCCGATGAAGAGGGGTTAATTATGTTGAGTTTGCGCGTAGGAGCGATGTTGATTTTTTTTATATTCTTGTACTATTATTGCATATTTTTAGGTGAATATTGGCTTTGTCCAGTGAGTGTTGCTTTGAGTTCGGTGTCGCCTTCGCATTGTTCCGCTTTTTGTGGCTAAAAGGCAAGTGCATTACAGAATAGTAGACATCAATTCTTTTGCCACTTATCTTTACATTTAATTTGCTATGATATATTTATGTTGTATCCATGCTTATGACAATTATGATGATATGACCATGATAATGATATGTTAATAATGATGATGTGGTAATGGATCATGCTAACGAATAATAGAATAAATTGCATTCTTGCATCATGTACACAATGATATCATGAAAAATAAAGACTCACCTCGGGTGGGCATATGATATCTACCATGGTGGTAGAACCCCATGGAAGTGGAGAGATCCTAGGTTCTTTGTAAGAAGGGCTGATGAAAGGGTGAACACTGTCTCGATTGTTCACTCATGCTATACCGGTATAAGCTATGAGATAAGCAAATGAACATATAAAGTAAAGATACATTACATTGTATTAATGAAAAGATGATGTTAAATGAATACATGAATGATGATAATTACAATCTACTTGAATGATAAGATATATATTTATTATTGTATTATGTACTTGCTGAGTCTTGAACTCATCCGTGCTTGTTATTTTTAGGTGATCATTAACGACACATGCATGAGATGGGAATAATACATATGCATCAGATACCATCAATCACAAAGTTATCATCATTTAGTTGATGCAATTAAACCAAGAGAATTAGTGCATTTGCCTAGAGTTTGCTTAGTAGATATTAATTACATTATAGATGATTTATGCTTATGTAGTAATGAATTATTTATTAGTATTATTGCTAATCATTGTTCCCAAGAACATTGTTTCAAGCATTCTCGAGCGTGAAGCCCCGAGCATTCTTAAACACAAGGTCCCAAGTTGTGTGAATATTTATGATTTATGCATTTATCTTGTGTTTGCTGAAAGGTAACCCGTTGGCCGTTGTAGATTTATATCCCCATACAAAGATTGTTGGAATTATAAGTAATTATAGCTTAAATTTAAAGTAAAAATGTATAGATATTCCAGACTCAATGTTGAGCTAAGTTGTTATTTTAGACTCAATATTGAGTTAGGTGTTACAACCAAGGTTTAAAAACCCAAAACCGACCAGTTTCCTAGTGACTGGCTGGAAACAGTAACCAGTAACCAGCCGGGTACTAGATTTACCGGATAAAATTCGTTTAAATTTACTTAAAAACTAGCCGAAATTCGAAAACTAAAATTTGAATTTACTAAACCGGGAAAACTGACCGGTTTTTCTATTCCCAGACCCGACCGGTAAGACCGATTCTGCGGCGTGATTCTGCGTGTTTTTTTATCTCTGGTTACAACACTCCTTCAGAAGCAAAGTTGGCAAGCCAAGACACTACATAGTAAATACAACAGGCAATGACCTAAATCGACCCAAAATTCAACAAATTTGTACAATATCAATCAAGCCAAGCCTTTTTTTCATTCGAGTGAATGTTCCTAAGCAATCAGTATCTTCGAATGAAAGTTCCTAACCAATCATTAAATCTTCATAACGCGCAGGAAAGCCAAACTACTCTACCTCTTTCATCTTGTCTTCCCGTGCTTCATCGGCAATTTCAACTTTCCGATCAGCCTTCGCATCCCCCCGTGGCACATCTGAACATGAATCATTGCGGGTTTCGGGCGAAGCAGCTGGTAAGGCGGCAGCAGTCTTGCCCGTTAGCTCTTCTCGGTCTGGGTTAGAAACCATGGTCACCATGTCAGTGTTCGCATCCATCATCACAAGCTGCTTTGGGGATTTCTGATCAGTTGGGCTCTTATCGATTGGTGCTGACTCAACCACCATCTCTTTTGGTAGAGTCTGAACATCTGCAGAAGCCGACGCTCTAGCAGCGTGCAAAATCTGTAGCCTGTAATCAGTTTCTTGTCGGCGGCACACCTTCCTCAGTGGAACAATTTCCTATCACGTTAAAAGAAATATAAGCACTAATAAATGGTGACACGATAACAAAACCTAAATTCACCGCTGTGGTTTCAGTTTTATTCAACTAACCGTAAGATAATTAGCCTATGATCAACAAAAACATATTAATTTACATTCCTAAAAAAGTAGTTGAACACAAACGTGTAAGAAGGTGCAGGGTGCGCATGCTGACATATGAGCATATTTAACAATACAGTAAACTGCGTGGTAGCTATGAACTTCGAAACATTAACATATACATCCTTAAACATTCGGAAATTATTAATGGCTATATTGCATAAGGTCCTTAAACCTGCACTAGCTAGGCATAAATTAAGGGTGTGTTTGGATGAATGAATCATGTGATACTTGTATCGGATGGTTCGGAATATACCATCGTCCGTGCGTTTGGTTGGAGGAACGGAACGAAACCGTTCTGGGCGAGGTGATTCTAGTTTAGGGAATATTCCACGAAGATGTTGAACCAACTCGTTCGCCAAAATCAGCTGAACCACATGGTCCAGGATGCCCTCACGCTGCGTCCACTGCACGCACTCACCGCGCCTCGCTCTCTGTGCGTCGCCGAGCTGTGTCGCCGCACCAGCGCGCTCCGGCCGTCCCCTCCATGCACACTAGCACCACCTAGGTCCCCTCCGCCCCACGGTCATCTTCTCCCCTTCCCCGTTCGAAATCTCCTGGAACGGCCGTGCCTCCGTCACACTCCCCTCACCGGCCGTCTTCGTACCAACACTTCAGCCAACGCGGAGGTTCTCCCCCACGGCCGACCACGTCATGTCGTGTTCCAGAACACCACAAGTGTCCCTCCCCCAATCAATTTTGTCATTCCACCAAAGGGATCTCACGCCGCGGTCATCTTCTCCCGCTCCAGTCGAAAACCGCTGCCGCCGCAATCGCTTCCACTCTGGAGAGCTTCCCTCCGATTCCCTTCTCAAGGAACATCCCATCACCTCCCCCGACCTGCTCCCACCACTCACTCCGACCCTCCCACCTCCACAACGCCGCTGCCACGCGAGCTCAGCCGCGCCGCCTCAAGTCCCTCGTCGTCGTGCCGCCTCGGTCCATTCCCGTCTTCACCAACCGGTCAGGCACACCCCCTATCACCCATAGATGCTTTTGTGCGCACCAACTTCCCCGTTTAACCACCGGTAAACCGCCACCGCGTGTGTGCGCTCTGCTGCCCCGAGCTGCGACACCGCCTCCCCTGGCTCCCCCTGGCTCCCTCATCCCTCCCGCAACCCATTTTTGAGGTCAACGCGGACTCCCTGCCATCCTTACCGCCGCCGACGAGCAAGCCTTACCACCACCGTGCCCCTCCTCTCCTCTGTTCTTCTCTTCTATCTTTCTCTCTGTTCTCTGTTGTGTGTGGAGATAATTACATGAAAGGTGGGGCCCAAAAGGAGGTAATTTCACTAGGAGCAGTAAAGGAGGTAACCAAACAAAACTCATTCAACGTCGTCCCTCAAACCAAACACCATCTTAAACTATTATGTACCATCTCATTTAATCAACCAAACAAAATCGTGTATCATATCATCCCACCAACCAAACACACTACTTGTACCATCCCCTATCCAGGATCATTCCATCCCATCATGTACCATCTTATCTCATTCACCCTAGTTCACCCAACCAAACGCGTCCTAAATTGCTTATGCAAGTTCAGGGAACCTAAATGCTGAGGCCAAGTTCTTGTGGCTAAGTGAAACAACTGTGCAAGTATAAGAACTGAGGAAAATTTACTCTAAAAATTATTTTTCATTCCTCAGGGGATAATAAGTTCCAAGGCTTCAATACAAAAAAAACAACAAATAATCACACATGCCAGTTTATAAGATACGAGAATTAAATTTCCCAGCTCAGCACATAACATTACTACCATTGCTACAATACTAGAATCACAAATTAAATGTCCCAGGTCACCATATGCATCACTACAATACTAGCAACACAGTCAATGCATAAAAAATGTTAAGAGTGGAGAAATACCTCAGAGTGATCATGATCATAGCGAACAAGAAACCTACAGCGACATCCTCTTACATCATGCCTTCTCCTTTGAGCATCAAGGACTCGAGCATCAAAATAGAGAGCCTGGTCTTTGTCTTCCTGGTCAATTGAGAACAGAAGTTTAAATCATGTGAGACAACTTGGATACATGATATCACTATAGAACAGCATAATCAAATGAAAATAGATCGGTCCTGCGTTAGACTTTCCATTGCAATGTTACACCCACACATGATTGGAAATAACCATCAACAGTCCATAAATTTCTGAGTATATTTCTTCCTTCAATTAGCAGTAACCTACATGCACATCTAATCTCTAGTTTATGGGCCCCAGTATTTCTGCAACGATTACAAAGATATACACAGCTTTCTTTGGCAAACATATTTGATTAAATTTATTCACGTATTTGATGAAAGTTGTTTTTCAATTTATAAGTCACTAGAGAAAGGTTACAGCCTGTTTCATTTCACAAAAAGGCTGACGGGATCAAGTTTAATCATAAAACATTCAACAATATATAAATAATTTTGGGAAATAAATTCACATCCAAGTTTGGACTAGAACTCAACGAGTACTCAAAAGTATGGCATAAATGAAAATGCAACAAATTTAGATAAGATTGAAATATATAAACCCAATTCTACAAAATCGTAAAATGGAAGTAAAAGAAGACCTTGAATATGTTTCTTGAAATAATAACATGTTTACATCGTAAAAGTTTGATGGACAGTCATGATGCTTTGTCTATTTACGCCTCAGTACAGGCAATGCTGCAGTTGGGTGGCATCACAGTAAAACTCTGGTATGAAACATGATTACCAAGAATATGGAAAGCAACAGGAAACTGATGTTGGATTTCATTGTCCCATTTATTATTGTAACCATGGTTGTCACGACGTACTTGGCGACTACGGCGCCAGAGAGGCGCCATGACACCATGACGTCCTCAAGGCGAGATACGGCGAGCTATAGCCAAGCACCCCCCCATCGGGAGCAGATCGGGAGTGGAGGAAGAGGAACAAAGAAAAAAAAAGTAGAAGGACGAGGAAGACAAATCGGGGGCAGAGGAAGCCAAATCAGGGGCAAAGGAAGAACTCAAGGAAAACAAGAACAAGAGTTCAAATCGGGACTTCGAGAGAACTCAAGAATCAAGACAAGAGGTAGAGGGAGTAACTAGCATCGGAGGGAGGGAAACTCACCGATGGCCGGCGGCCAGCGCAGTGAGGGGCAGCAACGGCTAGGGTTCGACCTCCACGCGTAGCTTCACCTCTCCCGTCGATGCCCTTCAGCTTTGCTTCTCAAACGTCGGACGCCCCCTGGTCCCTTCACTTATCCTGTGGTGCACGTGGCCAAGGCGTCCGCCTGGCCACTCGCCGTGGACGGCACGGCGACACGCCGGACACCAAGATTTCCTGGGCATCCGCCTAGATGGCCGAGGCGAAGCAAGCCTCCGCGACATCCCCTCCGAACGGCCACGACACCAAGGCACGATGATTGCAACTATAGCGATGTCTGATTATAAAATACATGCAGCCTGGATATTAATTCTTGAATATTAGAGCAATGCCATTCAACAAGTATAGTCAACCACAACACTTTGACGACATCGTAAATTGGAATTATAAATCTAGAAAGAAAATGAGCGGTTTATTATTTGATATTATTTGAATTAGCATGTCCTCGAGTTTCATGATGCAATAACGACATGATAATGTTACAGTTAAACACATCTCAGTAATTATTGTTAAGCGTGTATGTGTATAGAATATAATCTAATGTCTTGACCCATGTAGCCCATGAGGCCCATCAACCTCTGTATATGTCTTCCATAATCAGCACAGTTGTGAATGGCAAAATCCCCCTCAATTTATATAATATGGTATTTGATCCCTATATTTTGTTTTTTCCCATCTCGCCTCTTCCACCGCCGCCGCCTGGCCTGGTCGCGGCCTCCTCCCCCTCCTCTGTTCGTCGCCACCGCCTCTCAATCCGTGCTCCAGGGCACCACTGAGCTCGGCCCTCGTTGGATTTTCTTGAGTCGTCGTTGTCCTAAGCTCCGCCTGGCACCAGAGCTCGCACTCGTTAGATCTGCTCGCACTGCCATCGCCCTGAGCTCCGCCTGGCACCAGAGCTCCGCCCGGCCTAGATCTGATAGCGCCAGGCCTCCGGATCTGCTCGCGCCGCCGTCACCCTGAGCTCCGCCTGGCCGGGACATCTTCCTCTGCTGAGTCCTGGTGCCCGCGCGGACATCCCAGCTGCCTTCCCCTGCGCATCAGCGGCCCTTCCATCGCCAACCAGAAGAGAAGAGAAGATGAAGACCATCCTCGTGTCAGAGACCATGGACATCACCAAGGGGGGTGAGTGTGAAGGTGGTGGGCTGGCAGCGAAGGTGGTGATAGTGAAGGGGTCACGCAGGCACCCGAGGGTCGCCTTCCAGATGTTTCGTCTCATCGAGATGATGCTACTATTGCTTCTTTTGTCCTTGCAAATGTTTTGGAATCTTGTGCAACTCAGTTTGGTCATATTCAGGCTTATATGAGCAACCTCCAGGCCCAGTTGTGTCAACTACATGCATCTTCCAACAAATCCACCGGTTTTATTGCACCATCATGTCCTGTGTCGGGTGCTTCACTCCCATGGTTGTTGGACTTAAAGGCTTCTTTTCATATGGCATCTGATGCATCTCAGCTCACATCAAGTCGTCCTACTGCACAGTCACTCATTAGGGAGATTGTTTCCACCCAGTTTTCCCCTAGGCGCTAGGCGAGCGGCAAACCAGTGCCTAGAGCCTAGCCCCGCTTAGGTGGGGCTAGGCGGGATAAATTGGCTAGGCGGTCTAGGCGGTAGGGCTACGCCTAGCGCCTAGCGCCTAGGAAAACACCGCCACCTAGCCGGTCTAGGCGGGCGCCTAGCAGAACACCGTTTCCACCTCACCTCGCAATTTCAGATGTCTCATTTGTCCATATGCTCTCAATGAATCTCATCTCTGTCAGGTAGCTCGCATATATGATTGTTTTGTTAGGTTTGATGATAGCTCCTGCTTTGTGCAAGATTGTCGAACAAGAGTTGAGGCCATCGTAAGAGGGGTTCTACAGGGCTATATGTTCTTGATCGTCTGAGTCTCTCTTTATCCATTTCTGATACTGCTCCTATAGGGGTGGATAACGAGCTGGCTCGGCTTGTTAAAAAACTCGAACTCGACTCGTTAGGCTCGTTATCAATAAAAATCCATGCAGTTCATCTCTGTTAATCAACGATCATGCTACCATCACCATGCACCATCTCTGTTATACAATTAACCCACTTATAGCATGTGAAAATGTTTGATTCATTCTGAAGTCATTAAACATATGCCACTCTGTATTACAGGCAAAGCTACCATTCATTCTGAAGCCACTAACAGGACGGGTGGGCGGTGGTCTGCGGGGGCGGGTGAAACAGGGAAGGAACTGGAAGGCTAAGCGCATGAGCCCCGAGTTACCAAGCATTAGGGATGAGGGACTTAGGGAGTTAGGGTTGCGCTGAGCCCAGTGGCTAGTGGACTGGGCTAGGAACTGGCCAGTGGGCTGCCTGGTGGTCAACCGAGATGGCCTGGAACTATGGACGGCTGGTGAGTGAACGAGTTAAACGACTTAACAGGCAACTCGCGAGCCAGCTCGGCTCGGCTCGTTAAGAAAACGAGCTAAATTGTCGGCTCAGCTCGTTAATGGACCGAGTTCGAGCCGAGCCCTTAACGAACCGAGTTGGCTCGCGAGTTTCGAGCTTTTTTTCCACCCCTATGCTCCTGCTCCTATTCTTTTATCCTCTGTTGTTGGTCCATCTACTCTTTACCCTTCTGCATCTACTTCTGTTTGCAAGTCTTTTCCTCAATGGCATCATCGCTTGGGGCACTTGTGTGGCTCACACCTCTCTATCTTGATTCATCAAGGTGTTCTTGGTCCTATTTCTGTTGACACTAATTTTTTATGCAAAGGTTGTAGACTTGGCAAGCAAGTACAACTCCCATAGCCCTCCAGCTTTTCCAGGTCTGATTGTGTTTTTCGTTCTGACTCTGCAGTATCTTTTATCAGCTTTTTGTCAACTTCTTTCTTCTAAAAGTATTCTTCCTCCGCTCTCATGTCCTGGTGCTCATGCTCAGAATAGTGTTACTGAGCGCAAGCACCATCACATCATTGAGACTGCTCGTACTCCTCATTTCCTCTCTTGTTCCCTCACTTCTTGGGGGAAGTGGTCTTTACGATAGTCTATTTCATCAACCATTAGCCCGCTTCCAAGCTTCAGAGGTCCTGTACAGAGCACCTGCTCGCTATACTTAACTTTGTTTCTTTGGTTGTATTTGCTATGTCCTTCTAGCACATCGTGAGCGCACAAAGTTGAGCACTTAGTCGGTTGAGTGTCTTCCTAGGATATAGTCCTGAGCATAAGCGCTATTGTTTTGCATCTCTCGTTGTGACCTTTGACGAGTGTCAACCCTTCTTTTATCATCCTTCAACACATACTACTCCTTCCACTAATTCCACCTCTTTTTTATGTCTACCTCTCATTCCTTCACTGGACTTACCTTCTCCAAATACACTTCTCCACCAGTTTCACCTTCTAGTGTGTCTCCTCCACTAGCTCCATCAATTTCTGACACTTTCACTTTTCCCTTTCACTATAGTCACCAACGGAGAGTTCCTTCTGATCCTCAGACTTCCATTCCTCTTGAACCTTCTGATCCTCAGTCCCCTCCTCCACTTGACTCACCAGCTAGTACCACTGACTCTGACGATCGCTCTACTACATCACGGTATGCCCCACGTGATCATTCTTCTATTCAAGCACTAGAGAGATGGAGTTTTATTCAAGCACTAGAGAGATGGAGTTTTATTCAAGCACTAGAGAGATGGAGTTTTTCTCGTACGGGTGGAGTATTTGAGCCGAGTACCTATCAGGAGATAGCCAGTATACCTAAGTGGAAGTTGGCTATGACTAAGCTTACAGCATTAGAGTATACAGGCACTTGGGATTTTGTTCAGCTACCATTTAGAGCTATTCCTATAACTTGCAAGTAGGTGTACAAAGTAAAGAACAAGTCAGAAAGTTCAATGGAGCAATACAAGACTCGTCCTATTGCAAAAGGTTTTCAGCAGGCAAATGGTCGAGATTATGATGAGACTTTTGCTCTAGTTGCTCATATGACTATAGTTCATACTCTCATTGTTGTTGCCCAGTACACTCATGGACTATATCTCAGATGGATGTTAAAATGTCATTCTTCATGGTGATCTACATGAGGACGTCTATATGCAGCCATCCGCAGGTGTTGAGGCTCCTATAGGCTATGTTTATCGTCTTAAGCGTGCTTTTTATGGCCTCACCCAGGCTTCTCATACTTGGTTCGAGTGTTTCAGTTCTATGATTCGAGTTGTAGGTTTCACTCTAAGTAAGCATGACCCTATCTTGTTTGTTCACACTTCTCAACAGGTCGTACATTACTTATGCTATATGTAGATGATATGCTGATCACAAAAGATGGCCTGGACTATGTGGCTTTTATCCAGAGAAATTGAGTGAACAGTTTATGATGTTAGATTTGGAATCATTGAGCTATTTTCTAGGGATTGAGTGATTCATTGTGATAGCAATGGCTACTATCTTTCTCAGCATCGCTACGTTCAGGATCTGCTTGCTCACTTTGGTATGACTAATACTCGCAATACTGTCACACCCATGGATCTTCACCTGTAACACTAACATATCCTTCCCGCTATAGTTAGCTCGTTGGGATCCTTGTTTATCCTACTGTCACCAAACCAGACATTGCTTATGTTGTTCATGTGCTCAACCAGTTTGTCAGTGCTCCTACCTCAGTCCATTATACTCATATTCTTCGTGTACTGAGATGCTTGAGGGAGACTGTGTCTCGACGTTTGTTCTATGCCAGTTCGAATCAACTCCAGCTCCACACTTACTCTGACACCACTTTGGTGAGTATCCTGTTGATTGTCGATCTATCACTAGCTACTGTATCTCTCTTGGTACTTCGCTCATTGCCTGAAAGTCCAAGAAGCAGACTGTAATATCACGCTCTAGTGCAGAGGTTGAGTTTCGAGCCCTTGCCACTACCACCTCATAGATTTTTTGGCTTCGATGGCTTTTGGCTGATCTTAGCATTCTTTGTGATAATCATATACCTTTGGTTCGTGACAATACAAGCGTCATTCAGATTGCTAGTGATCCGGTCGAACATAAATTGACAAAGCACATCGGTGTTGATGCATCATTCACAGGTCTCATTCTCCGTAGTCGACCATCGACCTCCAGTATGTACCAGTTTCAAATTGCAGATTTCTTCACTAAGGCTCGGACTTGAGAACAAAACCGGCTTCATCTACTCAAACTCAATACGTTATAATATAATCTAGTCTTGGCCCCTGTAGCCCATGAGGCCCATCAACCTCAAGTGTATATATATGTCCGCAATAATCAATAAGATGCACAGTTGTGAATAGCAAAATCTCAATTTATATAATAATTATATGAAAAATTTATAACCTGTTTTCTAAAAAGGGAACAAATCATTGACTCGGCACTAGAAGCAACAGCAATTTGTCAGTCGTGCACACTACACAGACGCAACAGAAACCTAGGAATACCCAACAGTTTTGGCAGGTGAAATCTGATGAAGATACCCATTAGAGGCAAACCAATTGCAGGACAAGACAAATGCAGAATAAGAAGTCAACGAACACAACTTTCAGATGCAGATCATTTAAGGAACTAAACTGGAAAAACTGACAAGCATAGGATACATTTTGCATAATGGTCAAAGTTTTAAAACAAAACTATCCTTCTTATAATTTCAAACGATAACTTAGAGTTCAAGTAGACAACATTTCTCAAGTAGTGACATGCTAAGATAGGTCAAATAAAAAATTAAGATAACAATACCTGAAAACAAAGAATGAGGTCAGCAGGAAGCACAGCAACACATTCTGTGGCTTCACATGGAAGAGAACGCTGTCGCACACATTTACGAACATTAATCCATTCATCCTCCTCTGCTCCAAATCCAGAAAAACGAACCCGTACTTCCTAAAACACAAGAAAAATGCAAGCCGAAATGGTGTATGGCACAGGTAGTAAACTAGTAAACCCATTATAGGAGAAAAATGTATTTAGCAAACTGCATTGAGTAGAGACTGCCAGAAATATATTTATCAACATCAATTATATATTTTTTTAAAAAAACTATGGTCCTTACCGGGTCGCCTGTTTCAAACAACCTATGGGACAGAAAGGCAGCAACATCGTACCTGCAACAAAAAAGTTTGGTCATGCATGCAAAACTATAGGGCTTTAAAATACATAAAAAATATAAACAGATGGCACAATTTCAAGAAGGAAGATTTAGGTTTATGCCACTGTCAATTGCACTTTAGGCTTATGTCACTGCTTTTTGCCTAATTCAGTATATGTCACCAATGCGCAAAACTTGTTCAAAAAATGTCACTGTCGTTACCTTCCATCAAAATCTGTTATACCCTTGTCTGAAATATGTCGATTTTCCCAAAATACCCCTGAGTAAAGATGCCACCCGTTACCTTCCATCGAGGTCGTTTGAGCGAGTTGGAAAAGGAGGGGACGAAGAAACAGAGGAATGGTCGACAAGGTCCCACTGCAGCCTAGGTGCATACTGGTGTGCGCTTGAGGGAAGAGAAGAGGAGCAGTGGATGTCGCCGTGGCTTGCTGCGGCCACGGCGACGTCGAGGCAGTGTCGGTGGTCTTGGCATGGTGTCGGGCGCACGGCGTCGGTAGCAGCGCATGTAGAGTAAGCGGCGTGGTGCGCGAGCAGCTAAACGCGTCGTGGCGGCGGCGAAGAGCGCCAATGAGGCCAAGGCGGCGAGGAGCACGAGCCCAGGGCGCGGCACGAGCACGAGCATGGCGGCTCGGCGAGCGTGGCCGATGGCGAGGAAGGTGAGGTGGCGACCGGAGGCTCGGACAGCGACATGAGGCGGCAGCTTGGAGGCGACCAACCTTTCGGACGGCGGCAGCCGGCGAGATGGGCGGCAGCGGCTCGGGTGGTGCGGCGGAGAGTGGTGGTAGCAACTAGGTGAGGTGGTGCGGTGGACGAGGCGATAACCAAGGGCGATGTGTTAGTGGCTGGAACGGCGCACAACGGCGGCGGCCCATGCGACAGCGAGCGGCAGCCAAGGCGGTGGCGGCGAAAAGCGGCTGATGGTGGAGGTGGCGGATCTGGGCGGCTCATTGGAGGAAGCGAGAGGAGGAGGAGCCTCTGGTGGAGAAGGAGGGGAGGATCTGGAGAGGAAGAGAGGAGGAACAAAGAGAAGAAAGAGGAAGAGGTAGCCGTGGGGACAGAAAATGAAAAGCTTTCCTTCCTAAGACGCACGTATGGCCACAATGGTATTTCTCAAAACCTCCAGGATTCGAGTGGCATTTTCATAATTGTTGAAAAGAGTATAACTGGTCATTTACCCTAGTCAAACACTTTGACCTAACACCGTGAGAGCTCTAGCTTGTCAGAGGGTAACAGTAGTGGCATTTTTCGAACAAGTTTTGCGCATTGGTGGCATGTACCAAATTAGGCAATAAGCCATAGCGTAGACCTAAAGTGCAATTGACACATTCGCATGAACCTAAATTTTCCTTTCAAGAACATAGAGAAGAAAATGCTTCATGGTCAAAGAAAAAATATTTCAAACCATACTGGATGAATACAGAAATGCCTTTGTGGTGACATCATTGATCCACTAATTGGTCACAAGCAATAAGCAACTTTAGACAAACAAAAATGTACTTCAGTAGGACAGGGAACATGGAAGTCAACTTAGTTGACACAAAGAAACATCTGAATAAACTAAGATAGTAAACAAAACAATCTACAAATAAAACTCAAACCTAACTCAATAGAAATTGGCTTATTAAGAGCACACCAATGTCTAGTAAAAGCAGTACTCCTCGAGATGAAGTCAGAGAAGGTGAGCCAGAACCTATACCACAAACGAGTACGACTGCTAAGGCTGGTGGGGTGGTGGCAAACATGTTTAAAGGCAGAATATACAAACAATTCTTAAGAAAAAAATGTAAATAATATCTTGAAACACCAATGATTTTGTTTGTCAATTGCTCCTCCAGATTTAACCATGAGTGAGAAAGTGTTGCCTACACACTGCCTACACAAGGAAGCAAACGAGATGCTTAATGTCTCAATAAGATGGCAAAACTTGGATCCAAGCAATGGTTGGTAAGTCAGCTGAGGTGCTAAGAGTTTTAAAGATGAGCTATAGATAAACAAGAGGTGGGCAGAGGGGAACTTTTGAGCCACTCCAAACTTGATCCATGTCCTTTATATATCGAAGGCTACAACTTCCAGTGCTGCTTTGGGGAAATTTTCATTGCACGACAGACATCATTATTTGCAATATCAGCTGGGTACAATTTCTTACAATTCCTCAAAAAGAATCATTAGTTCTTTCCAGGTTGTTTTAATTGAGTCGCAATTGGTAGCCTCCATCAAGTTATTCCTAAGCAAGTGGAGACATAACAACAACCTGGGTTTAGCTCACTAGAGCATATTATTAAGAGGAGAGCACATAATCCTATGGCAAAACTCGGATTACAATAAGACAGAAAAGAGGAAGGATGAAATATGTACATAACTAGATATGCATACCATGCGCCATCTCTAGCCGACTTAGCTTCAAACTCAACCTGGCCACCCTTCAAAGAATTCTTCCCTGATTTGCAACAACACTAACAACAATCAGAGGGGGGAGGCCATGATAAATGATGTTTATGATGCATAGCTGGATAATTATAAAACTAAAATCTTTCAAAAACAGAATACTACAGAATCGGATGCCCTGCAGTTGTGAAGAAAAAGCATGAGCACACCATCCACCTGTGCCCCGACTATCCAAACGAGCTTCAATGACGGAAGATTAGAGCGGCGACAAGCTTTAAGGGCCGCACAAGAAAGCATAAATTATGAAGGCCTCAAAAACCCGCCAAAATTAATTCGAGTTACCAATTTTGCATGAAACAAAAGAAACCCTTCCGCGCCATACAAAATCTTATAGCAGCACACACAAAACCCCTAGACATTCACAGCACTCGTGCATATATTTGGCTCCCCACTACAGCATTTCATCATCATACTAACTAGTAAGTATAATTGTATCCTAAGGAAACAAACAGCACAAAGTTCATATCGTGTTATCAGCATTCAACAAGCACCTGAGGGGGCCGGGTGCGCAGAAGCAGATGGCTGAACCCTGAAGGAACCTGTGTGCTGCTCGTCGGCCCCCGCAGGCAGCATCTTCCCCGCCGGAGTCGGCGCACCCCTGGTAGTCCTGGACCGCTGCGAGTACCTCCGGTTCTGGAACCAGTTCCACACCTGCGATTTGGCACCCCCGAATCCATCCAGATTGGAATCAGACGGGTTCTTTTTGTGTCCCCAGGAAAGAAGGAGGGGGAATTGAATTCGAATTTCTCGGATCTTCGGTACCGGGGAAAAAAGAAGGGAAAAACCGACCTGCTTGGGCTGGACAGCGATCTTGCCGGCGCGGGCAGCAGAGGAGGTGAACTTGTCGGCGAGGGCCTGGATGACGTTGCAGTGCGGGATGGCGTTGTTGATCTGCTGCAGGCACGCCTCCATCTCCGCCACCTCCGCCTGCGTGAACCGGAACGCCGGGCCCCCGCTGCTCGGCAGCCGCCCCATCCGGCCCCTCTCCTCCGACTCCGGCCGCCGCTCCTTCCCCGATGCTATCGGGGAAATTTTGGTTTGCGGCTAAATTCGTGGTAACTGAGATTTGCCGAGCGGAGTGGCTGTGTCATCTATAAAATGGCATTATCCTCCTATTTTCTCAATTTCGAATTATTTCTCCCCTGCGAATTGTCCCTTCTGCCCTTGGCCCGCCCCGCCCCGCTTCCATGAGCGGCTGGTTGATCCACGTATAATCTGCAGGGTCAATTGACCGAATTTTGGACTCTTTTGGTCGTATGGCCTTGAAATTTCATTTAGCCTTTTATCTGCAATTTCCTATTTTAGCCCCTCTCGCCACTGCTTTGTCGTCGAGGCGGCGTGACGACTTCTGCTGCCGTCCCCCGGCAGCGATTCTTCTTAGTGGGGGCGGCGGCGAGTGCGAGCCCACGGTTGCCTCGTGGCGGCGCTGCTGCCGTCGGGGCGGCGGCGAGTGCCGCCCGCATGACTGCGTGGCGGTCGTCAGCGCGCTGCGCGCCGGGACCGAGGCGGCCCAGCTGCTGCGTAGCCACCACCACTGCTGCCGTCGGACGGCGGCGGTGTCTAACCGCGCGTCTTGCGGCCGGGCGCGCCCGGGCGACCTCGACTGTGTTGCCAACTGCTGCCGTCCCCCGGCGGCGAGTTAACAAACTGCACTCCTGCCGCCGCGCGCCGAAACCGACGCGGCGGCGCGTGGCATGTAGCGGCGACAAGCTCGACTTCTTTCAGCGGCGTATAATAAAGGGCATACCCGCTCCATTCCGTTCGCCGGTATGCGAGGTGGCGCTTCAACGTGAGCAAAATAAGGTTAGTGCTAGCGGCGGCGAGAAAGCAAGCTATAGAGAAGAGGAGGCGGCGCGGCGGTACAAAGGTATGTGGCATTCGCATGCGGTTTGTAGTTGTAGTAAGTTTTAGCAATGTGATTATGATGTAATAAGATAAATGATAGCAAGCGAGTATCAATAATTGTGCGATGGGTGTATCTTGACTTAATGTTGGACGGAAAATTGAAAAGCGGTGTGATTAGCAAGTAATTAGAGTACCCGATAGTTAGCATTACGATTATCATAGTAATTAGTTGACTTAGCGGACTTATTGTGGTTAGTGTTCTCATTTTTTGTCGGTAAAAAATGTCGTCTTATCACGGACCTCATCATAAAATATTAAAATATTTAGAGGTCATTGATTGAAGTAGTAGTACAATTGAAATAGAGTCGCCGCGGTCAGGACCCACGGATGGCGCTATCTATGTACTCTTAGCAGGGTATATTGACCTTTGGTCATGGTCCATGCACTACTGCGATGAAACGGCCTTAATGACAAGCGGGTAGGCTGTTAGTAAGTTTTATTTGAAAAATTAAATGGCAAAGAATTGTATGTAGTAGACCCGCATGTCATTGCTATAGGCTAGGTCTAAGCGGGGTATGGAAACTTAAAAATGCTTTGGGAAAATCAAGTGATTTTTACTTTAACTTAAATTGGTTTGACACTTTGAAGTACCCTAGAAAATTTTGAATTTTTTCTGAGAGAAATGAAATTTACTTCAACCTTTCATGGATAGAAAAATCATATGAAGTCCATTTGGAATGAATAAATTTACGTTGATATCAATATTTTATTCCAATTGCTCATGTAAACCATATAATTTTTAGCGTAATATTTAAACACAAATTCGACTAAACGCAACCATGTAATATTTTAGTTGATGAGTACTGAAGTGTCGGGAAGTTGTTGTTGTGTTAGGTACTTCATGGCGAGATACAAGATCATTCGTGTTCCACGGGGCGGTCTAATGCGTGACGGACCATACGGTGCGAACTTTGTCAAGTTGCGGCCTTAGTGATCCGGCGCCGTCTCACGAAGGACATGGGCCTCTCGAGCTAAAGCGGTGCGTGCGTTCGCGTTCGATCGCGCCCTGGAAAGAAGGCGTGCATCGGCGGTGTATCCCTCGATTGCGGGTGGTGCGGCGAGACCGTTTGGCAACTTATGAAGGTCACATGTGGCCTTCATGGGCCAATTACATGGGGTTGTTTGCAACCCATTTCGCTGCGATATATGCCGGCCGATGGTCCACGTTCAATTCGTGGAGAGGGCGGGGACATCCGGCGTGGGTGGTTTTGGTAGAGCTGCTAGTGGGAGGAAGCGACTGCGTTGGTCTCGATGTCGGAGTAGGCGGCAAAGGCGTGGGTGATGGAGAGACGAGGCGTCGTCAATTTGAGCCCAATGAAGGTGCGGAGAGATGGTGGGCGGCCGTATTGATTATCCGCAGTACAGGCGGCCGGTGGGCGAGTGGAAAGCATGGAGGGCGTGGAAATAACTAGTTCGGAGCGGCGAAGAAGGAGGAGGCTGATGCTTGGAGGAGATGCGGTTGGTGGGCTTGTGACCGCGACATTGCTACGTCTCCTCACGATTGGGCGGCGTTACAGCGGCGTTCTTGGTTACGCCACATCGGAGGTGAGTGGGGTTCAATGATGATACCTGCTCTAGAGCGGCGCTTCCACGATAAGAGCGCCGCCCGACATGCTATTGCTAAATATGCGTTAACATCGGTCGGATGTATCGTGTGCGAGGTCCAACCCGACACGTACATCGTCGGTGTGTTGATGAATCTTTTGGCGGCAAGGTCCGTGCGCTGGTTCATGGCCGTTGGCATGGGTTTTCGGATAGCGGTCTTTGAAGGATCACACATGCGAGTTAGCTCGGTAGCTTGCGAGCACGCAACATGACCTCCTCTTATGTTGCCGGCTGATAAGCCACCTAAATCCTTTGAGATGTGTCCATTTCGCCAAACATCCTCTGGTAGAGGTTGCTAATATTGTGGGGTTCGGATCGGCTACAAGGCGGCATGGCGGGCCAAGCGCAAGGTCGTGGGGCGAATGTTGGCACATTCGAAGAGGCCTACAACCTAGTACCAAGATTCTTGCATCAAATCGCGAGAATGTAATCCGGGACATACATAAACAAGCTTGGCGGGTGCATCAAGCGGAAGGGCCCAATTGCCTTATTCTTGATAGGGTCTTACGGGCCTTAGTCGAGCGATCAGCTTTCAAGCATTGTCGTCCGTCTTGGCGATGGATGGCACCTTCCTATGTGGGAAGTACAAAGGTACCATCCTCACCGCCGTTGCGGCCGATCGAGCGACCGGCTAGTCCGTGGCCTTCGCAATTGTTGAGGCGAGAACACGGATAGGTGGTTGTGGTTCTGTGTAATGTGAAGCGGCGGTAGTACAAGATCGACCAGTGTGTGTGTCATCTCGGACCGCAATCTTGGCTTGATGTCGCGTTGAGCACGATCCAAAGCGGGGCCGCGCCGCCGTTCGGTGGAGCGATGTAAGGAGCCGTTGGTGCATGAGGCATCGCGGCCAACTTCCACACAAGGTTTGAACAAGGACCTCATGAAAATGTTCAAGAAGCTCGCATGCAGAACCAAGGAGAAAGTTCGAGCGGTGTGGAGCGGCTCGATGAGGATCTGCGCGAAGCATGTAAGGGACTCGGCGAATGCGAGGCGGGAACATCGGTGGAGGTCGCGAGTTGGGAGTTCACGGTGGGTTAACTTCGCCGCGTCGACACGGAGAAATGGTCCTGTTGCCGCGACACCGATGGTGCAGTGCGGGATCATGGCGACCAACATGTCGGAGGTGTACAGCGGTGTCTGAAGGGTGTGCGTTCCTGCCGATCCGGCGATCGTGGAGGAGAGATGGAACCGTACCATCGGATGCGCCGTTAACGAGCCATGATGGCCAGAAGCATCGGAGGATGGTAAATAATTCTCGGAGGTAATGCATGCCTACATGGAGAAAAAGATCGGCAAAGCGCGATCGCCGCGTGACTCGCACCATGGATGGCGTCGGCGAAGTTCGAGATCGGCTAAGGAGAATGCGTTATGGGCCACGCTAGAGGGCGTGGCGGTGCGCGATCGGTGAAGAAGCGTCGTGCACACGCAACAAACGCGGCTTCTGCACAAACCATGCTCCCATGTATGCGGCGTGCGCGGTGTGGCGGCAATCTTGGGCGTTACATCTCGAGTACTACGATATCCACCACCTCTTTGCCACTTGGGGTGCGAGTTTCATTAAATGCGGGTGGACACACTCACGAGACCTGCGGTAGGCGGGTGAAGTGGGTGCGACGTCGCCCAAACACCCGCCGTGGAAGACGCCCGATCCACGCGCATCCGAGCGACATGGGCGGCGGCCAGTAGCGAACAGCGGTTGCCGGCCGTTATGAACTGTGCAAACGATGGGCACTCCATCGTGGTGTCCAAGCAGACCGGCGCAAGCGATGCGTAACGAGCAAGATATAATTACTAAGTCGTGATGTCGCTTGCTTATTGTAATTCCTTGATGGGGCGGAATGTTTTGTCGCGATGCTTTGTAGTATTCTTTGTTAATATGTGTCTTTATTTACGGACGGAATGTTAAGTCTTCTTGGTCTTTTGTTAACTCGTTATGCTCATGTGTGGTTGTTTCCTTTTTTGTCCTATGTTTTGCCTTGTTTTATTGTGGCACGATATGTTTTAAATGCGTACTAACATATTTTATAGTATCTGCGGGGAGATGGCGCGAGCTCCGATTGGCAGCGTCTGGTGCTCGACCTGTTGGGATAGAGGCACCGTTGCGGGCGTGGTCGCCGGCTGACCCTCGAAACACAGTCTGGCGCCCCGAGGAGAGTGGCCTTGGCGGCGGTGCGTCCTGCGGCTGCGGGACACGGCCTCCGCCCACAGCCCGCATGTTGGACATCGCCGCAGCGTTGCGGTTTGGCGGCACTACTCTCACGCTTGTGGGCCGGTGGAGGCGGAGACTCATACATTCCACTTCCGGTGGGGAGATGACCATTACTCTCGAGGATATAGCAATGCTTACAGTGTCTGCCGGTGCATGGCCTTCGGTAGTGCCACCTCAGGGCGATGGCGGAAGGTGCGTTTGGCGGCGATTCGGCCTCCGATTCCTGCAAGCGTGTCCGGTATCCCACATTCCGGCTACGGGAGTTCATGATCGCCGTGGATGCGATAGCGGAAGCGATCGAGACACACCTCGTCGCGTACCTTACATTCTGTTCGGATGGATCTTGTTCCCTCGACGACCACGGGAAGCTGCGTGTACCCGGCTATATCCATCTGGCGAGTCCTGGCGGGCGCTGGCGACGAGGTTCGCGATCTGATTGGGGCTCCGCGGTGCTCTGCGCCACTGCTCGAGGTTATGCGATGCCACTCGGCGCGATGCAGGCGTGGAGCGATCTGGCGGTTTGCTACACCACGAATGCGATTGTGGTCGCCAGAGCACTTTCGGTTGGCGTCCTTATTTCCGCAACACGGTGCACCGTGCCGTTGACCGTCGGCATTACGGCAATGCTCTCGGCGGCGACCCCACGGCGGGCCTACAATAGGAACACGTTGGACACGTGGTACCTAGGGTGGGCGAGGAGAAGCCGGCGTCGCGTCTGCGAGTTCCATAACCTCTTGAGACTACGCGAGGCCGAGATCATCGGCGGCCATGGGCGGGGCGGTTCCTTGCGAACCACGGCCCCTACGGATTATCGGCCTTGATGCGAGGGCGATCCACTTTGGATGACGACACGCCACGGTCTTCGCACATGGTCGGCCGTACAATCCTAGCAGGTCATGAGGCGATTCGGCTGTACCAGCGAGTGCCACCGCCGCGGGGCGACCTATCGCGGCGCCACCGGTATGTCCTTTTTGGATATCATTTTATCGTATGCACGCCTTACATGTTACGACATTAAGATTCATTTGCGAGCAAGCGAGGAAAGAAGCGCAAAAGCGGCGGCGGAAGCGAACCACAGTGCCGTGGGCGGGCTGTGGGCGGAAGGGTGGCGGCGGGCGTCTTGCGAGAGCGCGTGTCTACTCCATTGAGGCGTGCGCCGTGCTTGCGGTGGTACATTCCACGCACAGTGCGCCTGCTGGGCGGTAGCCGGGCGTCGCGATGGTCGGCATGCGAGGAGGACATCGTACTAGTGGCGGACCCTGCCGGCGACGCGGCCACGGCGAGCGGTAACCCATTCTTCAAGCAATTTCCTTGAGCAACACGCCGCGATTACTCCGTGTTTTCTTGCGGTACTACGCATGGATCGTATCTGTGCGAGTCTTTGAAATTCTGGCGTGGGAGCAGCAACACCTTGATCGCCTCCTAGCCGCCGTGCGTGGCATGGCCAGGCGGCGAGGGCTCGATTAGAGCCATGACTTGTGGTCGTCCGGCGGCGTGCGCGCCTGACAACATCGCGGACGCGGAGGTACCCTCCACCCCCTCGCCCTCGGCACCTCCTCGGCACCACCCTCCGCTACGCCGTCTCACTCGGGGCCGTCAGAGCTACGATCGGTCGGCCCAGGCCCCTCGGGCCCGCGGTATGTCATCTCTCGTTGTCAATACCTTTCCATGCACTCATTTTGAGTGCTCGACACTAACCTTTCTTCTAGCGGCTACTACGAGGGCGGCGATGCGATGCAACCATCGTCATCACATAGGGAAGCGCGACACCGACTTCCTCGCCGGAACGCGGTTTCGCCGCTGCGAACAACGGCCGGACTCCCAGCAGCGAGGGCGAGTGGTTGGGCTCGTTGGCGCCGCGGTGTTGATCCAGTGCGGGGACGCGACCCGTGGTTCGCCGTCGTATGGAGGTACACCGTGCGGCACTACGGCTTCGGCGGCGGGAGGATCCTCCGCGGCACAACAACACCTTTCGAGTAGCGTTAGCGTAGTTACAACTATTTTCTCTGCGCCAAAAAACAGGACTAACTCACAGTACCATTCCCTGCGGGAGGAGCACGGTGGCTAGGCGAGATCTTTGAGACTGGCCGGACCCCCGTTGACATCACGCGGCCGCCTCCCGAGCGGCCCGTACTACGACTGCGAGACATCGCCCTCCGGACGATTCACCTTTCACGAGGATCAACTCGCCGTCGGGTGGCGACACGGCGATGCACCTAGCTAATGTCATGGCGTGACAAGCGTGTTATGTAATGTCATTGTGCATTTATGTAATATCCATGTGCATGGCGTTCTTGTCATTTTGTATACAAAATGTTCTCGAAATATTGATTACAAGCGACATTTGTACCTCGCGACTTTAATTCTTGAACCAAATGCGGACATAGCATAATCTTGCCCATGATCTGACCTCGGTCCATTGCGTCCGGTATGAATACTTTGTGTGCGCATTAATCAAACACTCTACAAAGCGGGGCGACAACACTCTCCCTCGCGGTATTACGGCCGAAATGGCGCACTCATAAGCGGGGCAGCGACAACACCTGCCTCGCCCGACTTTTGAGGCGAAATGACCGGCGCTATGCCAAACATGGCGCGACAAGACCACGCCTCGGCGACTTTTGAGCCGAAATGACCACACTCTGCAAAGCAAAGCGCGACAACACCTGCCTCGCCGACACCGGACGAAATGACCACACTCACCAAGCGGGGCGCGACAACACCATGCCTCGCCCGACTTTTGAGACCGAAATGACCACACTCGCAAGCGGGGCCGACAACACCACCTGCCTCGCCCGACACCGGGCGAAATGACCCCACTCTGCAAAGCAGGACTTAACCACACCAAGCCAACCATGTGGCCTATAAAACAAGGTGAAAGACATGAACTACACAACCAAACCCAACCATTTGCTACACGAGCTTGCCGCCACGCTAGGATGGACAAGAGCGAAGCAATGGGGCGAGATCATGAGTTAGCTCGGGCTTCTGGCGCGGGCGAACAAGCTAGGGATCTTTGCGGCTCGGGGCCGGCAAGCGGCGTGCGGGATGGAAGCTCTTCGCAATGAAGCCCCGTAGCGACAACCCTGCGGAGCGTCCCAGCAGAGCATTCGCGCAACACACGCCGAGGAGGCAGCCCCTCTGTCGGTGCGAGGACACATGCAAGTTCTTCAAATCCAAGCACGGCGAGCCTCGGCATGCGCTCTTGGGGTTGTCAACTACTCCTCGACTATCCGGCCGTCGTTGGGATCGAGAACCTATCGGTGGCCGTGGGAGTACTTACGGTAAGTTCATGTACCAACTCTCTTTTGAATACGCGCGTCTGATCTCTCCGTCTACGTAGTCCCGGAGCCTCTGTGGCTTCGCGGTGGATCGACCTAGATATCCATCCACACGACCGATGGCGGCTCGACCGAGTGGAATGCGAAAGGGGCGAGATCGGGAGGAGGATCGTCGGATTGAAGCGCAGCGTATCCGCCGGGAGGCGTAGGCCCATCTCGGCGTCGCGGCGCGAGGCCTTGAGCACCGGCGGGGCCGTGAAAAAAAGCGGAAATGGCGGTAGAGGCAAGCAGGCGCGTGGCCCGAAGTACGCAGAGCTCGGGAGGAAGGGCAAATGGCCGGTCCACCTGATGGGTCGGGCCGTGCAGCAGTACTCCCGTCTGCTAGCTATATTTTTACTATCTCCTAAAGGCATGCATACTTACATGGTCAGGAGGCTTGTGTGCCAATGTGTAGTACTAGTAGCGTATGTAAGCCGAACCAATTAGCGAACCAACATGCCATGTGACCACATGGGCGATGCTACTGTCGTGAGTGCAATACAATTACGATTTTGGGCCTCATTGAGCCAACAAAATAATACTATATTGCAAATATAACTCTTCTCTGCAATTCGAAATAATTATTCACATCGACATTGATTCTTCTATGTTTTAAGGTATCTTAAGTAATCACAGCGTTCTCGGCCCCTTTAGTTCGGTTCTTGGCATCTTCAAAAATATGATCAAGAATCATAGCGACTAAAAGTACTCATGTGGTAATAAACTTCACACATTTGAGTCATATGAAATCAAAAAACCCTAATTTCCGAAACGTCTCCTCATAATTTCCACACCTAGACCCTGAATTTGTCGAGATAATCTCGGAGCATATAAAATAACATAAATTTTGCACAATCAAGTCCTCTATGTAGGGAGTCTGACAAAAAAATTTCATAATGTTCGGACCTCAGTTTCTATATTAGAAAATTCATACAAAATTTTGACTTCAAAGACTTATGCAGATAAAAAAAAATTGATAAAATTTCGAAACAATTACACAACTAACCACACTATGCCAGGAGACTCCATAAAAAATTTCATAATTTTTTGAGCTCATATATTACATTTAAAAAATTCTCGAACAAATATTACATTTTTCATTAAAAAAAAAAGGGCGGGCCACTTTTGCAGTGGGGGCGGCAGTGCGTCTCTTCTTGCCCATACAGCGGTGGTGAAGGAGGCTAAAATGGGAAATTCGCGTATAAGGGGGCTAAATGGGGAATTCTCGTGCGTCATACGGCCAAAAGAGTCCAAAATTCCAATTGACCATACAAGTTTTTGTAAAATGTCTAAATCTTATACATACTAGAAGTGCGTGCGCTTTGCGAATTTTTGCCGTCGGCGATTTTCACACCGTGTGCGGTTTAACGCTGCTGCGCGTCACGTATTGCAAAAATGGCATTTGGCGTGGCGGCGTCTTCGCGCCGCCTTGCGGCTCTGTCGCCATGGCGCGCGGCCGGCGGCGCCGGCCCGCCACGCCATCCGAGAGCCAGGCGTAGCGCGCGCCAGCCGCCACCTCGACTCGCGCCCGCGCCCGCCCGACCACGTCCCGCCGCCGCCTCACGCTCCGCGCCGCGCCCGCCCGTCACACTCCGCGGCCGCGCGCCCCGCCCGTCCTTGTATTGGCGCGGGTGGGCATCTTGCCTCATTGGCGCATGCCCACCGTAGCGCCGACCAATTAGGCGGTTGTTAGTTTAGGGTTATGTTAGGATTAGTTTAGGGTTAGGTTAGAATAGAGTATAAATTTGAAAAAATTGAAATATATAGCATATTACATCAAAAAATTACAAGATTTTTTGTGGGGGTTTCTCACATATTGTATTTGTTTGTGTAATTTTTTTATTAATTTATTTGTTAAGAATTGTTTGATATAAATGCGTGTTTATACAAAGCAATAAATGTGTGTCGAATGTGCATTGTGTTATCCGTGACATGTGTTCATTTGCTAAACATTGTAATGTGGTCCTTTCTCTATTTGCGCCATATGTTGATTGTCCAACGATTTAAACCAGGCTATCTGTCCATAATTGAGTCATTCCTCTATTTGCGCCATATGTAGATTGCCTAATGATTTAAACCAGGCTCTCTCTCCATAATGGAGCCATGTGTTGATTGTAGAAAGAATTGAAGTAGGCCCTCCTGCATTTGTCAAAACTTTCCGCAGAAAGAATAAAGCGAGCCCTCTCTCTCACGCTTCCCATACGCATCCGAGCTGTTGTGCGGAGAATTAAAAGCGTCGGGGTGGCCATCTTTCCCACCGTCCATCCTCCTCCTCCGCACATCTGTCGCCCCATCCGGGAATTCGGCGCCAATGCTTACGGAATTCCGGCGCTAAACGCGACTCCTCCTCCACTCGGCTATAAATCTGGGACTCGCACTCGCTCTTGGTCATATCAATTGCGTTTGATTCGTTCTTGCGCTCGTCGTGAGAACTCGAAGAACGTAACATAATTAATTTTATTGGGAGGTAGCTGTTTTCTTGCTTCTCGTCACTCGGCCTTGATTTATGACTTCCTCAGAAGGGTGATTTATTACTTCCTCAGAAGGGTGATTTATTACTTCCTCGGAAGGGTGATTAATTACTTCCTCGAGAAGGCGGGTAATTTGTGTTATGCTTTTGCGTTATTACCGTAGTCGTAATTAGTTATTCTTTGTTAGCTAGTCGTAATTAGATAGTTTAGGGGTAATTAATTAGTAGTAATTAGTTAGTCGACTAGTAATGAATTAGTTTAGTGCTAATTAATTAGTAAGTAATTAGTTTAGTAGTCATCGTTCTGACATATGAAGTAAGTGGAAATAAAATCTTGGTATTTTTAGTGGTAATTAATGAGCAGTAATTAGTTAGTTTAGAGATAGCTAATTAGTAAGTAATTAGTTAGTTCACTAGTAATAAATTAGTTTAGTGCTAATTAATTAGTAAGTAATTAGTTTAGTACTCATCGTTCTGACATATCAAGTAAGTGGAAATAAAATCTTGGTATTTTGTAGTGGTAATTAATCAGCAGTAATTAGTTAGTTTAGAGATAGTTAATTAGTCGTAATTAGTTAGTTCGGTAGTAATGAATTAGTTTAGTGCTAATTAATTAGTCGTAATTATTTAGTGGTTGTTGTGGGTTTAGGTATTTTCGAACATGCAAGACTTGATTGTGTTTCGGCGATGGGCTTATGCAGGCCGGACACGATGGGTTGGACTGTCGAGATGCCGGTACAAGGTGGTCGGCGGAGGGCTCCCGCGATGAATATTCACGGTGCGAAGGCTGCATCGGAGGAGTTCCTCACGGAGCCAGGGCGAAGAAAGTTATGATTGAGGCGATCACTGCACCAATTATGTGTGGGAGCTCGTAAAGGTGGATGGAAGCATAGCATGGAGCGTACATGGAGATTGTCTCCCGGCCAGGCGGCCATTCACGGGAAGCCTATGGTGTGCGTCAATTTCGTACATAGGCGTCGGAAACCACGATGATGCAGAGGCTGTACAAGCGGGCAAGCGCGGCGAGAACTGAAGATGGCGGCCGCGGAATGTCTTTGCCTCGGAGAGAATCCGTGCCTAATTTTGTGCCAAATGAGGCGGAAACATGGTGGTCGCCGCATCGGCGCCACAGTATCTACGGCCAGAGACTCTCGGGTTGGAGTCAAACGAGGACACCGCCCAAGCTCGGATAATGCCAAACGAGGGCGCACACGGCCGGTGGTCCTTACGTGGCATCGAGACTTGATGATATCGCGGTGCGTTAGCTCATCTTGCCGTGAAGAAGAAGGCTCGATGGGGTTTGAAGCGACACCCTCTTAGTTAGGCGGCGCTTCCGAACAAGGTGGCGTGCAACAAGCTATATGCGATGCGCTTTGTCCATCGGCCGTGTGTCAGAGTGCACGGTCCAACCAGGAATCTGCGATGAAGTGCATAGTAGAAGGCGCCTGGCAAGGTCGCGCTCTCGAGCAAAGATCTTTGGCTCGGTCTTCACGGTCAAGGCGATCGACAACACTGCGAGCTCGGCGAGCCTGCGGCGACATCGGGCGTGACTTCGCATATGTTGCAAACCTCATCACGCACCTAGTTGAGGCGGGCGTGTCTATCTCCCCAAGGCGATGATGTCGGAAGTCGTCAATCGGGTTGGCTATCGATTAGCTTCTGACAAGGTTCGGCGAGCCAAGCGAAAGTCATCGAGACTATATGCGGGACATACGAAGGCGTACAACCTTGTGCGAGATTGCTTCACGGTTGCGGATCAAACCCGCGCGTACATAAACAAGCTGGGCCGTGAAGATCTTTGAAAAAGGGCCCAACCACTTCATCTTGGATAGGGTGTTACGGGCTTTCGCTTTCGGGCCATCGAGGGCTTCAAGTTCTACCGTCCGTGCTAACGATGGATGGCACTTTTCTCCTTCAGGAAGTACAAGGGCACCATCCTCACGCGGTGGCGGCGATCACGAATGACCAACTTCTCCGATTGCATTTACCATTGTCGAGGCGAGAACACATCCGGTAATTGTGGTTCTTGGAGAGCGTGAAGAGGGCGTGGTGGGAGGCGGGCCAGCGTCGCCTAGTCCTGACCGCAATCTTTGGGTTGTTGGCGGCCATCAACGACATGCGGCGTGGGATGGATCCATCTCGCGGTGGAGCGGCGTGCAATCCGGTGGTGCATGAGGCATCTTGCATCTAACTTGTTCCGCAGCGGTTCGCGATCGGGAACTCATGAAGGCGTTCAAGGCATTGTGTATGCGAGAACAGCGGCGGAAGTTTGAGTCTATTTGGAGAAACCTTGAACAGGACTACGAGACATACAAGGGAGTCCACTCGGAGAGGAGCAACCTAGTAGCGCCATAACCTTCTCGGTGGATTAACGACCACGCTCTGAATTGGAGAAATGGTCCCTCCTCTATGACACAGGCGGTGCGAGTGCGGCGTTATGGCGACCAACATGTCAGAGGTCTACAATAGCGTCTGAAAGGTGTGCGCGGGCTCCCTATCAACTGCGGTTGTCCGGAGACATGGACTCGCACCGTTGGTTATTTAGTGAATAGAGCCACCGCTGACCAAGCGGCGAGATGGGCGAAGGCAGCGGTGGTCGAGAACATGCGAGACACATGGATCGGAAGATGGAGAAGGCCGAATGCCACGACATCGGGTGATCGGCGGCCTCGGTGAAATCACGAGATCAAGCCGGCGTAAATCGTCAATAGTCATGCTAGGGGAAAGAAAGCAGGCATGCCGCATTGGGTGATGTGGCGACATGCACTGCAACAAGCCAACGCTCTTCCACAAACCATGCTCGCACGTGTACAAGGCATGTGCGCCAAATCTGGCAGATGGCTACACCATACATCTCTGAGTACTACGACATGCGGCACCTATTCGATACATGGGCGGAGAGTTTCACTCGTATGGTTTGGAAATGAACTACAAGGATCTTTGGCGGGCATGGTGCTGGGGTCCCAACGGGGACTTGAAGAGAATAGGGAAGGCGGCGGCGACGCGGTGCTTCGGAATGACATGGATGCTAGTCAGCGTGCCGTATTAGCCGCGCAGTGAAGTGCGGGATATGCAAGACCTGGGCACTCAATGAAGGATTGTCCCAGCGGACCTAGTTCGTCGGTCGTCATTGATTATCGTAATTTAAAGTTTTTCTGTCTTGCTTGTTATGTACAAGCGCAAAATTATCTGAGACCGGCTATGGACTCTTGGCAAACTTCTACAAGAGGATGTTGCGAAGCACAAGCGCTTGCGAGAAGAGGAAGCGGCTAAAATACCGGATTTTCAATGAAAGATGCTCCGGTGCCACCACGTTTGCGGTCGAAGAAGTGTGTGTGGTGAGCCGCGAGATCATTGATCCACACACCCGGAACCGGCGCCGCGGGCGTACTACATGTCGGCCACTACATGGTAAGCGTTTCTTTCGCGCGCATCGATTTTCCTCCCAGCGTTGAATTCCTTCGATTTTTAACTTCATCCCCGTAATGCGGCCCAAGATGCGTGCCACTTCTTCGAGTGGATTGGCGGCGGAGATGTGCGGCGGGGCATTCATCGGCGAGTACATGCTAAACTACTCGGTGCGGGCGAGAACTTCTCACAGTGGAAACCTTACGTACGGATGAGGAGGCAGAAGGACCCGATAAACTCGGCGTAATCCATATCGGCGACAAGGGAAGGCTCATGCAAGCGTCGATTATGAAGAAATTACATCCTTCTTATGATTTTCACTATACGGTGTACTTACATCATGCAAGCGCGAGACATGGGCGACTTGACACACGGCCGGCGTGGACATTCCGTAACAAGGGCAAGGAAAGGCTCATGAGGTGAGCCGGCGCCCACAGCGTATCGGTCGCCGGGCGTCATCCGTATCCACGGCGTCGATTATGAAGAAATTACATCCTTCTTATGATTTTCACTATCGGTGCACTTACATCATGCAAGCGCGAGACATGGGCGACTCGAGACACCGGCCCGGCGTGGGCGGTCCGTGACAAGAGCAAGGAAAGGCTCATGCGGTGAGCCGTCGCCGCCTGGCGTATCCGATCGTCGAGGAGCAATCTACATGGACGGCGTGAGTTATGAAGAATTGACATTCTTATTCGTTTTGTCTTGTCGATGTACTTACATCATACAATCGCGAGGTGCAGACGACTTGACATACCGGCCCGGCGTGGAAATGCAGCGATAAGGAAGGCTCCTTCGGCCAGAGAGACCACCGGCGTCGAGACAAGGCTCCCTTGCTATGGCGCCGCGGAGACAAATAGCACACATCGTTAAATAGTAGCTACCCACATGTTGTGCGGCATCTTCATAATCACAGCGAGTGTTCTCGGTCCCTTCGATTGCATTATGTATAAGCTTCATAAAGTAATTTGCTTTAACTCCACCATAGCCTCGATAATGTGATTAAGAACCGTGCGGGAGGTCTAGGGAGGTCTCGGGAGGCCACGAGAAGTCTCGGCAGGTCTCGGGGATGTGCGGTCTGAATAACCGGAGGAGCTACGCCTGCGTGCGCTAAAACCCCAGGCGCCATTGTCCTTGCCACTGGCGTCGTGTCTTGCTCCACGGTAGGGTGGGAGGCCCGTATCGTCGTCATCGGTCGATGTGAATCGCCGTCGTCCCCCACGGTGAAAGGGCGCAAGGCGAAGCGATGTTAGTACAAATGAACACTCGGATGTAAACTAAGAACCTCGTACCTCCGGATGTGCGGTCTGCGAGATAGCCGAGGGGGCGGTGTGTCTGGTCAGGACGGCGAAGTGATTCATCGAAGCGGACCTACGGCGAGAGAGCGGCATGATGTTAGCGGGCGTAAGGCATAATTACAAAACTTAATGTAAATTTGTACATAGCGACTTACGTGCGGCGACTGGCATGAGATGACCGACGGGGAGCGCTACGGCGCTGCCGGACTCGCTAGGTCGTGGTGACCTAGCGGGTGAGCACGCCCCAGCCGTGCCGTCGCAAGGCGTCGTCCCTCGAGCGACCACGGCTCAAGTTCTTTATTATCTTCTTCATCTCCGCCGAGATGTGCTTCAAAACTTTTATATACGCCGGGGTTCTATCTGGTGAGTTGGGCCTCGTCATTGCGCTCACGGGCGCCGCTTGCTCGAGCTGTAGTGACATATGTAGAGTTCATTAACAAAAAATCGAATATAAATCAACAAAGCTGCGAACGAGAGGTTGTAAGTGTAAATGCGGTGTCGTCATGTCTTGAAGCTATTTGTGAGAGTAAATGCGTCTGCGGAGGCTCTCTTGGTGCGTCGAAATGTCACCTCCTCAGGCGCTCAGAAAATGAAATCGTCGCGGTCCCTCTCTCCAATATATATACCTTTGCAATCATCAAAGGGAATCATTTTATATCCTTTGCAATCATCAAAGAGAGTCACGAGATAACATTTCATCAAACTTTGGTGCAAAGTTAAACCACATGCATGAAGCAGTATTACAATCAACACTTGGCGACAAGTGCACGCAAGAGCCACATTACAATCTCCGACAAATGAGCACATGTCACGGATATCATAATGACCATATGACCTAGCAAAATGAGTATATGAAGTACATTAATTGATGCATGCGAAAGCAAAGTTATATCAAAAGATTCTTAACAAATAAAATAATACAAAAATTACATAATCAAATACACTTTGTCGAGAATGCTACACAAAAATTTCATTTTTTGACCTCATTGCTATAATTTAAAATTCTGAAAAAATAAAAATCTAACTAACCCTAAACTAATCCTAACCCTAAACTAACAAGCGCTAATTGGTGGCGTAGCGGTGAGCATGCGCCAATGTATATGCCCACCCCGCGCCAGTGCGTGAGGTGGCGAGGCAGCGGCGCGGCGCGTAAGCGCGCGTGGCGGGCGGGGCGGGCGAGCGCGCGCGCGTCGGAGTGGCCGGCGCGGGCGAGGCGGGCGTGGCGCGGAGGCGTGAGTGTGGCCGGCGGGCGTGGCGGGCGCGCGCGCGAGCCGAGGTGGCGGTAGCGCGCGCTGCTGCGCCCGCTGGCTGGCGTGGCGGCACGCCGCGCGCCCGCTGCGCCGCTGGCGGCGATGTCGCCCAGCGGTGCGGCCTGCGCCGACTGCGCCCGGCCCGCCATTTTGCTAATACGTGCGCGCGGTGGTTAAAGCGCTATCTGATGTGAAAATCGGCGTGTCGGCAAAAGATTCGCGCTTTGCGGTGGGTGGAAGCGAAATACTTGACTACCACGTTGTATGTATGGATTATCACTTTATTGTGCATTGCATCTTATCTGATTGTGTCTTGTGTCGATTATTCATTAAATTCTTTGGAAGATATATTTCTTTGCTTGCAAGTAATTAAAGTTTGTCTTGTGTAGGAGCGATCAAAACAATGGAGCAAATGAGATATATCTTATAATATGTTTAGTTATTCCTAGATGTTCACATCAATACCAATTTGTCATATTCTTACATCTATATGATCCGCTATACACGCTTCTCAATAGTGCAAAAACAAAGAGTGTTTACTAAGTGGAATCATGATTAAATATGCACGATATTATTTAGTGCCTTGCTCTGGTTCGAATGTAGATTCTAGTCTTGTAAGTTTTTCTTATACAATAGAACTTTTTTAAAGAAAATATAAAATGTTATGGTTAATCTTACTAAGGAACCGTCGATGGCAAATCTAGTCCGAACGATAACCTCGTAGATAAATATAGAATCATATCAATCAATGCAAGAATACGAGAACAGAATAGTAGATTGAACACAGAGATGTTGAGAACTTCTTGCTTGTCTTTATTTCTCTTCATTCGACCAGCCTTTTACAATGACTAGTATCCCCTATGTATAGTCTACAAACTCTGCTAGGGTTTGAAATGGGACGATATACATGGGCCGGCTGCTAGACCGAGCCCATAGTTTCCCAATACTCCCCCTTAGGCACTCATCCTCACATGTTAATGTCTCGTCAAAAACTTTATAAAAACCAAGTGGGAAAAATTTAGAGAAAGAGTACATAACACACATTCCGCTCCGTTGCACGAATTACCTCGTTAAAAACCTTAGCCGAAAACTTCAGGAAAACTCGTCAAGGGAAAAAGAGTACAATCCACCCAATTTCATTTAATCTCCAAGATTTACTCTTTGGGTACTCGAACTTCATGATCAAGTTTCAGTAATGAGTTCGTGAAGATTCTCTCCCTGAATTCTGCACTTCTCTAAGTCTCATCATTCCAATTTTACATATGCACCTTTTAAAGCTTGATGCTGGAAGTAACTTAGTGAATAAATCTGAAAGATTTTCACATGACTTAGTATGTACTACTTTAATTTTGTTCATCTTTTACAATTCATAAGCATAAAAGAACTTAGAGCTGATATGCTTTGTGAGATGACTCTTCACATAACTCATCTGCACTTGTACAACACAAGTTGTACTATCTTCATAGATAATAGTGGGGGTTTGCGCGGTATTCAATCCACACGACTGCTGGATGTGGTGAATGTAATACTCTGAAAAAATAAATAAATATTATTAACGTTTTTAAGGGCCTGGGTGTAATTAAATAAAATAGTACACATAAAAATAGAATTTCAGAATTTTTTTAGAGCTATATAAATGGATTGTGGATTTTCTAAAAACCCTAGCCATTTTCTTTGTTTTCTTTTCTTTCCACCTTGCATGTGTCGGCTATTTTTGTGCCTCTGCTAGTTTCTTTGCGTTGCGCCGCCAGCCAAACTCTGTGCGTGCCTGCGCCTCTTCGCCCGTGCGTTCTTTGCCTTGCCCGCTGCTGCTGCGTTGGTGCGTTCTTCGTTCTTTCTGCGCTGCGCCATTTCTTGGCCGAAGCGCTGCGATCGCTAGCGCCCGTCGCTTGTGCCGCGTGGTCATTGCTGCCGATCCTCTTTGCTTGCAGCGTTGCGGTTCTTGCCGATTGCGGCTAGCTGTGTGCTTCTTCACTGCTGCGTGGATCGCCGCTGCCTTGGCATTTACCTTCTTCTTAGCCTTGGCGTTGCGATTCTTCTTAGATTGCCATTCTTCTCGCGGCTTGCTCGTGATGATTCTCTGCTTCTGCTGCCGATCTGGCGATTCTTGGAACGAAGCCTTGCCGAGCGAACACCACAGCGTGGAGGTTAGATTGTTTTCATGCGAACCTTGGTTAGTTTCGGTGGTTAATTACGTTGGCAATAGAGAGGTTTTAGAATTTTCTAATCGAAGAGACGAATAATAGATATGTTTAGCATGTTGTTCTGTTGAACTATTTATTCGGGTATCTTAATGGCAAATTTTGGAAATATCATCTACTAGTTAATCGTAGATAATTTCGATAGCTTTCTTTAGCATATTTTATCATGTCGATCGGACAAGTAGAATTCGAGTTATGATTTTGGAAGACTGCTGTTTTTACGGTTGTCGTCTTTCGGCGCTGTTTTGGTAGACTGTAGATTAAAAATAGTAAATAGCTTAATTAGAGTTTTTGATCTACATGAAAGATGTAGATAATTGTCCAATGGTTCTGTAGAATCTGAGAACGCGAATTTTGGTTGAGTAAAACAAAAGTTATGAATTTAGTAAGACTGCTGTTCCGAAGCGGGCAGACCGACTTTCTGGGCTAAATACGGAGGGTTAGATGATTTAATTAGAAGTCTTTGTAATATAAGAAAATGTGGATAATTTTATGAAGAATCCAGAATGGGGTGGTTTGTGGTGATCGGACTTTCGAGTCAAAAGTTACGTTCGTTTTAGTACTAAGACTGCTATGGGTAACTTTTCGGTACCGGAGTAACGTGGTATATTTGGGGACGTGTAGGAGCGATGTCGATTGATTGCTATTCTTGATGTTGTAGTTTGTATTGAGAATTTGTGTATATAATGTAGGAGAGGCGTCGTGCTTGTTGCCATCTTCTAGTCAAATCGTGCGTCGCAACTAGTAAAGGCAAGTGCATGGTAGCAATGATCAATGATGATCACGTGATTCTTTATCTTCTATTACCATTATTGTTGTGCTTTTATTTTGTTTAATTGCAAACAAAGAATTGGTATGTTTATATCTTTGTTGACAAGCATGATGGAAAGTTGGATATGATGTTTATGATGGAGTTTGCATGTTTGCATTCATAATCATCTTTGCATATGAGCAGGTGATCATGAATGATCACAACTCCACGGGAGTGGAGGAGGTCCCGATCCTTATGGAGGAGCGGGCTTGAGAGTGAATGTTGTCATGAGCATTCACTCATGCTATCTGATATCTGTGAAAGAAGTGCATGTGGACATGTAGATTAGATTTGCATTGATACATGAGATTAATGGATGTGAATCAAATAGAAGTACTGTGATGATAATGAAGTTATTGAATCGTTGTGGATTTATTATTGTTCGTTGTTTATGGATGTGTTTCTTTGAGTCGTGGACTCACCCTTGCTCTATTGTTGTCTTTAGGTGATCTTGAGGATCCAGTGGCGAGAGCGAGTAGAGCACATGGACAACACATGTTCATTTGCCATAAGAATCTTTTCATTCACAATTGGTTTACTCTTGGGCATGTTAGAGGTTGAATAAAATTTAGGACATCGTTTGGACTAGACTATTTGCTTTATTAATTTGGATTCATTGGTTGATGCTATTTTGGGTTATTTACCTGGTTATAATTCCCATTGCTTATTTATTGTCGCTTGATCCATAATTATGATGTCCTTCTTGTGGTCCGTTGATATGATTGTCATTGCTTCCTTGCTGTAATTTTTATAGTGTGTCGATAATTATTAGTTTAAAGAGTAGTGTGGTGGCATTCTAGGCTCAGTGTTGGGTTGAGGGTTTCTGATTGGTATCGAGGCGGGCTTTAGGTCCGTGGTGAATAGATTAACAACATAGGCAAACTAAAATTGTTAAAATTTGTTTTAGTTTGGTAAATCAACTAAAATATGCTAATGGTTAACTAACCTAAAATTTGACACACTAGTGCACAGTAGGTTAGAGAGAGGTACGAATATAGTTTTACGCTTCCGGTATGTTGTTTATTGATGTATGAGTTTATTTTGACCTTTGAGCTCATTGTGTATTGTTGATTGTGGTTGATAGCTATGCCGAGGGGTAGAGGGCGTGGTCGTGGTGGCATGATCGTGGAGGTCGGGGCGCGGAAGAGGTTCCGTGGAGCCACCTCCTGTAGAGATGAGTCGATGGTGAGGGGTTCTTTGTTGACCGCCTCGGTTGGGGTCCGGATGAGACCCCGCTTGCCGAGAGAGTTGGTGGGAGAGATCCGTGCTCTTCGTCAGCGGTAGCCGTAGCCCTATTCTTGCGGCATCTGTTGTTGCTCTGTCGCACATCCACCGGCACTGAGCGCGGATGACACTTCGAGTGGATGGGGTTGAGGTTGGATCCGTTTTGGTCGGGCACACCGGTCGAGCGTGGTGGTTGCGCTACATGGAGAGCGATTTGGAGCTTTAGAGATGTCTTCACCTCGGAGGGTCCGTTTGTAGCCTTTCATTTGAAAGGGCAGCGGATATTTGGTGGGAGGCGTGTTGTCTTGAGGACCGCCACTCAAGGGCGATCACTTGGGAGGATTTTGTAGATCAGTTCAAGGGAAGTTCTACCCTACTCATTTGTTGAGAAGATGGAGGTTGCCTTGGCGACATTTGCTCGGGAAGAGGTCTATTCTTGAGTATGAGGTGAGTTCAACAACTTGGTTCGCTTTGTCCCTTGATGTGAACGATGATCTTCGAGAAAGCCAAGAGGTTCCGTCGGGTCTCACTCGCAGTACCGGCATGTGTTGGGAGCTACTCCACTCGTGATTCTACTCTGTTGTGGAGCAAGCTAGGGGCATGGAGTTGGAGATCACGACTCACAAAGGCGACAAGCCTCGGTGGGTGGTTGCTTCGGTGGTGACGGAAGAGGAGCTCTAGTGAGGAAGTGGAGTGCATTCGACACGCTTTCAAGAAATTCAAGGAGGACCGATCTTTCAAGTCTAGCGATCGAGGCCGTTCCTTCTTGGCGCCTCGTTCCTTTGCGGTACTCCGGCTCTTCGTCTGTCCCTGCGGGGCATGCTTTGCTTTAAGTGCGGTGATGGACACCGGCTGCCGAAAGTGCTCTTGGACGGAGATTGCCGTTAGTGTGGCCGGCCGGGTCACAAGGAGTGGGTGTGTCGCGAGAACCCGCTAGTGTGATCAAGTGGGAGCTGTGCCATCTTCTTCTCGATGGGTCTGCTCGAGGATCTTTCCGGATGATGATCGCTCCTCCGGCGATGCCATTTCCTTCACTTGGCGCCTCTAGTAGGGTACTCTGGCGGCCGCCACCTTCCGGCACCGGGTTGCACGACCGCCTTACTCGCACCGCCACGCCAGATTGTCGGGGCTCTCGCCGCCCGCCGTCGTCTTCTTTCGCCATGGCGCCACGAGTGTCGCCATGCCCACAGTGAGTCCGTGGGTCGTTCTGACGTGGTGACAGGTACTTTGCTTGTGGATTCGTTTGATGCTTTAGTCCTTTTTGATTCAGGAGCTACCTTTTCGTTTGTGTCGACGGCGTTTGCTAGGAGAGCGAACTTGAGTATCTGATGGATTTCTCGATCGGTGTTAGTTAGTTCTCCGGGGTATTATTGCTAGCTCTCTTTGTTTGTCTGGGTGTTCTATTATTATTGATGGAGAGAAGTTCACGGCGAATTTGATAGTTATTCAAATGGAGCCGTTCGACGTTATCTTGGGTATGGATTGGTTGCACTCTTATCGAGCCGTGATATCCTGTTTCTGTAGAACAATCTCTGTGCAGACCTCGTCTGGGGAGACTTTGACTTTTCAGGGGAGTGCACCTCCGCGCTCTCTTTCGATGTTACCGGATGTTCTGTTCGGTCGTGCGAAAATCGGCTTCTTTTAGCTCTTCTTTGAGAAACCGGCGTGGCCGCAGATTGAGAGATTCGGTGGTTAGTGATTACCGGATGTGTTCCCGGTGAGCTTAGGGTTTGCCACCGCGCGAGGCGTGGAGTTTCGCATTGATCTTGTTCGGTACTTTCGTCCCATCTCGATGTCTCCATATCGACCGCACGTCCATTTCGGGACGAGTTGAAGAAGCAATTGGATGATTTGTTGGCTAAAGGTTTGATCAGCGTAGTGTATCGCCGTGGGGAGCTCTGCTCATTCACGAGAGAAGAAGGATGGGAGTTGGCGATGTGTATTGATTACCGCGGCGCTTAATGCGGTCACAATCAAGAACAAATATCCATTGCCCGCATTGAGGACTTGTTTGATCGGTTGAATGGAGCTCAAGTATTCTCCAAGATCGATCTCGATCGGGTATAATCAAATCCGTGTGCGTGAGCGAGGATGTAGAGAAGCTCGCTTTCTCCACGGTATGGGCATTTTGAGTATAAAGTTATGTCCTTTGGATTGACTAACGCACCTGCCATTTTTGTGGAGACCATGAACAACATGTTGCACGAGTATCTAGATGACTTCGTGGTGGTGTTCATTGATGATATTCTTATCTATTCCAAGACCAATGAGGATCATGGCGTCATTTGAGGTTGGTTTTAGATACCTTGAGAGAGCACAAGTTCTATGCTAAGTTGAAGAAGTGTGAGTTCGGATTTGAAGTGGGTTTTACGGGTCATGTGATTAACCCTCGGGGCATTCTTTGTTGATCCTAGTAAGGTCTCCACAGTGGTGGATTGGAAGAGGCCGACTAATGTGAAGGAGGTGAGGAGTTTCTTGGGATTGGTGGTTATTATCGGCGTTTTGTGCAGATTTCTCTATCATCGCCAAACCGATGTCTCGGCTTACTCGAGAAAGGTGTGAGATTCGGTGGGACCGATGAGTGTGGCGGATTTACGCATTTTGAAGGACGAGTTGGTGACCTCTCCTATTCTCACTCTTCCCGAGCAGGAAGCGGTTCACGATCTTTTCAGATCGTCTCGAGTGGGTCTTGGCGTGTTCTCATGCAAGACGGTAAGGTGATTGCTTATGCGTCGAGGCAGTTAAAGAAGCACGAGCAGAATTATCCCACTCATGATTTGGAGTTGGCTGCGGTTGTTTTTGCTCTCAAGATTTGGAGGCATTATCTATACGGCGAGCCTTGTGATATTTTCACAGATCACAAGAGTCTCAAGTATATCTTCACTCAGAAGGATCTGAATTTGAGGCAAAGGAGGTGGTTGGAGTTGATCAAGGATTATGATCTTACTATTCAGTATCATCCAGGCAAGGCCAATGTAGTTGCTGATGCTCTTAGTCGCAAGGCGACTCCTGCTACTCTAGATTGCCTCATTGCTGATTTTGATCGCATGGGAATATCTTATTGTTATGCGGGCACATCACATGTTGAGACACGATTGATTCTTGAGTCGGCTATTCGCATCCGTGTGAAGCACAAAGTGAGTGACCGGCTATTACGGGAGGTTAGGAAGCGCTGGATGAGGGTAAAGAGGGTGATTTTAGCATGGGCGATTCGGTACTTTGAGGTTTAAAGGCGCCTTTGCGTGCCACAAAAGGCGAGGTCAAAGATGATATCTTAAGGAGGCACATCGCACTCCATACAATTGTTCATCTGGTGAGACTAAGATGTATCGAGATCTCAAAGCAAATTTTTGGTGGAAAAGAATGAAGGTGGATATTGCTAACTATGTGGCTTCTTGTGGTGTTTGTCGGCAAGTGAAAGCGGAGCACAAGCGCCCTGCAGGTTATTGCGACCTTTGGAGGTACCCAGTGGCCTTGGGATGATATCTCTATGGACTTTGTGGTGGCGTTGCCTCGTTCGCCGCGAGGAAGGATGCGATTTGGGTAGTGGTGGATCGATTGACAAATCTGCACACTTCATTCCTATTCGCACGACAAATTCAAATGAGTGATCTAGCTCCTATTTATGTGCGTGAAATAGTAAGACGCATGGTGTGCCAAAGACCATCATTTACGCGAGGGCGCCAAGTTTGTCTCAAGTTCGGGAGAGTCTGCAGAGTGCATTGGGCACACAACCGCCTTAGTCTGCGTTTCATCCTCGAGCGGATGGGCGATCGAGCGTACTATTCGGACTTTGGAGGACATGTTGCGATCTTGTGTTCTATCTTGGAAGGGTAGTTGGGAGGACGATTGCCACTTGCGAGTTTGCTTATAATAATAGTTACCATTCGGTATTAGAGCTGCGCCATTTGAGGTTCTCTATGGCGGAAGTGCGATCGCCACTTTGTTGGGATGCGATTGGAGAGAAGGCAATTTTGGGTCGGATTTGGATTGAAGACCGTTGGCGTGTGGCCATGGTGAGCGAGAATCATTAGCGTACTCGAGCGCATGAAAAGTTATCTTGATTTGAGGCGTGACTTGGAGTTTGCGGTGGGTGACCAGTGCTCTTGAGAGTGTCTCCCACTAAAGGCATTGTCCGATTCGGTACCAAAGGAAAGCTTAGCCCGAGGTACGTTGGACCGTTCCCGATTATTGCGAGAATTGGGAAGTTAGCCTACCGTTTGGACCTTCCCGAGTCCATGCGTGGAGTTCATAATGTGTTTCACGTCTCGATGCTGAGAAAGTTTTTGAGAGACCCAGAGCATAAAATTTCATTGGAGCCGTGACTATTGAGCAAGACCTCACGGTTAGTCGCGTCCGTGGCGCGATACGGAGAAGTCGGAGCGAGTCTTTGAGGCACAAGGCGTTGGTATCGTCAAGGTCTTTGTGGACGATCATCCGAGAGAGAAGCGACTTGGGAGTTGTAGTCTCGCATGCGCGAGCAATACCCGGAGTTGTTCACGTCGGGTATGTGTTGTTTTGTTGTTTAAGTTCAGCAGTGTAGTTTTTATTTGAGTAGAACGGCGAGTAGAATTCGGGGTCGAATTCTGTTAAGGGGGGTAGAATGTAATACTCTGAAAAAATAAATAAATATTATTAACGTTTTTAAGGGCCTGGGTGTAATTAAATAAAATAGTACACATAAAAATAGAATTTCAGAATTTTTTTAGAGCTATATAAATGGATTGTGGATTTTCTAGAAACCCTAGCCATTTTCTTTGTTTTCTTTTCTTTCCACCCGCCGCCGCCGTCAGCTATTTTTGTGCCTCTGCCGTTTGCTGCGTTGCGCCGCCAGCCAAACTCTGTGCGTGCCTGCGCCTCTTCGCGCGTCATGTTCTTTGCCTGCTGCCATTGCTGGCGTGGCGCTGCGTTCTTTGTTCTTTCTGCCACCGCCGAGCCGGCCGCCGAAGCCGCTGCGATCGCCGCGCCGTCGCTTGTGCCGCGTGGTCGCCGCTGCGATCCTATTTCCTCATTGCAGCGTTGCGGTTCTTGCCGATTGCGGCTGCTTGCGTGCCTTCTTCTTGGCTGCGTGATTCGCTTGCCGCCGCTTCTGCTTCTTGATTGCAGCGTTCTGCGATTCTTGCCGATTGCGGCTTCTTTTCGCGTCTTATTCCGGGCTTTGTGATTCTTCTTCGCCGCCGATCTATTTGCGCCGAACGAAGCCGGCCGAGCCGAGCTACTGCCGCGTGGAGGTTAGATTGTTTTCATGCGAACCTTGGTTAGTTTCGGTGGTTAATTACGTTGGCAATAGAGAGGTTTTAGAATTTTCTAATCGAAGAGACGAATAATAGATCTGTTTAGCCTGCTATTCTGTTCAACGATTTATTCGGGTATCTTAATGGCAAATTTTGGAAATGTCATCTACTAGTTAATCGTAGATAATTTCGATAGCTTTCTTTAGCATATTTTATCATGTCGATCGGACAAGTAGAATTCGAGTTATGATTTTGGAAGACTGCTGTTTTTACGGTTGTCGTCTTTCGGCGCTGTTTTGGTAGACTGTAGATTAAAAATAGTAAATAGCTTAATTAGAGTTTTTGATCTACATGAAAGATGTAGATAATTGTCCAATGGTTCTGTAGAATCTGAGAACGCGAATTTTGGTTGAGTAAAACAAAAGTTATGAATTTAGTAAGACTGCTGTTCTGAAGCGGGCAGACCGACTTTCTGGGCTAAATACGGAGGGTTAGATGATTTAATTAGAAGTCTTTGTAATCTAAGAAAATGTGGATAATTTTATGAAGAATCCAGAATGGGGTGGTTTGTGGTGATCGGACTTTCGAGTCAAAAGTTACGTTCGTTTTAGTACTAAGACCGCTATGGGTAACTTTTCGGTACCGGAGTAACGTGGTATATTTGGGGACGTGTAGGAGCGATGTCAATTGATTGCTATTCTTGATGTTGTAGTTTGTATTGAGAATTTGTGTATATAATGTAGGAGAGGCGTCGTGCTTGTTGCCATCTTCTAGTCAAATCGTGCGTCGCAACTAGTAAAGGCAAGTGCATGGTAAACAGCGATCAATGATGATCACTGTGATTCTTTATCTTCTATTACCATTATTGTTGTGCTTTTATTTTGTTTAATTGCAAACAAAGAATTGGTATGTTTATATCTTTGTTGACAAGCATGATGGAAAGTTGGATATGATGTTTATGATGGAGTTTGCATGTTTGCATTCATAAGCATCTTTGCATATGGCGGTGATCATGAATGATCACAACTCCACGGAGTGGAGGAGGTCCCGATCCTTATGGAGGAACGGGCTTGAGAGTGAATGTTGTCGCGAGCATTCACTCATGCTATACCGGTATACGCGAAAGAAGTGCATGTGGACATGTAGATTAGATTTGCATTGATACATGAGATTAATGGATGTGAATCAAATAGAAGTACCTGTGATGATAATGAAGTTATTGAATGCTGTGGATTTATTATTGTTCGTTGTTTATGGATGTGTTTCTTTGAGTCGTGGACTCACCCTTGCTCTATTGTTGTCTTTAGGTGATCTTCGAGGATCGTGAATGGCGAGCGAGTAGAGCACATGGACAACACATGTTCATTTGCCATAAGAATCTTTTCATTCACAATTGGTTTACTCTTGGACATGTTAGAGGTTGAATAAAATTTAGGACATCGTTTGGACTAGACTATTTGCTTTATTAATTTGGATTCATTGGTTGATGCTATTTTGGGTTATTTACCTGGTTATAATTCCCATTGCTTATTTATTGTCGCTTGATCCATAATTATGCTGTCCTTCTTGTGGTCCGTTGATATGATTGTCATTGCTTCCTTGCTGTAATTTTTATAGTGTGTCGATAATTATTAGTTTAAAGAGTAGTGTGGTGGCATTCTAGGCTCAATGTTGGGCTGGGGTGTTACAGTGAACCATCCACTGAAGCCAAACATATTCTCGTGAAACCTCGTACAGTGCTATAATTTCTGAGTGGTTCGTCGAAGTCGATACAAGACTTTGCTTAGACAATTTTCATGAAATGCAGTTCCACCACATAGGAATTCATAGCCTGTTTACGACTTAGTTGTATGCTGGTTCTATAAGTACCTGGCATCTACATAACCATTCATAGTTAGGTCTTGGTTCTTTCTGTAGAACAAACCAAGTTCTTTGCTTTCTTGGAGGTATCAGAAGATGTCATTCATTCCCTGCCAATGCCTTTGGTAGGTTTTGTACTATACCTTGCTAATAGGTTCACGGTAAATGCAATGTCCGGTCTAGTACATTTGTCTAAATACATGAGTGCTCCTACTGTGCTCAAGTATGAGAATTCCGGCCACAGGACTTCCTCCCCCTCTTCTCTAGATCTGTACGGGTCCTTATTTTGCTGCAAAGACTTCCCGACCATCGGTACTTTCAAAGGGCATATCTTTCCAAAATTACAAATTTCTAACACCTTCTAGATGTAGGTTGACTGATGTACTAATATCCCTTCAAGGGCATGCTCAAGCTGCAAGCTTAGGCAATATTTAGTTTTACCCAAATCTTTCATTTCGAACTCTGACTCCAGGTAAGAGCTTACTTTTTTAATACCTTCCAAGGTTCTAATGATGTTCAAATCATCTTCATACACTTAGATTATACAAAAACCCATCTTGTGATTGTTGTATAAATACACAAGGATAATTATCATTATTCGTATAGCCTTTCTTGCATAGAAAGTCGCTTCAAGCGATTATACCACATCCTGCCTGATTGCTTAAGCCCATACAGTGACTTTATGAGTTTCACACTGTACATATTTCTATTTGCTCTGTCTTGGTTCGGGACAGGGATACATTTAGATACCTTTGTATAAATGTTCGAATCTAAATTTCTATAAAGTATGCAGTTACCACATCCATCAATTTCACTTTTAACCTTAAGTTTACTACCATTTAGATTAAATATCTAAAGGGTTGTTCCGCCTATAACCGGGGAATATATTTCTTCATAATCATCTCCTGAACGTTAAGTGAAACCTTGTGCAACAAGTCTTGCTTATTTTTATTTCTCTTTCGAACAAATACTCACTTATGCCCTACGGGTGCACATGGGGAGGCGTGCGGCTTACAAGCCCAAAAACCTCTCTTTTATTGAGAGATAATAATTCTGCTTCTATTGTCTTCTTCCAATCTTCCCAATCTGATCTTTTCTTTCATGTAGCGAGCGATGGAGGCTCTGGATCAAGATCAATGATTGTGGCAATTTTCTTTGCAAAATCATTGTCAACATTGGTTGTTGTCTTATTCATAGATTCTCCCGATGTCACAAAGTTTATGGCTATTTCTTCAAAGGACGATTCTTCTGATGCTTCTACTTGCTCACCACTGCTTTCAATTACGGGAGCAGGTCCCTTTAGTTTTCCAGCTCCGATGTGTGCTCACACATCCATGCTGGTATCTCCCTTCACAGGGATGTTCAATTCTAGTATGCCTTTTCTGAAGGTTCCATACTAGTGCCAGGCCTCAACTGGCTCCCCTTCTGGTTCTAGGGAACTTTGGTGATCGAGTGTGTCAAGTACTTCTTATCCTTTTTCACCAGGCGTCCCTGATTACTTCGGATTCGAGGGGCCGGGGTTCTCGTCCTTTCAGAGGCCTTAGGACGGGATTAGGGATACCTTTATCGGTATTTCAACCCTCTCTGGTGTATTGCGTGTAGGCACATACGACTTGGTCATGCTCTTCAAATTACTAAAGTGGTCAAGCAGATGATTTGCCAATGCTTGCAAATCAATCATCTTTTGGACTACAATTATCTTCTTGACTTTAATTATCTCTTGGACTTCTCTATTTGCTTCACTAGTGCGCAGGTCATGTGCATGGATTTTAATTATCTTCTGGACTTCAATTGTTTTTTAGACTTCTTTATTTCTCGATATTTTTCATCAATGGGTTGATTTCCTCCCCCCTAATGATGGGAAAATAGCCTTATCTAATATACTATCAGCGAATCGGGCAGTATGCAAATCTCTCGTTATAGAGTCCAAATACATAATTATGGATGCTGCCTCATAACCAACGTACATCCCAAACTTTCGGAGAAGGCCCATTGCAGTTCGCTGTGGTGGTGGTATAGATATACAAACCTTACAACCAAAGATGAGTGATTTTCAGTACTAACCCTTGTACTAGTTGTATAGGTCAATAAATGTTATATGCCGACGGTCTAATGTTGATGAGAGTTGCTGCGAGCCGGACTGCGTGTCCCCAACATGTAGTTGGTAAATTATAATTATTCAAAATTCTGCTAATCCATTCTGGGTGTGGACATGCGGTATGGAATGCTTAATTTTAATTCCCATTTTCATGCAATAATCATCAAATGTCTTCGAAGTAAATTCTCTGGCATTGTCTAGTATGGTGGGCTTCACATGATGATCAGGGAAATTATTCTTGATGTTAATTATCTACGAGATTAGCTTTCAAGAAGCGAGGTTTCTCGTAGACAATAAATGTACGTGCAACCATTTCGAGGAATCATCGATGAGCACCATAAAAATACATAAATGGCCCTGATAGAGGCTATATAGGACCACAAATGTCTCCTTAGACACGGTCCAGAAATGCAGAGACTTCTTCCTGCGCTTCCAGAGCAGAAGGTCAAGTAATTAATTTCCCGGTAGCACATGCGGGGCATACAAAATCTTCCTGATTCGGGAAAGCCTTTATATTGATATTACATCCTTGAGAATTGTTAATTATATTTTTCATCATCCTAAGACCTAGGCAGCATAATCTATCATGCTGAAGATAGAAAAGTTTAGAGCTACTAAATACAGTTTTCAAAGCAGTATAGGCTGCAGATGCCTTAATAATAGTGTAGTATAGCCTAGTTTGATATGAAGAAAGTCATTTTAATACACTTTTCCACTTTCTTCACGATTTGTAATAAGCAGGTATTCCTTACCGTACTCTTCTTCAGTCTCTACATGGAAACCGTTAGCGCGAATATCCATGAGAGTTCTAGCCGATTCTAGGTACAACAGGGCTTCTTTAATGACCAAAGTTGTGTCTATTGGGAGTATAATTATGATCTTTCCTGAGCCGATTATACAAGTATCGCTGCCTGCGATTGTCGTAAGTCTACCAGCATTCTTGCTGATCGAAAAAATTCATCTCTCTCAAGGTGGTATCCATTGTGCCGCTACCTGCTAAGCACACTTCCTCCAAAGGGCGCTACACGCGTTCTAATATAAGATACTTTATTAATATGCAGCAGGAAACAAGCAACACATAAATAAAATACTTCAGATATCATAACATAACTTGCTATTATAAATACGAGAATAAGTCTTGCAGGACTCATCATAAGAATTTAATGCTTTGCTCTCCTAGAGCTTACAACCATTATTCAAAGGATAAAATAATTCAATGTCCTGGTTCAATTACAAACTGCAAGTTACTATAAAAGATCCAAGTGCAATGCGTGCACTAGATCGAATCAGCGAAGTATTCAGGAACTTCAGCCTCAATCTGCTCCATGGTGATCTTCTCCTCTTGGGAAACTACGGCTGCGGCCGCTGCGATGTTCAAAGGAGGGATGATGGGGGCTACTATTAGGCTATCCACATCCATGAGTGCAACTAATGGATGTAGATCATATTGTCCTATACCCTTCTTCTTAGACTTGAAAACATCAATAACGTGCGACCCCCGACCATACCCTTCTTGCCCTTCTCCTTCGTGAGAGGCTTCATCACCTTGTACCTGCTAGCATTGACTTCATGGCTAACAATGCTACTAGGTGGCTGTGAGATGTAGTTCTTCCTTATAACATCATCTTGAGCTTTCGCAACTTGAATGGTGTCAATTAATACGGCATACTCCTTGCAGCCATCTTGATAATAGTTGTGTGCGGATTGCACCGCATTTGAGTGAAAGGTAGAGAGAGTTTTCTCAATCTTTTGCTCATCTATGATTACATTACCACAGAGTTGAAAACTTATACAAATTCTGGCCATGCTGGGTTAGTTCTTTGAACTCCTGGTTCGTGATGCTAGTCATCTTCATATTCATGCAAAGAGTTCATAAGATTACTGCTAGTAATTTACATTAAAATGGTTTCAAAATTCTTATAATGCTCTCCGAACTCCCAGTTCATGTTCCCGTACTTTTCTATGTATTTTCATGATTTACTGCTATTTTTAGTGATTAAAAGTAATATAAACAATTACAGATAATCAAAACAGTAAATACAATAAATAAATAGCATGGATATAATAATAACAAAATTAAACATGCTGCAAAAGTTCAAAATTATTCAAAATTATTCAAAATTATTCAAAAGTTCTTGCTGGAATTTTCTTATTCGCAAAATTTCCTCGTAATTTTTAAAACTCCGAGGGACGGGAGTGGGAGCCGCGTGCGGGTGGCGGCACAGGGTGCCCCATGCGGGAGGCGGGGGCTGGCGGCTTCAAGCGCGGCCGACTGGCTTCATGGTGCGGCTCCAGGCCAGCATGTGCATGCTTGGCGCGTGCTAGCGGTGTGGCTCTGTCGTTGCTTCCGTAGCGATGTGTGGTGGTGGACAAGCCGACCGGTAACATATCACGGAGGTGGTAACAACCGCTTGCAGGCGGTGCCATGCACATGGTGCCTTTCGTGCCACTACCTTCAATTTTCCCATGCATCTAGATTGATCGATGGACATTGTGCCAGCGACTATGTGTCTGCACGATGGCTAGATAGGAGTTTTCTTTCTTTCCCTGTCCATGCGCAATACTGTTCACTATGAAATATTACAGTTCATCAGGCGCGATTACGATTGATGGTGTGATTACTGTTCATCAAGCGAGCATTGTTCATCAGGTGTGATTACTGTTCATGGCATGATTACTGTTCATCAGCCGTGATTACTATTGATCGCACATGCACTGTTCATCATGCGCGCCCTATTCATCAGGCGCGATTACTGTTCATGCAATTACCGATCGGCTTGGCCGGTGACTTCAAGTCGGTTCGTGGTAGACTAGAACATATTTGCGATTTTCAATCTACAGTACAATCGACAACCAACTTTTCATGCAATCTACCGATCAACATTGTGTCGGTGACTTCAAGTCGGCTCGCAGTAGATTAGAGCGGATTTACACTGTAGGTTACAATCTAGAAAGCCAAATTTGTAGAATTGAAAGCAATATAGAAAAACGATTCAATCTACGAGTGTCGATCCGAGGAGAGTCGATCGTGCTGATAACGTATGGAGGAACAGTCACTGGCAAGTCCAGTCTGAACGATAACCTCGTAGACAAACATAGAATCGCATCAATCAATGCAAGAAAACGAGAACATAATAGTAGATTGAACACAAGGATGTACGGGGCTTCTTGCTTCTCTTTATTGCTCTTCATACGATCGACCTTTTACAATGACTAGCACCCCTATATATAGTCCGCAAACCTGCTAGGGTTTGGGATGGGACGCCCATACATGGTCTGGCTGCTGGGCCGAGCCCATAGTTTCCCAACAAATATGACCATTTTCATGCAGGCTATGGATAAAACACTGATCGCGATCAAACTATTGCAGAAATACATAATCATGTAGCTAAATAGTTGGGCACTTAGGAGAACGCTGAAGGTACTGATTGGTGGATGTGCATTATCATACCTATAGGACTAGGGGTGGATAACGAGCTGACTCAGCTCGGCTCGGTCAAACTCATTTAGGAACTGAGCTTGACTTGTTAAGCAAACGAGCAAAAATATCAGCTCGGCTCAATTCGTTATGAACTCGCGAGATGGCTCATTTGACTCGGGACCACGGGAGAAAACTTGGCTAGACGCAGAAGGAGAGAGCACCGGGCGGAGGTCTAGCGCTATGTGGATAGGAGAGGGTTGTACCTTACTAGGCTGAGCTGGTAGGCTTAAGTTGGGCTAGATATAGTTGGGCTACTAGGTTTGTTGGGTTGGGTTCTAATATTGTGGATATTGTCGGGACCCAAATATGCAAATCTGGACCCTCTGTGTATTCTGTACTAGTCCAGGATCACACTAGTGCACACAGTGGCAACATCGATGTAATATCAATTCCATATACAAAGATGACTAATAACTAGCAAATAACAACAATTATCAGAGTAAAGACCTTAAGGTCAAAGCTTACAATTAATGTCTCAGAAGACAAATGGCTCAATACATCTGCAGCGGAACGTAACGGAATAACTTCAGTGAAGCCCATCCATATGCCCACAGGCAATCGACTGGGGTAGCGCGACCTAGTTCTCCATGATCCTTGAGGTAGACCTTGTTGACTGATGATTCTTCCACTTCTGTTGATTGATTATAGCAAGTATGAGTACACACCGTACTCGCAAGTCATACCACAGAATGCAATTTATAGATGATGGCTTATTCCAAAGGGATGGCTTCTGTGGTTATTTTGCAGAAGTGCAACATTTGCAATTGAATACAAATAATAGATTGAAAGCATAATTCAAAACAAATAGACAATAATAAGTTAACAATTAATTTCACAAAGGACACACAGTCTAATCAAGTTATTCACACAGCTGCACAAGTTATCTCACACAGCTGCACAAGTTATCTCACACAGCCGACCCTTCCCAATTGTTTTATGAAAATCTACCCCTCGTGTGAAATCCCCGAGCATGTCCATATCCGAGGACGCGGCTATTCGAATAGATTGGTTTAAACACTCTGCAGAGGTTGTACACTTTACCCACACGATGTAACCAACCGGATCAGAGTTGATTACAACAAAACCTTTCGGAAACTTCATCTCAAACAATGACACTCCCGATGTGCTTTACCGCCGTCCAATTTGTACACACAGCCATTGGAACGACACACACCGTTGGATCTGAAAACGGCGAACCGCTCATAGATGTGACCCAAACACAGCGGTACACACCTTCCACCCCATCACACAGTTTAAATACAACCTGAGTTGTCAATGTCAAGACTCCATAACTTACTAAGTTAGGCCCAGCCCGTACTAGGCATGTGGTCGTACAGTAAAGCCCAGTTCAATGGCGCACAAAGTTAAGTCCTTAATTGACCAAGGCAAGACTTCCAGTTTTAACCCAAATCACAAAGTTTATATCACACAGATCCACCACTTGCCTCAGTCTAAATCTTTTTCCACCCTGTTGATTAAGTGCAACACATGCCATCACGAGTAACAGCACACAGTACACACAGTTTCATCACACAGTTCTATAATCACTTAGTCAAGTTTATAATTGCAACTCTCACATGAAATGATGACTCGTGGCATGGCTAAGCAATCTACTCGTATCTAACCAACCCACGTTGGTGCTACGATGATACCAACTAATAATGAACCAACCTAGGGTGACAAAAGATCATGGCATACAATAGACAATGTGGATATAACAAATTGGATTAATAGCTACACCCAAAAGCATGTAAATAAATACTTGAAATAAATGCAATACATTGAAACAAAGTATTTTGAAAACTGGGTTCAATATGATCAAAGGTATAACTTGCCTTGCTATAGCAATGATGGTCTTTATTTATCTTCAATCTTCTACTTCCTTGATTTTCAGCTCCTTCAGACGATTCTGGTACTTCAACGTCTAACGATAAAGAAAATACAAAAACAAACTATAATCAAAAGACAAATCAAATAAATTCCAAATTGAAATTGAATGGTACTGGAAGATAGATATTGAATTTAGATGAATGTAGGAATTTGAATGGGTTCAAGCGAAATTCGGATGAATAAGATATGGCTTTTGGAATGATGAAAAAAAAAGAGAGACAAGCTGACAAGTGGAATATTATCAGAATATTCCATTCCGAAAATATTAGAGAATGATTGAGTGTATGACATGTTGGACCGACTGATATTTATGGATTTCTGGAATTATTTTTAAGGTAGAGAGAACGACATGTGGGACCAATAAGATAAAGGATTTTTCAAGAATTAAATTAATTCTCGAAAATAGGATTAGGGGTTGACATGTGGGCCACTGGTCTAGGGATCAGGTCCACGGAGATACGCTAGTCCACGGTGGACCAAGCTCATGGAGGAAGGTTGACCAAGAGTTGACTGACATGCGGGACCCGCATGTAAGTGAGATAAATAATTAGGGTTTTTAATTAGGTGGATGACAGGCGGGGTCAACATGGAAGTGAGAGGAGATATATATCTATGTATACATATATACATGCATGCATACATATATATATACATATATACATACATATACATATACATGCATACGTACATACATACATATATATATATATATATATATATATATATATATGTACAGACACACGCACGCACATGTATACAAACATACATATCAACAGAACTGAGAGCAGGAGCTCGCCGGCTGTCTTGACCGAGAGAACCATAGGGCTGGCAAGGAACCGAACCAAGAGAACTTGCACAGCGCAACATCACAGAGGCAATATACACGGTACAGTACAGACCATTCGTGGCGATGGGGTTAGCAAGCAAGAAGGAGGAATTAAATACTTACTTTTGAACCCATCTGCAAGGGAGGAAGAGAGAGAGGCAATAGCCCACAAGGAAATCCATCGTGAGCACGCCTTTGGACAAACCGAACGTAGCACTGCACCAATACATGTGAACAGAGAGACAGGTTAATGGCGCAACGGGTGGTCTACGGAAAGGATTTTTGGCTAAGCAAAGATTGAGGAAGAGATTAGCAGTGAACAAATTAACTCCACAACATCTAGCGGAACCGAAACCAGAGATTAACCAATATGCTAGCAACAAGAATCGGTAGAGAAGCTATGCACCGGACAGCTATTAAACCGAACCAATACAGAAAAGAATGCATCAGAGCCAGCCGAACTAATGAACAGGAACAGAGGCATAGAGGTGTGTGGGATGGAAGGCGGACGGCGGCGACGCGGCGATGGTAAAGGGCCAAAACAGAAAGGAAACGACGAGCCGGACGCAATGGTGCGGTCGGATTTGAGAAATACTCACCGAGGAAGCGGAATACGCGAAGAATACGGTTGGGATACGGCGGACGACGAAATCCCGGTGAACTTCGGGCGAAGGGGCTGGCACCATGACGTAGAGCACGACGACGCGAACCCAACGCCACAGACGGTTCGCCCGGCGGACGTCGGACGGAGGAGAAACTCGCTGGAGAAGGCCGGTTGGACAAACTCCGTATTCCACGAACTGCGTTGAATACAGATCGATTCGGAGGAAAGCAAATCAGGGGTTTGGAAGAGGATGTCGAGACGGACGCGTGGGCGCAGACGGCTCGCATTTATATGCACCGAGCAAAAAGATATGAAGGTTTGAATTTTGAATCAAAAACTGAACGAACCCGACGCTCGGCAGTTCGGCTGGAACCCGACGCTCGGCTGAAATTTTGGATAAACAGTACCGCATGGTACTGTTCATGTGGGAGGAGAGAGAAAGCAAAACTGATTTTTGGATTTTAAATAATAGGCAACAAATCGATAAGATAGAATAAATAGCAAACAAATCCAGAAAAATCTCCAAAAATACCAGAAAATTTCTGGGAACACAAGGAAGCCAAATAAAATAGATTTTTATTTAATTTATGTTTATATTAGTTAAACTCAATATTTTTAATTTAGAAAAATTCCAATTAAACTTTATTAATTCAAATAAAATTAATGAAATTTTTCAGGGACCTAAACTACTCGAAAGATTTTTGAAAAGCCAAATTTTGGGATGTTACAGATATCATGGGGATATGCTCTTGATTTTAGGATGATGTGACAATTGGCAATGGCGTTAAAGGTTTGTCGTTTTACGTATTTTCGGTAAAGAACCAGTTCTGTCAGGCCTTTGGCGGTCTGACCAGCCGAAGCGGCGGTCAGACCGGCCATAGGGCGGTCGGACTGGCCATAGCGGCGGTCGGACCGGCCAATTTCAGAGGTTGGTGTTTTGAACTGGGCCAAAAATAGATGTTGTAGGTAAGAGAGGGGATTCTATTGCACTTGGTCTCATAATTTTTTGTGTTTCCAGTCAAAAGTTCTATTGGTTTGAAAATTCCAGTAGGTTTCGGATTTTCAGGGGCTGAATTTGGTTAAGTCTCAACTGGCGGTCAGACCGGCCAGGGTGGGCGGTCAGATCGGCCATGGTGGCGGTCTGACCGGTTTTCACTTGGATCGTCTTTCTTCGTGGCGGTGATTTTTGGTTGTTAGGTCAAAGTCATGAGTTTCAGTGCATATGTGTTGCATGATACATGTTTTGACTAACATGGGTCAAGTTGTGAAGAACTTATTTCCGGATTCGTTTTGCTTGTCTACTGTTGTGCAGGTTGCTTGGTGGTCAACGACGGTCAACGACGAGGATGATCGGAACTAGGCTTGGACAGCTGAGGTTCAGAACGATCGACGATGCCGGGTGAGGTCAATGAACTCAAGCGTGGTGCAAGATGGACAAGGATGACCTTTTGCCAATCAGCGGCGCAAGATGGCGCAAGGTGAAGCTGATTAGGTCAAGGGCGCGATAAAGACGATGCTTTAAAACGCGTGCGTGTGTGACCCGTTTGTGTTGGGCCTTAATGGGAGCTCAATAAAATCAAACTTCTAGAAAGTCCAAGCCTCCACTATAAATAGAGGAGGGAGGTGGCTGCACCCCTCTTCAACCCTTTTATTGTTTGAAACCCTAATTTGCTTAGGGAGAGGTTTTGTGGAGGTTAGGGTTCTAGAGAGTTTTGATCTGATTTCGTGCTCATAGATTGAGCTTTGCCCTCCATTGATGGAGTGACTGTAAACCCAAATCATATCAAATCAATCCATGAAAAGTTTTATCAAAGTTTTGTCTCTTTGCTTTCCTTCTTTCTATTTGATGATTTTGAGTCTGTCTTTGATCCGTGAGTTTATGCTTGATTTCTTCACGTGATCTAGCTTGATGTGACATGTGGGAACATATCTAGGATCATCTTGATCATCAATCACACACGAGTAAGATTTTGGATCTAGTTTTCGTTTTTACTCGGTTTTGAACCATCCTCCTATGAAACGGAAAATGATCATAATTTTTCTAAGAATTTTCACAATCTTCGATTGGAATTGGTTCCTGGCATCATAGAGAAGGTGTGTTCCAAGTTTTATCGAGTTTGGAGTTGTAGATCAAAAGTTACATCTATTTGCAACTTTATTTTCTGGGCTATTAATCTGTTCATCAGGCTGGCGGTCAGACCGCCTAAGGTCACCGGTCCGACCGCATTGACCTAGCGGTCAGACCGCCCAACACTTAGTTTTTTAACTTGTGTTGATTTTAGTTGTTTTGCTTAGGGGGTTAAATTGGATTCAATACTAGTCTTCCGCTGTATTGGTATATTGATCTTCATAGCTTCCATAGCTATTGGAGTAAAATCTTATTGAATCAATTATTTATGAAAAAGTGAGCATACTTCTATTCACCCCCCTCTAGTCGCCTTTTCGGTCCAACAAGTGGTATCAGAGCCCGGTTAGTTCAATCTTGATCTTAACCGGTTACTGAACTTATCGATTGATAAATACTGCACCAAGCCACATATCTTCGATGGGCACGACTATGCCTATTGGAAGAATCGCATGCGAGTCTTCCTTGAGAGCGAAGGACAAGCTATATGAGAGGTTGTTCGAGCCCCGCTCGTTATTCCTAAAGTTGCTACGCCGGCTTCAGTAGCCCTCTTGGCTAACAACAACAAGGCAAAAAACCTCTTATATGGTGGGCTTGGTAGATAGAAGTATGATTGGATTTGCAATCTTGAGACTACGCACGAGATTTGGAACACCCTCGAAACCAACCATGAGGGTTCGTCCCAAATCAAGAAAGTACGCCAGACAGTCTATAAGTGTGAATATAACAAATTCGAGATGCGTCCAGCAGAGAGCATGATGAACTCTGTTGTCCCAATCTTTCGGTTAGAGGGGTAAATTCTGATTGGATGACGGTCAACTCTGACGATTCAGGCTACGAACGCAGCACGCACGAACCAAGCAATCGCTGAAGTAACCACCAAGTCGTTATCAACCGTGCCAAAGACCCGGTTGACCTGATCACGATAATCAATTCCTGCAAGCAATCGAAGAACAAGCAAGAACGAGGTAAAAAGCAATATGAATTGCAAGTATATGATTGAGTTCAAAAGATGGGATTCCGCAGAGGTACTTTACGGTTGGTCTAGTTGACACAAGCGAAGAACGAGAGTTTTCACAATGGAGAAACTAATCAAACGAAATCCGAGTTCTAGCAAAAGAAAACGACAGCTCCTATATAGGGAGACGGCCAGGGGTGGCGGCCAGCGAAGTGGATGCACGGCCCTAGGGTTACAAGGCCCATGAGCCAAGTGGAGGTGACACCACCTTTTCTGATTCGGACTTAGAAATAGATATGAACTCTTTTAACTATTCTGGCTGGCTCAGATGGAGTTTGATGATGATCTAGGATCCATTTGAAAGTAGACTCAATTAGCTTTCCATGAAGTCCAGAATCGCCCCCAAACGGAGTCTGTATGAAGAAGTTACGACTGTTTGAACTTAGTAGTATCGCAGTAGTCCGAATTCGAATCCAGAACGAGTCCAACTCGAACTCTTGCTTGACATGGACCCAAAGTGGCGTGGTGGCCTCCATTATGCCTTCTATGCACGTCCATGACTCCACAAGAGTCTCTTTGGTCTGTTCCCATGTTCCTAAGCACAATTAAATCACTTGCATTAGGTAGCGGTTTATTCCCAGTAATATATAAACATTGGAACGAATTCACCTGGTAATTAAGTTGGCGAGCACGAGCTCGGGTAAGAGGTCCTTGTACTGGTTGTGGATGAGTTGTATGTGTAGGCGCGGCTGTATCCATAGTAGGGATGTCCTCATCATCCTCTCTTTCTTGCATTTGAGTCGTCCTCATCACCCAAGTATGGCTTCAAATCTGCAATATGAAATGTGGGACTAACCCCAAAATCTGCAGGCAGTTCAAGCTTGTATGCATTATCATTAATCTTTTTTAACACTTTGAAAGGACCATCAGCTCTAGGCATCAATTTTGACTTTCTCAATTCAGAGAACCTATCTTTTCTCAAGTGCAACCAAACAAGATCACATGGTTCAAAAGTTAGATGTTTTCTCCCCTGACTACCAGCAAGTTTATATTTAGCATTCATGCGCTCTATATTCTTCTTGGTTGTCTCATGTATTTTTAAAATCAATTCAACACGTTGTTTAGCATCAAAATTCAATTTCTCAGAAGATGGAAGAAGCATTAAATCAATAGGAGTACGAGGCATAAAACCATAAACAACTTCAAAAGGGCACATCTTGGTAGTAGAATGTAAGGAACGATTATAAGCAAACTCAATATGAGGCAAGCATTCTTCCCATATTTTCAAAAAAAAATTCAACATAAACCTAAGCTTGTAGATAAAGTTCTATTTACAAGTTCAGTTTGTCCATCAGTTTGGGGATGACAAGTAGTAGAAAATAACAGCTTAGTCCCCAATTTAGCCCATAAAGTTCACCAAAAGTGGCTAAGAAATTTAGCATCACGATCTGATACTATAGTATTAGGTACACCATGTAAGCGAACAACTTCACGAAAAAATAAATCAGCAATATGGGCAGCATCATTGCTCTTATGATATAGTATAAAATGAGCCATCTTAGAAAATCGATCAACAACCACGAATATACTATCCCTCCCTTTCTGTGTTCCAAGCAATCATAAAACAAAATCCATCGAAATATCTTCCCATGGAACGCTAGGCACAGGTAGAGGCATATATAAACTATGAGGATTAAGTCGTGACTTAGCTCTTTGACATGTAGTGCAGCGAGCAACGTAGCGCTCAACGTCCCGTCTCATCTTTGGCCAAAAGAAATGATCAGCAAGTATATCCTCCGTTTTCTTCACGCCAAAGTGTCCCATCAGCCCACCTCCATGCGCTTCCTGTAACAACAACAAATGAACAGAGCTAGCTGGAATGCATAGCTTGTTAACTCGAAACAAACCCATCATTAATGATAAATTTGTGCCACGTTTTCCCTTCTTTATAATTTAATAATACATCTGTAAAATCAGCATCATGCACATATTACTCTTTAATAGTCTCTAATCCAAAAAATTTGAAGTCCAGTTGTGAAAGCATGGTATATCTCCTAGACAAAGCATCAGCAATAACATTCTGTAGGACCGTAAAGGCGACTAGGGGGGTGAATAGGCGCTTTCTCAAATTTCTCCGCCTTAATCAAATTCAACACGAACTTTACTCCTTTAGCTATGAAAGCTAAGAAGATCGCAGTTTACGAGAGGAAGCCTTGTGTCAATTCGATAACCCTCAACCACACGACACAAAAGTGGAAAATGATCTCATTTGGTGCAGTGCAGGCTTTGGCGGTCGATCGGCCAGATCGCGGTCGGACCGACGGTTAACGAGCGGTCGGACCGGCTACTAACTGGCGGTCGGACCGTTGGATATCGGTTCGACCGCCGCCATCGGGCGATGCGAAAGCGGGCGGTCGGACCGTTGTAAACCGGTCAGACCGATTTAGTCCAGTACTGAAATGCCAAGCCCAAATCCAAAACGAAATTTGATCCAACTTTTGATTCAACCAATGAAACTTGACCAAATTTTGAGCACACCTCCCTAAGGATATTAGAGACCTATTTCTAGCGACGATCCTTCAGATCCACTTCGTAGAATCGATCTCTCAAGGTTTTACCAAAGAAGTGCACAAACCCTAGAAATATGAAAATCTTTGATTCAAGACTTGCTTGTGGGGGTTGATGGTCTATATGATTCTAGGAGTATTCCCACACATCAAAGCAAGAGAAAATAGGTCAAGAGACCAAGCTTAACCACTTGAATCAAGGAAGCACCAAATTCATCCAAAAGAGAGAAGAACACAAAGGAGACAAATGATCTCTCAAGCAAGCATCACAAGATTGATTGATCCCACAAGATGCTTACAAAGCCACTCCCTCAAGGAGGACAAGAGCTCACACAAGGAGCACACACACTCTCTCCAAACCCTAGCTTCTCCTCTCCTCTCCTCTCCAAACCCTAGAAAAAGAAGAGGGGCTCAAATGAATGCTTCAAGGGGTTTTACATCTCCCCCCTTTCTATTTATAGGAGAAGCCTAGGGTTTCACTTTTGGGACCCACTCACACATGGGACCCACACACACAACAAACTGTTGAAGCAATCGCCTGCTTCACCACGTGTAGGTTGATCAGCGGCTCTCATCACGTCGCCAAGTCCCTCCTGTCCGAATCCCATCGGAACCTCCCAGGGACTTGCACCGACTTCCGCACCGCCTGATCCAACCAGCTGTACCGAACTACCCGTTCGATCCATCTTGCCCATTCTGCACCATGCTTGAGTTACACGACCTCACCCGGCATCCATGATCGTTCTGAACCTCAGCTCTCCAAGCGTAGTCCCGATCCACCTCACCGTTGACGTCGTTGACCTGCAAGCCACCTGCACAGCAATAGACAAACAAACCGTTTCCGGGAACAAGTTCTTCACAACTTGACCCACGTTAGTTCCACAATGCAATATGCAATAATAAAGCATTGACAACCATACAATAACCACAATCAAAACACATCAATGCAAAGAAGGCTCACCTTTAAGTGATCGGCGGTCTGACCGCCCCACATCACCGGTCCGACCGATTTCAGGCCGGTCCGACCGATTCCATAACGGCGGTCGGATCGCCCCAAAAGACTTAGCCAAAATTCCATCGTGAAAATCCGAAACCTTCTGGAATTTTCAACTCAATAGAACTTTTGACTGGGAGCTCCAAAAATGATGAGACCACATCCAGGAGGCTCCCCTCACCTGCCTACACAACCTATTTTTGGATCAGCTCCAAAAGCCACCTTTAGGCAATACCGGTCGGACCGCCACGGTAGCGGTCGGACCTCTCCATGGCGATCGACCGCCCAACATCGCCGGTCAGACCGCCTGTGGTCTGACAGACTGAAGCAAACCCCGAAAACGCGAGATTTTGCAAACCAACAAAGCCATTGCCAATTGACTCATCATCCTGAGATCGTGCACATATCCTCACGATATTTACAATCTCCCCCTTGATGAACACATTGGCAATTTCCCAGAAAATGTGGTTTTTCAGATTGAAAAGTAAAAAATTCGTCGTTTTCGCATAAAGGCACAACTTGGTCCATAAGCAAGAAAAAGCCTAGGAAACGACCAAGCTGGCTTCAGAATAGTATAAACAAGTGAGATAAGGCCATGAAAGCACAAAATGATTCAATATCCAGAAAGTAGCCAAAAGTGTCACTTAGGTCCATATGAAAGACAAATGTACTATTTGACCTTTGATCATTGTGAGTCTTCTTCAATTGCACATAAAATTAGAAAAAAGCAATAAAACCCAGAGACTCAACTCACTATCATCACAAATTTTCAACAGGTTTATTTTTATTTTATTTTATGAAGTTCTTTTATATGAAACCTTATGTATGAAACCAAAAGCTCTAAAACAGCATTTTCTTCAATCCTTCTCCCCCTTTGACAATGAATTCATCAAGATGCATGGGAAAAGAAAGAGCATGAAGAAATGACTTTATTTTTGAAATTTAATAAAAGGAGCCATGATCATTATCTATGTAGATAGTACAAGAATTATACCAAGCCATATAAAGAGTAGAAGCTATATTCAATCATGGCAAAACATGTACTGCAAAGCTAAGACCAAAATAACAGTAATCTGATATTAAAAGAATTAAAACCATGAAAGGTTGCTCAATATCATAGTTTCACTAAAAGCAACCAAAAATGAGTCAAGCCATGTCTATAAGTAAAAAGAGACTCAACACTGGAACAGAGGCATTTTGAGCAATAAGAGTTCAATTAAAAGCAAAATACAAGCACTTAGCATTTTGAGCATTTTCCTAAAAGGATTTTTTTTTCATTGTGCTAGATCTCAAGCCTTGCCGCGACCATCTCAAGCGATAAGCTTAAAAGACTGGTCTAGGTCATCCAAAACTCCCCCTGAGTTCATGCCTAGTGCAATGGCAAACCGTCTCATGAGAAATGATTGGTAAGATCAGTTTTTTCGCACAGAAAATCTCATTTTTCATTTGCTTGACTTAAGAATTTAAAAAGCTCATTTTTCATCTCAAAATAAGTTCAAGACTCAATTTAACCTATAAGACATGGCAAGAATCATAAGAGGATCACTAGAGCAAAACTAGTCACAAGATCCAACAAGACATGATTTGATTCAATTTGCTCACAGATATAAAGCTAGCAAGGTGAAAGCTAAGCTAAGACACGAAGAGCCATAAAAGAAGTCTAGCTGACTATCACTTGACATGACAAGGTATAGAGTATGAAATCAAGCCATACACGGATAATAATCAAAGCTCCACAAGTTTTATTATACAATGCAAGATTTTTGAAATGAAAATGCATTATGATACAATGAATGCAAAAAGAGCAAATTCCCTCAAAACATCCATGCCTCAGTACTGGGATTTGAGATAAAAGATCTAGGAGTCCAGTACTGAGATGCACGATGCCTGGGAATAGCAGAAGAAGCAGCAGAAAAATGATCAGGAACAAAATTATAAGAATGCACACGAGAACCACCTGGACCTCTCCAAAACGATCTACCAAAAGATCGATACTCCCCCTGTCTAGGTGCTACCCGTGGTCTCTTCTCACGATATCCTAATCCAAGATGCTGCTTGGACCCACCAAAGGAGTCAACAAAGTTCTCTACAAACCTATGCCTATATGAGGTACGATGAATAGGTTGCCTGGCTCTAGAGACTACAACTGGCGAAAAGACTCCTCTAATGGATCTCAAAGTGCTCATTCTCTCTTTCCTCTCAATCTTTGCTCTCCGGAAGCAAAACTCAACCGTGTGGCCCTCTTTCTTGCAGAAGGTGCAATGGTACTTGACCTTTTGAGGGGTCCGTACTGGTGAAACAGAAGCACCTTTCTTGCTAGAAAGAGTTTGAGCAGAACTTGCAGATTTAAAAGCAACCTTTGAAGTCTTAGGAGGTTCTTGCTCAAACAAACCACTTTTCACAACTCTAGCAATCTTTGGTGGGTGATTCTTGGAAAGCTCTAGGGACATAAAACCTAGGCCACTGTTTTTCACACTCACCTTGGATTGGTCTAGAATCAAGTTGAGTTTCTTTTTCCCACTAGAAAACTTCTCAAGAGTCATTTTGAGGTAATCATTCTCTTTTGCCAAAACTCCACAATTAGAGCACTTTTTAGAATTGATTGCCTCAACATGTTTGCTCTTAAGAAGAGCCACTTCCACTTTGAAGGCCTCACAAGACACACAATAGGACTCCCCAATCCTATTTAACTGCTCCTTAAATTTGACTCTAAAAGCCTCTTGTATCTTACCAACAACAGTTTCAACTTCAGCATGCAACATACCAGAGGAAGAATCAATGACTTTCTTGGAAGCAGTAAGAGACCTTCTTGTGTTTTGTGACACAAGGAAAAGACTCAATAAACTCAACCCACCTTGCATGTCTACGATTAAGTTTACTTTGACTTCGAATATGCTTTAAAGATTCATGATCCGAATGTATAACAAATTCTTTGGGCCATAAATAGTGCTGTCAAGTCTGTAAAGTTCAAAATTGTGCATATAATTCCTTATCATAAGTAGAATAGTTCAAACTAGGGCCACTAAATTTCTCACTGAAGTATGCTATTGGTTTACCTTCTTGTAACAACACGCCACTTAGACCAATTCCACTAGCATCACATTCTAGTTCAAAAGTCTTATTAAAATCAGGGAGCTGGAGTAGGGGTGCATCTGTTAACTTATCTTTCAGCATGGTGAATGCGTTCTCCTGTGCGACACTCCAAACAAATGGCACACCCTTCTTGGTGAGTTCATTCAATGGAGCAGCGATGTTGCTGAAATCCTTCACGAGCGGCGATAAAATCCAGCAAGTCCTAAAAAGCTTCGCACCTGTGTGACCGTGTTAGGAGTCGGCCAACTCTGTATTGCTTCAACCTTGGCTTAATCAACTTTAATTCCCTATGGAGTAACAACATAGCCAAGAAACGCGACTCGATCGGTGCAAAAGGTGCACTTCTCAAGGTTATCGAATAAATGTGCACCACGTAAAGCATTAAAAACAGCATGTAAATAGTCACGATGTTGCTCTAACGATTTGCTATATATCAATATATCATCAAAATAAACTACGACAAATTTACCAATGAAAGTACGCAAAATTTCGTTCATCAATCTCATGAAAGTACTAGGTGCATTAGTTAAACCGAAAGGCGTCACTAACCACTCATACAAACCGAACTTAGTTTTGAACGTTGTTTTCCATTCATCTCCTAATTTCATACGAATTTGGTGATATCCACTAGCAAGCCAACTTTAGAAAATAAAACAGAGCCACTTAATTCATCAAGCATGTCGTCTAACCTAGGAATAGAATGACGATATTTAATGGTAATATTATTAATAGCTCTACAATCAACACACATACGTCATGACCCATCTTTCTTTGGAACCAAAAGTACAGGAACAACACATGGACTAAGGCTCTCGCGTACGTACCCTTTGTCTGGCAAGTCTTGCACTTGACGCTCAATCTCCTTAGTCTCCTCCGGGTTTGTTTGGTATGGCGCGCGGTTGGGTAGTGAAGCTCCTAGGATCAAGTCAGTCTGATGTTCAATACCCCTAATTGGAGGTAGCCCTGGTGGTACCTCACTTGGAAATACATCGTCATACTCCTGCAAAAGGTGAGCAGCAGCTGGAGGCAAAGAGGGGCATATCCTCAAATGAAAATAAAGTTGCTTTGCACACTAAAGCATAGCAACCAGAATGACTAGCTTCTACCTCACTAATATCAGACTTGGTAGCTAACAAAACAGAACCCTTCAATCTAATTTCACATTCCTTAGAACGAGGTTCCTTCTTCTTATGCGGTGCAAGTTCTTTAGCTATAATCTGGTTTTCACTTTTTATACTCTCCTTTTCTCTATCAGCTCTTTCTAATTCATCTTTTACAATTGCTTCTGGGGACATGGGTAGCAAAGTGATTCGCTTTCCTTTAGATATGAGAGTATATTGATTTAGTCCTACCATGATGCACAGTGTCTTTATCATATTGCCATGGTCTACCTAGCAGTAATGAACATACTTGCATAGGTACGACATCGCAATCAGCATAATCATGATAGGAGCCAATAGAAAGTGTACTCTGATAATGCGAGTTACCTTCAGCTTACCGCATGAATTAAACCATTGAATGTGGTAAGGACGAGGGTGCTGTTGTGTGGTCAAGGCAAGCTTGTCAACCATATCAATGCTAGCCAAATTATTGCAACTTCCACCATCAATAATCACACGACAAGAACGCTCATTGACCACAAATTTTGTTTGAAACAGATTATGGCGTTGATTTTGTTCAGCACGCTCCATTTGAGCACTGAGGACACGCTTCATAATTATGCTAAAAAACTTATCACTTGTTTCAGCTCCAAAACGTTCTTCGTCTATACCTCCTGAGGCCTCTCCGCCGTTGTTGCCGCCTGCTTCGTCTCCTACGGCTCCTCAGGCTCCTCCCACTCTCTTCTACACTCGTCGACCTCGTATTGAGGTTCTTCCAGATGAGCCATCTTCCCTTGATGTTTCATCTTCTCCTGATGCTCCATCTTCCCCTGATGGGTCATCATCTCCTCGCTACGGTCTTCGTGATCGTCAGTCGATTCGGCCTCCTGCTCGTTCTGGTTTTGCTGATGCAGCTACCCATGAGCATGTCTCCTACCGGGATGCTGTTACTCACCCTGAGTGGCAGCATGCCATGGCCGAGGAGATTGCTGCTCTCGAGCGTACTGGTACTTGGGATCTTATTTATTTTCCATCTCACTCTCGTCCCATCACGTGTAAGTGGGTCTATAAGATTAAGACTCGCTCTGATGACTCTCTTGAGCGCTATAAGGTGCATCTTGTTGCTCGTGGCTTCCAACAGGAGCATGGTTGTGACTACGACAAGACTTTTGCTCCTGTGGCCCACATGACCACTGTCCGCACTCTTCTTTCGGTGGTATATGTTCGCCATTGGTCCGTTTCTCAGCTTGATGTCAAGAATGTCTTTCTAAATGGCGAGTTGCGTGAGGAGGTCTACATGCATCCGCCACCTGGGTATTCTGTTCCTGAGGGCATGGTCTGTCGTCTTCGTCGCTCTCTTTATGGCCTTAAACAAGCCCCTCGTGTTTGGTTTGAGCGTTTCTCCTCTGTGGTCACTGTTAATGGCTTCTCAGCTAGTGATCATGATCCTGCTCTTTTTGTCCACACTTTGTCTTATGGTCGGACTCTTCTTCTTCTATATGTTGATGATATGATCATCACCGGAGATGATTCTGAGTACATTGCCTTTGTCAAGGCTCGTCTGAGTGAACAGTTCCTTATGTCGGATCTTGGTCCTCTTCGTTACTTTCTTGGGATTGACGTTACTTCCACTCCATATAGTTTCTTTATGTCCCAAGAGAAGTATATTCAGGATCTTCTTGATCGCGCTTCTCTCACTGATCAGCGTATTGTTGAGACTCCCATGGAGCTCAACGTTCATCTCCGGCCCTCTAATGGCGAGCCTCTTTCTGATCCGACTCGCTATCGACATATTGTTGGGAGTCTTGTCTACCTTGCTGTTACTCGTCCGGATATCACTTATCCGATCCACATTACGAGTCGATTCGTCTGCTCCCACTCAGGTCCACTACAACCACTTTCTTCGAGTTCTGCGATACCTTCGTGGGACTATCTCTCGCTGTCTCTTCTTTCTACACTCCAGCTCGTTACAGCTTTAGGCTTATTCGGATGCTACTTGGGTCAGCGATCCATCTGATCGCCGGTCTATCTCTGCTTACTGTGCTTTTCTTGGTGGTTCTCTCATTGCCTGGAAGACGAAGAAACAGACTGCAATATCCCGTTCGAGTGCAGAGGCTGAGTTACAAGCTATGGCTCTCTTGACAACAGAGATTACCAGGCTACGATGGTTACTTGAGGATTTTGGTATTTCTGTCACTACACCAACTCCTCTCTTGTCAGACAGTACAGGTGCTATCAATACTGCCCGTACCCCTGTGAAGCATGAGCTCACAAAGCATATTGGTGTTGATGCTTCCTTCATGAGGTCTTGTGTGCATAATCAGGTGATTGCTCTTCAGTATGTGCCTTCCGAGCTTCAGATAGCGGATTTCTTCATGAAGGCCTAGACTCGAGCACAACACAGCTTCTACCTCTCCAAACTCAGTGTTGTTGATCCACCATGAATTTGAGGGAGAGTGTTAGAGATATATGTATAGTTGTGTTATTCCCATTGTTACGAGAGATTATTTGCATATTTACCTCCTGTACTTGCCTATATATACTAGCCCATTGGCCCCCTGAGAATACAAGTTGCTATTTCTAATAGGGCTAACAAAAGGTGGTGCAACACCAGAGTATGTAGATATAGTACAATAGCATGTTAACGCAATACGATAGCATGTAAACGCAGCTCGACTCGTAAAAGTAGAAGCAGTTCGATCTAATTGAGGAATATAGCATTTCAGTAACCAAAAGTCTTATTGGAGATGATGTGATTGAAATAGAAAACAGGGATTACATCTTTAAAGTTGATATCCTCGTCAGACTGGTTTATACCAGTCCCATTCGACTCAACTAGGGGCAGAAAAGCACACTTTGCAGGGGAATAAATTTGAGAAAAGCACAGCCTTTTGAGGGGCAAATCCTAAGTAACTACTAATTTAATGGCAAACCCTTGGATGCCCGCCCTTTTGAGTAGCAAATCCTCACTTCCCCCTTCGTTGTGCCAGATGCAGACTTGCCAGCGTCACACGAGCCCGTGAGCCTTACTGCCATGATCATGGTGTACTATCCTCATGGCGTAATTATCAGACATCCTCATGGCATCTCTAAACAAATTCTCTCAAATTCTCAACTAGGAATATTTTGAGACCTGTGCCACTGAAGCATTAACCTTTGAAACAACCAATACTCCCACCTTCAGGAACAATCTGCGGCTCTGCGTAGGCCACCAATACATACATACAATAGACATTGGGCTAAATATATGAAACAAATTCAACAAATTCGTGCAATAGCAATCAAGTCATAGCCACACTCCCATCAATTCCTAAGCAATCAATTTTTCCCTTGAGCGAAAATTCCTATGAAATCATTAAATCTTCACAGCTCATGTTTCCTGCAGTAAAATCAGATACTGAAGCATCTGATCTGAGCTAGTTTCCTGCAGTCACACACATTGCACAGGAAAGCCAAACTACTCTCCCTCTTTCATCTTGACTTCACGTGCTTCATCAGCAGCTTCAATTTTGGGAGAAGCCTCTGCATCCCCCATCGGCACATCTGAACCTGAATCATTGCGGGTTTGGGCAGGTGAAGCTAGTAAGGCAGCAACAGGCTTGTCCATTGGCTCTTCTTGATATGGGTTGGAAACCATGGTCACCTCGTCAGTGTTCACATCCATCATCTTGTGCTGCTTCGGGGGTTTCTTCTCAGCTGGAGCTGGGCTTGCCGATTCAACCTCAGCCTCTTTGGGTGGAGTCTGAACATCTGCAGAAGCTGCCGCTCCAGCAGCATGCAAAATCTGCAGCCTGTAATCAGTTTCTGGTCGGCGGCACACCTTCCTCAGTGGAACAATTTCCTATCACATTAAAAGAAATACAAACACTAATAAATTGTGATACAACAGCATAACACAACCTACACTAGCCGCCTTGTGGTGTCAATTAATTCAAGTAAACAGTGGGATCAACAAAAACATATTATTTTGCATTCCTAATAATGTAGTTGAGCACAAAATGTAGACCGCAAAATAAGGTGAATGGTGTGCAGGCTAACACATGAGCATGTATTGCATGGTAGGTCTATGAATTTAGAAAAATTAGCATACATGTCCTTAAACATTCTGAAATGATTAATGGCTATACTGCATAAAGAGTCTTTAAACCTGCACCTGTTGGGCATAAATTAAAGAAATTAATTATGCAAGTTTAGGGAATCTAAATGCTGAGGTTTCAAGTTCTTGTGCCTAAGTGAAACAACCGTGCAAGTTTAAGGACCTATGGTGCAATACTGCAATTTACTCTAAAAATCATCTTCCTCAGGGGAATATGAGTTCCAAGGCTTCAATACCAAAACAAATAATAATCATCATCATGCATGAATTAAATTTTCTAGCTCGGCACATACATTACTACCATTACTATTTACTACAATACTAGAATCACATAAATTAAATTTCCCAGCTCAGCATAACAGCACATACATACTATAATACTATAATCATAGTCAACGGATGAAAAATTGTTAGACGGAGTGGAGAAGTACCTCAGAGTGATCATGATCATAGCGAACAAGAAACCTACAGCGGCATCCTCTTACATCATGTCTTCGCCTTTGAGCATCAAGGACACGAGCATCAAAATAGAGAGCTTGCTCTTTGCCTTCCTGATCCATTCAGAACAGAAGTATTTATTCATGTGAGACAACTCCTCAGGTAAATGAAAGCACTATAGAACAGCGAAATTAAATGAAAATAGATTGGTCCTGTGTTCAACTTTCCATTACAATGCTGTACCCAAACAAGATTAGAAATAACATTATTCCTTATTCAGAACTTTGTCAATAGTCCATAAATTTCTGAGTGTATTTCTTTCTTCAACTCAGTATATTTCTTTCTTTAACTAGCAGTAACCTACATGCACATTTAATTCCAGTTTTTTTTTTCATTTTATAAGTGACTAGAGACAGGTTACAGCCAGTTTCATTTCACAAAAGGCTGTCAAGATGCAGTTTAATCACACAACATTTAGCAAATAATAAACGGTTTCAGGGCATCAATTAATATTAAAAACTAAACTATAGTACTCAAAAGTACAACATTAATTTAAAAAAACCTACACATTTAATTAAGATAGAAATACATATATAGTATTCTACAAAAATCATAAATTGGAAGTAAAAAAGACCATGAATGAGTATATTTCTTGTATTAACAATATAACATGTTTCCACGGTCAAAGTAGTATCAACACAGTCATGAGGCTTTGGCTGTTTACACCTCGATTGAAAAATGGTGGCCTTGTGGCATCACAGTAAAACTCTCGAATGAAATATGATTACCAAGAATATGGAGAAACCGACTTTGGATTTCAATATCCTAACAGGACAAGAAAAAAATGCAGAATAAGAAGTCAACAAGCACAACATTCTTCAGATGTAGATTAACTAAGGAACTAAATTGGAAAACCTGTCAAGCATAGGATACAAATTGCATAATGTTCAAAGGGCTAAAACAAAACTATCCGTTTTATAATTTCAAATGAGAACATAGAGTTCATGTATACAGAAATTCTCAAGTTGTGACATGCTAAGATAGGTTAAGGAAAAAAGTTTAAGATCAGAAAAACCTGAAAGCACAGAATAAGATCCCCAGGAAGCACAGCAACACATTCTGTGGCCTCACATGGAAGAGAACGCTGTCGCACACATTTACGAACATTAATCCATTCATCCTCCTCCGCTCCAAATCCAGAGAAACGAACACGTACTTCCTGAAACACAAAAAATAAACAAGTACAAACCGAATTGGTGTATGGCAAAGGTATTAAACTAGTACCCATCGTAAGAGAAAAATACAACAATACAGAAACATGCGTACATATAATTTTAGAAAAAATGCTCACATATCTACACAGCTACTCGAACTTAAAACAAAAAATCATATTAGTTTACAAATTTCGTTTTACATATAAAAAACACAAAGGTTGGGAAAGATAAATTTTATACAATTCTAGTATCATCCTTTTATATAAGCCCAAAACTAGCAAATACATAAGGTTCGCAAAGTCATGTTAGATGATCGGTACTCTGGTAAAACCATCTTGTAGAAAAAAAAAGAAATGATGGGGTATGGACACTTCTACAAAACATAGTTCAGAGAAGTTGGTTGTCCAACATGTTTCAACACCAACATAGTTCCCAGTAGAAGTGTTAAAACAGCCTATCACAGAATAAGTCACTACATTTCACAATAAAGAATGCAATCCCAGTATAAATAAATGAGAATTGGAATCATTTATAGCTTCAGTGTTAGCAAACTGCTTTCAAAACAGACTGCCAGAAATGTATTTAGTAACATCTATTATATTTAACAAAAAATTTAAGGCCCTTACCGGGTCACCTGTTTCAAATAACCTATGGGACAGAAAGGCAGCAACATCGTACCTGCAACAAAAAAGTTTGAACATGAATGTAAAACTAAAGGTCTTTTAAAAAACATTAAAATTAAAAAAGAGGCACAATTGCGAGAACATAGAGCATAAAACGCTTCATGGACAAAGAAAAATTATTTCAAATCATAGTGGATGAATTCAGAGATGCCTTTGTGATTATGTCATTGAGCCACAAATTGGTCACACAAAAAAAAACAACTTTAGACAAACAGAAATACACTTAAAATCTTGAACCCTTGGCCTTTTTCTAAGCAAGTGGATAACATGCACTGTTTAGGTCATTAGGTTAACGCTTTAAGAACCCCCACCCGCGGCACACGTGAGCATACCCACACATGACAATCAAAAGACACAAAAGTGGAAGGATTAGATATGTATATCTGCATACCATGCACCATCTCTAGCTGACTTAGCTTCAAACTCGACCTGCCCACCCTCCAAAGAATTCTTTCCTGATTTTCAACAACACACAATAATCAGAGGGGGGAAAGGACATGATAAATGATGATCATGATGCATAGCTGGACTGTTACAAAACTTAAATATTCCAAATAACATAACACTACACAATTGGATGCCCTGCAGTTTTGAAGAAAAGGCATGGGCACACCATCTGCATGTCCTGCAGATATCCAAACCAGCTTCAATTACTGAGATTAGAGCGGTGAGTAGCTTTGAGGGCCTCACCAGGAACTACAAATTATGAAGGCCTCAAAAACCCGGCAAAATTAATTTGAGTTGCCAATTTTGCATGAATCGGAAGAAACCCTTCCGCACCATACAAAAACTTTCAGCACCCACACACAATCCCTTGACACCAGTACGGCCGTACACCAACATAAGAGGCACAAGACTCGCGCATAGATTTGGCACTACACTAAAGCATTTCATCATCATAGTCCTAACAAGTATCTATGTAAGTAGAATTACATGCTAACGAAACAGACAGCACACGTTAATATCGAGTTATCAGCATTCAGCAAACACCTGAGGGGGAGCCGGAGAGTGCAGAGGCAGATGGCTGGGCCCTGAAGGAGCCTGCGAGCTGCTCGTCGGCCCCTGCCGGCAGCATCTTCCCCTGCGGTGCCAGCGGGCCCCTGGTGGTCCTGGACCGCTGCGAGTACCTCCGGTTCTGGAACCAATTCCACACCTGCGCCCACCCATAATCCAGCCCAGATCGGAATCAGACGGGGCCTTCTTGTGTCCCAGCAAGGAAAGAAGGGGGAATTGAATTCGAATTCCTCGGATCTTCGTTACCGGAAAAGGGAAAAAGAAAAGAAAAACCCTGCCTGCTTGTACTGGACGGAGATCTTGCCGGCGCGGGCGGCGGAGGCTGTGAACTTGTCGACGAAGGCCTGGATGACGGTGCGGTGCGGGATGGCGTTGTTGAGCTGCTGCAGGTGCGCCTCCATCTCCGCCACCTCCGCCTGCAAGAACCGGAACGCCGGTCCCCCGCTGCTCGGCGGCCGCCCCATCCCGTCCCCCTCTCCTCCGACTCCGACCGCCGCTCCTTCACCGGTGGTGCCGCGGCTACGAGGGAGCGGGAAGAAGATCGATTAGATGGATGGATCGGAGGAGGGCGAAGGGAACAGAAGGGAAGAGTGACGTTACCAGCTCAGGGTTTCGGGCAGGCATCCGATTGCGTCTCTCTCGTGCTGTGTCTGTGGTAATGTCGTGGGCCTACCCTATTTCTTTTTTTAATAAAAAAAATGTATTCTTAGCGTACGTTTAAATCTCTTAACGCTTTCACGTATGCATGTAATCGTACCCTTGATACAATCCCAGATAAATTTATTGGCGAAAACACGCGAGTTCAAACTCGAATCCGGGTGGGCAACTCCCTCAACGGCGAAACTTAGCAACGCAAGCGGCCATGAGGGAATGGAGAATGGGCCCACTTGGTGTATTGGCAAATTGCACTTAGCCATCAGTCTCTACTTGCAATGGTAAAGCAGCCGTAAAGGTCGGGAAATGCAAATCTACGCACACCACAGCATTGGAGCAACGCGGGCAGGCAGTAATTTGATTCGCTGGATTTGAAGAGCTATTTTAGCGTTGCTCGAGCATTGCTGCTCGATAATTTTATTGGACCATGTCATCTAACCTAAAAAAAATTATTTGGTCCGCTGGTATTTTCTTAGTAAGTGTGTTTTAACAAAAAAGTGACAAGTAGCTTGATACGGGGTCGCCCGATCTTCTCGACGTAGGATCTGGATACTCACGTGGATTTGATGAACCGTAGTGATCCCCCGTTGCCAATGCAAGAGTTAGCACTCTATAATTCGCCCAACCACACGTGCTGAACTTCACGACCACCGATGAAGTTCTATCGCTCCCAATTCCCAATGAAAAGGTTGAACAATCTTAATTTGATGAACTCCCAATTCCTCTCAAGTTGGTTTGCCCAACGAAAGAACAAGAGTTTTCTATTATCAAATTCGTTGCCTTACAATGGGGGTTTACCCCTCAATATATAGTCTTAGCCTAAGGCTTTTCAACACAAGATTTTCCATATGGTACTATTCACGCGCACTGTAGCACGCGCATCGCTCATGGCACTTTGTTTATGGGCCTTTATCGCTCACGTGCAATCGTTCATCACGGACCTTTATCGCTCACGCGCAACTTTGCTCATCACGGGCCTTTTATTGTTCACACGCACCGCTCACGAGCTTGTTCACGCGGGGCACTATTCATAGGCCGTTCATTATTCATGCCGTAGACTTGTGCTTCCTTGGATGACGGCCACATATCCTTCATCTCCATCCATCGTTGACTCTTCAAACCTGAGCACAAGTAAAACATTGTTTTTAGGTAGTATACAATTCTTATTAAAATTAATGATATGTTCATTAAGGAACAGGTTCACCTGAGATTGTAGCTTCTTGGCTCGTGCTCTTGTTATTGGTCCAGTTATTGAAGTCTCATTACTAGCTTTGGCGTTACTAGCGATGTCTTTGGCATTACTAGCGATGTCCTCATCATAGCTGAGAACCTCTATTACGTGAGTGTCTCTCGTATTTGTTGAGGGCCAATTTGGTTGGCCTGTAACGAGGCCCGAGCGGTGAAGGAATGTGCGAGGATTGATTTGTACTTCTACAGCATGAGCATTGTAGCGATCCTGAATTGCTGTGGTCTGAATCTTGGTCGGCAATAGTGGTCGGCACGCATTGATTTCTATGAGTTTCTACCGATCCAGTCGGCCAAGTCAGAGTCTGACGAGGATGGCGACCCAGAATCGAATGGTAGCGAGGATGACACACCCCAGGATGCAGGGGTGGTGGTCCGATTGGCCGAATTTGTGTCAACTGATGTATCTTACGTGTCATCCAGACTGGATGATCTTGCAGTGTGATCACTCGTATTGCCACAGAAAGACGAGTCCCAGTGGAGATTTGATGTTGACACCCTGTTAGTTGAGCAGCACTTTCCAAGCAAGGTGACCGTGCGATAAGTTATAACACGGTACACTGTGTTCATCAGTCGTATGTAACGGGTGCACCAGTCCAACCCAGCCCACTACACAGTAAAGTGTGTAGTGGAGGGCTACCCTGGAAAGCTCAGCGCTCACAACGCAAAGGACTATGGTACGGTCTGCACGGGCACAGTGGTGATCGACCATACTTGAGAGCTGAGTGAGCCGCAGCAACAACATCAAAATGTGACTTTTGCATATATAGCAAGTCTCATCAGCCACCTAGTTGTAGAGGATATGTCAATCTCCTCCAAGATGTTGTTGTCAATATGGTTGGTTATCGAGTCAGTTACAGTAAGGTCTGACGAGCAAAGCAAAAGGTGATCGAGTCCACGTATGAATATATGAGGAGACGTAGAACAATATGCCAATGATACTTCACTGGACTATTGAAGCAAACCCCGGTACATACATAAATAAGATGGAAAAAGAATATCTTGGTGGAGGCCCTAACTACCACACACTACCATATGTTCTGGGCATTCTTCTGGGCCATAAAGGGTTTCAAGTTCTTTCATCCAGTGCTCACAATGGATGACACTTTTCTCACCAAGAGGTACAAGAGCACCATTCTCACTGCGATGACAGCCAATGCAAATGACCAGTTTCTTCTGATTGCATTTGCCATCGCAGAGAACGAGAATAAAAATAGTTGGATGTGGTTTCTCGCAAATGTCAAGCAGACGGTTGTGGGAGACCGACCCAATGTATGCTTTATCACAGACCATAAACAAGTGTTGGACCCCAGGCTTTGAATACCCAAATCTCTCGTGTGTATACCGTACTAGTCCCATAATCAGTGGCTAGTACACGCATCCATAACATTGGCATATGCATCCATCCATACATACATATAACTTAAAACAAACATGGTACACAAAGGGCAACCGGCCAAATAAAAGCTCAAATATCAGAAGTACAGAGATAAATAGTGAAAGCATAACATATATATAAACTAAAAGTCCAGCGGTATGCCCATCCAAACCCTCAGGCAATCAATAAAGAATAAGACCTAGAAAAATCCGTCACTAAATCCTCTGCTACCGGGTGCAAAGAGCGCGTCATCCAGCATTAGCTCATTCTCTAACTATGAACAACAATTTAAGCAAGATTGAGTACATTACGTACTCAGCAAGACTTGTAGTGTATCGTAAAATTTATATATATATATGCATGGCTAACAAGGGATGAAACTCTATGCTACATGCTATTTTCAACATTAAGAACGTTTTATTTGCAAAATCAATACATAGTACTTTGCGACAAAAAATTAAAGAGCGGTTAAAATAGATGAAGAACAATAAGTAAGTACTTGATAAATAATAAATTACAACCCTTCTGCAATCACATCTTACTTTCGTCCATAGACATGACACTTAACTCAAATATCAACAACAAAACAATTCCCTCACTTTCCAACATGAACCATTTTAGCAAAAACTGAGACTATACCCAGCAATACTACACTTACCACGCTCATCACCGCGAGCATAGCTATTTAAATAGATTTATATTCTACAAAGGTGCACAACTTATCTAGTTTGTTTGGCATCCGCCGATACCATCGCTCATTGTCCTTTGGTAAACAGTCTAGAATGTGCATATGTGGATATCATGGGGATATGCTCCTGATCTTAGGATGATGTGACAATTGGTAATAGCGTTAAAGGTTTATCGTTTCACATGTTTTCGGCAAAGTTCTTTGGTTGTCGAGGCCATTGGCGGTCGGCCGGCTGATCAAGCGGTCGAGCCGCCGAATCGGGCGGTCGACCGACCTAGAGGACGGTCCGACCGGCCATAACGGCGGTCGGACCGGCCAACTTCAGAAAGTGAGGTTTTGAGCTGGGCCAAAAATAGAGGGTGTAGGCAGAGAAGGGATTCTATTGCACTTGGTCCCATAATTTTTGGAGTCTCCAGTCAAAAGTTCTATTCGTTTGAAAATTCCGGTAGGTTTCGAAATTTCAGGGGTTGAAATCGGCTAAGTCCCAACTGGCGGTCTGACCGGCCAGGGTGGGCGGTCAGACCGGCCATGGCGGCGGTCTGACCGGTTTTCACTTGGATCGTCGTCCTTCATGGCGACGATATTCAGTTGTTAGGTCAAAGTCATGAGTTTCAGTGCATATGTAATGCATGATGCATGTTTTGACTAACATAGGTCAAATTGTGAAGAACTTGTTCCCGGATTCGGTTTACTTGTCTATTGTTGTGCAGGTTTCTTGGTGGTCAACGACGGTCAACGGCGAGGATGACCGGGACTAAGCTTGGAGAGCTGAGGTCCAGAACGATCGATGATGCCAGTATATAATGGTCAACGACAGTCAACGGCGAGGATGACCGGGACTATTGTTGTGTAATCTTACATGTTAGTACTGACAATATGATCTTATATGTTGTGGTCCATTCTATTTTGGTGTATAATGTTAGTAAGCTAGGAATATTAAAATCTAGAAACAATATACGTAATGAGGCAGCATGATAGTGTAGTTCTTTGTTATAACATATTAATGAGCAAAGGAGAAACGTAAAGTAACATGCAAACTTTGGATACGATTATAGATATGGCTAACCGAAGAGGAACATAAAACAATTTTTTCAGTTCACATTTGCAGATAATCATAGCTATCTAGTGTACTATTCTTGGACCTCAAATTTTCTAAAAGATTAGGGGGTATTGACACTGAGAAAAGCTAAAGTTTCTCTACTTATCGTGAGATCGAAGAAGCCTTGTCTGCTGCAAAGGATGAAGCAACAGCACCTAAAACGCAAAGAGAGCAAAGTGGTCATGCCGAATATATATGTAGTGTTCTCTAGACAACAGAAACAACAGCTTGATAGCGTAATCCACTACTCTATAGATCTCATGGCTAGTACAAAGGCAAGTAGCACAAGTAGTTCAAATTCACAATTACTATCTAAATCTAGTTAGGCAAATAACAAAATAACTTTTTAGATTTGCTTATAAAACCAATTCTCATCATCAAAGGAATATACTGAAAGGAAATATATTTTACGACGAAGCCTAGGATAACTAATAAAATTGTAAAATAGGAGAGGCAAAATTCTATATAACATGAAAACACACCTCGGTTCTAAGGTACCGGTCCTCTGCATGTAGCTCCTCTTACACCCATGCGAATACACGAACATGTGACTGAGCAGATGCAATAGGTCTGCACCTTATGTAACATGACATGTGATAGTTTTTAGCATATATGAAATCGGGAAGAAAAAATGATCAAAATCTGTATCATGAATTGAGGAACAAAAAAAAAATCATTTCATAGTTTCAAGAGCATATAGCATGTCCATTGTACTAAAGAAATGACCAAAACCTGCAACATTGGGAAGAACAGAATACGTCTTTGTTGTTCTTATAGATGAAAACGAAAAAAAAATGTAAAAGCACATATGTTCTATGCATGAAAAGCCTCAGACTTGTAGTAGCCTGTGAAAAAGCTTTATACTAATACAATCATACAACATCTAAGGGAACATCACTTTGGTTAAGCTTGCGCATGTACTCACTAAGTTATTATTGGTTCCATGATGATGTTCTGTGGGTTACGACCATATTTGTTACGAAGTAGGTCCGGAAAAGGAACATAAAAACATGCCATTGGATCTCTAAACTAAGATGTTAATGCTAAATAAGATACTTACTTTTACAGCAAATCTGTTCGCACCATCTTTAGATGAAAGAGTTGTCTTTGCACGAATATGGACATATGGCACATTTTCAACATAGGTGAGAGCACAGTAGTTGTTCCCATCACAAATAATGTAATGAAAATGAAAATATGAGAAACTTTTTTTAGGAACTATTCAAGATAATACAGCAAAAGGCAGTAGTTCAGTCACCTCATTGTGAATCTCTAGAAAATAGAACAAAAGAATGGATAAGGCAGTTCAGAATGATTAGCGCATCTATTCTGTCCGATATGATTTACTTCACTAACTGTTAAAAAGGCGTTATGATTCTATTAGATGGGGATTCATAACTTATAAATATCAACATATGAACATAAACATTTAGACAGACTCATGAATTACAAACCTAGCATAAAGAAATCCAAACTCATGTCAGAACTGCAGTACTAATCTACTGATCAGCCTGAGAAAAACATATGCATCTGAATCGAAAAGCACAAAAGCCGAGGTGTGCAATGGCTGCTAGATTGTTTTTCAACAGAAACGCTAACCATATGCATTTCCTTTTAGAGCTCCACCGTACTAAACATGTACATCAAAAAGACAGCAAAAGGAGTAGAAGCGTAAAATAAACAAAAATGATTGAACGTCTGCACCGAAGTATCAGAAAATAGAATAACCACAAAGCGTTCATTCTTCTCATGAGAATTGAGCATATAAACGAATAAAATAAACGCGTTTTCATGAGAACTAAAAGCGTAAAGTTCAAAGACTAATAAGTAATAACAACATGGCAAGACTTTGGACTAATCCTCGTGCATAGTTCTAGATATCTCTCAGTAAAGAAGCGACCAAAGCATACACAAATTTACCATCTCGAATTAGGATGCACAATCGCACGTTTGTTGTACTATCGTTAGCTTGATTCTGATGGCCAAAGGATAGCTCATACATGGTTTTGATGCGATTTCGTTTGACGATCAACGACTCATAAATAAAACAAAGTGCAAACAATAAGCATCCACGCCTAATAAGGCTCCCAAAATTGTATAACTCTAAAATTTACGATGAGTGGTGATCTACTCTATGGCGGTGTGTATTTTTTGGGCTTTCATCAACGAACCACATGGAAAAAATGATAGTGCATTCCCGTGAAAAAGCAGGCTTTATGGCATGGAGATGAGCTTTGTAGGTATGCTTTAACTATAAGATGGAAAGAAGAGAACCGAAGCAAATGTATGTATAAGGAGATCCTCTTTCACAAAAAGGCGTAATTGTTTTCCAAGTGAAAAGGATGGAGTCTGTAATATTGGTGAACTAATTTTTGGTATCAAGATTTCGTTTACTACTAATAAGCAATCACAACATGGCTCTCTTTTTCCTATCTCTTTGTCCCAATTTGAAAGCTATAATTAGAAGCGGACTACCTTCATTAATAAGCTTGTGGGTGCATTTGCGGCTTGAACTATAGTTTCAACTACACGCGATATTCAATAACTATGAAATTTCACCTCTAACAAACTATGAAAGTCCAACCTCAGCATTAATATACTATAGTTCAACACCAACGGATGTAACTCTAGAGAGCGAAATGTAAAAACTCTCACACAACTGCAAAACCACACAAAACTACGAAATCTAGAATGGACGATTGGACTAAATATATTTTGGTAACAATATATCGACCAAGCGAATGGGTCAATATCAAGCAAATGCAATATGAAATAAAGCGTTGAATCCTAGATTTTCTTTGTTAGTATGCTTGAGAACCACAAAAGCACACGAAACCGCCATTGCATTTCACTCAATTGAATATGAGCCGACTAATGGCTAACAGAAGAAAGCAAAATCTTTCAACACATCTACAACGTGAGAAATTATTAAATATATGATTTTTGGTGTGGATTTGGCAATAGGCTCTGCTATATCCAGACACAACTCCATTTACACTTAAGGGTACAAAGATGGACAAATCCTATGTAATTGCCCCTAAGACTTATTCGCGATTCACGAAAAGTGCAAGCGAAGATGCATGTAAACATCTGCCGATTGGCATCTAATTGCCGAGCGGTGTGTGGCGGCAGCTACGGCCGAGGAGGACGGCGAGCGTGAGGAGGCGGCCAGGCGGGAGGAGGGCGGGTCGGGCAGATCTTGAGGAGGAGGCCAGGCGCGGGGCTGGGAGGAGGTGAGCAGCGTGAGGAAGGGGCAAGGCCGCCGCCGACAGAGGCACTCGGCCCTATCTCAGTGGAACCAAGTGGTGAGGATGGGCGCACGGAGACCGCAGGAGTAGATCGATGGCGGATGGAGAGGAGAAGCAGGAGGTGGAGGTGAAGGAGCGAGGAGGAGGAGCGGGAGGAGGAGAAGGCGACCACGCACGACGTAAGGCGGTCGAGCGGGAAGCGTGGATGCAATGGGAAGAGACCAGCGGGAGCAGGCTACTGGACGGAGGAGGAGGAGACGGGAGGCGAGAGGGAAGGAGCAAGGAGGAGGAGAAGGGCGACGCGGTGACGGAGGGAGAGCCGGGGGGAGGGGGACGGGACGTGGAAAGGGGGAGCAGCTGGCCCACGCGGCACGGGGCTCGAGCGAGCGCGACGAGGAGACGGATTTGCCAGGGATAAGAGAAGAGGGAGGGCGCTGGAGGAAGGGACGGCGCCGGAGGGAAGCGTGGGAGGCGGCTGGGAAGAGGCGAGCGGCAGGAGGGCGTGCTAGGCGGAGGGGGAAGAGGTGTGCGGTAGTGACGTGGCCAGCCCGGGAGGGGCCGAATCCACGAGCTTTAGGGCCTGTTTGGTATGGCTCCAACTCCCAGCTTCTTAGTTGGAGTAGGTGGAGCCATGCCAAACGGTCTAGCTTCAACAAAAAATTGAATTTGGAGTTTGAGAATCTGGGCGGTGTAGTGCATTTTTTCGAGGCATGAGAAGGTCGCTCTCGCATGGAGCGATCATCCGATTCTGAAAATACCCTAAAATTAAGATAAAATTACCCACCAAATGCCATCCAATAAAGCCCTCCTCGCCCATCCAATAAAACAAGGGTAGTATAGTCTTTTAACAAAGATCTTTCTCATTCCTGGAGCTGGAGTTAACTTTCTAACCAAACACCTCCGTAGACTACTCCAACTTCTTATAGGAGTAGATCCAAGAGTGAAGCTGGAGTTGGAGCTGTAAAAAATTGGAGCAGAGCCGTACCAAACAGGGCCTTAATATAGGTAAGATGCTGAACAATGTAGCTCCAAGATAGAGAGGGGCAAATGCGACAATTCACAGTTGATTTCGGTGCAATAAAAAACAAAAAAAAATTGGAATACATTCACATCAGCAAATCTCAGCTATTTTTGGGACTTACTAGCAGAGTTAAACATAAATTTTACACGAGATGGGAGTGTGAGGGAGGAGAGTGGGTGGCGGCGGCGACAAAACCTTGGCGAGAGCGGGAGGGAGAAGGAGAATGCGATGTGTGGGACTCTGCAGCGTCGAGGACGAGATGACACGGCGGACGGCGGTGGATCGATGACCAAAGTGACGGCCGTGGCAAGGATGGTTTTGACGACAGCGAGGTCAAAGGCACGCAAATCAAGGGTGACGATGAAGAGCGAGGCGATGATATGTAGATGTGAGGCGGCCACGTTAGGGACGCGTCATGGTGACACGTAGTTTCCGTGCGTGTGAGGTTTTGTTGATTTTTATGTATGTATGGGTGGGATTACGGACTATTTTAGCCCATTCGCAACAAAATTCCAAAAATAGCCTTGATAATTTCAAAATTCCAAAATAGCCCCAGTGGTACTAGTTGTTGCCGTCGGGAAGAAGAATAACTATCTTTGCCGTTCGTGGGCAAAGACTAAATCTTGCTTACGTGGGTAAAAAAAATTATTATTATTATTATTTCAAAAAATTAATTAATAATATTTGTTGGACGATTTTTTAAATATGCAAAATGAGCTCAAACAATTATGAAATTTTTTGAGGAGCCTCCTGGCATAGTTTTTCTGCTTGTGTAATTTTTTTGAAATTTTATGCATTCTTTTTTTTTGCAAAATTCTTTAAAGTCAAATGTTTGTAGGAATTTTCTAATATAGCAAATGAGGTCCAAACATTATGAATTTTTTTCCATACTCCCTACACAGTGGACTTGATTATGTAAATTTTACATAATTTTATATGCTCTGAAATTGTCTCGACAAATTCAGGGTTTAGGTCTCAAAAATTAGGACGAGACGTTTCGGAAATTAGGGTTTCATGATTTCATGTGACTTGAAATGTGCGAAGTTTGGTACGACATGACTACTCTTGGCCGCTATGGTTCTTAATCACATTTCTTCTGTGAAAGTAGAGTACGGAAATTAACTTAACTGAAGGGGCTGAGAACGTTGCGATTACGGAGAAACCCTAAAACATAGCAGAATCGATACCGATGTGAATGGTTATCTCTGGAATTCCACCAGAAAAGGCATACTTTGATGGCTCAGCGGAGACACAGCACCAGAACTACATTGCAGCCCGCGTGCGGACAAAAACACGTTACATGTGGTCACATGGCATGATGGTCGTGGGAGCACTTTACATGTGGTCAAAAGCACGTTACATGTGGTCGCATGCGCGGCCCAGTGCGGAAATGCGGTCACCGACCGGAAAGTGCTCCCACGAGTGCGCCCGCTCTGATTATGGTCGTTGGAGCACTTTCGGTCGGCCGGCCGTACTTCCGCGCAGTGCACCCTTACCAGTGACCACCGAGCTGCGAGAGCAGCTGCGAGGGGCGACCCCATCGGCAGGCCTACGATGGGAACACGTTGGACACGTGCTACCCTAGGGTGGGCTAGGAGAGGCCGAGTGCGTATACCCGAGTTCCATAACCTTTTCGAGACTCTCCATGAGGGCGAGGTCATCCGGTGGCCATGGGCGGCCACGGTTCCTTCACGACACGGCCCCCTCCAGTTATCGTCCCGGTGCAATCTGGGCGAGGCACTCGGATGACGACCTACCACTTGGTCTTCTCACATGGTCGAGCGGTACAATCGCGCGGGTCATGAGGCAATTCGGCCTTTACTAGGAGGTGTCACGCTTGCACGGGCGACCTCTCACTGACAAAGGCTCACCGGTATGTCATTCTTTGGTGTCATTTTGAGGGCATGTTTGAGTAAGATTTTCGACATGTAAATTCAATTGCGGCGAGCGAGGAGAGGCGGAGGAGCGGCGATCGAGGCGAACAGCGACCCAGGCGGCGGCGTGGATTGCGAGGTTACGACGGGCGTGGTCTGGAGTTTCACGGCTCGCCATCGGACGTCTGGCTGCGTACTTGCGGTTGTAAGTTCGCGCACTAGGTGCGAGCTTCTTGGGCGGCACCACGGCGTCGATGGGCGCCATGCGAGACGACGTCGTACTAGCTGGTCCGGACCGTCACCGGGCGGCCCGCCTCGACGAGACGGTAAAACATTATTCGCATAATTCTCGTCCGGCAATACTTTTCGCACTTACTATCGGTTTTCATGCAGTACTACCGCTTGGAGCGTATCTACCATCAGACTACTGAAGCTATAAACTGTGGAAACAGTAACACATTGGATCGTCTCATAGGCGTGATGTGCACGATACGCGAGGACGCAATTTCTACGATTAGATCCGTAACTTGTGGTCGCCACAGCGACGTTCACGCACAACATCATGTACGTGGCGGGCACCCTCCACCACCTTCGCCCTCTGCACCTCCGTCGGCACCGCCCTCATACGCCGTCGCACTCAGAGTCGTCGAGCTCTTGTCGCTTCGGCCTCGACCGCCTCGGGCCACAAGTATGTCATCATCAGCGGTTCTTGTCGTGAGTACCTTTCCATGCACTCATTTGAGCGTATCGACATTACCCTTTGTTCTTGCAGCAGTTGCGAGGGGACAACACTCTGCTGCAACCATCGTCATCACGGAGGGAGGCGCAGGACTGGACTTCCTCGCACGGCGTTCAATCACACCTACGGGGCGCGACGGTGGTTGGCGACACGTCGGAGGGTACACCGTGCGGCACTACGGCTCGAGGCGGCGGGAGGATCCTCGTCAACACAACAGCCTACTCGGTACGTGAGCGTACTTACCCGATTTTCCGTCGCACAAAACCAATGTCTAACTCACCCAGACGCTTCCGCAGAAGAGCACGATGGGTTGACGACATGCTCGAGCCTCACCGGACCGCCACGATGAGATCACCCAGTTCGCCTCCCGCATGAGCCCTACTACGGCCTTGAGACTTACGCCACTCCCGGACGGGTTCACATTCCACGAGGATCAACTCGTCGTCCGACAAGCGACATGACGATGCGCCTAACTAATTTCATGGCGTGTAAAACTTGTTATGTAATGCCATTGTGCATCCCGCCTTTACGATTTATGTAATGTCCCCATGCGTTCTGATTGTGAGATTTATGTACACAAAATATTCTCAAAATATTTAGTACTAACAACAAGCTGTACCTCCGATTTTAACTTACTAAACCTTAAATACATAGCATAATCTTGCCCCACGATACCTCCTCGGCCTGCTACCTCATGAATGAATTTTCTTCAACCAAATTACAATTTACCATGAGCTATATATATGCATGATTTGGTCGCCATTCCACTCACTCTTGATTCCTCTTCTCCTTCCTTCCGGTCTTAAGCAGGATGTCTACGGCTTCATCAAACTTTGAGTGGCGGGCAATTAGAAGCACTACGACAAACACTTGGATTGCCCTCGTTGCAGGGATCCGGTGAATGTGTTCACCTCCCATAAGCCAACGAATCCATCCCGAGTGTTCATGAAGTGTTCGAATCTTACGGTAACTTATGTCTGATCATCCCCAATGAATTTCTTTCCAAACATCATATTTTTTCACTTGCAGTTCCAATTATTTTTACAGAACACAACATGCTGGGTTACGGCTGTAGGTGATGAAGTGTGCGGAGGTTGAGGCATTGCAATGCAAATTGCGACCTTGCAAGAGGACACACGTCGTGTGGTGCATTTAAATCAAGTGCCTCGACCATCGGATCAACCGACGGAAAATAAAGATAATGTTCTTAAAAGACTTGATGAAAGGATGGAAAGGGTTGAGAAATCGCTACAGAAATTAGTTAACATGGCCAGTTTGGTAATTTTTCTACTATTATTTCTTGTTCTTGCTAAGTGGAAGTTCAGTTTTAATAAGATTGTAATATCCACTCTTTATCTATGCATTCCTGCACTACGTGATGTATACCTTTGCGGCGTTGTTGTACTAGTTTGTATCATGTATGCATCTATCTAATTCCGTTGTGAACACTTTGTGTGTGAATTAATCAAACAGTAATTTCTAAATCAGCGCGGAACCAACGCCATCTAATTTGCGGTAAAACGTTCCGCGCGAAAATCTGAACTTCCGCGGTGCAGGAGTTCCGCTCCCAACATGGCGGTAAGAACCACGCTTGTAGAAAATCAGCTAAGTCCCAAAAGGGTGCTCTTTGGAAAAAATATTCCGCGGAATTTTCGGAAGTTTTGCCGAGAGGTAGTTCCGCACTTATATCGTCGGAACTACCGATCATCCTAACAAAGCAGCAGATGGCTTTCAAAACAACTTCAATTGCAAAATAAATTTACGAACTTAAGTGACAACACTTTGCCCGCTTGACTTTTGAGGCCAGAAATAGCAAGACTCTGCGAGTAAGGCGAGACAACAAAGCGCCTCGCCCGACTTTTGAGGCCGAAATGGCAAAGACTCTGCGAGTAAGATGTGACAACACTGCGCCTCGCTTGACACCGGACGAAATGAGCGCACTCTGCGAGTAAGGCGTGACAACACACCGCTGCGCCCGACTTTGAGGCCGAAATGACAACTCTGCGAGTAAGACTTGACAACACACCCTTGCCTCGCGGCTTTTGGACCGAAATGGCGGCCTCTGCGAGTAAGACTTGACAACACTGCGCAAAACCGGGACGAGAGGACTCGCAAAGCAAAAGCGTGACAACACTCTGCCTCCAGAGCTTTTCCTACCAAAATCTGACCTCAAAAAATAGGACATGACTACTCTGCAGAAAGATTAGACAACACTCGCCAACCACGTCATGCCAACCCTCTGGCTTATAAAAGGAGGTGCAAGTCATCTACGAGAGAAAACCACACAACCAAACCAAACACTACACCAGAGCTTGCTTCACCACGCGGGAGGACAACCTCAAGAAGCAATGGGGCGAGATCAGTGATCTAGCAAGGGCTTCAGCGGCGCGGTCGAACAAGCTAGGTTGCTAAGGCGGGTCGGCAAGAAGCGACTTGCGGGATGGTAGCTCTCGCAATGAAGCCCCCCGTAGCAGTAACCCCTGCTAGAACGTTCCAAACGAGCCTTCGCCACAACACCCGCCAGAGGGGGAGACGCCGCCCCTCCGTTGGTGCAGGGACACATGCAAGTTCTTCAAATCCAAGCACCCATTTCGGCCTCGGCATGCGTTACTAGGGTTGTCCTAACTACTCCTCGACTATCCCTACCGCCGTTGGGATACGAGCAGTATCGGCAATGGTAAGGAGTACTTACGATGAATTTATCGTACCAATTCTCTTCAGATGCGCACTAACAATCTCTCCGTCTACTGTAGTCCGGGCCGCTATGTGGCTTCGCATGTGGATCGACCTAGAGATCCACCCACACAACCGATGGCGGCTCGACTTGAGGAGTGGAATGCCGAAAGGGGACGCGAGATCCGGAGGAGGATCGTCGGTGAAGAAACAACGAGCGTATTCGCGGAGACTCAGCCCATCTCGGCGCGCAGCGCAGAGAGCGCGAGGCACGCGAGGAGCGCGCGAAAAGCAGAAATGGCGGCCGAGGCAGGCGGCAGCGAGGAGTATAATCCGAGCTCGCAAGAAAGGGCAAATGGCCGGTCCACGCGATGGGTCGGGCTAGTCCGTAGTAGTCCCCTCCTATTCGCCTTGTTTTAACTATCCCGTAAAGGCATGCGTGCTTACATGGTCAGGAAGCTCGTGTCGCAAATTTAGTAGTAGTAGTAGCGTCCATGGTAAAGTAATTAGCCAGAACCATCATGCCATGTGACCACATGTAGCGTGTTTTGTCGCACGCGGCCGCAATGTAGTTACAGTCTTTGTGCCTCATTGAGCCATCAAAGTATGCCTTTTACGGTGGAATTCGGAGATAACCATTCACATCGGTATCGATTCTCGCTATGTTTTAGGGTTTCTCCGTAATCGCAGCGTTCTCGGCCCTTGATTAAGTTAATTTCCGTACTCGCTTTTCGTACTCTACTTTCACAGAAGAAATATGATCAAGAACCATAGCGGCCAAGAGTAGTCATGTCGTACCAAACTTCGCACATTTCAAGTCACATGAAATCATGAAACCCTAATTTACGAAACGTCTCGTCCTAATTTTTGAGACCTAAACCACAATTTGTCGAGACAATTTGAGCATATAAAATTATGTAAAATTTACACAATCAAGTCCTTTGTGTAGGGAGTATGGAAAAAAAATTCATAATGTTTGGACCTCATTTGCTATATTAGAAAATTCCTACAAATATTAGACTTTAAAGAATTTTGCAGAAAAAAAGAATGCATAAAATTTGAAAAAAATTACACAAGCAGAAAAACTATGCCAGGAGGCTCCTCAAAAAATTTCATAATTGTTTGAGCTCATTTTGTATATTTAAAAAATCGTCCAACAAATATTATTAATTAATTTTTTGAAAAAAATATAAATTTTTTTTGCCCACGTAGAAAGACTACAAAATCTTCTTAGTCCCGACGGCAACTAATCTCTGTGGGGCTATTTTGAAATTTTAAAATTATCGGCTATTTTAAAATTTTTGTTCTTGTGATAAATTTAAAATAGTCCAGAATTCGATAATTTTTTCGTTGTGCGGAGTAAACTCTCTCTTTTATTAGTTATAAGGTAGGATAAGCAAAGAAGAGTGGTAAATTATTTAAAAAAAACTTAAAAGTCAAAAATGCTAAATTGGGGTGATTAGAGTAGCAAATCCTCAATTTTCGATTGGGAAGACTAGCAGAATAATAAGAGACGGGCCCACTATTGTCTCTGCGCAAGGTGAGAAAGATACGGTTTTAACTTCCGCGAAGTGACAGAGAATTAACTTAACAACGTAAAAACCTCTCAAAGCCCTAAAATAAGGCGGCGGCGCGAGCATTCCCCTCCCGTTCCCCCGGCGGCGTCTCCGGCGAGCCAGCCAGGATTTAACCCGTTCATCCTCCAATGGCGACGTTTCCAGCCACGGCAGCCGCAGCTCCTTCCCGGTGCCTCTCCGGCCCCACGCCGCGCGCCTCGCCCCTCGGAGCCCCAGCTCCGTCGCTCTCGTGAAGCCTCCCGGTGACCTCCGGCGAGCCGGCAGTCGCTCCTTTGTCCTCAGCACCAAGGTGAGAGAGCGGGAAATAGTGGATTAGCTATTCGGGGATTAGTCTTGGGAGTTGGAACTGTGTGAAAAAAAGTCGAGGGTTTTGCGCTAGTAGTTTCTCCTATCGAATCCCCTGTTTCTTGTTATGTTGGTAATTCTTCTCTCGTGTGCACTTAGAGTTTCTGTTGTTATGCAGGCAGTTAGTAGCGTGCAAAGCGGCCGTGCTGTGGATGATGGAGGTGATATGTCTTTCACATATAATTTCCAATATTATATATCAATTTTTTTGAGCAACCAAATTGCCATTTTCTGCTAGTAGCTTGTAATTATGTGCAGAGGCACAAATTTGAGAATTTTACAATTTCTTAACTATTTTGCGCCCCCATAATTCTTTGTTATATATTTGTGTAGTGCAAAGACCTTGGAAGCTTAGCGATGCTCGGCTTGTGCTTGAAGACGGTTCTGTGTGGAGGGCAAAGTCTTTTGGCGCTTCGGGGACGCAAGTTGGCGAAGTGGTTTTCAATACATCATTGACAGGGTAAATCTTTGTGCTTCATCTTTTTTACTTCTGCAGTTTCGTGTGTATATTCCTTCTCATGGTTGAGGACTCCTGTCAAGTTGGTATCTGCCCTATGGTATTCTCGTGAGTACCTACTGCCTTTTGTCAGTGCATATTTGATTGTCCGAGATTCTGGTAAATACTGTTCATCTATTGCTTTGTTATTACCACACTGAATGAAAATGAAAGATGATGGTGGAGCGGTGCTTCATGTGGCTGTTGTTGCAGATAAGATAGTATGCTTGGCAATTAGAATCTTCATCTACGTTGAGCAAGCCTTCTGTTGCATTGATTAGGGTTCAGGAAAATGTAAAATGATTTTAGAAAGTACTAAAATATAGGTGAGGAGATGGTATTTCAATCACATCCTACTGTGCCAGGCTAACAAGTGCTTGAGAAGGAGTGTTTTTTTTTGAGGAAACATAACTGATTGTCCTGTTTAGATGCTACCCTTGTTTACACCACCTCAATCATGTAATCTTATACAAGCTTGGGCCGACTTTTTTTACTGTTAGTATCTAGTACTGGGGTTAAAATCATTTCATTTAACTTCTCACCACCATGAAACTATGCAGTACGCACAACAGATTTCTATTTATTTACTCTCCCAAGTCCGAGGACTATAATGTGATTGTGCTACTTCTAATGTTATCAGCTTATGTATGTCCTAATGCTTTGTCTTTCTTGTCTTGTTTTAAATCCTAGTGTTAACTGTTGTAGGATTAGGTCTAAGGAAGTTCTCAAATTCTACACTTCTGCTTTGGTATTGGAAATGTAACTGTTGTATGACACATGAATTCAGGTATCAGGAGATTTTGACTGACCCTAGCTATGCTGGTCAGTTTGTTTTGATGACCAACCCTCATATTGGAAACACTGGTGTTAATCCTGGTATGTAATTTCCACATCCAAGAGATGGCAGCTACTCTATAACGAATTAATGATAATTATATTGGATTTTTTTGTGTAGATGATGAAGAATCCAAACAGTGTTTCCTTGCTGGCTTAATCATACGAAACCTAAGCATATGGTAAGCCTTTCTGTTTGAGATAGGATGAAAGCTTAAGAAAACTTATTGTTTTTACACAACTGTACTCACTTATGTATCGCCAATACATAATACTGGTATGGCGATATTGGTACAGCGACACACAATTTTTTCAAAAATGAGGATATGGTGATGCGGCGAGTATATATGTATTTAAAAATGAGAAAAATATAAAGAGGCTATACGAGCTTAAGACAATGAGATTATTTTGATGGAAAAGTATAAACTATACATTCCTTGCCTCCTTTCCTCCTAACTTGAGCTCCTCATACCGCAGTCCATGTGGCTTGGTGTAGTAGGCGGTGGTGGCACCAGGTTCTAGGAGGAGGGCAGCGAGCCAGCGATTGCAGCGGGAGAGGTGGCAGCAGAGGGAGAAGGGAGGGGAGGTGACGACAGCTTGCTGGAGGAGAATGCGGCGGTGACAAGAGCAGGGGTCAGTGAGCGGCAGCGGCGCGCATGCGAGAGAGAGAGAGCCACACGTGGGAGTACTGTTCACAAGTGCGAATACAATGCATGCACTGTAGCACCACACACTGTTCATGTTGGGCCCCTGAGTGCATTCGTAGTTGGGAAATAGGTATAAGAATAGTTATTTGCTAGTTAGTTGGGTTTACTTTCTTAGAGAAAGTTTCTTAGGGGCCAAAGTCGGGTTGTCCCCTAAAAGGAATAACATGTATCTATTATCAATCAAGCAAGAAAGATTAATTAATCTAGTCTCCCTCCCAAGGTTCTATCATCTCAATCTATAGTCTAATTGCCCACCCCACCAAGTCAACGCCGCATGGCCTTCTTCCTGGCGGTGTTTACCCCGTTATGAACTAAGGTTCGTGAGAGAGAGAGAGAGGGAGGGGGACTCGGTTTAGGGTTGAGAGGAATTGGATTTTTTTTTTTTTTGGCTTTCAAATGAGGTGTTTTGGGCCTGGGAGGATCGGGGGTATCGGAGAAGTATCGGGTTTATTTTTTTATTAATCTTAAAAGATGAAATTCACCGATACTTCCTGATCCTGTATTGGGAAGGTTCGCAGAGGATCGCAGTATCGGGTACGCACAAAGCACCGGTACGATAGTTTTGCGAAGGATTGGTGATTCATATATATGTGATTCATAGATACCCATCTTCTGTTTTTTTCCAGTACTTCCAACTGGAGGTGCACAGAAACACTTGATGACTATTTGACAAAGAGGAACATTATGGGTATATGTAAGTAATAGCATCAGAGAGTGTTCCTTGTACTTTGAATTACTTCATTCACAGAAATTCATCATGGATTTACTTTGTTTGCACTTCACAGATGATGTGGACACACGCTCAATAACACGCCGGTTAAGAGAAGATGGTAGTCTTATTGGTGTCCTAAGTACTGATCAGTCTTGCACAGATGAGGAATTGTTGGAAATGGCCCGAAAGTGGAAAATTGTTGGTATGTTAAGGTTCCTATAAGCAATAATGTTATTGAAGTAATTTTTCTTTTCATTGTTATGGTTATCTGAATAGTATTTTTTCTTCTTCTTTTGGCTATTCTCTTGTCCTTGATCTTATTGAGTGTAATTTATAGGATGTCTTTGGAATAATTTCTTTAAATGTTTATGCACTGATGGTATTGCAACGGTGTAAATTCATATCTGAGACTCATGAAGTTATATACTTCTTTGGAGAAGTGAAGAAATTAGTTTGTTTTTCAATTTGTGATTTGAGCATGCTTATCAAGGCGTCGCTTAAGCGACGCCTAAGCGGTAAGGCGCAACTCAGGGTTGAGGCGTCGCCTTGCCTTGCCGTCGCCCGTCGCCTTGCCGTCGCATGTCGCCGTCCCGTCTCCGACCCGTCCCGTCGCCCGTCTCCAACAACCACAACCAAACCGGATCTGGATCAAAGGGAGAGGAGAGCTAACCTAAGCCGCCGTCTTGCTTCCGTCGTTACAATCGCCGCCACCGTGGTTCTTTGCTTGCCGGCCGTCGTCGTCACTCCTCTTCATCACTGCGTCGCCGTGGTCGCTGCTCTCCGCTCGTCGCCACCACCACGACCGCGAGATCTGGGGCTCCTAGTTGTTGGTGGCGGTGGAAGAGGAGGAGCAAGGAGGAGGTGGCGTTGTGGGAGAGGAGCAGCAGGGAGGCAGTGGCGCGGCTCGGCGTTGAGGGAGGAGGCGGCGTGGCTCGGCGTTGTGGGAGAGGAGCAGCAGGGAGGAGGCGGCACGGCTCGGCGTTGTGGGAGAAGAGCAGCAGGGAAGAGGCGGCGCGCTCGGCCGGGCGTGGGGAAAGAAGGCAGCGGGGCGTGGGGAAAGAAGGCAGTAGGGCGTGGGGAAAGAAGAAGGCAGGCGGGCAGCAGGCAGTCGGATCTTCTGCGGCCTTCTAACCTGCTGCCGTGATATTTTGCGGTCTTCCAGCCTGCTGGCTGCTGGCTTCTGCTTCTAACCTACTGCTCTGCACTGTCGCCTTAGGATGTCTAAGGCATCGCCTCGCCTCACGCCTTACCGCTTAAAAGGTGTGAGGGGGGTGAGTCACCTCGCCTCGCCTTACCGCCTTAATAACCATGGATGTGAGGAATTTTCCTCTACAGTGCCATTTACTTACATCAGAAGTTTGTAACAGATTACCGACTGTTTTCATGCTGCAGAGTGGTCTTTAAATACCATTGTTGCTATTTGTTGCATAACATGAAACTTTGGTGTGCTGTTCTGCAGGTGTTGATTTGATAAGTGATGTTTCATGTGATGCTCCATATGAATGGTTAGACAAGACCGATTCAGAATGGGACTTCAAGAAGCAGCAGTCAAGTGAAAGTTTTCATGTCAGTATCACACGGGTCGTTAGAGATATAAATGTTAAACCTTGTACTTAACATTTTTTTAATTATATAGGTGGTTGCATACGATTTCGGAGTCAAGCATAATATTTTGAGACGCCTGGCATCATACGGATGCAAAATAACTGTTGTTCCAGCAAGTTGGCCTGCTTCGGAGACACTTAATTTGAAGCCTGACGGAGTCCTTTTTAGCAATGGTCCTGGAGATCCAGCTGCAGTTCCATATGCTGTGAAAACAGTACAAGAAATAATAGGGAAGGTCCCTGTATTTGGCATCTGCATGGGCCATCAATTGATCGGGCAGGCACTTGGTGGGAAGACATTTAAAATGAAGTTTGGTCATCACGGAGGAAACCATCCTGTCCGTGACAACAGGACTGGACGTGTGGACATCAGTGCACAGGTTTGTCAGCAATTTGTCTTTTTACATGGTCAGATATTAACTTTGATCCCTTGCATTTTTTATAGGTTATGTTATTTATCCTTGAATAGGCGTTTGGGATTGCTTAATTTACCTTAATATTATATTTGTATCAAAATTAGATTTAAGTCAAAGCCAAGCAACTGGGTTCTTATTTTTGGGCTTAGATTTTTATCTTTGACCCATACCTACATAGACTAAAGAAACTGAAGCTGGTACAGTGGCCTATGGGGCTCAGATTTGTTGATGAGTTTACGGAAACAACTTATAGGACTTATAATGAGCTGTCTTATTTGGCCTATGTCAAGTCTTGTCGAAATTAGCCTAAACGAGCACCAAATATTATTCTCGACCTTATGTATTAGAGCTTAAAGCCTTAAACAACATCTTGAAAGAAAAGTTGAAGCAAATGGGATAGTCGGGGGCTCGGGGCTTACAAGGGCATAAAAATTCAGTCTACTTCTACCCATATTTATCATATTTTAAGTTATTTTATTTGGCTTGTTTGCTATGAGCTCAGTTAGCTAGCTTATAAGGCTGACTAGCCGAGTCAACCGTGCAAAACATTCCGTAAGTCTAAAGGCTGGATGGACTTATTTGCTTGGGCCTTGGGCTAAAAACTACATAAGCCTAACTTTCAGCTTAAGGACACTGATGCAACTTTTATATTTCTAGAGATACTTGGGTTAGTTTGGTTGTTTCATTGCCAATTGTGGTATTACGGTGTTGGATGGGTACTAACGAATTTTCTTAAAGTGCGGTACTAAGTATTTTAATGTTTGGTTTGTTTTACGTACAAGCATTACGCATTGTGAGGCAATCATAGTTGTATCCATTGGTTCACTGCGTTTATATTAGGAAGTTGTTAGCCACGCTATACCGTTGGAATGTATTTCCAACAATATAGCGATTTCACGGAGTTTCATTTGCAAAAAGTGTTACGATGGTTTCAGGTTTGAGTTTGATGTTTCAAAATAGGTTTCAGCGTTTCACGGAAAGTTTGAGAAAGGTTTTAGCCTTTTAGGTTTCGAGGTTGATGATTCAAGTAGGTTTCAGACGTTGAAAGTTTCATGCAAGTTTCAAGAAGGTTTAGAAAATATTTTCAAGTAGGTTTCATTTTCAACATGTTTAAGGAAGTTTCATGAAAATTTTCAACAAGTTTCAGAAAGGTTTGATGGGGCTTCAGTGAAGTTTCACAAAAGTTTAAAAATCGAACAAATTTCAAACACAAATTCATGATTGAGTAGATTTCAACACAATTTCAAACAAATTACACGGATTTCAACCAAAAACCCATAAAAAAATCCCACAACTTCCAGGATGCATGCGACTCCTTGCTGCCATCCGCGGGCGTGCTAGTTCAGCACCATCACTCGCGATGGAGCATGAGCTAGAGCTCGTCGCTAACTGCCTTCACGTGCGGACTTCGTCGTAGGGATCTTGAAAACCTCATCGCCTTTTGAGACGTTAATGGGCAATGCTGGAATGCGGCGTCACTGGGCAATGCCGAGATAAACGAGGAGATGATGAAACTTGAGTTTCATAATTTGAAAACCGCTAAAACTTGATGTTTTCGATTTGAAACCCCTGTTTATCGCCCGGAGCAGCTATCAAAGTTTTATGATGTTTCTTGGAAGTTTGACATTTATGACAAGTTCAATAGCGGTTTCAGGTTTGAAGGGTCGAAGTACCGAGCAGGTTTCACAAAGTTTCAAAATGTTTTCGAAAGTTTCAGTAGGTTTCAAAACTGAAAACTTACAGAAACATGAACTTTCAAGTCTGAAACTTGATTGAAAAAACGAGTTTAGAGTTTCACCCAAGTTTCAAAAATCTCAAACCTCCAAGTTTCAGAGTTCCAACAAAAGTCTGAAAAAATTTGAGGGAGTTTTGAGGAGGTTTCAATGAAGTTTCACAAAAGTTAAGACTAGTTTCAATCATGTACCAAAGACACAATTGCAAAAAAGGAAAAAAAAATTGAGTTTGTACATTCGTCTCTAACACCTTCCATAGAGTCACCTGAGAGACAGCTAGAATCTCGCTTAAGGCAAGGACCCCGGTGGGTGAGCGTGGGCCACATGTTGATGCTCTCGCCGGCAGTTACTCATGGTGCGCCCTGCCGCTCCTGCCTTGTGCCGGAAGTTGCCGGGAAGGCACCTAGGAGCTCACCGACGATGAGGATATTGGCGGCAAGGACACCGGCGGGACACGCCCTGCCGCGCACCGCATGTCCCTATTCCGCCATGGAGGTGCAGACTGCAGGGAGAGGGAGAGAGACCGTAGAAGGGGGGTACTTGATCGCATGTGTCTGGCATATCCCATTGCATTTGGATGGGCTTGGAATAGTATTCCGTTCCAAGTTTGGGTAGCTGTAAAACATACTTGTTATGTTTGTTTGGGGATTGTTGGGAGTACCTCTTTTTCACCATCTATTCAATTTCTTTATCACTCTAATAACTATAAAAGCCATAAAGATCCAAAGCATAAGAATACAACAAAAATCTTGCGTTGAAATCGGAAAACCTCGAGGACAAACCTCACGGCCGGTCTGACCGCCGGCTGGAGGGACAACAACCCGAAGTGATCCCCAAAAGTCCTAACTTTTGATTCTAAGATCTAAATCCTTGAGATTTTAAACATAGCTCATCAAGAAGGTTAGGAACTTATTCCAATCGATGATCAGGACGATCGAAACCAAGGTTCCACGAATTTCTTGGATGAGGTCAAGAAGGCACAAAAACTGAAGAAAGTCAAAACTTGATCTAAAATCTTACTTGTAGGTGAAAGATGATCAAGATGACATTAGATCAGATTCCACATGTCGTAGCGAGGTTAGATCACGAGAAAAGACCCAACCAAAACCCTTGAGCATAAAAATTTGAAAGCATCAAAGAGAAAGCAAGAATAAAATACAACTCATCTTGGGGTCAACTTTGTTTGGATTGATTCGAGAGATTGTAGGTTTACAACCAGGGATTGAAATGAACCAGTGGAATCGTGTGGTGATAACGATTCTGCGGATTCACGGTTTTCGGAGAAAACTTCGGTCAATTTCGTTTAAATTTGCTTAAAATCAACCAAAATTCAAAATTCAAAATTTGAATTTGTAAACTCAGAAAACTACACATGGCGACCTGATTCTGGTAGATTAACCGTCGGATTTCTATCCTTGTTTACAACCATTATACCATGGAGGACAAAAGCTCAATACTTGAACACTCAATCAATCCACCTCTCTTAAACCCTAGCTTCTATCTCTCCACTTTCCCTAAATCACAAATTAGGGTTTCCTTGGCTTGAGTGGATGAGTGCAAATCCTACACCCTTCCTTTTATAATGGAGGCTAGGTCTAGAAAGAAAACCATAACGGGCACTCGTTAAGTCCATACACAAACGGGTCTATACTCACGCACGCTTCTCAAAGCGGATGACGATCCGGATTTCCTGAATCCGTCTCGTTGTGATCTTCATCTTCTCTTGAAGGTCACCAACCTGGTATTTTGGCGAAGATAACAAAATACCCCTTTTCGATCCTTCTCCAAAGGCCGAGTCTAATCAACGTGAAGCAATCCTATGCTTCGCCACGCGTAGGATCATTAATGACTCTTCATATCAGCAAGTCTTTCTCATTTGGCTTCCACTGGAACCACCATGGCACTTGCACCGATTCTCACTTGATGCAACCCGTTGATTCGAACTTCCTGTTTGATCGTTTTTGTCCATTTTGTGCTATGCTTGAGTCCAACCATTTCACCTGGTATCGTCGATCAATATGGACCTCAACACTTCTAGCCTAGTCCCGATCATCCTCGTTGTTGACCGTAGTTGACGCCAAACCACCTGCATAACAATAGACTAAGAAATTGATTCCAGGCACAAGTTCCTCGTATCTTGACTCACGTTAGCCAAAACATGCATCATGTGACACCTATGCATTGAATATCATGCTTTAGCCAATTCCACAATGTTCACCACCTTGCCGGTACATGAACCCCCTCTGGCCAGTCTGAACGCCGCCCTTGGCCGGTCTGATTGCCAGCCGGGCCGGTCTGACTGCTCCTGGAAATTTTCCCAAGGAACGAAAAATGCCCTCTCTAGACATTTCGGAAAAAACTCCATAGTTTCGCCTCGAAACTCCATTTTCCATCAAAACCGGTACTAAGGTTCAAAAAAGAGCTAAGCGCTAATCGGGTAGTGGGCCGACACCTAGCTCCTAGGCAGCCTACTAGCCAAGGTGCAGACGTAGTGCAGAGAACAGGAAAAACAACTCAAAATGAGGAAAAAAATTCACATGATTGTTAATGGGCTTAAAATCCAACCTTTGGCCCATCTCAGCTAACAAGCTGACCAGCCCAACCTGAGCCACCTACTGTCTCCCGAAACCTAACCTAACCTTTCTCCCACTCCCTCTCCCTCTGTCTCGCCGAACGTTGCCGTCGAGATCCGCTGTCTCCCTTGCCTCCACCCCCACCCCAACCCCCGCTTCCACCACCTGCGGTTCGTGGCGCTCCCGCCACCGCGCTACGTCAAACCCTCCTCCCTGCCGCCGCTGCGCCAAACCTGCGACCTTGATTCGGCGGCGGCGAGCTCGATTTGATGGCTGGGATGGCCGAAACCCCTTAGCGCCCACCTCACCGAGCGCCGAACGACGACCTAGAGGCTGCGGCGGCAACAACGACAGTGAGATCTAGCGGCTACAGCTACGACTACAACCTAGCGGCGGCGACGACAACTACGACCTAGCGGGAATGGCGACGGCGATGAAGGTGTCAGCTTCCTTTCCTCTTGCCATCCTATCCCCTTCCTTTCCCTCCTTCCTCTCGTCGCCGCCTCATGCCGCCTTGGACCGACTTCTAGAACCTTGTCTGGTACAAACACACCTCCTAACACTCCCACATAAGTGTTTGATTACATTCCAAAAAATTCCATCTTTTCAAATCCGGTCGGTCTGTCCGCCACTTTTGGTCGGTCTGAAAGCGACGGCGCCACTTCAGGGTCAGTCTGACCGCTTATGACCTAACAAATAGCATTACTCCGCTAAACCGAGTGTTTCTCCCAAACATTTCAATACCATTGTCAATTGTTTAACACACTAAGATTAGAATCATATACACATAATCTCCACAGGGATACTAATACCAAATCAGCGAGATACCAACTAGCACGGATAATAACTAATAATTTACGCCTACAAGCCGATACCATTGTTCAGTGCTGGTATACTGTATTATTTTTGTTATTTGATTAACTGTTGATAGGAGTGTCATTTATTTGTTTTTTTTTCAATTACGAGTGGATCCTCGCATACCAATTCATGTGGTCATCAGTAACTTATAGTAACATTTGATTTCCTATCCAGAACCATAACTATGCTGTGGACCCTCACTCGCTTCCGGAAGGAGTACAAGTAACACACATCAATCTAAATGACCAGAGCTGTGCTGGTCTTCAATTCCCCAAGATGAAGATTATGTCTCTTCAGTACCATCCGGAGTCCTCCCCAGGGCCCCACGATTCAGATCTAGGTACATTCCTTCGCTGAATACACACACCTTCAAAATTTCGTAGAGACCAGTTGTAGTTTTATGTGGTTAAAGAATCGATATGATTAATGAAGCACAACTAATTGGTTTTATTATTTTGTTTTGGGATGCTGTAGCTTTTGGTGAATTTATAGAGCTGATGAAGGATAGCAGATTATGAGTACAAGAAAGGTTCGATGCTTGCTGAGCATCATGAGTTGAAACTTATCATCGGCTTGTTGGACCAAAGCAGTAAGCTATGAAGAATGTTTTATATTTCTACTTCATGTCTCCTATGGGTCAGCACACCCAACCTATCTAAGTACTGGTATTGTGGTATTTGATAGAGATTCAAGAATAAAATCTTTTGAGCTGCTGTAATGATTCAGTTGAAAAACAACTATGTGCCCGTTCATTATATTAGACTAATATAAGATCATGCCTCGCAAAAATAACGTATTTTTTATTCCTTTGTTCGACTTATAATTAGTCAAGAAATTTGTATATTAATTATGCCCTCTTTAAGTAGGCACGTACTTTGTACAATTGGATTTCTGTCTATCAGAAATATGTACGTTTATTGGGAAATGATAATATGCGTACGTCCGGACGGAGGGATAAAAATCTGACGCGCCTAGGCCCACCTGTCTTTTTCACCAGACGCTTCCCATCTTTTCGAGCAGTTTCTAACCGTTTCGTACACACTACTCACTAATACCCCACCATCCTCTCCTGTGGCTCTGCTCGATACACACCCCCACATCAAAGTTTCACACGTCTCGACACACGAGCCTTCTTCGAAGCAAGATCGACACCATGGGATTCCCGTTAGGTACTCGGAGCCGCTCCTCCCGCGGGTACTCCTCGGCCACCTCCGCCCCTTCCTCCTCTAGGCCTCCTACATCGTTGGAATTGACGACCTCATCGACCTCGGCGGCAACCTAACGGTGGCAACGACACAGGAGCTGCAAGGGCATGTGCACGGGACGGCCTCGTGCAGCACTGTCGGCCTGAGTTCCGGGCGCTACCGGCGATGGCCATCGAGGAGATTGCTTTCGTCTTTGTGGTTTGACGAGTGGTGGTGTCTGTATTTGGCGTGTCGCGGGGACAGCGACTACTCGGTATGCCTGTATGGTTCCGACTTGGGTTCATTGTGTTGGTTCTTGATTTATCCCGGTTGGAAAAAAAATGTCGCTGTCGTTGAAAAAATATTATGACTATCAGAAAAGAATGTTGCATACTGTTATTTGAGATATTGCGGTCCGTTGAAAAAAATATTGCGACCTGTTGAAAAAAAATGTTGCATACTGTTTTTTGAGATGCTGCGGCCCGTTGAAAAAAAAAATATTGCACCCCGTTATAAAAAATATTGCATCTGTAGAAAAAAATATTGCATACTGTTTACGGTGATCTAGTAAAAAAAATTCAACGCATTTTTTCCCAGTTGCTAATGTTTTATTTGTGTGATTTTGAGATAATGTTGCATCTGAATTTTTCGTATGTTGCAAACAAATGAAAAATAATGTTACACTGTTTTTTGCATGTGTTGCATTGGACCATACGGTAAGAAGTCTCCCACCGTACGTCCGACCTGTAGTCACATCTCTTTTTTTTATGCATTCGGATGATTATTTGTTGCAATTCGTTGTTTATTGTTTGCATCTATCTTCTGAAGGAGATCCGACGGTTCACTTGCCCTCCACAAGAGACGATTCCAAGACCACACCGATTCCAAGACCGCACCGGCGTCTGATCCAAATGCCCGGATCGGATGTCCGGCCGTTAGTCCCATCCATGTTTATTTCAGTGCCAATGATTTAAAAATGAGATATTGAAATTCGGAACTTGTTATTAATTAGTATTTGTAAGAGTTACCCTCCATAGAAAATAAGTGTTCTATAATTTGTGCAATCAAACTATTTTAACATTGACAAGCGGTATCTCAATGAATATTCATATCGTTCATTGAAAATAATATGGGTATATTTTTGTTGAGAAATATTTTCTTTATATCATAATTTTAGGAAAAATTGGAAAATGACGGGTTTAGTACTTTATTACCAGCCAAAGATCGCCCTATTCCCTTTTCGCCATTTTGTCCAACCTGTGGAAATTTGGACTCTTTTGGCCGTATGACGCACGAAAATTCTCCATTTAGCCCTCTTATACGCGAATTTTCCATTTTAGCCCCCTCTCGCCACCTGCTGCCGTCGAGGGTGGCGTGACGACTTCTTGCCGTCCCCACGGCGGCGGTGTCTATTGCCGTCCCCACGACAAGCGGTGAGTCTTCCGTGGGGATCGCCACATGCAGCGGCAGTGGCGAATCCTTTTTTTAAATTGAAAAATGTAATATTTGTTCGAGAATTTTTTAAATGTAATATATGAGCTCAAAAAATTATGAAATTTTTTATGGAGTCTCCTGGCATAGTGTGGTTAGTTGTGTAATTTTTTGAAATTTTATCAATTTTTTAATGCATAAGTCTTTGAAGTCAAAATTTTGTATGAATTTTCTAATATAGAAAGCGAGGTCCGAACATTATGAAATTTTTTGTCGGACTCCTACATAGAGGACTTGATTGTGTAAAATTTATGTTATTTTATATGCTCGAGATTATCTCGACAAATTCGTGGTCTAGGTGTGGAAATTATGAGGAGGCGTTTGAAATTAGGGTTTTTGATTTCATGTGACTCGAAATGTGTGAAGTTTATTACCACATGAGTACTCTTAGCGCTATGATTCTTGATCATATTTTGAAGATGCCAAGAACCGAACTAAAGGGTGAGAACGTTGTGATTCTGAAGATACCTTAAAACATAGAAGAATCAATGTCGATGTGAATAATTATTTCTGGAATTGCAGGAGAAGAGGCATATTTGCAATATAGTATTATTTTGTTGGCTCAGCGGAGGCCCAAAATCAGAATTGTATTGCACTCCGCGGACAGAAGCACGTTCCATGTGGTCACATGGCATGTTGGTTCGGCTAATTGGTTTAGTTACATACGCTACTAGTACGGTACATTGCGACACAAGCCTCCGGGCCATGTAAGTACGCATGCCTTTAGGAGATAGTAAAAAATATAGCTAGCAGAAGGGGGAGTACTACAGAATGGCCCGACCTACTGTGTGGACCGGGGCCATTTGCCCTTCCTCCCGAGCTCGGCGTTGTACTCCTCGCCGGCCGCCCTTGCCTCGGCCGCCATTTCCCATTTTTTTCACGGTCCTGCTCGCGTGCCTCGCGCTCCCTGCGCCTGCACGCCTCGAGGTGGGCCTGCGTCTCCCGGCGGATACGCTCGTTGCGCTCTTCAATCCGACGATCCTCCTCCCGGATCTTGCGTCCCCTTTCGGCATTCCACTCCTCGAAGTCGAGCTGCCACTGGTCGTGTGGATGTATATCTAGGTCGATCCATCGCGGAAGCCACACGAGGCTCGGGGACTACGGGTGAGCGGGAGGCGTAAGTGCGCGATTCGAAAGAGAGTTGGTACATGAACTTACTGTAAGTACTCCTTACCGGCTGCCGATAGGTTCTCGTATCCCAACGACGGTCGGGATAGTCAGAGGAGTAGTTGGGACAACCCCAGTAGCGCATGCCGAGGCTCAGTCGGTGCTTGGATTTGAAGAACTTGCATGTGTCCTCGCAAGCAGAGGGCGGCGTCTCCCCTCTGGCGGGTGTTGCGGCGAATGCTCGGTTGGGACGTTCGGCGAGGGTTGTCGCTACGGGGCTTCATTGCGAAGAGCTTCCATCTGCACGCATTGCTCTTGCGGCCCCGAGCCGCGACATCCCTAGCTTGTTCGGCCGTCGCCGTAGAAGCCCGAGCTAACTCGCGGATCTCGTCCCATTGCTACGCCTCTTGTCCATCCTAGCGTGGCGAAGCAAGCTCGTGTAGCATGACGTGGTTGGGTTTGGTTGTGTAGTTCATGTCTTTCACCTTGTTTTATAGGCCACATGGTTGGCTTGGTGTGGTTAAGTTGGCGTGAGTGGCCGGCGTGGCGAGGTGTTGTCGCGTCTGCTGCGAGTGGGGTCATTTCGGCTGAAAAGGCGGGGCGGCGGGGTGTTGTCGCGTCTGCTGCGAGTGTGGTCATTCGGTCCGAAAAGGCGGCAAGGCATGGTGTTGTCGCGTCCTGCTTTGCAGAGTGTGGTCATTTCGGTCTGAAAAGCTGGCGAGGTAGGGTCTTGTCGCGTCATGTTTGGCATAGCGCGGTCATTTCGCTCTGAAAAGCTGGCGAGGCAGGGTGTTGTCGCGTCCTGTTTGGCATAGTGCGTTCATTTCGGTCTGAAAAGCTGGCGAGGCAGGGTGTTGTCGCGTCTTGCTTTGCAGAGTGTGGTCATTTCGGTCTGAAAAGCTGGCGAGGCAGTGATGCGGGGTGCCCGATCTTCTCGACGTAGGACCTCTTGATAACTTGTGTATCCTGACGAACCACCAGCTGATCCCCCGCGCCAATGCACGGACTTGCAACTCTATGGAAATTCGCCCAAACACACACTTGATTGGATCCTCGCTGACCACAAGCGAAGATCGTCGAACCCTCAATTCCCAGCGGAAAAGCAAGAACGACCCCTTATTCTCAATGCCCAATTCTCTCTGTTTTGGCTTTAAGCACAACAGGAGAATCAAGCAAAAGCTTTGAAATTATATTAAACGTGGTTTGAGGTTACAATGGGGGTCTACCCCTCTATATATAGTGCTCCTACTCCTCCTCATGGCTGGCCAAGAGGCCCTACTCCTATTCTAATTCGGATTTGGAGTCCTACTCCAATTCCGATACATTCCAAAACAGAAAAGGAAACTCTGATTTTACAACCGTCATATTGTTTCGGTCATATCTTTTGATATAGGACGAATTTCAGAGTGAGGGAGGATCCGTTGGATCGGGCTTGAAGTTAGCTTTCCAACAAGCCCAAAAACACTTAAATCCGACTTCGTATGAGAAAGTTATGGCCTTTTTACTCCGGACTGTCCTGCTGATTCCGAATCCGAATTTGAGGCTGATTCCGAATCCGAATTGAATTCTGAGTTGATTCGAATTTGAATTTGGTTGGGCTTGTGGAAGTTTCGAATTTGACTTGGATTCTTGGGCTTCTCTCCTTGCTTGTCTCCCACGAGCTTCTCCTCCATTGTGACGGCCTTTCTTCAAGAACAGCCTCATATCCTTCATCTCCGTTCATTATTGAATCTTCCAATCTGAGCATAAGCAAAATACTAGTTTTAGGTAGTATGAAATTCTCAACTAATTTAAAAGGAAATTCAGTGAGCAGATTCACTGTTGGATAAGCTTCTCTTGTTTTCAACTCTCTTAGCAAGCTCATGTTGTTACGAGGTATTTAATGAATTGAAAATATTATATGAAACAACATAGCTAAGGATGTCGCATCATCCTCCTTTCTTCAAAAAAGCCGTCCTCGGCTTTTGATAACTGAAAATGTGCTAGGCGAAGAAAACAATGTATATGCATGGTATATGTATTTATCATCCAAACAAGTTCCGTGTAGCGCATGATGATTTGCGAACATGTATTAAACAAAGAGAACAACGTATATCGTGATATATGTATGAATCAATTGTTGTGTTATTCGCGTTGTTTTGTACAATCGATAGCTCGAATCACATTTCAAATTGCACAATGACTCATATGATAAAATTTCACCTTCCCAATACCAAAGTCAAGTAAAGTGGGTGAAAACCAATTGATACCATTCCATAATTCAAGCTGCGCTACTATGATTAGTTATACATTCAAGAGATAAATAAGTTGGCATCATGTTGCATTCTAAACAATAGACACTTGTATTTAAACCCATCTTAAAGATATCATGACATTGCTTAATAGATGGTTTGCGCAAAACATGTGATTGTAAATCAACAAGATTATCATAGGTAATGTATATTTGATAAACTTGAAACATGTTGTCTACACCAACATCACCAATCAAATTGAATTTATATATGTGTATGTAGCTATTTACTAGTGATCTTAAGTGTGAAATTTCAAGAACCTTCTTAATCACACTAGATACATGTTTAGGACTATCGAATATGATATAACACAAAGAATTATTAATGTGTATTCTACTAAGAACTTCTTTTTGAGTAATCAATTTCACATTATGCAAATTAAGCATATCAAATTTAGAACGTGGAATCATCAAATGAATAATGGAGTTCTCAGTTTTACGCACCTTGTTTTCATAAACGACCAATTCAGTAGAAATAGTGTTACCTTGATCTTCAGGTATTCCCTCTCCATCTATGGTTAGCTCTTTATCTTTCTCTTCCAATGGTGAGGGCTCTTGAATCTCCAACTCCTTATTTGCTTGGTCCACCTGCAGAATGTGGGATACAACACTAGAAATAGAGGGTAAGTTGTTAGGTTCAAAAATAATCTTACTTGTCCTATCATCTATCTCTCTCTTTTCTTTTGGTGTATCTCTCACACTCTCAATTGGGATGCTCTCAATCTCGCGTATGGTGGAATCACACAGCTCACTCTTTTTATCACTCTCACTCAATTTGGCTATGTGGCTCTCATTCTCACATGGGTTTTGATACATCTCATCCTTGTAAGACTGTGGGCCAACAATGGCACAACTACCACCAACCACGACCTCCTCACGTGTTGCGGGTTGTGACGGGGCAGCACTACTCATCACCTCGGTCGAAGAAAAATTCACATGCTCGATCTTCTTCTCAAGTGACACACCAGTGGATGAATTAAAACTAAAGAGCCGGCGCAGATTTAATTGATGTGCTTGCACGTGTTTAAGTCTCTTTTCTACCTTCATAGCATATTTCACAAGATCTTGTAGACTACGAAAATATTCATCTTGAAGTGCAGCAACGATCTGATAATTCAAGCCTGCTTTGAAGTATGTCTTTTCTTGATATGGACTAGTGATATTGTCACGGCGCATTGCATGATTCAACTCAATATAGTAATCTTTGACAACTTTGCATCCTTGTTTAATGCTCTCCACGTGTCGTAGTAGTTCCCGCTCATAATAGGATGGAACAAATTCTCTTCTCATGATGCTTTTTAAACAGACCCAAGATGTAATAAATCGTTTTCCACCTAGTTGTTGCCACCAACTAAAGGCATAGTCCGTAAAAAACAAAGTGGCCACTCTCACTTCCTTGGCTTCTGATTCGAACTTATGGGATTCAAGCTCGAACTCCATGTCTTGTACCCACTCAAGATACTCCTCTGGATCATTACTACCATAGAAGGGAAGATCATTATACTCAACATACGCCATTGTTAGCGACAAAGCAAAGAATATGTATGTAGGTGTATGTGTATATGTAGAGGTCACTCAACTCACAATCCTAACAAGGTGAAGTTTCTTTACCGTTTAGAAGGAATTAAGATCAACAATACTTACACTTGAGCGGCGGGAACCACAAGGTGATGTGTGGCGAATTTCTAGAGCAAGTCAAAGCATGACAACGGGTGTTTTGTGGAGCTTGGTATGGATACCGACTTAATTTGAAAATTCAAGGTATTGTAAGGCTAAGTAAATATCCAAACTAGAATTCAATGCCTAGTTGCCGATCACAAAGATATAAGTGAAAATCAAAGCAACTCACACGCAAAGATATTGGAACTTAGTGCAATCAAGGAATGAGCTATGTAACATATAAGTGAAGAACAAAATAGCTCGTATTGCACAAGTTATAGAAAGACGCTAGCTAGTTGCAAAAATAAAACTAGGGCACAAGATTGCACAAAATATTGATATTCTAACAATTGAATCAAGAATGAGTGGGGATTTTCGCTCAAGTTTATGGTTGACTATCGCTTCCTTTTCCTTTTCTCTTTTCTCTTTTCTCTTTTCTTTTCTCTTCTTTCTTTTTTTCTTCTCTTTTCCTTCTTTTTTTGAACTATTGCCAAAATTCTTGTTCTACCAAAATGAGCAAAATTATATCCCACCTTTTGATCTTTGAACAATTGCAAGAACACAAATATTAATATCGACCCTAAGCAACGATTTAGCTAGTCTTCAATAGGTTCAAAGTATTCGCAAATGATTGAAAGGTTCACAAAGGATAAATTGGTTACTCACTTTTTTTGGTGTCTTTTATAGACACGACTAAAAAAATCAAACTAGGCTCAAATAAAAGCAAGCAAAAGAATTCAAGATCAACAAACTAAACTTGATTCTAATGGACAAAAACTTAACAAAACTCACTAGAATAACAAATTAAATACTACTATTTGAAAGAATTTTTTTGTATGGCTTTTTTGTGTATAGGGAAAAAATTTAGATAAGCTGGATAAAGATCCTACCGAGTCAGCGGAGCTCTGATACCACCTGATGCGGGGTGCCCGATCTTCTCGACGTAGGACCTCTTGATAACTTGTGTATCTGACGAACCACCGGTGATCCCCGCGCCAATGCACGGACTTGCAATTCTATGGAAATTCGCCCAAACACACACTTGATTGGATCTTCGCGACCACAAGCGAAGATCGTCGAACCCTCAATTCCCAGTGGAAAAGCAAAAACGACCCCTTATTCTCAATGCCCAATTCTCTGCTTTTGGCTTTAAGCACAACAGAGAATCAAGCAAAAGCTTTGAAATTATATTAAGCGTGGTGCGAGGTTACAATGGGGTCTACCCTCTATATATAGTGCTCCTACTCCTCCTCATGGCTGGCCAAGAGGCCCTACTCCTATTCTAATTCGGATTTGGAGTCCTACTCCAATTCGATACATTCAAAACAGAAAAGGAAACTCTGATTTTACAACCGTCATATTGTTTCAGTCATATCTTTTGATACAGGACGAATTTCAGAGTGAGGAGGATCCGTTGGATCGGGCTTGAAGTTAGCTTTCCAACAAGCCCAAAAACACTCAAATCCGACTTCGTATGAGAAAGTTATGGCCTTTTACTCCGGACTGTCCTGCTGATTCCGAATCCGAATTTGAGGCTGATTCCGAATCCGAATTGAATTCTGAGTTGATTCGAATTTGAATTTGGTTGGGCTTGTGGAAGTTTCGAATTTGACTTGGATTCTTGGGCTTCTCTCCCCTTGCTTGTCTCCCACGAGCTTCTCCTCCATTGTGACGGCCTTTCTTCAAGAACAGCCTCATATCCTTCATCTCCGTTCATTATTGAATCTTCCAATCTGAGCATAAGCAAAATACTAGTTTTAGGTAGTATGAAATTCTCAACTAATTTTAAAGGAAATTCAGTGAACAGATTCACCTGTTGGATAAGCTTCTCTTGTTTTTCAACTCTCTTAGCAAGCTCATGTTGTTCTGAGGTATTTAATGAATTGAAAATATTATATGAAACAACATAGCTAAGGATGTCCGCATCAGGCAGGGTGTTGTCGCGTCCTGCTTTGTAGAGTGTGGTCATTTCGGTCTGAAAAGCTGCCGAGGCAGGGTCTTGTCGCGTCATGTTTGGCATAGCGCGGTCATTTTGCTCTGAAAAGCTGGCGAGGTAGGGTGTTGTCGCGTCCTGCTTTGCGTAGTGCAGTCATTTCGGTCAGAACAGCTGGCGAGGGAGAGTGTTGTCGCGTCCTGCTTTGTAGAGTGTTTGATTAATGCGCACACAAAGTATTCATACCGGACCTTGTGGGATCAGGTCTGTCAGCGAAGGCGGCATTGCGTTATGTGCATGCTGTTCGATAAATTAAAGTCGCGAGTACAAATGTCGTTTATCTTGAATATTTGGAGAACATTTTGTGTACAAAAATAGACGATAACGTCATGCACATGGATATTACATAAATGCACAATGACATTACATAACACGTTTTTCACGGCCATGACATTAGCTAGGGTGCATCGTCGTGTCGCCTGCTCGGACGGCGTAGTTGATCCTCAGGGAAGGTGAATCTGTCCGGGGAGTGGCGCATGTCTCGCAGGCCGTAGTACGGGTGCTGCCTGGGAGGCGAAGCTGCGGTGATGTCAGCGTGGGGGTCCGGCTCAGGCCTCAGCATCTCGTCTAGCCACTGGTGCTCCTCCTGCAGGGAATGGTACTCGGTGAGTTAGTCCTTGTTTTTTGCGCAGAGAAAATAGTTGTAACTACGTTAACGCTTACGGCGGGTTGTTGTCTTGAGGAGGATCCTCTGGCGATCGAGTTGTAGTCTTTCGCGTTGTACCCTCCATACGTGTCGGCGAACCACGGTCGCGGTCCATAGTCGGATGAGCGCCGTGCGTCAGCGAGCCCAACCACTCGTCGCTGGCTGGGAGTCGGTCGATGTCTGCGATCGAAACCGTTGCCCCGGCGAGGAAGTCGTGTGCTGCGCCTCCCTCTGTGATGACGATGGTTGCATCAGACTGCTGTCCCCTCGTAGTAGCTGCTAGAAGAAAGGTTAATGTCAGATACCTCTGAAAATGAGTGCATGGAAAGGTATTGACAACGAGAGATGACATACACGTGGTTCCGGCGGGTCGGGGCCGACCGGCCGTAGCTCGGACGGCTCACGGAGTGAGGCAGGCGTGCGGAGGGTGGTGCCGAGGAGGTGCCGAGGCGGAGGGTGGAGGTACCCTCCGCGTCCGCGATCTTGTCGCGTGCGGCGGTGTGGCGACCACAAGTCATGGCTCTAATCGCAGCCCCTCGCGTCGTCGGTCATGCCACGCACGGCGGCTAGGAGCCGATCGAAGGTGTTCTGTTTCCACGCCGTAGAATTTCAGCACCCTCGCCATATCGATCCATGCGGTAATCTTGCAAGAAAACACGGATAAGTCGCGGCGTGTTGCTGAAGGAAATTGCTTGAAGAATGGGTTACCGCCTCGTCGTCGCGTCGCGGTGTGGGTCGGGCGGCTAATCGATGTCCTCCGCATGCCGACCATCAACGCTCGTGGCCCGATGAAGTCGCGCTGGTGCGTGGAATGTACCACCGCAAGTCTGAAGCGTCGTCACGGATGGAGTAGATCGTGCCTCGTGCGCAAGACGTCGTCGCCACCCTCTTGCTCCACAGCTCCGTCCACGGCAGCTGTGTCTGCCTCCAGTCGTCGCTCTTGCGCCCTTTCTTCGTTTGCCTGCAAATGAATCTTAATGTCAGAACATGTAAAGCGGGCATACGAGATAAAATGATATCAAAAAGGACATCTGGTGGGCCTTGACTGCGATAGATCGTCCCCCGGCGGTGGCACTCTTTGATACAGGCGAAGCGTCTCATGACCCGTTGTGGATTATGCGGCTCGACCATGTGCGAAGACCGGTGGCGGTCGTCATCCAAAGTGGATCGTCCTCGATTGCCCGTGTCGATAATCCGTAGGGGGCCGTGTGCGCAAGGAACTATCCACATCCATGGCGCCGGATGATCTCGGTCTCGTGCCGAGTCTCTAGAGGTTATGGAACTCTGCGTACGCACGCCTCGGTCTCTCCCTGGCCCACCCTAGGGTACCACGTGTCCAACGTGTTCCCATTGTAGGCCCGTCGTGGGGGTCGTCGCCGAGAGCATTGCCGTAATGCTGGACGGTCAACGGGTACGGGTGCACCGTGTTGCGGAAATAAGGACGGCCAACTGGAAAGTGCTCCCATGACCACAACTGTACCAGGGTGTAGCAAACCGCCAGGACTGGCTCCACGCCCGTACTGCGCTGAGTGGCATCGCATAACCCTCGGTAAGTGGCGCAGAGCACCGCGGAAGCCCAATCGCTGCGGAACCTCGTCGGCGGCGTCGCGAGGACTCGCGGATGGATATAGTCGGGTACCGCGATCTCCGTGTCGTAGGGAACAAGATCCATCGAGCGAGAGCGAAGGTGCGCGACGAGGTGTGTCTGACCGCCTCATTGTCGCATCCACAGGCGATCATGAACTCCGTAGCGAGGAATGTGGGATCTGGGACACGTTTGCGAGGAATCGGGAGGTGAATCATCGGCCAAGCGCACCTTCGATCGCCCTCGGAGGTGGCACTCTTTGGAAGGCCATGCCGGCAGACACTGTAAGCATTGCTACATCCTCGAGTAATGGTCATCTCCCCACCGGAAGTGGAATGTATGAGTCTCGGTCTCCACCGATCCAAGCGTAGAAAGTAGTGCGCGTCAAGCGCAAGCAGCGTGCGGGATGTCAACATGCGGGCGAGGCGGGAGGCGGTGTCCGCGGCCGCGGGACGTCTGCTCGTCAAGGGCCACCTCTCCACGAGGCGCTCGGGACCCGAGCTCGGAGGGCCGCCTCCGTGGACCACGCCCGACAGCAGTGCCCCCATCCAGCGTGGGTCGGCGGCTCGTCTGCGTCGTCAAGCTGGAGCTGCGCCATCTCCTGCAGATACCATAAAATATGTTAGTGCGTACTTAAAACATATCGTGTGCCACAATAAAACAAGGCAAAACATATGACAAAAAAAACAACCACACATGAGCATAACGAGTTAACAAAAGACCAAGAAGACTTAACATTCCGTCAGTAAATAAAGACACATATTAACAAAGCAACACTACGATTGCACTACGACATAACATTCCGTCCCATCGAAGGAATTACAATAAACAAGCGACATCACGACTTAGTAATTATATCTTTCGTTACGGTGCTTTGCTTGCAAGGTGCATTTGGACGACCGCGATGGAGTGCCCTCTTGTCTTGCAAGTCTACAGCGGGGCGGCGAACCCGTTGCCGCTACTGGTTGTCGTCCATGTCGTTCGGATGCGTCGTGGTGGCGTCTTCCACGGCGGGGTGTTTGGTCGGACGTTCGGCACCCACTTCACTGCCGGCGGAGGTCTCGTAGTGTGTGTCGGCCCGTCTGAATGAAACTTCGGCACCCCAAGTGGCAAAGAGGTGGTGGATATCGTAGTACTCGGAGATGTAACGCTCGAAGATTGCCGCCACGCGCGCGCGCCAGCGTACACATGGGAGCATGGTTTGTGCGCGAAGCTGCGGTTTGTTGCGGTGCGGCGCTTCTTCACCGATCGTGCGGACACGCCTTACGATCCCCTCTAGCGTGGCCCATAGCGTACTTCTCCTTAGCCGGATCTCGAACTTCGCTGGCGCCATCCATAGTGCGAGTCACGTCGCGATCGCGCCTTGCGATCTTTTTCTCCATGTAGGCATGCATTACCTCGAGAATTGTTTACCATCCTCCGGATGCTTCTAGGCCATCATGGCTCGTTAGCGAAGTATCGATGGTGCGGTTCCACTCTCCTCCACGATCACCGTGATCGGCAGGAACGCGCACACCCTTGAGACACCGTTGTACACCTCAGACATGTTGGTCGTCATGATCCGTACCTCGCACCATCGGTGTCGTGCGGCGAGAACCATTTCTCCGGTCGGTAGCGTGCGAGTTAACCCTTGTGTGAACTCCCCAACTCTCGCGGACCCTCCGGTAGATGCCCTGCCTCGGCATTCGCCGAGTCCCTTACATGCTTAGCGGTATCCTCATCAGTGTCTCCACACTGCTTTGAACTTTCTCCTTTGGTTACGCATGCGAGCTTCTTGAACATTTTCATGAGGTCCTTGCTCGAAACCTTGTGTGGAAGTTGGCGCGAGATGCCTCATGCACCGGCGGCTCCTTACATCGTTCCCTTTGGGCGGCGTTGCGTCCGCTTTGGATCGTGCTCAGCGCGGACATCAAGCCAGCATTGCGGTCGAGATGACACACACACAGTCGATCTTGTACTACCGTGCGCTTCACATTACAGGAACCACAACCCGACTATCCGTGTTCTCGCTCTCAACAATTACGAAGGCCACGGGGACTAGCTGGTCGTTCGCATCGGCTGCAACGGCGGTGAGGATGGTACCCTTGTACTTCCCACATAGGAAGGTGCCATCCATCGTCAAGACGGGACGACAATGCTTGAAAGCGATCGCTGACGGAAGGCCCGAAGACCCTATCAAGAATAAGGCAATTGGGCCCTTCCGTCGGATGCACCGCTCAAGCTTGTTTATGTATGTCCGGGATTACATTACGCGATTTGATGCGACAATCTTGGTACTAGGTTGTAGGCCTATTCGAATGTGCCGAACATTCGCTCCACGACCTTGCGTTTGGCCCGCCATGCCGTCTTGTAGCTGACCAAGAACCCCACAATATTGGCAACCTCTACCAGGAGGATGTTTGGCGAAATGGACACATCTGCGGTGTGAGGTGGCTTATCGGTGGCAACATAAGAGGAGGTCATGTTGCGGTGCACGTGAAGCGGTGAGCTAACTCGCATGTGTGATCCTTGACACCGTTATCGAAAACCCATGCCAGCGACCATGAACATTGCGCATGGACCTTGCGGCGAGATTCATCAACACACGGCGATGTGCGTGTCGGGGTTGGACCTCTGCACACGATACATCCGACCGATGTTCACGGCGATTTAGCAATAGCATCTTTGGCGGCGCTCTTATCGAAGCGCGCCCTAGGGGCGGTATCATCATTGAACCCCACTCGGCCCCCTCCGGATGTGGCGAGAACCGGCGTCGTTGCAGCGTCGTCCAATCGTGAGGGCGTAAGCAATGTCGATGGTCACAAGCCCACCAACCGCATCTCCTCGATACCGCTTCTCCTTCTTCGTCGCCTTCCGAACTAGTTATTTCCACGTCCTCCATGCTTTCCACCTCGTCCACAGTCGGCGGTACTCGTGACAATCAATACGGCTGCCCACCATCTCTCCGCACCTTCATTGGGCTCGAAATTGGCGCACGCCTCCTCGAGTCTCCATCACCCACGTCTTTGCAGCGTCTACTCCGACAGGAGACCAACGCAGTTGCTCCTCCCACTAGCGGCTCCACCAAAACCACCCACGCCGGATGTCCCGTCCTCTCCACGAATTGAGCGTGGACCATCGGCCGTGCATATATCCTGGCGGCGGGGTTGCAAACAACCCCATGTAATTGGCCCATGAAGCGTCACATGTGACCTTCATAAGTTATAAGCGGTCTCGCTTTGCACCACCCGCAATCGAGGATACACGCCTCGATGCACAACTTCTTCTTTCGATGGCGCGATCGAGCGCGGAGCATACGCACCGCCTTAGCTCGAGAGGCCCATGTCCTTCGAGGCGGCGCCGGATCACGGTGCGGTCGCAACAGCAGTCCGCACCGTATGGTCCGTCACGTACTAGACCGTCCCGTGGAACACGAGCAGATCTTGTATCTCCGCCATGAAGTACCTAACACAACAGCAACTTCCTGACACTTCTGTACTACTGAACTAAAATATTACATGGTTGCAGGTTTAGTCGAATTTGTGTTTAAATATTACGCGAAAAAATTATGTGGTTTACATGAGCAATTGGAATAAAATATTGATATCAACGTAAATTTATTCATTCCAAATGGACTTCATATGATTTTTCTATCCATGAAAGGTTGAAGTAAATTTCATTTCTACTGTAAAAAAAATTCAAAATTTTACGGGTACTTCAAAGTGTCAAACCAATTCTAAGTTAAAGTAAAAAAACCACTTCAGATTTTCCCAAAGCATTTTTAAGTTTCCATACCCCAGTTAGACCTAGCCTATAGCAATGACATGCGGGGTCTACTACATACAATTCTTTGCCATTTAATTTTTCAAATAAAAACTTACTAACAGGTCGGCCCCGTTTGTCATTGGCGCGTCTCTTTGCGTAGTGCATGGACCATGACCAAAGGTCAATATACTGATTAAGAGTACATAGATAGCGCTCGTGGGTGGGACCGTCGGCGACTCTATTTCAATTGTACTACTACTTCGCTGAATGACCTCTAAATATTTTAATATTTTATGATGAGGTCCGTGACAGTACGATATTTTTTTACCGACAAAAAAATGAGAACACTAACCACAATAAGTCTGCTAAGTCAACTAATTACGGCATAATCGTAATGCTAACTACTGGTACTCTAATTACTTGCTAATCACACCGTTTTTCAATTTTCCGTCCGAACATTAAGTCAAGATACACCCTTTGCACAATTATTGATACTCGGTTGCTATCATTTATCTTTGTAGGACCGAAAGGCGACTAGGGGGTGAATAGGGGCTTTCAAAACTTTCTCGCCTAAATCAAAAACCAACACGAACTTTACTCCTTTAGCTATGAAAGCTAAGAAGATCGATAAGCACACAGCGGAAGCCTTGTGTTGGATTTGATAAACCCCTCAACCACACGACACAAGCGGAGAAAAGAACTCACTTTGTTCCTTCTTGATCTTGGCGGTCGGCCCGGCTACCACGGCGATCGGACCGACGGTCAACAATGATCGGCCGACAACTAAGCGGCGGTCGGACGGTGGACAACGATTCGACCCGGCAAACCGGTGATCGAATACAGGCGGTCGGACCGCCGTTGAAAGACGGTCGGACCGGTAGAGTCGATCTTGAAAAACTCCACCCAAATCCAAAGCGAAATTTGATCCAACTTTTGATTCAACCAATAAAACTTGACCAAATTTCGAGCACACCTCCCTAATGATATTAGAGACCTATTTCTAGCGACGATCCGTCAGATCCACTTCGCAGAATCGATCTCTCGAGATTTTACCAAAGAAGTGCACAAACCTTAGAAGAGAGAAAATCTTGATTCAAGACTTGCTTGTGGGGAGTTGAAGAACTAGATGACTCTAGGAGTAATCCCACACATCAAAGCAAGATAAAGTATGCCAAAAGACCAAGCATGAACCTTTGAATCAAGGAAGCACCAAAATCATCCAAAAGGGAGAAGAACACAAAAGGGAGCAAACGATCTTTCAATTGAGCATCACAAGTTTGTTCGATTACACAAGATGCTTACAAAGCCTCTCCAACAAGGAGGACAAGAGCTCAACAAGGAGCACACTCCAAACCCTAGTTCTCCTCTCTTCTCCTCCAAACCCTAGAAAGTGAGGAAGAATGCTAAATGAGTGCTTGGGAGGCTTTTCCATCTCCCCCTTTCCTATTTATACTAGAGAGCTAGGGTTTCCCTTCTTGGGTCACTTACACATGGGACCCACACACAAATAACTCTTGAAGCAATCGCCTGCTTCACCACGTGTAGGTTGATCGTGGTTCTCATCAGCGTCGCCAAGCCTCTCTTGTCAGAATCCCATCGGAACCTCCAGAGACTCGCACCGATATCCGCACGCTTTGATCCAACGGTATGTCGAACCACCCGTTCGATCCGTCTTGCCGATACGCACCATGCTTGTGTCACACGACCACCGGTATCCACGATCGTTACGGACCTCGGCTCTCCAGCGTAGTCGATCCACTCACCGTTGGCGTCGTTGATCGGCAAGCCACACCTGACAATAGACAAACAAACCGTTTAGAACAAGTTCTTCACAACTTGACCCACGTCAGTTCCGCAATGCAATATACAACAATAAAGCATTGAAGTTCATACAATATACACAGATCAATACACAACAATGCAACACTTGGCTAACCTTCAAGCCATTGCGTCGATCAGCCTTACGGGGCGGTCCGACCGATTCATCTTGATCGGACCGTTCCCCAGCGGCGGTCGGACGGTCCAAAGGACTTAGCCAAATTTTCAACTCAAAAATCCGAAACCTTCTGGAATTTTCAAACGAATAGAACTTTTGACTGGGAGCTCCAAAAATTATAGGACCACATCCAGGAGACTCCCCTCACTTGCCTACACAACCTATTTTTGGCCTAGCTCCAAAAACCTACTTTTGTTTTGGCGGTCGGACCGGCCACCATGGCCGGTCGGACTCCTCCTGGTGATCGACCGCCCGACACCGCCGATCGAGCGCTGTGGTCCGGCGACCGAGCAAACAAACCAGCGAGATTTTGCAAACCAACAACGCCATTGCCAATTGACTCATCATCCTGAGATCGTGCACATATCCTCACGATATCCACAATCTTATTACATCATAATCACATTGCTAAAACTTACTACAACTACAGCTGCATGCGAATGCCACATACCTTTTGTACCGCCTCGCTTCGCCCTCCTCTTCTCGGAACAGTTTGCTTCTCTCGCTCGCTCGCTAGCGCTAACCTTATTTTGCTCACGTTGGAAGCGGCTCGCTCGCATACGGCGAATGGAGCGGGCATGCCCCTACTTATCTGTATGGCGACAAAGTGACTTCGAGCTTTCATGTGGCTCACTGCCGCCCTTGGCAAGGGCTCGGTAGCCTTATTTGCAAAGCAGTTTGCCGCTTCGGCGTATAAGTAGGGCATGCCCGCTCCATTCGGGACAACGACGAGTTGGCAAAGCGGTCGAGGCCGGCGGGCGGCGCCCGACCTCGGCGCGTGGTGAAGCCGAGGGCTAAAATAGGAAATTCGCGTATAAGGGGCTAAGCGGGAATTTTAGTCGTCATACGACCAAAAGAGTCCAAAATTCCAACTGTGTACCGCTTGTCAAAAGAAACCATTTTGCCCTATACTCATTTTATTCACCCACGGCATAAGACCATCTGTTGACTTCACTCAGCGTCTATAACCTGAGCCACAAGACCACCTCACACCCCCAAACCCTAGTTGGGCTTCCTTGTGGCGATGCCATTGCCTTCCACGGAGATTCACCATTTTCTAAAAGCAGATCTGTGGCACATCTATATATATATATTTACATAATAAGAATAAATTATGCATATGTATTATTATTTATATTCCTTCATGCTTGTCAAACCGAAATAATACTTGAATCTCCATTTCACATTTCCTCTCTTGAGCACCCTTGTCTAGAACATCAACATGATTCCACAATGGAGATTTAAAGCTATTGTTGGTGTTTGTTCCTCTCTAGCACTTGAATTACCGATTTTAGTTTTTTCTAGAATGATGAGAAACAAGCAATCACGAATTTACGATTGAGGGCGTGCGAGGGAGCTGGCTTACCGGAGAGGGAGGGTGTGCGACGAAGGAGGGCACTCGAGGGAGGGGCTGCACGAGGGAGGTGCGGGAGCCGGCGGCCCGAGGGAGGAGGTGCGGGAGCTGGCGGCGCGATGAGGGAGGCGCTGCGCGAAGGAGCAGGTGTGGGAGCCGGCGATGTGGCGAGGCCGAAGGGGTGTGAGGAGGGCGATGGGGAGGAGGAGGCGTGCGGGCAACTGAAGAATCTAGACCCACCATTATGAGTTAATGGAGTATTTTGGTGATTAATGATAAATCTATATGTGAGACTAACACTTTTATTGATATACCTATTGTGTAGTCTTAGTTGGATAAAAATGTAAAAATCATGGAGGTATGCACTCGACATCATATTCTTATATCTTGGTACATTACTCGAATCCAAAATATAGGTTGAACCCCACTAAAAGTCTAACTTGAATATGTACATATGTTTTTATTACACATTTGTGTATGCACATATTTAGGGGAAATTCACTCTGTTTTGTGGTTTTATTAGTATTGATCTGTATTCTGTTTTCCACATATATTTAGGATCTCTACCTTGAAACATATCCTTGAGTATATAAAACCTGTGCAGTTCATATGTACTCACATTTATCTAGATTCAATTATTTGCAATTGAAACATATCCTTGAATCGGTTATCATCGATTACCAAATTGAAGTATCTTGTTCCACCATTATGAGTTAATAGTATGTTGGGGTAATTAATGACAATCATATTGTGGAACTACCATTTTTCATGAGTTGGATGAATAGATTATGTTCCATAGTGATGGAGACCTTAGATGGCATCATGTGTTGATGCATACCAAGATCTTGAAGAAAATGAAATCATCATTTATTGATGATGTTCAAGAAGAGGAGATGGTCATGAGTTGAACATCAAGTCAAAATGAAATCATCATGTATTGATGATATTCAAGTCAAGAGCTTGGAGTAAAGGATGCATTATGTATTGATGTGTATCAAGATCTCGAAGAAAAGGAAATGTGGATATCGTGGGGATATGTGCATGATCTTAGAGTGACGAGTCAATTGGCAATGGCGTTGTTGGTTTGACGAATCTTGCATTTTCGGAAAACTTCAGTGCTGTCAGGTCATTGCCGTCGAAGCCACCGGTCAGACCGGCCGTGTGGCAGTCCGACCGGCAATGCTTGCCAGTCCGACCGGCCATAGTTTATGATGGAGTTTGGGGCTAGGCCAAAAATAAGTTGTGTAGGCATGAGAGGGGAGTCTCCTGGATGTGGTCACATAATTTTTGAAGCTCCCAGTCAAAAGTTCTATCAGTTTGAAAATTCCAGAGAGGGTGCAGATTTTCGAGTGGAAATTTAGCTAAGTCTTTTGGGGCGGTCAGACCGCCATTGTGGGATCGGTCCGACCGCTGGGAAATCGGTCCGACCAGCTTGGTAGGGCGGTCAGACCGGCTTCCACTTGGACTTCGACCATTTTGTCATTGTTGTGTTTTCATTGTGTTTAATGCATGAGTTTCAATGCTTTATTGTTGCATATTGCATTGTTGAGCTAACGTGGGTCAAGTTATGAATAACTTGTTCCCAGAGACGATTTCTTTGTCTATTGCTGTGCATGTGGCTTGCAGGTCAACGACGTCAACGGTGATGTAGATCGGGACTACGCTTGGAGAGCTAAGGTCCAGAACGATCATGGATGCCGGGTGAGGTCGTGTGACTCAAGCATGGTGCAGAATGGACAAGATGGATCGAACAGGCAGTTCGTTGCAGCTGGTTGGATCTAGCGGCGCGGGGGTCGGTGCAAGTGCCTTGGAGGTTCCGATGGGATTCGGACGGGAGAGACTTGCCGACAAGATGAGAGTCGCTGATCAACCTACACGTGGTGAAGCAGGCGATTGCTTCAACAGATTGATGTGTGTGTGTGGGTCCCATTTGTGTTGGGCCTTAATGGGAGCCCATGAGAGAAACCTTAGCCTCTCCTATAAATAGAAAGGGGGAGATGAAAAATCCCCAAGCACTTAAGCCCTTATTTGCAAAAACCATTTCTAGGGTTAGGGTTTGGAGAGTAAAGGAGAGGAGAGGAATTTGTGCGTGCTCTTGGATTGAGCTCTTGTCCTCCTTGAGAGAGTGGCTTTGTAAGCAACATCTTGAATCAATCAATCTATTGATGTTTGCTCAAGGGTGAAGTCTCATTTGTGTTCTTCTCTCTTTTGATGGTTTTTTTGCTTCCTTGATCCAAGTGTTTTTGCTTGGTCTCTTGATCGATTTTACTTTTCTATGATGTGTGGGAATACTCCTAGAATCATCTAGATCATCAATCCCCCACAAGCAAATTTTGGATCAAGATTTTCATATTTCTAGGTTTTGGAACACTTCTTTGGTAAAACCTTAAGAGATCGATTCTTTGAAGTGGATCTGGACGATCGTCGCTAGAAATAGGTCTTAGATATCCTTAGGGAGGTGTGCTCCAAATTTGGTCAAGTTTCATTGGTTGAATCAAAAGTTGGACCAATTTTCGTTTTGAATTTGGGCATTGTGTGTTGCCTCTGGACTAAATCGGTCTGACCGATTTTACACCGCTGGTCCGACCGCCCGACAATCAGACCGCCAATTGAGGCCGGTCCGACCTTGACGATCGATCACTTGACACCGGTCCGACCGCCCAGTGATATCAATTCTCCATATTTGTGTATTGTGGTTAAGGGGGTAATTGAATTCAGCACAAGGCTTCCTCTGTGCGTTTACTGATCTTCTTAGCTTTCTTAGCTAAAGGACAAAAAAATGCGTGTTGAGTTTGATTAAGGTGAAAAATTGAGAAAGCGCATATTCACCCCCCCTCTAGTCGCCTTTACGGTCCTACAAATGGTATCAGAGCCCGATTAGCTCTTCTCATAGATCTTAACCGGTCTTTGGAGCCATGGCGACTGACAAGTATTCAACCAAACCATATATTTTTGATGGAGTTGATTTTGCTTATTGGAAGGTCCGAATGCAGGCCTACATCGAGGCTCAAAGGCACGCAATTTGGCTTAAGGTGAAAAATCCTTATGTCGTGCCAGCCGATGACGATGTGATCACTCTAAATGTGGAGGCCAACAGCAAGGCTCAGAATTTTTTGATCCAAGGCCTTAGTCGATCGGAGTTTGAGCGTGTTGCTCATTTGCGGTCTACTCATAAGATCTGGCGGACTCTCTGTGATTATCACGAGGACTCCACTGCGATCAAGGAAGTGAGACAGAACCAGCTCAAGAAAATTTACTCCAAGATCGAGCAAAGGCCTAGTGAGTCATTAGATGAGATGTGCGGAAAGTTCTCCAAGATTCTTCATGATCTCCGTGCTGTTGACCTTGTTTTCTCAGAGTCAAAAAATGCACGTCAGCTTTTGGGTGCTCTTGATGTGAAAGTCTGGGGGATGAAAAATCACATCTATAAATGACAACACTGTCATGAGTGAGCTTACCATGGATAAGCTCTAGTCGAGGTTGAAGACGCATGAGATTGATTTTATCTCGCGTCTCCCCAAGACAGAGTTGATGGCTTTAGTGGTCGAGCAATCTAAGGGTAGCTCTTCTGATTCTTTGGATGTTAGCTCATCGGGTTTTTCTTTATCAGCTTTGCATTCCTTGAGCGATGAGCAACTTGAGAGACTACCTGAAGATGATTTAGCCCTCCTATCCACAAAATTCACGAAAGCATATAACAAGGTGAGGAACAGGAGGAGAGGTGACCCTATCACTTGCTTTGAATGTGGTGAGCCAAACCACATTCTCTCTAGATGCCCCAAGCTGAAGGGCAAGGAGGAGAAGGAGTCACACAGGCATCCTCAAGCGAGAGATGCTAAACCCAAGAAGACAAACTATCGCAAGTTTGTCAGCCGGGTCCTTGCCGCTCTAGAAAATATGAACATGAGCGATGTGGACTCGGAGACGGAGGACGACGAGAGTGACTCCCATGGCAAGAAGAAGGCCCACGAATTCACAGGCATGTGTTTCATGGCCAAGAATAGCCACGACACTAACTTCTCCAATGACGAGGATCCTTTCAGCGATCCCGATGAGGTATGCCCTTCACTTGCTGATATGAAAAGGGCTTTGGTGCTTGCTGAACAAAAATTGCATAAGCAAGCGAAAATGATTAAGAAACATGACACTATGATTGATAATTTGAACCTAGAAGCTGTTAGGCTCAAATCTATTAATCCTGATGATATTTGTGATTCCTGCTCTAGCTTGCTTAAAGAACTAACAAGCTTGAAATCTGCTCATTTCTCTGTTGTTAATCAATTAAAAGATGCTCTTGATGAACTAGAATCTCTCAAGTCTAGTTCTGTTTGCATGGATGCCATTTCTCTTGATGTGACTGCTTTGGATGCTATCCCTTTAACATGTTCAAACTGTGCTTTGCTTGAATTAAAATTGGATAGCGCCTTGAAAGAATTGCAAAAATTTGATGCTAGTCACACTTGCTCTCATTGTAAGAATAGTAGGATTAAAATGCAAGAGATGACAGAAATGGTTGTGTACTCTAGAGCTGCTTCTTGTGAAAATTGTCCTAAGCTCACAATTGAGATTGAAGTTTTAAACAAGACCCTTGAAGAAAAAGCTAAAATTGAAAAATCCATGTCTTTTACTGCTTCTAAGAAAGTTATTGACTCTACCTCTTGTGTCTTGAATGCTGAAATTGAAACAATGGTTGGTAAGATATAAGAGGCCTTTAGAGTTAAGTTTAAGGAGCAGTTGAATAGGATTAAGGATTCCTATTGTGTGTCTTGTGAGGCTTTTAAAGTGGAAGTAGCTCTTCTTAAGAGTAAACATGATGAGGCAATCAAGTCTTGAAAGTGCACTAGATGTGAGGTTTTAGCTAAAGAGAATGATTACCTCAAAGTGACTCTTGAGAAGTTTTCTAGTGGGAAAAAGAAACTCAACATGATTTTTGACCAGTCCAATGTGAGTGTGAAAAATAGTGGCCTAGGTTTTAATCCCCTAGAGCATTCCAAGAATCACCCACCTAAGATTGCAAGAGTTGTGAAAAGTGGTCTGTTTGAGCTAGAACCTCATAAGCCATCCAAGGTTCTGTTCAAATCTGCAGGTTTTGCTCAAACTCTTTCTGGCAAGAAAAGTGCTCTGTTTCACCAGTACAGACCCCTCAAAAGGTCAAGTACCATTGCAATTTCTGCAAGAAAGAATGCCACACTGTTGAGTTCTGCTTCCGGAGAGCAGAAATTGAGAGAAAAGAGAGGATGAGCGCTTTGAGATCCATTAGAGGAGTCCCTTCACCTGCTGTAGTCTCTAGAGCGAGGCAGCCTGTTTATCGTACTACATATGTGCCTAAGTTTGTAGAGAACTTTGTTGACTCTTTTGGTGGGTCAAGGCAATATTTTGGTTTAGGATATCATGAGGAGAGACCACGGGTAGCACCTAGACAGGGGAGTATCGATCTTTTGGTAGATCGTTTCGGAGAGGTCTAGGTGGTTCTCGTGTGCATTCTTATGATTTTGTTCCGGATCATTTTTCTGCTGCTTCTACTGTTGCTCCCAGGCATCGTGCATCTCAGTACTGGATTCCTAGATCTTTTATCACTAACCCCAGTACTGAGGTACGGATGTTTTCTGCTTGTGCTTTTTAGGTCCGACGTGCGAGGAAGGAGGACATATGGCTTGTTGACTCCATGTGTTCTCGACATATGACCAGAGATTCTAGATGGTTCTCCTCCCTCACACGTGCATCCGGCAATGAATTGATTACATTTGTGGATGCTTCTCACAGGACCGTGTTGCAAAGGGCTTTGTCTTGGCGTCAACAACAAGTTCATGCTTAAAGACGTCGCTTTGGTAAGTAAGCTGAGGTATAATCTTCTATCTGTTTCTCAGCTGCTTGATGAGAGTCTAGAAGTGAGGTTTAAAAGTGGTGAGTGTAGAGTTCTAAATTCCTCGGGTGAGCTTGTTTTTGAGATCTCTAGATTTGAGAAGATCTTTTGTGCAAATTTCAGTATTTCTTCAGCTTTCAGTCCTAGATGTCTTGTAGCATCTGATTCTCATGATCTTGTTTTGTGGCATCGTAGACTTGGGCATATAGGCTTTGATCATCTGTCTATAGTCAGTTGCAAGGATTTAATCAGAGGTTTGCCTAGGCGGAAGGCTGTTAGAGATCTTGTGTGCTCACCCTGTAGACATGGTAAGATGGTGTCTGCTTCCCACCCACCTCTTACCTTGGTGATGGTGATAGACCGGGCGCTTACGCATTTAGACAACATTGGTCCTTCTATAGTTCAGTCAGGTGGTGGGAAATGATATGTTCTTGTGGTTGTGGATGATTTCTCCAGGTATTTATGGGTTTATTTTCTAACTTCTAAGGACGAGGCGTTTGACTTCTTTAGAGAACTGGTCCTTAGACTTGCTGTTGATATTCTTGGAGCTTTGAGAGCCATTAGGAGTGACAATAGGACAGAATTCAAGAATTCTTCCTTTTCTACCTTACTGACCGATAGGGAATTGAGCATCGTTTTCTTCTCCTAGAGTTCCCAATGAGAATGGTCTTGTGAGCAGGAAGAACATAACCCTTGTAGAGATGGCTCGGACCATGCTGGATGAGCATTCTACTCCTAGGAGATTTTGGGCTGAGGCGATCTCTACTGCTTGTTATATCTCCAATAGGGTTTTCTTGAGATCTGTGATTGAAAAGACCTCTTATGAGCTTAGATTTGGTCACTCACCCAAAGTCTCTCTTTTCAAGATTTTTGGTTGCAAGTGCTTCATTCTTAAACATGACAACCTTGATAAATTTGAGTCTAGATATTCTGATGGCATATTTCTTGGATATCCTGCTCATTCTCGTGGCTATCGTGTATTTAATGTTGATACTAACAAAATTGTTGAGACTTGCGAAGTCACTTTTGATGAGGCTAGTCCTGGTACTAGACCCGATGCTACAGGTACACAGGTTCCTGAAATTCAAGGAAGCATCTTCCTTGATGATGACTCTGAGGATGAAGACCCGATACATCCTCCAGTCACTTCTGAAAGGGTTGGAGAGCCTGCTACTACTACTCCAGTTTCAGCTGAGCAGCCTCCTCCCATCTTCACCGATGACTTGAGTGGCTCTGTTCCTACCTCCACAGCTCGTGAGGTAGAGGCCACTCGCACAGAGCACCTCTTCATATTCATTGCATCCAGCGAAGCGAGATGATTGGGGATCTTCAAGAGCGAGTCACTCGCTCCAGGTTTATCTCTCCTGCTTCTCATGCACATTCTGCTTTTGTCGCGTCTTTTGAACCCCGAGATATCACCCATGCTTTATCTGATGCCTCTTGGGTCAATGCCATGCATGAAGAGCTTGAAAATTTTGAATGAAACAAAGTCTGGATCTTACTTGAGCCTCCTTCTGATTCTCATATTATTGGAACAAAATGAATTTTTAAAAATAAGCAAAGTGACGACGGACTGGTTGTTCGTAATAAGGCTAGACTTGTAGCTCAATGTTATTCCCAGGTAGAAGGCTTAGATTTTGAAGAGACCTTTGCTCCTGTAGCTAGATTGGAAGCCATTCATATTTTATTAGCATTTGCAACATCCAAGGGTTTCAAGCTTTTTCAAATGGATGTTAAAATTGCTTTCTTAAATGGTTTCATAGAAGAAGAGGTCTTTGTCAAGCAACCACCTGGTTTAAAAATCATAAGTTCCCAAACTATGTTTTTAAACTCTCCAAAGCCTTGTATGGATTGAAGCAAGCTCCTCGAGCTTGGTATGATAGGCTTAAGAGTTTCTTGCTTGAAAATGATTTCAAAATGGGAATGGTTGATAAAACCTTGTTCACTCTCAAGCATGACAGTGATTTCTTATTGGTTCAGATTTATGTGGATGATATCATATTCGGTGGTTCTTCTCATGCTTTAGTGTCCAGATTTTCAGATTCTATGAGCGGTGAGTTCGAGATGAGCATGATGGGAGAGTTGACATTCTTCCTTGGTCTTCAAGTCAAACAACTGAAAGAAGGCACCTTCATCCACCAGAGTAAGTATACAAAGGACCTTCTTTGGCGTTTCAATATGGGAAGTAGTAAGCCAATGTCTACTCCCATTGCCACAACCATCGTGCTGGACCCTGATGAGGATGGAGAGCCGTGGACGGAAGAATACCGCATGACATGATTGGCTCCTCCTCTATCTCACGTCGAGGCGGACATACAATTTCTTTGTATGTCGTGCGCTCGCTTCGAGCTTCCTCGTGCTTCTCATCGTCAAGCGATCGTCGCATATTCAGGTACCTTCAAGATACTCTTGACTTTGGACTCTGATATTCTTCTTCTTCTGCTCTCTCAATTCGAGCATTTTCTGATGCTGATTTTGCGGGGTGTAGAGTGGATAGGAAGAGTACTTCTGGCACTTATCATTTCTTAGGCACATCCCTTGTTTCTTGGTCTTCTAGAAAATAGTCTTCTGTTGCACAGTCCACAGATGAGGCCGAGTACGTAGCTGCAGCCAGTGGTTGCTCTCAGGTCCTCTGGATCCTTTCCACGCTGCGGGACTATGGGTTATTTTTGGGAAGTGTTCATCTTTTCTGTGACAACACTTCTGCCATAAACATTGCCAAAAACCCAGTGCAACATTCAAGGATTAAACACATTGATATTCGATACCATTTTCTGAGAGACCATGTTGAAAGGGTGATGTTGTGCTTCACTTTGTAGAGTCAGAGCAACAGCTTGCAGATATTTTCACTAAAGCGCTTGATTCTTCTCGTTTTGCTACTTTGCGGGGAGAATTAGGGGTTATTAGTCCTCTTGGGCTGTTTTGAGGGGTTTTGCTCTTTTTTCATTCATTGTATCATAATGCATTTTAAATTTAAATTTCTTGCATTGTATTATAAGCTTATGGAGCTTTGATCATTATCCTTGTATGGCATGTTTTCATACTTTATACCTTGCTATGTCCTGTGATAGTCTGCTAGACTTCTTTCATGACTCTTCTTGTTTAGCTTAGCTTTTGCCTTGCTAGCTTTATATCTGTGAGCAAAATTGAATCAAATCATGTTTTGTTGGATCTTGTGACTAGTTTTAGTTTAGTGATCCTTTCATGATTCATGCCTTGTCATATAGGTTAAATTGAGCCTTGAACCGAGGTTGAGCTGTAAAATGAGCTTTGTTAATTCTTAAGTCAAGCAAATGAAGAATGAGTTTTTATGTGCGAAAAAACTGATCTCACCAATTCTTTCTCATGAGACTGCTTGCCATTGCACTAGCCATGAACTCAGGGGAGTTTTGGATGACCTAGACCATTCTTTTAAGCTTCTTGCTTGAAATGGTCGCGTCAAGACTTGAGATCTAGCATATTGCTATATATATATATATATATATATATATATATATATATATATATATATATATATATATATATATATATATATATATTATTTTCAGCAAAATACTCAAAATGCTAAGTGCTTGATTAAATTGCCTCATATTTGAACTCCTAATGCTCAAAATGCCTCAGTTTCTGGTTTCTGGTCTCCATTTTACTTGTAGACATGGCTTGACTCATTTTTGGATACCTTGGTGAAACTATGATATTGAGCAATTTATCATGGTATCAGTTCATTTAATATCAGATTATTGCTATTTTGGTCTTAGCTTTGCAGTACATGATTTGCCATGATTGAACACAGCTTCTTCACTTAATATGGCTTGGTGTAATACTTGTACTGTCTTCATGGATAATCTTGATGAATTCATTCTCATTCCTTCATACTCTAACTTTTTCCTTACATCTTGATGAAATCATTGTCAAAGGGGGAGAAAGATTAGAGAAAATGTGGTTTTTAGACCTTTTTGGAGTCTTAAAGGGAAATTGTATTATTTGGAAATTGGTTTTCATTGTGAGTGGATTCTCTTGGTTTTATTGCCTTTTCTGATTATATTTGCAAATCTAGAAGCCTCACAATGATCAAAGGTCAAATAGAATATTTGCTCTTTCATATGGACCGAAGTGAGATTTTTGGCTACTTTCTGGAAATTAAAACTTTTTATGCTCTCTTTGCCTTATCCCGCTTGCCTATGCTATTCTGAAGCCAGCTTGGTCATTTCCTAAGCTTTCTTTTGCTTATGGATCAAGTTGTGCCTTTGTGCGAAAACTACGAGTTTTTACTTTTCAAACCACTTAACTTCATTTTTATGGGAAATTGCCAATGTGTTCATCAAGGGGGAGATTATGGATATCGTGGGGATATGTGCATGATCTTAGAGTGATGAGTCAATTAGCAATGTCGTTGTTGGTTTGACGAATCTCGCGTTTTTGAAAAACTTGATCTTTGTCGAGTCATTGGCGGTCCGATCAAGTGGAAGCCGGATCGGACCGGCGTGTGGCGATCCGGCCAAGCAATGCTTGCGGTCCGCCAAACAAAGTTTATGATGGAGTTTGGGGCTAGGCCAAAAATAGGTTGTGTAGGCATGAGAGGGGAGTCTCCTGGATGTGGTCACATAATTTTTGGAGCTCCCAGTCAAAAGTTCTATCAGTTTGAAAATTCCAGAGAGGGTGCGGATTTTTGAGTTAAAATTTGGCTAAGTCTTTTGGGGCAGTCAGACCGCCGTTGTGGGATCGGTCCGATTGGCTTGGTAGGGCGGTCAGACCGGCTTCTACTTGGACTTTGGACATTTTGGCATTGTTGTGTTTTCATTGTGCTTAATGCATGAGTTTCAATGCTTTATTGTTGCATATTGCATTGTTGAGCTAACGTGGGTCAAGTTGTGAAGAACTTGTTCGCAGAGACGATTTCTTTGTCTATTGCTGTGCAGGTGGCTTGCAGGTCAACGACATCAACGGTGAGGTGGATCGGGACTACGCTTGGAGAGCTGAGGTCCAGAACGATCATAGATGCCGAGTGAGGTCGTGTGACTCAAGCATGGTGCAGAATGGACAAGATGGATCGAACGGGCAGTTCGTTGCAGCTGGTTGAATCTAGCGGCGCGGGGGTCGGTGCAAGTGCCTTGGACGTTCCAATGGGATTCGGACGGGAGAGACTTGCCGACATGATGAGAGTCACTAATTAACCTACACGTGGTGAAGCAGGCGATTGTTTCAACAGATTGATGTGTGTGTGTGGGTCCTATTTGTGTTGGGCCTTAATGGGAGCCCATGAGAGAAACCCTAGCCTCTCCTATAAATAGAAAGGGGGAGATGAAAACCCCCAAGCACTTAAGCCCTCATTTGCAAAAACCATTTCTAGGGTTAGAGTTTGGAGAGGAGAGGAGAGGAATTTGTGTGTGCTCTTGGATTGAGCTCTTGTCCTCCTTGAGGGAGTGGCTTTGTAAGCAACATCTTGAATCAATCAATCTATTGATGTTTGCTCAAGGGTGAAGTCTCATTTGTGTTCTTCTCTCTTTTGATGATTTTGGTGCTTCTTTGATCCAAGTATTTTTGCTTGATCTCTTGACCGATTTTACTTTGCTATGATGTGTGGGAATACTCCTAGAATCATCTAGATCATCAATCCCCCACAAGCAAATCTTGGATCAAGATTATCATATTTCTAGGTTTTGGAACACTTCTTTGGTAAAACCTTAAGAGATTGATTCTTTGAAGTGGATCTGGACGATCGTCGCTAGAAATAGGTCTTAGATATCCTTAGGGAGATGTGCTCCAAATTTGGTCAAGTTTCATTGGTTGAATCAAAAGTTGGACCAATTTTCGTTTTGGATTTGAGCATTGTGTGTTGCCTCTGGACTAAATCGGTCTGACCGATTTTACACCGCCGGTCCGACCGCCCGACAATCAGACCGCCAATTGAGGTCGGTCCGACCGCCAGGTAGTCAAACCGCCAGCAGCACACGGGTCCGACCGCCACTGAGATCAATTCTCCATATATGTGTATTGTGGTTAAGGGGGTAATTGAATTCAGCACAAGGCTTCCTCTGTGCGTTTACTGATCTTCTTAGCTTTCTTAGCTAAAGGAGAAAAGTGCGTGTTGAATTTGATTAAGGCGAAAAATCGAGAAAGCGCCTATTCACCCCCCTCTAGTCGCCTTTACGGTCCTACAGGAAATCATCATGTGTTGATGATGTTCAAGAAGAGGAGATGATCATGAGTTGATCATCAAGTCAAGAGAAGACCCCATCATGTATTGATAGAGGTCAAGTGAAAGGATGCATCATGGGTTGATGCATATTTAAGTCAAGAACTTGAAGTAAAGGAGGTCATCATGTGTTGATGATTATCAAAGTCAAGAACCTAGACTTGAAGTAAAGATTTGCGTCATTAAGCTTCAAGAAGATGCTTAAGGCAAAAGTATGACTAGCTAGAGATAAGGATGTGTTCCTAGTCTTTCCCAGTCTTGGTGTTTGGTTGGAGACCGGTTTGCTAGTACATATTGCCGTACTATTAAGAGGGTCTTGACTAATAGTTTGAGTTAGTCATGTGTTGATAGCTCGTTGTGCTTACTCTAGCTCTCGTTAGCATGTTGTCGATATTTGCGAATGTGTTTTGCAAATAGTTGAGGCTAATGTATAATCCTTTTAGCATCCGACTTTAGTTTGTGAATGTGTTTTACAAATGGTTTAAGTCCATACACCTTATTTCTTGTGGTGTGATTTTAAAAGTTGGCAAATGTGTTTTGCAACTTATTGAGAATATCACTTATAACCCTTGTTTGTATCGCACATCAATTGACAAATGTATTTTGCAAATTGAGTTGAAGTGAAGTGCAAAATCTCTCTCTGTGCTCTGGCGGTATGACCGCAGGCCATTGGGCGGTTTGACAGGAATGTTCGGACTGGGCAATGGAGCGTTCGGACTCGTCTTTGTGAACTGGCGGTTTGACCGTTAGTATCGACCGGTCTGATTGGTGGTTTATCTGTCAGACCGCCATAGGTTGGGCGATCTGACCGATCCCTTTGTTGCTGCTGCTTCTCCCCCGGGTGCTGCTAGTGGTGGCTGCTGGCCTGCTGCAAATGGAGGGAGTGAGGGAGGCAAGAGGGAGACAGCAGGCAGGCAAAAGAGAGAGGGAGACAAGAGGGGGACAGACAGGGAATAAAGTCAAAGAGGGAGGGAGACAAGAGGGGGACATGCAGGGAATAAAGTCACTCATGGATTCACATGCACATGGAAAACAACCGGACAACAAGAGGTAGACAGGGGGAGGGAATCCAGTGTGCAACAGCAGGGAACAGCAACAAGCAACAAAAAGAAATTCGGTTGGGATTTTTTTTTCCGCCGCCCGATCGGTAACCGCCTGGTCGGGAATTTTTTCCGAGCACAACCCTACTGGATTTTCAATAAAGAATTTTTAACGAGGCATAAACATGATGTGTCCAAGGGAGTTGTATAGTCATTTACCTAAACTCGGAACCCTTGTAAATGATTTTATTCCTTGCTTATCTTGCAAGAAAGACACCCTTCTCTGGCCTATACATGGAAGGAGGGTTGCATATTACACCATCGCCTACAGGTAAAACAATAAAGGTTATCAGGAGTTCAGGACCATTATAAGCTCCCTCTATTTTCTCATTCTTGTGTAATCATTCGCCAGCAACACGAGCCCAGTACTACAACAGGAACGTCGAAGCGTTCTTACTTACACCGCTCTACTGTAACCATTGCGACGCTTGTAACGCTTGTTGCAGGTAAATGTTGCAACACAGAATGTACGTAAATGTATATTCCTAGTGAAATATCACCCCACTACAACATCACCCAAAGAAACAGAGGAAATTAAAGAAATTCAAGCAATTCCATCGCTACATCTCTGACAGCTCCAAAACAAGCCTGCTAGAATTCTAGAAAATAAAGTCACAAACGAGTCCATAACAGTTACTGTTATTGTTCATTACGCTCGGACCCCTACGGGGCATCAAAAACAGCGTCAACATACAAACCCGTCCGACGAAAAAAAATGACCAGAGATCAAATTAGCCTCACAAAGTAAGCGCCAAAGTGTCACCGATATATTGGCGTCACCGATATATTACTTCAGAAAGAAAACTATTTCTCACCAATAACCCACGCCATGCTGTACAAATCAAAATTACTATAATTTCAGCTTGCTAAAATACTTACAAATTACAATGAACGACCCTGACACGGACTGAACCAAAATACAATTAATTTCGCTAACCAAGTTCAAAATTGGGGAATTGAATTATACAACGGCGTTTACAGGGGCATATTATCATTGCTGGGTATCCTCTCTCCGCAACCTTTCATCTTTTTTTGACAATGCATTGATCTGCTGCTCAACCTGTCATAATTCGTGCAGTATTTAGATAATGTTCCACGATGAATGTTGGTACATTCTAAAATCAATACTTCAAAACATTTAAGAATGAACTCATTTTTAAGCATTTGATTAAATCTTGTGGTTCAGTTTATGCAAACTTAAGAAAGCAAATGCAACTCTTCCAAATATATTTGCTAAAACCTGATTGTTTCTGAGCTTTAATCTCCGCACTTCCTCAGCGAGTTCTGTAACACTGGAAATTTTCACAAATTCAGTCGTGTCCTTAAATAAGCGGAACCATTACAAGAAAGATATTATACCTTTGCTGCAGATTGATGACGTATGACTGCAATTCCTTCTCTCTGACAAGCGCTCCAGATGACTGCACATGTATCAGCACTTGTTATAAAGACTATGAATACAAGCATTGAAGAAAACTTCAAGTTTGTTCAACATTAAAACGAACACAAAAAATTACTAATATTCATTGGTGTATGAAATGCTTTACTGTCTAAAGTTGAGTGTATGAAATGCTTTACTGTCTAAAGTTGACATCTCTGAGGTAAAATATGAAAATGAAAGGCAATAAACTACACTCCATGGTTCTCACCTGAGATGAACCCGTTATACTTGCATCAGAAGCATCTGTCCCATGTGAAACCGTAATATCAGCACACTGGTAAAAATATCTCTTTTAAGTAACATAAACAATTGCCATCATACGTACCAGATGTTTCCTCAATCGAAGAAATCACTCTATTTAGTACTTCCTGTCAAAACAAAGATTTGTGAAAATGCTGAACAATTGTTGCTCTATGAAATAATAAATGCAGCAATACCTTTTGCATAGTATTTTGCTGCATCAAGAATTGTAATGTTGGAAGAATTGTGGATGAGTTGAAAGTTGGTTGTGTTACTCCAATTGGTCGATTTGACCTGCTGCTCCTGCTGCTTGCTGATGAAGCTACCTAAGATATTTATAGTTGGCAAACTAGAGTAAAAATTATTTGCATCCTACTAATTAATACCTAAAAAAATTATAAGCAAAATTGCACAAAGGAGCTGGGTGGTTTTTGGGGAAATGTTAAAACAAAAGTTTTTTTTCTCCCTTGCAGCAGCCCCTGCCTATCAAAGTATCAATCCTTTGGAGGATACCATGCTCTTTTAACTTAATGTTGGACAATAAATAATATGCATGTGAGCTACATCAAATGCCCTAGGCAGTAATTCCCTGCTTCAACTTTCAAATCAGAAAACAGAAGCTCTCATGCTTACATCTTTGTTTCTTCGGTTATAGGACAGGCTATGTTTGAAAATGAACTTGGGCAGTTTACATGTTTGTCCCCATAATATGAGCGAATGCAGTTTAAAATAGTTACTACTTATAATTAATAGTAGTATAACTAAAGCAATCCAATATTTCAACTCTCAAGGCTATGTTCTGTTCACTTGACTCATAATGAAGAAAAATAGCAAATGCAATTAACTATTCACTACGCTAGTTTCCGGGTACTCTTCAATTAAATAATCCAATACCTTTTGAGCAGCATTATCTGATGTAACTTGAAAGCGCCCCCTTCGCTGGACAACTTTTCCTTCCGGTGGCTCATCAGGTGCAACTGCTCTCATACATGACAAGCCAAATTGAATGAGAAACATAAGTAACAAACGAAAGAAAGAGATTATATGATATCTTCATGTTATTTCTAAGGTTAAAAAAATGCAAAACTGGTCAGTTGCCAGATCATACATGCTATGCTAGACTCACATGTATGTGAAAGCGACCACACAGACAGGCAGGTAACAAGAGGGTGAGTGTAGGGCTCATGATCATCTTACCAGACAGATGGGTGTGCGAGTCCTTCATTTGGCAGCATAATAAAGGGCCACTGCGGTTCTTGTTGCTTGGATTTTTCTGATGATACTCATCCCTTTCATGTTACAAATAGAATAACAACTTGAGAAAAAAATACACAAAAGAGCAAAAAATGAAGACAAGAACAAGAAGCTATACAAAAATGAATTAAACATACCACTATCACTGCTACTCTTAACATTGCTGTCTAAAGATGTACAAGTAAATTCATGCTTGTTTATTTTCTAGATCCCTAAGAATTCCCGAATGGAATCTATTCTACCTAATAAGTCTGCCAAGCCAAATGACAGTACCATTTTATTTTATAAGATCAAAGGTTAGTCCAGAAGGTTTTTAAACTAGGTTGAAAGTTATTAACAGTAATTGATTGACAGTTATTGATTGTGCATAAAGATTCAAGGCTAGGACATCATTACATATACAAATTGAACTGAAGGTGCCTATGGTGCAGATTCCCATATGAAACTTTGCTCATACTAATCAGATATATGAATTGATATGCAACTAGAATAAGGTGTTTTAAGAGTTATGCTAGGCACTTAGGCTTGCCTAAGACTTAAGTCTTTCAATGCCAATGATATGCATATATTTTTGCAGACTCTCAACTATTTTCTAAGCGAATTGTAAAAAGAACTAAGGCACCATGCCCCACATGAGCTTGAAATTTGCATGTCCCTGTAAAAAAAATCAATGCCCAGATCTTATTTTTGATCTCCAGTCTCCACGATAGTCCAGAAAAAATGATTCACATCAGCAACCAAGCAAATGTAGATGGCAGCCAAGCAAAAAATGCAAGGGATTTTCATAGCAGTAGAGGTACAGCACGCTGCCAGTAGGCTGGTAGCATTGCACAAGAGTTCGCAGTGGTTAGGTAGACAGCAGTAATGGGACTTGGGCTGACAGCCAGCAATGGTAGGTTAACAAAACAAAAATGAATTAAAATTATTTACCTTTTTTTTAAAGTTCATCTTTTATCGTCTATTGTTAGAATACATAGGATATTTCACCTATGATCATGATATAATACAGAGTTATTATCCTTTTAGGGGCATAAGAGTGGAATCTTCACTAAAAACTAAGCCCACAATTCGAGATAAAAGAATTATGGTCCAGGAAAAATATAGTGCAACTAGCATGAAAAATAAAGAAAACTGAACAAAACTATTTACCTTTCTGGATCACTACCAACATTCCTGTAAGGAGAAAGAACATGCTCAGGTATTAGAGAACCACTTGAGAACTTGTGGCATCCACTGTTGCCCAAATTTGAGGGTACATCAACACTTCTTTCCAAACTTTCACCATTACAGCTGGCACTTTTATGATGCTCAATTTGTGGGAACTGCTGCACAGGTGATACAGATTCCACGCTTGGCTGCACCCTCAAATCCGTAGCAGTAGGGTCGGAGTCATCATCACCACAAACATCAAAGCAAGATCTGTGTCACTATAGTCAGTGAAGATACTTCATAGTTCACTAATATTTTATGCCACAGCTCAAAAGATGCAAAATTGACATCACAGTGATATAGCAAAACAGAACGATTAAGACACTAGTTGCAGTTCTGAATTCTGTTCCAGAAGGATGGAGTAGTAGGAATGGTTATCAAGGCACTAAGGCGAGGCGCCAAGGCATCGCCTGGACGCCTTGGCGACGCCACACCAGCAGGAAGAACGAGTTAAAAACATTACAGACAGAGGAAAAGAAAGGAGAAGAAAAAAAGAAAAAGGAGGAGAATAAAGGGAAAGAGAAAGTGGCTTGGCCCAGCCCATCAGGCCAGCCCACCTCACCCTAAATGCCCAACACCCCCGCTCCTCCTCAGTCCACAACTAACCCTAGCCGCCTCCTCTCCCCAATCCCCACCCACTGTGCCTCTCCCTCTCCCTCCCAGTGCCCTCTCGATCAGCCTGTCACCATCGATCTACCTCTTAAGGCGAGGCGACTGACCATGGCAACCTCACCGGACTGCCTCGACGCCTGCGCCTTAATAACCATGGTAGTAGGATTCACTCCTCTAATCATGTACGCTAACTTCAGGCACCAATATATTTGTACCCCATACTTCACACTAATGATGCAATTTTTAGTTGTCCAAACAAGATAAGCCAAGACATAGCTTGCTCAAGGTTGGAAAAAAAAACAAAGATTATCTCTGTTTCTTTCTTTCTATAGAAACATGACCTCTGCCATTACCAGATGCATTACGGGTACAAGAGACTTTCCTATTGATTGGGTTCATCAAAAAGCAATAAGTTTCATATTTTGAGTTCTGACAACACAAAATATGACAGTTTATCAAACAGATTGTTGAAGATATAAACCATATCACCATGAGGAAAAGAATAACATCATTCCACAACATCAAAGATTGCTCAACATGATGGAAAAATGTTGCAGGGTGATGGAATTTCCAGAACTTACTTTAGTGCCTCAAGTGGACGGCTTGGAAAAGAAGAGGCAAGGGCACCATTCAAATCTTCGACTTCTTGTATCTCATCCTGCTAAGTTGGAAGAATTAGGCAAAACATAATAGCTTGAGGCTATTTTATGGAGTCTCGGTTGAATAACTATGACGATGGAACTATAGTACCTCAGGCCTTGCAGAAGCAACATGGTTGACCCTTTCCTGATAAATATTTTCTGCCTTATTATAAGCATCTTGTAAGCCATCCTCAACATTTTTGTTGCTACCATCTAAATGACATGTGCCATTCGAACTGTCTAACTGCCAAAGAATACATCTCAAGATTAGAAAACTCAGATTTCTCACAAGCTAGTAGATTATGGCACCCAAGATTGAATTCTTACAAGGGCAGCTGCATTTTTCAAGTCCTCCAAATTAAAGTTCCAACCACTGATGCCCCGTATGTACTCTTTCTGAAAGGCAATTATTTGTATTAGTCAGTAATAGTCGAGACAAAATCTGCAGTTCAAATCACAGCTAAGAAAGATCAAACAGTTTTTGAATTCCATCGTATTAATATGGAAATGAGAGAAATACAAGCAGGTGCTTGCTAACATAACAGTTCCAATTTCTAACCAACTCTAGTAACATATTTCTGTTGCAGGCTTGCAGCTCCAAAAGAGATTTCCAATTAGTTAATATACAAAAATAGGATAACAAAAGCCCCCCTAAAAATGCCAAGCAATACCAAACAAAGCCTTACTCCATCTGCTTGCCACATGTAGAAAGTAAAATGGAGACAACATGCAGAAAAGTAATTTGTTTAAAGATATCATCAAATCAAGTAATACAGAAAAGTAGGAGACCAACAACTAAAAATATAGATAAATTCACTTTCTTTCCTTCGAAGGAGGCAAACCTCAAGTCAATAATAGACCTCATACTACCATTTTAACTCAAACCCCCAGACATCTCTGATTAATCCCAGTGGAGAAGACTGACACTGATTTCCAGTATTCCGAACACATGAAAGATTTCACAGAACCAAAGAGTAAGCCCTAACCTGTGATAGCTGCTCCTTGCTCTCTGGACCAAGCTTGTTATTGAGAAGCAAGTCAGCCTCTTTTACCTACAAGAGAGTAAAATAAAGGGTCAGGCTGGTTACAGCAATATTATGCCACCTCATAAACACGGATTTACACCTTCAATGCCCTAAAGCGTTCACCCAGTTGAGGGAGGCCATCAAGAATACTCCGTGCTAGAAATTCAGCTGATCGAGCATGCTTAAAAAAAGAATGCTTCAAGAGCTTTTCTGAAGAGGGGCGCTTGTGTGGATCCTTGACTAAGCATGTAGCAACCAAATCCTTGAAGGACTACAAATAAGATCCACGTGATTAATATAAAATCTAAATCATCCACAAAAGAAACTTAATGAATAGAACCAACCTTTGAAAATCGTTTGTCCCTCTCGTAGTCTAGACCCGGTGGTGCATTTTGCAAGGTCATAAGCAACACCTACAATGGGACAAATGTACCTCTACCATTCTGTAACAGTGTAACTCAAGGGAAATTCATTAACGCAAAACAAATATACTTCAGTGCTGACCTTCATTGGAGGGTACTTTGAAAATGGAGCATGACCATGTGCTAGTTCTAATGCCGTTATCCCAAAGGACCAAATGTCAGCTCTGTTTGTAAAATTGTAATAGCAAAAAAAAAGAACGATAACTTAATCAGTTACGACAGTTTAATTAGTCAGATTTAAAATTGGTAGTCGTGGACTTACTTGTAGTCATAACCATGCAGTTGTTGCATGACTTCAGGAGCCATCCTGCAGGATGCATGGGGTTATGTAGGCTTAACACAAATATGTTCGTATAAGGAGAGAACAATTAGAACGATAATGACATTATGCACTAAAAATAAAGGTTCACAAATCAGTAGGTGCAGAATATTCACCAGCAAGGGGTACCAACAAATGTATTTCTTGCCCTTTGCCTATTCCCGGTGTCAAACATGCAGGCTGACACTCCAAAGTCTGCTAGCTTGACAGCTCCATTTGTATCTAATAGGATATTTCCAGCCTGAAATGGATTAGTGATGTGGAACATAATTTAGAACATACACGCAAAGATGATGAAAGTAAACAGTGAAATTAAAACATCTAGGTTATCATGAATTAGCCACATCAGAATAGCCACTACTGGTACTTAGTTTTCACATAGAATCAGTAGCCAATCTTCTCCTAGTACAGATTATTCAGACATGATGAATATATTCAAATGCCTTCCGACATAGGAGACTTTGTTTATAATAAGATGAAGAATTGAATAAGATGATAGAATTAGCCCATTCATATTTTCCTTTCTTTCTTTCTTGCAAATCAAACTCATCTAAGATTCAGTTGTGCTACTGCACTTTTGTGACCTTGATGTTTTATTGTATTAAACCCAAGAAAGTTAGCGACATATCACTTAAAGTTTCTTCTTCAGAGAAAAGACGCTCAAAACAGTTTGCTTCAGCTCAATGCCACCCCAAAACTTGTTTCATCAGGAAAATGTCCCTTCTATCACCTATTGAAAGGGTGTTAAATTTCAGACTTTTCCCAAAATTTGGACAATTTCACCCTTCCCACTTTGTCTGTTAGAAGCATGATTATCGTGGCATCCTGGGGAGGCGAGTCACCACAGGACCAGCTGGTCACCTAGGGTGGGCTCCTAGGCGAACAGTTATATCTAGTTTTGCAGAAAAATAAATAATAAAGTACCATAATAAGTAGAGGGGCCAGAGTAGTGTCATAAACAGAGAAGACTCCCTCCCTCGAAGTTTTTCCCTTTATTTCTGGCTAAATCAGCCACCCAGCCTAACTATAACATCACTTAGTCACCCTGGACAATGCTTGAGAATCCCAGCCAGGTGCGTAACCATCACCAGGCAAGGTGAGAACACCATTAGCAACTAGGTGTTCCCTTGGCAATGCCTTAATGACACTGGTTGGCAATCAGTTCTATCCTCAATATAACAACACAGAAGCAGCAAAACTGTGCTTCCCTCTCCATTTTTCCCACACCTCTCATCATCGTGCTCTACTACCAATCCATGACAAAGATGCATTTGCCTCCCTCTTGGAACCAAAGTCTTATGTTACAAACCCACAGTGTCGCAACAATGGATGCATCAGTGCATCACCATCGCTGGAGAGGAGCATGAGGAATGAGGCTGTGATATGGTCTGAGCCAGCCCTCTAACAAAGATTGGCGCATGGCTTGAGCCAAAGGGCACTAATAAGCAATTCAAGTATTAAGCGTTTTGCAATAAAGGGAACTAAAATGACGTTTTGCTAATTGAAACAGTTCTGGGATGGCATTGAGCTGAAGGAAATTTCTCAAGTGGCATTTCTCTAAAGCAAATACAGGTGGAATGTAGTTAAATTTCATATTAAGCCCAATAAGATAAATCGACCTAAATTCTGTTATGCTAAATACTATGCTTCTGCTCTAAGAGATAACTGGAGATTCAAAGAACTAGAAGTAATATATTACCTTTACATCTCTGTGAATAAGCCCTTGAGAATGTAGGTAGACGAGAGCTTTGAGAACTTCCCACAAAAGAGTTGCAATGACTGGCTCCTCGAACCCATCTGGAAAAGAAGTTTTAATAATATGGAGGGCAGATCCGGCAGCCATGTAAGGCGTGACAACCCAAAGCCGGTGCTCATTTGTAAATGAGCAATATGCGCCAAGAAGATTTGGATGATCAATCAAGTTCATGGTGTGTACTTCCCGTCTTATTCCATCCTAAATAATGATAACTCCAAATGGATGAGAACCGCAAGCTCACAAAAAATAAAAAAGCTGACAATTAGTTTGAAGATAGAATGTATATAGAGAAAATATGCAGTAAGCCAGTGACTATCTAAAGGAAGAGAAATGATGCATATGTCACTTATCAAACACCAAAAGAATCAATTCGCACAAAAAAAAATGTATTTGCTGCATCTTGCAACTTATAGGCCATAGCACAAAGAGAAACAGTACCTCGAGAAAGAATTGCATCTCCATCAATATTTTGAAGGATGGGATTTTTTATTTTAACACAGAAAGTTGCCATGTTGCCAGGAATGAAGCTTACATTTCTATAGTAGTATAGTTTAATAAAAGACTAAAAGTTAACAAATTTCAGAAAGATATTTGAAAGGTGATATTTTCTGGAAGAATAGCATATCTGGCACTCAGATCATACCACACAAAGTATGGAAAACTATCGTTATTCTGGAAAGGATGACCCAATGTTAGATGCCTAGTTTTAACAGCATCCTTCAAAAAACAAGAACACTCTTTCAGGGCTTGTTGGTTTACATTGAGTATATGGAGCACATAATGAGGAAGCATGGACAAGCTCTGATAAAACTTGCTGTCTCGTATCACAAATAAATCAGCACATGCATATATTTTGTTCTTAAACTGTAAAGATTTTTGGATATTTTGTAGCATATTTGCACTTCCATTCTAGTTGGAATTCTAGAATCTCACTCCAAAAATCTAATATCCGAAAGGTATACCCACATGATAAATCATGTCATCAATACTCAGCAAGAATGATAAGAGCCTTCTGTTGGCACAGTTGTCCTAGGGACTTGTGCTACATTTTTTTATATTTATTGGCATCAATGCTTCGCTAGGTGTTTCATGTTTAAGGGAATATCATGCATATCAAGAATATAAAACGAATATATAGGACAATAGCAAGCAATTACCAAGTAACACAATAAAGTGCAAACCACTCACCAGGTCATTATTGCATTTCTCAAGGTCAAGAACTTTGATAGCAACTACAATATTAAGTGGGAGACAAAGAGCTCTGTACACTGTGGCACTAACTCCTTCTCCAATCTCCTCATATAATTTATATTCCTTGGGATCTGTTGGAAATCTCCTGTTATTTGGTGTATGCTCCATGGTTCAAATTTAGAGAGCATCATAAGCAACAGCCACACTCTTACAGTTTCCATAGCACAGAAACACGCAAGGCAATGGAAAGAACACCTTATAGGTGCGCCCAAGAATAACTGTCAGCATGGCTAAGTTTGTAGATGAATGTGTAGACCGATATAGGATTCTTTATTTTGCAGTGTAAATTTCAAACATCCTTTGGATCAAGAGACTATTGTGGTGGTGAACAAGACGATGAAGTTTATGCCACAAAGCTACCCAAGCTGGCTTGCACCAAGCGTGCTGTGGCAGTCTGGCAGAACATTACAAGCTGCAAAACAAAGAATAGAAAGTCTTCAACATCGTGAACACACCTAGGAAAGGGGAACGACAAGCTGCAGAGTAAAGATCAACACCCGCAAACAGAACAGGGCCACATTCGGAGTTGCCCAAACCCAACCTCGAGAAACATTAAACAATATATCCTAACCTTCAGCCTCCAGGTTCTAATTCAGCACAGGTGAGCGAAACTCGAAGCTCGACCGATCAAGCTGAGGTCCCTCCCTTCATGACAGAATAGCTAGCGCTTAGCTCATGGTACCGGTACTGCTTATCTGCGCTGCAACTCAGGGCCATACGATGCAATACAGCGATCCTCCTGTGTCCTGGGCCCCAAGCAGCAAGCAATCACGACGCCCAACGCTAAAATCTCGATCGCTCTAGATGAACCATCCAAAAGTTCACTCCTTGGACACCAAAACCGTAAGGTCGAGCTACCCGGAAGCTTAGCCCGTTGCTACGACACCAAACAAAACTGATCCCGCAGCAGCAGTAGCGTTACCTGGGCATCGTATCTGGCGGCCGTGCGGAGACGGCGGCGGCGGATCTCGGGGGCGGTGTGGGAGGAGCGCGTGCGAAGGCGGGCGGATCTGAGCGGAGGAGCTGCGGGAGGCGCGTTCGAGCGGGCGAGCAGATCTGGCAGGAGTTAGCGGCGGTAGGTTCGGAAGTGGCGGAGCCGATTGGGAGGCGGAGGAGACGGCGAGAGGAGGGAGGCGAAGAGCAGCAGGCAGAGTAACGGGCACGGGAGGAAGAGGAGGAGAAGGCGGAGTAGTGGTCTTCCTTTGGCTCCCGAGATTTTCTGTGGCTGCCGTGTGGCGCTGCATATAAACGGGGAAAATTTTCGGGGGAGGGGATCATAGTAAATAAATTATTAACTACTACCAGTTATATTTAATAGATTGACGCCGGATCCAACTAGCGAACTACCGGTCCTATCTTTTATGGTACAATAGTACAGTAATACTCTATTAGGTGTATAGTAATACTTCGGCTCATGTGTAGTAATACTTTAGCGATAGTGCAATAACACAACGACTGTCGTACAGTAACACTCCGCCTGACGTGCAGCAACACGATATTCTTTATGCAGTAACACTCCGACGGTAATGTAGTAGATACCAAGACAGATAGGTTCGGTAGCTTGTAAACAAAACCCTAGATAGTCTCTCGCCCAGCGCACACCATACACGCGATTCAAGAAGAAAGAACCTCGTGGTCGAGCGAATAAGGACTAGCACCATAGCTTGCTTAGATCCAGCGCATCTAGATTAATCTCACAGGAAATTCACAAGAACGCACACACCTCGTGGCCGCTAATCAAATTCAACTCAAAACAAAAACAAATTCAGCCTTTATACACGCATGCACTGTAGACTCAGACTAGAGTGTAGTATGGACATGTTATAAGAAAATATGCTGATTTCCCTTTGATTCGATCACAGCCAGGAAAAACAAAACAATATGAAAATTAATCTCTAACTTGGACTCCACAAAAAAGGAAAAGGACTCCAACAAATAAGCTAACCAACACAAATATTGATTTGGATGGGAATTGATCCAATTCAAATAGAAGGAAATCTCACGTAGGCATGATTCTTTCCTTGCTCAGATTCTTCGTATGGTTCTTCCCTTTCTGGCTCCAAACACACACCACCTGGCTTGGATCATGTCTGACTCAGCATTTTCTCCTGGCTTGTGTACATCCAGCACTCCTGGCTTCCACGTGTGCCGTGCGTCGCATGGCCTCTGGCCTAACCAAGTGCTCGCCTACTTGGCTGCACACACCCACAAGCTGCGCCCCTCCCTCGTTCCATTTGCCGGCTCATGCGCTGCCACGCGCCGCCCCGCCCCACCCCTGTGCTAGGGTTTGATGTTGTTGCCCTTTTCTTGTGTCTCCCTGGCCGGCCACGCCTGTCTCCCTCTCAAACGTCTTATTTTTTCTACGCAAAACAACATCAACTTGAGTTTGCAACGCCGAATTATGAACCAAAATGTCGTAGTAGTACTTGGGACCGTATCATCCTCCCACCTTCAAGCAAATCCGTCCTGGGTTTCAGAATATTCTTGGGAGCTTTCTTCTTAGTTGTTGAAATTTTCTCCTTAACATGGATAGTACTCTCCAACATTGGTTTCAGCACGTGTTTATTTCCCTCATGTACAAAGGTGTACATGTTGGTCTCTACCATCATGTGTAGCGCTATGATTATATTACCATGGCCTCCCAAGCAGCAAGTGACGTGCATCCATCGACACAATGTCGCAAACCACCTTATCAACACAAGTACCAACAACAAAAGATATGTTCACCTTGTGAGTTATCTTCAACCTCCTGGAGTTATATAGCCACTCCACATAGTGTGGTTGTGGATACCTCCATGTGGACATCCCCAAAGCATAAACCAAGTCCTGGCTAATCATGTTAGTGAAGCTCCCACTATCTATGATTAGCTTGCATGGTTTCTCCTTGATCTTGCACTTCGATGTGAAGACACTCCGTCGTTGCCCCTTAGCTTCAATTTTCAACACTTTGCACCTACTTGACCAAAAGATTAACACCACCCAAAAGAGGGTCATAGATAATAACATTGTCATCCTGAGATGCACACGCCTCGACTTAAGATGTGTGCATGTAAGTTTGTCCCGATCTTTTATCGTAGGAGAAATAAGATAACTTGAGTTGCGACATAACCATCTAGAACTCTAATCCTATATGGATCGCTATCCATGTGAAATCGTATCTGAATAGAATCTCCGAACTACACTCTGAAATCGTATTGGAACAAGACTCAGAGTTGTATCCAAGTAGGACTCCTTAAGTAATTCTGGTCGAAGAAATTGGTTGTCACGGTGACTGGTCGGCGGAGTTGAGTATCACATGGACTGGTCGGCAGAACTGGTTAGTGGAACTAGTCAGTGGAACTGGTCATCACATGGACTGGTCAGCGGAGCTGGTCTGCAGAGTTGGTCATCACATGGACTAGTCAGCGAAGCTGGTCATCGCATGGACTGGTCAGCAGAGCTAGTCATCACAAGGACCGGTCAGCGAAGCTGGTCGGCCTTGATCAGCAACTTCTCCATCAATTCTTTTGTAAGTAGAAACATGCAAACAACAATCATTATGTAATATCATTTGTTCCGTAATTAAATAATTAATTTGCCCAAGGAACGAGTTCACCTGTTGTCCAAGATGATGTGCACATGCTTGTATCATTGGCCCTTTAGTAGAAACATATGGTGCTGGTGTTATATGTGTAGAAGCGATGTCCCCATCATACTCCCTCTCTTGAAAAGGAGTTGACCCCGACTCTAGCTTGTCTCCATCACTGAGATATGGAGATAAATCAGCGACATTGAATGTATCAGTTACTCTGTATTCCACTGGTAGCTCCAATTTGTTGGCATTATTGTTGATCTTTGTAAGCACTTTGAATAGTCCATCCCCTCGCAGTATTAGTTTGGACTTGCGTTGTTCTGGAAAGCAATCTTTGCACAAATATGACCAAACAAAATCGCTTTCCTTATACCATATCCTTTCTTTCTTTATCCGCTTGCTTCTTGTATTGGCCTTGGATCTTCTCAATATTCACTTTGGTTATCTCATGTAACTTGCGAATCAACCCAACTATCTTCTTAGCATACAAATTTACCTTTTCCAAAGGTGGTAAAGGTAGTACATCAATAGGTGTGGTTGGCTTGAAACCATAGACAATTTCGAATAGACAAAACTTTGTTGTAGATTGCATAACCCGGTTATAAGCAAACTCAACGTGCGGCAAACTCTCTTATCATAGCTTCAAGTTATTCTTCAGTGTTGTCCTTAGCATTGTTCCAATTGTGCGATTGACGACCTCGGTTTGACTGTCTGTCTGAGGATGACATGTAGTAAAAATAGTAGCTTTGTCCTGAGCTTATCCCAAAGTGTCCTCCAAAAGTGACTCAGAAACTTCGTATTATGATCTGAAACAATTGTTCATGGTAGGCGACAATCTCTCTAAAAAATAAATTAGCAATATGTGTAGCATCACCGCTCTTATGACAAGATACAAAGTGAGCCATCTTATAAAATCTATCAACTACAACAAAAATATTATCCCTCCCCCTCTTAGTCCTTGGTAAACCTAGTACAAAATCCATTGGAATATCCTCCCAAGGTAGTGTAGGAATAGGAAGAGGTATATACAACCGATGTGGGTTTAAGCGAGAGTAAGCTGTTCGACAAGTAGTGCATCTTTCCACGTAGCATTCGACGTCGCACCTCAACTTTAGCCAATAAAAATGTGTAGTCAATAAGTCTTCGGTCATGCGTAAACCAAAATGTCTCATCAAACCAACTTCATGCGCTTCATGTAGCAACAAAAGACGAACAGATCTTGCTGGAACATATAGCTTGTTAGCTCTAAATAAATAGCCATATTTAACACATATTTGTCCCAACATCTCCATTCTTTGCAATTGGCATAAGCATCTTTGAAATCCAAATTGGTAGTATTCTTCTTTTAAACTTTCCAAACTAAGAATTTTACAATCAGGTTGGGATAGCAGTGAGTATTGTCTAGACAAAGCATCAACAACTAGATTATCTTTACCCTTCTTATGTTTAACAACATATGGAAAAGTTTCAATAAATTCTACCTACTTAGCATGTCTTCAATTTAGCTTTACTCTGGCTACAAATATGTTTCAATGATTCATGATCCGAATGTATGGCATATTCCTTTGGCCTTATATAATGTTGCCATGTTTCTAACACTCTAACCAAAGCATAAATTCCTTATCATATGTTGAATAATTCAAAGTTGGTTCACTAAGCTTTTCACTAAAATAAGCAATATGTTGCCTATCTTGCGTGAGAAACCTCCAATGCTAATACAACTAGCACCACATCCCAATTTTGTTGTATAAAAACTAGGAAGGTTTTATAAAAACTAGGAAGTTGTTGTCACATCCCAATTTTGGAATTTCAAAAACTTTTTGTTTGTAGTTTAGCTCTCTGGAAAATTTCACCAATTTTTGTTGATTTAATAAAGCTTAAATGATACTTTTTAAAGTCAAAACAATTTAATTTGATTAATCTGAACATCAATTAATTCCAAAACTATTTTATTGTAGTTCTTTGTGCTTGGAGGTATTTTCCAGATTTTTCTAGGAATTTTTTGAGTTCATTTGTTATTTTTAATTTGTCATTTGAATTTTTTGGTATTTTCTAAAAAGGAAAAAATAATTTAAAAACCCTAGAAGGCTTTGGGCCGAAATCCAAATATCGGCCCACATCCCTCCCTCTCTCTCTCCAGCTCAGCCCACCGGCCCATTTTGCTGCCACAGCCCGTCTCCCTCTCTCTCCCGTTTGCCCCAACCCCACATGTTAGTCACTCATCGCCGCTGCAGCGAATTCGCGTTCGCCATGCATCTGGGCCCGCCTGTCAGCCTTCACCATTGCTGTGTTGTCATCGTCGCCTAGGACTGTGCACTATCGTCGCCTCAGTTCTGGAGTACGGGTCGGGCACGTTTCCCGAGGCTATTTAAAGTCCCGAGGACCCTCAGGAGGGGTATCCCGAGCAGCGTCGCCCTTGAAAATCCTAGCCATTGTCGTCGAGCGTCTTAGCCACCATCATCTTCTTCATCTTTGACTGAAGTCCTCTGTCCTTGCCAAGGCCATTCTGGTGAGCCCCACCGCCATTCGTCGCCACATTTAGGGTCATCTCGATGCCCTCGTCCCGTTGCAACCCTCGTCGTCGCTGGAGCGCCACTGTAGCATTGTCGCACCATGAACCCGATCTGCACTGCCGCTAGTTACCACCGTCCACCTCAGGTCACTGAATGTCCACCATCGGACTCGTCACCACCTTAGCTACTCGTCGTACCCTTTCGCGTTCGTCGCCGTAGCCCTTACTGCCAACGATTATCGGGACCCGAGCGTCGCCGCCGTCACCATAGTCCACATCGACACCACCGCCTACGTGTCCACCATCTAGCTATCGTGTCAGCGACACACTAGTGTCCACCCCGCACTCCTCTATTCACATGGTTCTTCCCTTTCTATCTCCAAACGCACACCACCTGGCCTGGATCATGTCTGACTCGGCATTTTCTCCTAGCTTGTATAATCCAACACTCCTGGCTCCAATGCGTGTCGTGCATCGCATGGACTCTGACCTGCCCAAGCACCCGCCTGCTTTGCTCACACGCCTACACGTTGCGCCCCTCGCTCGTTCCGTCTGTCAGTTCATGCGCTGCCATGCGCCGCCCCAACCACGAGCACATGCACTCACATGATCAATGTTGCGGACATGCCCATGTGCTAGGGTTTGATGTTGTTGCCCTTTTCTTGTCTCTCCCCGGCCGGCCACATCTCTCTCCCTCTCAAACGTCTTCTTTCTTCTATGCAAAACAATATCAACTTGAGTTTCCAATGCCGAATTATGAACCAATGTCGTAGTAGTACTTGGGGATGTATCATCCTCCCTCCTTCAAGCGAAACCGTCCTAGGTTTCAGGATATTCTTGGGAGCTTTCTTCTTGGTTGCTGAAATTTTCTCATCAACATGGATAATACTCTCCAACATTGGTTTCAACACACATTTCTTTCCCTCGTGTACAAAGGTCTACATGTTGGTTTTTACCATCATGTGTAGCGATGTGAAGACACTCCACCGTTGCCCCTTTATCTTCAATTTCAACACTTTGCACCTACTTGACCAAAAGATTAACACCACCCAAAAGAGGGTCATAAATAATAACATTGTCATCCTGAGAAGCACACGCCTCGACTTAAGATGCGTGCATGTAAGTTTGTCCCAATCTTTTATCATAGGAGAAATCGGATAACTTGAGTTGCGACGTAACCAAGGTAGTTAGAATCGTGATCCTACTCTTAGTCTTATGATTCTATGAATCCACGATAACCTGTCGATCCAAAACGCACTGTCGATCCTACTAGTGGAGACTTAGGGCAAAAAAAAATTTGAAGTTTTTTTAGAGGCCAGGCTTTGCTGATATTTTATTTTAGAGCAAAATTTGTTGATATTAATTTTTGAGAATGAAATTATAAATAAACAAAGAGCATGCAAAATATTATATCAGTGTGGTAATGTTACTCTCTTATCGTTTAGAACTATATCGCCCATCATGTTAGACCATTATGCTTTTCTGTTGTGTGATAAGATGTGTTTTGCCCCTTTTTTTGTAATAAGTAAGTGGTAAACCTTATAAAAATCATACAAACTTATAATATAGATGTTAAATATGTGTATTTTTACAAATTCGTAGAATCACCGATTCGATACTACGATTCGAGCCTACCGGAGGCAAATCGATCCGACTTGGGATCTCGACTCTGACTACCTTGGACGTAACCATCTAGAAGTCTAATCCTATATAGATCGCTATCCATGTCAAATCGTATCTGAATAGAATCTCCTAACTGGACTCTGAAATCGTATTGGAACAAGACTCGGAGTTGTATCCAAGTAGGACTCCTTAAGTAATTCTGGTCGAGGAAATTGGTTATCATGGTGACTGGTTGGCAGAGTTGGTCGACAGAGCTGGGCATCACACGGATTGGTCACCGGAACTAGTTAGTGGAACTGGTCAGCGGAACTGCTGTAACACCCTGACTATTCGGAAGTCAAGATGTCACTCAATCTTAGTCAAAACACTAGGAACCAACATGATTATACGAATAGCAATGAATATCTAACAGTTCTTCATACGAAACCAATGCTAAGTATCAAATCCAGTGAAAGATAGGGAACAAATATTTAAAACACGAGAATAAGATAAACGAAACCAAGTTGGCTTATTACAATTCAATATTTATCAAATAGTCATTATGAAACGGAAATAATCAGTAAATTCTGATTTGATATAAGTGGCGTGCATCGTGCTGGACTAATCCCTCCCAAGACTTGTTTTCTTCATCATTTACCTAAATTAAACAAAACAAGCAAGAATGAGTCAAAGACTCAGCAAGTACAATATTCTTTTAACATAACATGACGGAACGAATCAGGAATTACACATGTCATATACAAAACTCTTTATAAATGCGGATATGGAAGGAATGAATGCATGCACTGCAAGGAGAAGGATTACTCAACTGCTTATACCGGTATAGCGAGTGATACACCCGTCGGTGTTCACTTATGCACGTACTTAACAAATTCCGGGGACCCAAATACCGTATGAATAACGTTTCATATGGTTGTCCGAAACCGCCCACATTGGAATAGTGGGTCTTACGTGCCCATACTGGAATTGATGGGATGTAGCAAAATTCCACTTCCATGTACAGAAATTGAAATATGTATGAATGGAATGAAACAACTACATTGAATGTTATTTCTTTAAACACAAGAATTATCTGCTTGAAACGAAATAAACATCATGACGAATATCATTGGCATTCACATATTTAACCCAACATCATGCAAAGAATTGAAAACAACACATAGTAGCATAGGGTACTTGCCTTCCGCGATTGGCTGAACTAGGTGGCACAAAATGTGCGCCTACACTCGCCGCCTCACCGCCTACACCAGAAACAATTGAAATAAGAATGACGCGATACGATGACACTACCGGTAATCTACAATGACTCTCAGACTACCCGACATAATTCGCGAACCCAACGATGAGACAAGTGTTTCCCCTATTTTCTACCGTTCCAGACAGTGGCACGAAAAAAATTCATAACTATTAATTTGGAATCCGAACGACCTGAGACCAGTGCCAAAACAAACTTAACAGATAAACCTTCAAAACACTAGGAGACAAGATTTTCTAATTATGCCCACACATAAGTCTAATCTACAGTTGAAAGTGCCTGATAGATAAATAGCCCAACAGCAGACCAGTAGCAAAAACATATCATAACTTTTAATATATAAATCCAAATTGAATGATCTTTATCAATATGGAATCATAATAAAATTATCCACAAAAACTGTTTTGGGTGGCCGTCCTGAATCTGACTCTAACTAGATCAAAATCGAGGAACAAACCGACAGTCCCTAGTTCTCAGACTGACAGAACAGCGCGCGGTCAAAAATTCATATCTCCTAAACCCTAAGGCAGAATCTCATGATCTCAGTGCCAAATGAAAGCTAACGACATCAGAAACAAAACTCTAGAAGACGAAAACCCAAGATTCGGCCTCTAAAGACCCTCAATTTTCCATACAACAATCTAACAACATCAATCTGATTCGAATCTATTGATCAATTTCGCATCTAACACAAATCAAACAATGAGTAGACTCGATCGTTACCCTTGACGACTCGCTGGGGGATGAAGATCAAGCTCCCACCGAAAACCCCCCTTTCTCCCTCTCCCTTACTTCCTTGGATCGGCCACCAAAACCGAAGGAAGGAGGAGGGACCGGTTGGGAGGAGCAGCTAGGGGCTTGGGAGTCGACGACGGCGATCACCGGGGACTAGTACCGAGAGGAGGAGGAGGCGCCTGGGAGGGAGGAGGCGCTGGTTGGGGAGGAAAGGGGTGGAGGCGGCGGCGGCTCTAGGGGGGAGAGGAGGGAGTGGGGGAGGCGGCTAGGGTTGGGCGCCTCCCCCCCTTGGCCGACCCCCCTTAAGCCGGCCTCCCCCTCTTGGGCCTCCTGGGCCACGGCCCAGGTTGTCGAAATTTTACAAAAACCCCCTCTCTCAACAGAAAAATCCAATTCTTTAATTGCCTTTTTGTCCCCGACTTCTTTTAAATTCTCCTGATTCGATTCCGGGATATTACAACTAGTCATCACATGGACTGGTCGGTGCAGCTGGTTTGCGGAGTTGGTCATCAAATGGACTGGTCGGCAGAGCTGGTATGCAGAGTTGGTCATCACGTGGACTAGTCCGCGGAGCTGGTCATCGCATGGACTAGTTGGCAGAGCTGGTCATCATAGGGACTGGTGAGCGAAGCTGGTTGGCCTTGATCAACAACTTCTCCATGAATTCTCTCGTAAGTAGAAACATGTAAAAAACAATCATTATGCAATATCATATGTTCCATAATTAAATAATTAATTTGCCCAAGGAATGAGTTCGCCTATTGTCCAAGACGACATGCACGTGCTCATGCCATTGGCCCTTTAGTAGAAACATATGGTGCAGATATGGAGATAAATCAGCAATGTTGAATGTATCAATTACTCTGTATTCCTTTGGTAGCTCCAATTTGTTGGCATTATTGTTGATCTTTGTAAGCACTCTGAATGGTCCATCCCCTCACAACATTAGTTTGGACTTACATTGTTCTGGAAAGCGATCTTTGCAGAAATGTGACCAAACAAAATCACCTTCCTTAAATACCATCTGCTTTCTTGCTTTATCCGCAAGCTTCTTGTATTGGCCTTGCATCTTCTCAATGTTCACTTTGGTTGTCTCATGTAACTTGCGAATTAGCTCAACCTTGTTCTTATTATCCAAATTTACCTTTTCCAAAGGTGGTAAACCTAGTAGATCAATAGGTGCGGTTGGCTTGTGTAACATCCCAATTTTCGGGCCATTTTGAAAATTTTCAAAATAAAAATAAACAAGTTGAATTTTACTGAATTAATTAAAGCTTAAATTAAAATTTTAGAATTAAAAACATTTTAGGTGCTTAAAATAAACTTCAATTGAATCCAAAATTATTTTATTTGAATTTATAGGTTTTATTGGATTTCTCCAAGTTCTTTTGTTATTTCTTGGAATTTCAACTAATTTAATTTCTTTTCTGTTCTTTCTTCTAAAAATTTAATTTAATTATTTCAAAGTATTGGCTTTTAAATTGGGATTCTTGTTTAAATAAATAATATGCAAATCAAATCCCAAATCTCAGTCATCTCCAAATCAAACTCCCGATTCCAAGTCTCAATTCATATTCCTCATCCGGGGTTCAAGTTCTTATTCCATCGTTTGAATTCGAATCTCGTCATCACATTCCAAATTCAAATTTCAAAATTCGGATGTTTCCTAACCCCTTTCTTTTCTTTCCCTTTTTCTTTTTCCCTCCCTCCCTTTTTCTTGTCCTTTATTTCTTTTCTTCCTTTTTCTTTCTCTCTCTTCCTTCTCCTTTCCTACCTACCCCGTGCACCCATGTGTGTGCTCTCCCGAGCACCACGCTTGCCCCATGCCTTGCTGCTGCTCAACCACCTGGCCGCCCATGCTACGCACTGGCCCCACGAATCCCACTTTCGCCCATGCCTCTCACCCGCTCTGCCCGGCGCCTTGCCCATGCCCTGGCGCCACTGTTCCCTCGCTTTCAGCACGCCCAGTGCCGAGCGCGCCACTGTGCCCATGCCGCATTGCCACCCCCGTCTTTGCCTATAAAAGGGCACCCCTGACATCTCTACTCCTCCTTCCTTCCCCTCACTCTCCCTCTCTACTTCTCCCTCCCTCAAGAGCATTGTCGCCGTCGCGTAGACGTTCCCCGAGCTCCGGCCGCCAACCCTCCTCACCGTTCCTACCACTCCATTGAAGCCCTCAAGACTCCGAGCATGTTACGTCGTGTTCCTGAGGCTCATGAACATTTCCCCTCTTCTTATTTCACTAGTCCCGCAGAGGTTTGCTGGAATTCGCTGTCTTCCTTGCTTTCGGCCGAAATGCCACCTCCACTGAATTCATCGCCCTCGGTGAGCTTCATCTCAATTCCTTCCATCCGTAGCATCACCTCGACCTCCTCTATCTTTTCCCTAGCCTTTTCCTCCGTTGTGTCGCCATGGAACGCCGCCGCCTTGAGCCCTTCTTCTCCGCCGTCGGCCACCATCGCCCTGCGTCCTCGGACTTACTCTGGTCTCCTCGAGCAGCTCTGTGTGCTCCCTATGCCACCGCAGAGCCCACGTGTGCACCTCCTTCACCGCTGCACCACCGTAATGCCGGCACCCTAACTCGGCCGTGCGCTGCCGCCGCTGCGTTGGGTCATCTCCGGCTGAGCCGCCATCGAGGGGTATAATGCGTCCAAGGGGTCCATTTTTGGGTTTCACCGGCCACCCCACCGCCATGGCCATAGAGCTAGGACATGCTCTGTTTCCTTCATTGTGAATGTCTTATGTTAGTTGAACCTTGTGTCTATGATGTCATGGTCCCACAAGCCATTGACTTATCCCTTCCTCTCTTTGCTTCTCTGGTATTACTGTGGCATGTGGACCCATCATGTCATGCTCTCAATTCCTTAGCTCTTTCTTTGTTTCTAGTCAAACTGAAACCAGTAAAGTCCAGAACAATAGTTTTAGGATTTTCTATCATTTCATGTAAGAATTGAACTTTTGGGCGTTCGTTCTCCTTCATACGAACTCTGATTTCGTCGATTCTTGTTTCTAAATTCTTCTAAATTCAGTATCTTTTTTTGGTTCTACTTTTGTAAGTTTTGGATTTTATTTGAATTTTATTTGATTATTGGCTCGTTTTTGCGTATAGTTTTTGAAGGGATAAGAGTAGGCTACGCTAGCAACAATTCAAAATTTCTACCATATAAACTAGGAAGCCAAGCAAGTAGATGATCATAAATCATTACTACCAGACGCGCAGTGCAGCGGAAGAAGAGTTGGAGCAGCCTAGTCCAACGAAGAGCGCGTTAATGTAGTGGTCGTAGTCGATCATCTAATGTTATCGATGTCGATCGACTCCTCCAGCAACCAATCACTTTCCTTGAGAAGTTGTGGATCGTCCTCAAGCGCAACAGCAACCATAGTAGCTCCTCTACGGTATCCACACGTCTAGGGAAGGAATACCGTACGCTTGTGTGCTAGCACTAATTCGCACGGGAAGACTCTCTTAAGAAGATAGTGGCTAGGGTTTCAGTGGAACAACTCATGTCTTTCCCCTTGTCCCAATAGCCTCAAGCATCTTTATATATAGTGCCCGTGATGGATCCTATCTGAACATGTTTGATAAATCGTATCCTTACTGGTTTGTTCCAACCCGTTAAGTGTGTGACCCGTTAGGTTCATGCGTAATCAGTTGTGACTCGGAAACTCCTTTCCGATCACGAGTCGTCAGCGGCTCCTAGCAGAACATAACGATTCCCGAATACACACGAATTATATCAGACGAACCTTAATGCAATATTATCTACAACCAAGTCCATATCGCTAACGACCAGCTCATATCTCTATACGGCTAGTTTATGTTTGGTCTCGACCAGTTGGTAACTCCTTACGACCAGGTCTCGACTACTTAGTGATCATGTTCGACCATCCTACGACCAGCTCGTATCTCCATATGATTAGTCTGTATCTGATCAAACTGAAAGACCTTCTCGTGTATTCTCCCTTTGCCTCACGATATCTGGTTGAACTCTAGGTGAGATGTTATGTCATCCATGGACTGTTCAATACTTTCTCGATCAAGTGTCGGATAACTTGATGTGGTTGAACACTTCGACCACTAGTGGCATGGCCATACACTTTCTTTATCCAGCCACATCGAGGGGCCTAGAGGATATCTCTCGTGTTATGTTAGGAAGGACAAATCACATATCCGACTAGTCACATTCCTCTGCATGTTTCACAGCATACCTGAATGCTACTTTTATGACTAACCAGTTACGGATTAGTGTTTGACAACCCCAAAGTGTACTCTTACACATGTAGGAAACCATGCTGATCTCAGGTCTAAGGATTATACATCATAATTGCTTGAGACCAACTAATGACACATAGAATCATAACAATCTCAATAGTATCTCAAGGTTGATCAATCTAACCCCATGTTTTATAACATGTGTTCACATTATTGATTCGATATCCCTATATCTATAACCAGTGAAATATGGTCATGAATTAATAATGTGCTGGTCGATAGGATCACTAGTTTTTCGACTAGTGACTTCCGACCAGAGATTCATTTAGAACGACATCATATTAGTTAAAAGAGTTTCACCAACAAGTCACATACTTGTTAAACTTCATAACCAATGATTCATTCAAGGAACTGAATAACATTTATTCAATAACTCAAACATAGACGTGATATAATCATCTCTATGATTACCTCTAGGGCATATCAACAATAGTTTTCGATGACTCCGGGGAAATTGAAATATTTGAAAAGTTAGATCCTCAAGCTTTTGGGCAAAGCAAGTTACATCTTTGATCATATTTGAATTGCATATTTTAAATTATTTATTTTTTTAAATTATTATTGCATGCTTATTTAAATTATGTAATTTAAATTCCTATTTTAAATTATAGTTATTCCAATTCCTTTGTATAGCCAAATTTCGCCACTGAATTAGTCACCCCTTGACACCATAAATGAAATATAGTTTATGCAATATTATGAACTAGAACGCTTTGGGAAAAAATGTGCTTAGTCAAAGCTTGGACCAAAAATGTTTAATTTGGGAAATTTATTGAAAATATTCCATTATGATCTAAATGAGCCTATGATATTGTTTCTACCATAGAACTTTTACAAATGATTTTTGAAAAGCAAAACAAAAGGAAAATTTGTTTAGACTTGGGCGAAATGGATGTTTGGATGGCGCATGTTAATGCACGAGATCGATACATTTGTTTGAACGAGACCACGAGTTATTTCAGAAAGTAGTCAATTAAGGACTGGTCTTCAAGCCACATCTTGCTAAGCCTCACCGTACAACCATATGTCCAAAGTGCGAGGATTTGGCTAACTAATTTGTAATATTTCACTGTAGTTGTGCCATCTGTTTGCGTGGGTGTCACGATGACCTACTTTTATATATTCCCATATGGTGTAAGAGGGTGCTTAAATCCGGCGGATTTCTATCTAAAGGAAACGAAACCTTAGTGGGTATAACTATGATTGGAATAACGTATTGTAAAGGCCTTGCGATAATTACTTAGTTGCACACATACGAAAATATGTGGGCGGACATTATAAAACGATTATCTCTTGTGGGTCAAGCTATACAATCTCTTCAGAGTGTAAAACTATTCGAATATTCATGTCCACGGTCATGGACATGCTTAGCAAATCCAATGCAAAGTTAGACTTTGGTTTTGATTTTAAAAGATTTTATCAAATGATTTTGGATATCTTATTGTAACACCCCAGCCCAACATTGAGCTTAGAATGCCACTAAACTACTATAACCATCTAATTTACATCAACTTACTATAAAATTTCAGCAAGTATAACAACATTAAAACCCATCCACGGGGCGCATTAACACAAGCATAACACTATGACAATCATAGATAAATTAGACCTAGGAGCATAGCAAAATAATAAACCAAGATTAACATAAACCAAGCATCTATGGTTATTCAATACCATCATGTCCTAGATATAAATATTCATGTTATTCTAAAATTTTCTCATGTCCAATGAATCAAATAATTGGGTGAAGTGCATGATTCCAAGTGCGCTAGCCCTTCCCGAGTAAAACGTCATCACTGGTCACCTAAAAACAAAAATAGAGCAAGAATGAGTTCAAGACTCAGAAAATACATAATAAAGCCATAAACAATAGTTTATTAACCAAAATCAAAGTTATCATCATCATCCATTTAGTTAATGCCATTGTCATTCTCAAACAAACAAGCCATTTTCCATATAGGTAAAGTTGCACAATTTAACAATTTACTTAGATATGCGAATGCACCAACATGCTCATGCTCATATGCATCTCATCGGTGATCTGGGGTATAGCGGAGTGTTCACCCGTCGATGACACACTCTATCCTTCACTCCCGTGAAGTCCCCACCAAAGTAGGATTTTATCTAGAGCTCTCCGGACTAGTCATGTATGTTTCTAACCGACCTCACCGGAATAGTTACATGACTTTCTCACCGACCTGGCTCATGCAACCCCTGTCATGATGAATGTAAATGATGCGACATCTTTATTTACTCATCAACATAGTACATCTCATTAACTCAATATCTCCTCCTCATTATCTCAATATCATAATCTCAATATCATAATCTCATTCACTCAAGGTCATCAATATCATGTATAAGAATAAGCTGAACCAAAGCATAATAAATAGCATGATAAGTAATAACAATGATCATGGTGAACAACCCATTGTTCACCACTCTACCATGTACTTGCCTTCCTCGCTGCGACGAGTTAGCAGGCAACGATGTAATTTCTCCACTCCCTGCCCCACCGCCTACACAAATATTTATTCGAAATAAGAATAACAAGACATGACGTGGCTACAAGCGTTTTACCATAACCCTCTATCTAATCAACATAACCAAAAACTCAAAATGACGAATTAACTAATCACCAATATCGCCCTTACGATCAGCGATGACGAGAAAAATAGTAATTAAATATCTGTAACTCCGAATGACTTGAAACCAGTGCTCAAATACTCCTAACGTAACAGGCTACGAAACTCTAGTTGGTGGGGTTCTTTGATTCGGCGAAACCAGTGGCCTAAATAACAGTTGAAAACACTAACAGATATCTGCCCAGATTTCAGAACAGTGGTAAAGAAAATGACTTAACTTTTATTCTGCTGATCTAATGGAGGTGATGTTTATCAACTTGGAAAGCTTATTAAAAGGGGTACAATAACCTAGTTGGGTGGAAGTTCTGAATCTGACTCTAACTAGATCAAAACCGAGGGGCAAACCGACAGTCCTCAAATCTTAGGCAGAAAGGACAGCGCGCGATTAAAAATTCGTATCTCCTAAACCGTCAGGCGGAATCTCGTGATCTTGGTGCCCATGGAAAGAGAACAACCAGGGCTACAAAACTCTAAGAGGGATGAACCTCCAGATCGGCCTCTAAGGTGCCGAAAATGGGTGTGCAATATACTGGACAGAATAGATCTATTATTGACAGATTTTGATTCAAATAAATTCAATCAAATTCGCATCTACCAAATTGACCAATGACCAAGAACGGCGATTGTTACCCTTGATGATCCCCGAGAGGCGATGAACGAGCACTTGGTGAAGATGATTCCCCTTCTCCTCTTTCTTCCTCCTCCCTTTCTTCCTCTTTTTTTTCCTTCCTCTCCTTCCTTTCTCCTCTTCTCCTCATCTTGGTAGAGCAACATGGAGGGGGTGCTACAGTGCCGTGCTACAGTGGTGGCATTACTGTAGCTACAGTATTTTAGGGGTTTCCCCCTCCTTTTATATGTGGCCGGCCCCTCATGGGCCGCCTGGGCCAAGGCCCAAGGCCCATGTTGCCGAAAAACTACAGAAATCCCTTTTTTCTTATGTCTAATTTCTCTTTTGAGTGCTTTCGTCCTTGTAATAAATCGGAGTATTACATTCTACCCCCCTTAACAGGATTCGACCTCGAATCTACATACCGATCTACTCGAAAGAAAACTGCGACTGGAATTTAACAATGATAACCACGTACCAGAAACGAATAGGTCTAGGTACTGCTCGCGGAAGTGGGACTCTAGCTCCCAAGTGGCCTCTCTCTCGGACTAGTGAAACCACAACAAAAGGCGTAAAACGACGTTTGTCCTAACACGCAACCTGAACTTTCTAGTTACACTTATCGAAAGAGGATCGAAGGTAAGACGTTACTCGAAGGTCAACGTCTTTAACTAAAACTCCGACTTTGAATGGTTCAGCTGCTCACTCAGCACCCTAACACACCGGACGTTGCGTGATTAGCAGACTGCGCCGAAGCGATCAAAGCGAAATGCCAACTTCCAAATTCCTACAAGCGCCGGAAGCGAGCGAGTGTACCAGGCCACCTTCCCTTTGGTACGAAAGAACACAACATGCTCAAAATCGAACTCTTCATCTAATAAGGAACACCTACTTTAAACAAGAATGCACAACAAATCTGGTTCTTAAACCACTGACTCACAAAGAGAATCCAACTGGAAATAGAGAGTCTTCATCGCACCCACGCAATACTAACTCTCCACCAAAAGGGTTAAATTCCAAATTTGACATTCATCACGAAAACACATCAATTTCCTAAATAGGCATATTACAAATGGACACCACGACAGCCAAAGGAGAAATCACTCGAAAGCCCATACCAAATACTTGCGATTTGTCTGAATTGGAAAGAATCAACATGCCAACACAACGCCAACTCAGATTGCAGAAAACAACAGTCAACAACACATAACTCAAACGAAATCAGGAAAACGCTTCACTAACCGAGGAAACATCCTTTTCCTCAGTTGCTCTTTTAGGAGTAAAACTTCTCTAGAACCTTGGAATTCGAATTCATCGCATACCACATGAGCTTAAACCTTTTAATTGAACATCCTCAAATTATGCTCAAACTGAATACATCATTAACACCATTGTGAAGAGGCTCCATTGAATCCTCCAATTACTCTAGGCATCTCATTCTACTAATCAACATTAATTTGATTGAAGGCAACCAAAGCGCCATAAAATAGATCCCACACAATCACATTACCTCTAATTTTCAAGAACAACTCAGAATCCTCAGTACACACGCTCATGTACTACATCAGAAAGGTTATATCAATGATCATTCCACTGCTCAGGAAACTCTATTATTCCACTTTCTTTACACACACTCATTGTGTGACCAAAGGTCTAGCATAAAAAATGCAAAGCCCAGATTCAACCTCTAAGACTCTTACAATGAACTTATGGTATACTTGATAGGAAATTCTTTGATCGGATATGTAATACCTCATTTATCCAGCTAGGTTGTATCGTTTCAATTATCTGGGAATTTTATTCGAAAACGAGATTTAAAACTTTTCGGAACTGAATCGGTAAAAAGAAAGAAGTCGGAGGGAGTAAAAGAAACATCTTTCGACGGATTTTCCAAACAATGGGGTAATTGTATTTGTCGTCAACTTGGCCGGTGTCACGCGCCAGTGGCCCAAGAGGGCCGGCCAAAAGGGGGCACCACTTCCCCCAAACCCTAGCCGCCCTATCTCCTCCCCCCCCTTGGCCGCCTCCTCCTCCCCAAGCCGCCTCCTTGTTGCTCCATGGCGCCTCCTCGCGGTGATGGTGCTATCCCCGGTGATCCCCGTCGCTCCTCCTCAAGGGCCCCTCCATCATCTCCATTCCCCGGCGCCGTCGACGTCGTTCGTCGTCATCGGGTGGCCGTTCTTTGGAGAAAGAAGGAGGAGAAGAGAGGAGGATGTAGGACCGGAAAGGCGATCAAGGGGGGGTGAATAGGCGCTTTCAAAACTTTCTCGCCTAAGTCGAATTCAACACGAACTTTACTCCTTTAGCTATGAGAGCTAAGAAGATCGATAAGCACACAATGGAAGCCTTGTCTTTGAACTCGACAAACCCGACAACCACACGACACAAATGTGGAGACTTAAACTCAAAGGGTTGATCTGGCAGCGCGGCGGTCGACCGGCTACCACGATCGGTCGGACCGACGTTCAACCAATGATCGGCCGGCAAATAAGCGGCGGTCGGACCGGTGGGCAACGGTTCGACCAGCGATGACAATGATGCGAATATACGGCGGTCGGACCGCCGTTACAAGACCGGTCGACTGGTTCACCAAAGATCAAAATCCACCCCAAATCCAAAACGAAATTTGATCCAACTTTTGATTCAACCAATGAAACTTGACCAAATTTCGAGCACACCTCCCTAGTGATATTAGAGACCTATTTCTAGCGACGATCCTTGGATCCACTTCGCGAATCGATCTCTCAAGGATTTAATCAAGAAGTGCACAAACCCTAGAAATATGAAAAACTTTGATTCAAGACTTGCTTGTGAGGATTGATGGTCTAGATGATTCTAGGAGTATTCCCACACATCAAAGCAAGACAAAATGGGTCAAGAGACCAAGCATAAACCCTTGAATCAAGGAAGCACCAAATTCATCCAAATGAGAGAAGAACACAAAGAGGAGACAAATGATCTCTCAAGCAAGCATCACAAGATTGATTGATCTCACAAGATGCTTACAAAGCCACTCCAACTAGGAGGACAAGAGCTCACCCAAGGAGCATACAATCTCTCCCTCTCTTTCTCTCCAAACCCTAACCCTAGAAAAGCAAGGGAAGAAACCAAATGAATGCCTCAAAAGGTTTTCCTTCTCCCCCTTTCCTATTTATACTAGAGAGGACTAGAGTTACACAATTGGAGCCCACTCACCCATGGGACCCACATACTAATCTGTTGAAGCAATCGCCTGCTTCACCACGTGTAGGTTGATCAGCGGTTCTCATCGACGCCAAGCCTCTCTTGTCCGAAACCCCTCGGAACCTCCCAGAGACTCGCACCGATATCCGCACCGCCTGATCCAACCAGCTGCACCGAACCACCCGTTCGATCAATCTTGTCCATTCTGCACCATGCTTGAGTCACACGACCTCACCCGGTATCCACGATCGTTCGGACCTCGGCTCTCAAGCGTAGTCGATCCACTCACCGTTGACGTCGTTGACCTGCAAGCCACCTGCACAGCAATAGACAAACAAACCGTTTCCGGGAACAAGTTCTTCACAACTTGACCCACGTTAGTTCCGCAATGCAATATACATCAATAAAGCATTGATAACTAAGCATCAACCACATTGAAACCACAACAATGCAAACTTGGCTCACCTCCAAGTCAAAGCGGTCTCGAGCCCCACGGGGCGGTCCGACCGATATCCAGCCGGTCGGACCGCTCCCACAACGGCGGTCGGACCGGTCCAAAGGACTTAGCCAAAATTCGACTTGAAAATCCAAACCTTCCGGAATTTTCAACTCAATAGAACTTTTGACTCGAGCTCCAAAATGATGAAACCACATCCGTGAGACTCCCACTTGCCTACACAACCTATTTTTGGATTAGCTCCAAAATCCAAAGTTAGGTCAAGCCGGTCCGACCGGCCTCCATTGCCGGTCCGACCGTCCCACGGGCGGTCTGACCGCCCCACTCCACCGGTCAGACCGCCTGTGGTCTGACAACAAGAAGCAAACCCCGAAAACACGAGATTTTGCAAACCAACAATGCCATTGCCAATTGACTCATCATCCTGAGATCGTGCACATATCCTCACGATATCCACAGAGGATCTTCGGGCAGCGGATCATCGTCGTCCCACGGGTCTTCAAGGGTAACGAAGGTTTTTAGTGGTAGTTTGATTCGGTTTTATTGTTTATTGATGGATTAGATCTAAATCGGGTTCTGTCCTGGAGATTCCAGAACGCATCCGTCTCCTTGCGCGGCCCGTTTCGACCCTTTAGAGGCCGAATCTCGGGTTGACCTCTCCTAGAGATATGTTCCTGGTTTCATTAGCTTTCTTTTTGGCATCTGGATCACGAATTTTCACCCAGTAGTTTAAAAGTTATGACTATTTTACCACGTACTGCTCTGTCTGTCAGAAATTCTGGGTATAGTCGGTTGCACCTAGGTTTTGATCTAGTTAGAGTCATAATCAGGTCGACCACCCAACTAGGTTTTTGAAGATAATTTCACCATGTTTCCAGGCTGATAAAGATCACTTTATTTGGATCAGTGGTTTAAAAGTTAGAGCCTTTTCTTTAGGGCTGTTCTGAATTCTGGACAGACTGCAGTTATAGTTTTTCATTGGATAGTTAGACCTCTGTTTTGGCCGAATTAGAGTTTACCATCAACTAGAGTTTTGTAGCCTGTTACGTTAAGAAAATCTAGGCACTGGTTTCGTGTCGTTTCGAGTTCCAGATAATTAAATATGCTTTTTCTCGTACCGCTGCTCATAAGGGCTGAAATCTGGCAGATTAGTTTATTTTCAATTTGGGTCTATGCGGTATTTTGAATAGTCAGGGGTTATTGTAGAACATCGGTAGCAGTGTTATATCGTTGTTATTATTTTGGAAACATGCTTGTGTAGGCGGTGAGACATCCCGTGTGGGAACACCTCCGTTGCCTGCTAACAAGTCACTACGCAAAAGGCAAGTACTGTATGCATAATGATATGTTGTTTACATGAATGTTTTGTGCCTTATTCATGATGTTGATATACTGCAAGTAATTTGTATTCAATGATTGATGTCATGTATGTTGTGTGAATGAACGCTTACATTTGTTCGTATTTGTAGATGAATGCCATGTGTTCTTTTCATTTATGAGTACTATTCAATATTGACATGGGATCATCATGACATGCATACATTATTTTGGTAAGACCCATCAATTCCAGTATGGGCACTTGAAATCCCATCAATTCCAAGATGGGTACGTGAGTCCACCATTCCAATGTGGGCCACGTTACGTGAGTCCACCATTCCAATGTGGGCCACGTTGGACAGTCGGTTGAAACGTTCTTCATACGATTACTTTAAGTGAACACCGACGGGTGATTCACTCGCTATACCGGTATATGCAGCAATATGTCCATTTCCTTCAATGCATCATTCCACTTCATCCATTCATAAATTCGTTTCCAGTAAATGTTCAAATGATGATTGTGACATATTGCTCATGGAATATTTGATTGTCACATACAGTTACTTGCTGAGTCTTTGGCTCATTCTTGCTTTATTGTCTTATTTAGGTAAATGACAAGGAAGAATGATCTTGTGGAGGGTAGTTCATCACGATGCACTCACTACCATAAACCAAACATTTTGAGGACTTTTACTGTCGATAATTATGACTTGTGTTGAATTGTAATAAGCCAGTTTGGTCATAACTACCTTATCTCTCAGAATTGTTCATTTCCATTCCATTGATTAAACCTGATGATGAATTCTTGTTTCCGTATAATTTTACTACTTGATTAACCTTGTCATGTGTTTGATGTTATTCAATTGAAGAGTAGTGGTTGTAGGTGACATCTTGACTTCCTTATAGTCAGGGTGTTACAGTTAGTATCAGAGCGGGCTTTAGGTCCTTGGTTAGTAGAAAAGTATTAAAATGACACACTTCGTGCATGATGAGGTGGGGTTTGGAAATCCATTGCTTCCGCATTTCTAGTGATTTGGTTCATTATGTAGTACTGTGTAGAATTGTTTCTGTACTATCTCTCATGTTGTTAATCTGCGACATGATGTGGTATCCTATATCTATGAATTATTTTATGATTGTCATGAGATGATCCTATATATTCATAATTGATTGCATTAGCTATGCGTATCGGTAGCGGACGTTGAGCAGTTGAGTTCGTGGTTGTTGTCCTGGGTTTTGCCAGGCTACACCACTGTTCGTGTTGTAATAGTAGAGAAGTTCTTACCCCTGTTCCATAGTTATGTGTTGAGCCTGAGCTCATTGATGAAGTTGTTGTCCTTCTCAAGTTTGTATCTGGTTTTCTGGTTGTAGTTTATGATAGATCGTGAATTTCTTTTGAATGGAGGGTTATAATGAAGTGGGCAATCTCTAGTAGATTTCTGATCGTTCTTTGAAACAATTATTGTTCTTTCTACTATTGTGATATTTCTGCTCCACGTGAGCATAGTTAAATTGCAAGATTTACCTTTTCACGGAAGTTCTGTTTTACCCCTGTTGGAAAATTCAACCCGTGTGTTCGCTTGGGGTTTCGGGCATTGGCAGATTTCTTTTGCAAGTTCTTTATCAAGTGCACAATGATCTTGCATATTTCTTTTTGGGATGCTTTAGATAGTGGTTCTCTTCCTTGATTTCTGATTTTGACAAATCCTTGTCCGGTGGTAGTTGATGAATTTCTCTTAGGTTCATGATTCATGGTAGTTGATGAGATCCAATAAGTCTTTAATGGTTCTCTGAAAATATTATTGTTTTTCATTTGTTGAATTTCTTTTATTTTAAATGATCTTGACATTGGCAATATTGATATTTCCATGTTTGTTCCTTCCTCCTCATTGGAAAATAGCGACTCGTTTACTCGTTTGATAGTTTGTATAATGAGAGTTTTCTGTTGCAAGTTCGTTAACACGAGGAAGTATTGACTCCATGTATTTCTTTTGGATCATTCCGCGTCTTGAAGTTTAACGCATCTCTTTTCTGAGGATTAGTGTTAAAACCCTTTTTGGGGTGCCTTGCGGTGATTAAGTCGGAGATGGTAATCAAACAAATTGGTTGGCTATGGGTTCCTATTGGTCCCTAGATGTTTTTTCAAAACAATTCTTGTCTTTACGATTCTTTGAGCTCTCTTTGCTACTTGTACACGATATTATTGACAAGATGATTCTTTTTGTAAGGGTCCTATCTCACTTGTTGATTAAGGGGACCTGGTTAACCGTTTGGTATTTTGGGGAACGGGAATTAGCTTTTACAAAGTTTGTTGAAGAAAGTCTTGACTCTACTTGTTTCTTTTGGAGTAGTTGGAATGTTGGAGTTTAGAACCTCTCTTGAAAAAAAAATATCGAAACCCTTTTCTAATGTTATGGTGGAGTTGTGTGAGAGGTTTGTTTCAGCTTTGTGGTTTTCGTACTAAGTTTCCTTTCTAGAACAAGTTGTTATTACAATTCCATTTGATGCTGAAAAATTTCTATAACACGATTTGCCATGTTCCTTTAGAAGGTTTATTGACATGATCAGTAATGTGATGGCAATGTTGATTCCTTTATAAAGAAAGAAAGTTGTCCGCCTTTCGTAATATTTCTAAAATGATCAAATTTCCAGTTTTGTGTTCATGCTCTTTTGGGGAATTCAAGTTCTTTGTGGTAAATATCGTTTGTCGAGTGAAGCGATATGTTGAAAAATTATAACAGTTCTTCCATGATGCGGGTGTTTTGATCTTGAATACCCGTTTGTTCCTAACGGTTAAGGTCGGATATTCTATTTTTGTGAGGCCTATATTTTCAACTGTGGACTTTCCATATGTGTTCTGAGTTCGTTGCCTAATTGGTTTTCCCCTGAGTTCTGTGTTCCTTGCGAGTGGTAAGTGATTTCTTCAGTTGGTAAAGATCGTTTCTATTTGCCTCTTCTTTCGAGAAGGAATCAACCCATTCATTCCACGTGGGTCTTCGAAAAGTTTTCTAAATGTTGTTATGGGCTTGATGTTAATACCTGTAGTAACTTGATCGCCTTTAGTGGCATCGTTCAAATAAGAATATTTCAAGTTTAGCTTTCACGGTACCTTGGAGCTCGTGAATCAACTGGTAACTGAAATTATTTTGGGTAACTAGAGGAATTGGACTAACCTATTGTTTCTTAAAGATTTCGTGTGATTTAGTCCGAAAGGCTCCTTGGTTTGAGTTCGCAAAGTGAGGTTGCAATAAAAGAATATTTTTGTTGATCCCTTCGAGACGAAGTTAATCCGTTTGTTTTCCGTGAAATCCTGTAAAGGGAAATGTTTCGAGTTTTGTGGCTGAGAACATTTGGATCTCGTGTTTCCCAAGTAGATGAACTGTTTCGAGCAAGTTGGCCTGTTGAAGGATCTTATCGATTCTTAATTAAATCTTGTGGTTATTTGAAGCGTCCCTAAATTTGTTGCTCTTTCGCTCAAGAGATGGCGAATTTCAAACGTAATATCTTTCTTTCGTGTCGGCTGTTTTTGCTATTCTCTTTTGAGGGATGTGTGCCTCCAATTATGAACTCAGCTTTCGTTTTTCAAGATCACCTTTATCAGAATATTTCTTTTGGTTTCCTGCTCGCCGTGATGAGCAACGTCTTTCTGTGTGAATAAACTTATCTTTGTTCGCCTCTTCCTTTTGTGAAAGGATCACAGTTTTGGGTTGCAAAGTGTTTGCAAAGGCTAAGTTTGGCAACTGGTTGGTGGTAGATGAGTAATCGTAGCGGTGATATTTTGCTACCAAGTTACTGGAGGAGTAGTAGAATGTAGAATGGTTTTGATCTGTATCTCTTGGAAAAAAAATTAATTCACATGGAATGCTTGGTTTCAAGTAAGTCCGAAAAGTGTTTTATTGAGTAGAACCTATGGTATAGTGAAACTTCATAACTTGGTTCATGATTGAATGGTCGGTGATTATCGAAAGTATGGAAACCTTGATTACTTCTATAAAGCAACGCAATTGGATAATGATGCGAGATTAGGCGAAAAATTTCTAAGTATGCAATTGAGTGAGTATGTTAGAATTGGGGAAAATGTTGGAGAGTCAATCCATTGATTTCCCTATATGTTATAATTAAAATTTGTGGTAGAGATCTTGGAGGTTAAGTTTGGGTTTGCATTGCTATGCTAGACCATTGGTTACACGATGATTGTGCGTAGAGGAAGTGGGATAATAGAGTTTCCTGAGCAATGAATGGTCATTGATAGAACTCTTCTGATGTAGTACATGTCCGTGTGTGCTAAGGATCTTGAATTGTTGTTATTGGAAATTGAAGATAATGTGATTGCGTGGTGCCTACTATTGTGGTGTTATGGATGCTTTCAATCAAATCGATACTGTATTACCTAGAGTATCCAGTAGATTTCATAGAGTCTCTCCACAATGGTGTGGATGATTTAATTCAGTTTGAGCATGATTTGAGGATATTTAACTAAAAGGTTTAAGCTCGTGTGGTATGCGATGAATTCAAATTTCAAGGATTCGAGAGAAATTTTATTCCTAGAAGAAAGAAACTGTGGAAAGGAATGTTCATCGGATAATGAGGTGTTTTCTTAATTCTCGGTTGAGTTTGGTGTTGTTGACCGGTGTTTTCTGCAATTTGAGTTGAGGTTTTGTTGGCATGTAGATTCTTTCCAATTCAGACAAACTGCCAGTGTTTGGTTTGGGCGTTCCAGTAATTTCTCCTTCGTTTGTAGTGGTGTTCATTTGTAAACTGCCTATTTAGAAAATGGATTTATTTTGAGATGGATTATCAAATTTGGAATCTAACCTTTTGGTGAGAGTTACCATTACGTGGATGCGATGAGGACTCTCTATTTCTAGTTGGATTCTCTTCATTTTTGAAAGTTGTAAGAATTAGGACGTTGGCTTATCGCGTTGATCGTCCTGGATCCTTATCGGCACGATCGTGCGGTGTGCTCGAATGTTAAGCGAGTATCCGAGCAATTCCAAGCTTGAATTATCGTTGTTTCATTCGCACGCAGATTTCCTTCGAGTAGATTGGTGCGTAGATTCGAGGTCGAATCTTTTCTAAGGGGATAGAGTGTAATACCTCATTTATCCAAATTAGGTTGTATCGTTTCAATTATCGGGAATTTTATTCAAAACGAGATTTAAAACTTTCCTGAATCGAATCGGTAAAAGAAAGAAGTCGGAGGGAGTAAAAGAAACATCTTTCGACGGATTTTCCAAACAATGGGGGTAATTGTATTTGTCGTCAACTGGGCGCAGTCGCGCCAGTGGCCCAAGAGGGGCCGTAGCCCGTGAGGGGCCGCCAAAAGGGGGCACCACTTCCCCAAACCCTAGCCGCCCCTATCTCCTCCCTCCCCTTGGCCGCCTCCTCCCTCCCCCAAGCCGGCCTCCTTGCTGCTCCATGGCGCCTCCTCGCGGTGATGGTGCTATCCCCGGTGATCCCCGTCGCTCCTCCTCAAGGGCCCCTCCATCATCTCCATTCCCCGCCGCCGTCGACGTCGTTCGTCGTCATCGGGTGGCCGTTCTTTGGAGAAAGAAGGGAGGAGAAGAGAGGAGGATCTTCGGGCAGCGGATCATCATCGTCCCACGGGTCTTCAAGGGTAACGAAGGTTTTTAGTGGTAGTTTGATTCGGTTTTATTGTTTATTGATGGATTAGATCTAAATCGGGTTCTGTCCTGGAGATTCCAGAACGCATCCGTCTCCTTGCGCGGCCAGTTTCGACCCTTTAGAGGCCGAATCTCGGGTTGACCTCTCCTAGAGATATGTTCCTGGTTTCATTAGCTTTCTTTTCGCACCTGGATCACGAATTTGCACCCAGTAGTTTAAAAGTTATGACTATTTTACCACGTAATGCTCTGTCTGTCAGAAATTCTGGGTATAGTCGGTTGCACCTAGGTTTTGATCTAGTTAGAGTCATAATCAGGTCGACCACCCAACTAGGTTTTTGAAGATAATTTCACCATGTTTCCAGTCTGATAAAGATCACTTTATTTGGATCAGTGGTTTAAAAGTTAGAGCCTTTTCTTTAGGGTTGTTCTGAATTCTGGACAGACTGCAGTTATAGTTTTTCATTGGATGGTTAGACCTCTGTTTTGGCCGAATTAGAGTTTACCATCAACTAGAGTTTTGTAGCCTGTTACGTTAAGAAAATCTAGGCACTGGTTTCGTGTCGTTTCGAGTTCCAGATAATTAAATATGCTTTTTCTCGTACCGCTGCTCATAAGGGCTGAAATCTGGCAGATTAGTTTATTTTCAATTTGGGTCTATGCGGTATTTTGAATAGTCAGGGGTTATTGTAGAACATCGGAAGCAGTGTTATATCGTTGTTCTTATTTTGGAAACATGCTTGTGTAGGCGGTGAGACATCCCGTGTGGGAACACCTCCGTTGTTCGCTAACAAGTCACTACATAAAAGGCAAGTACTGTATGCATAATGATATGTTGTTTACATGAATGTTTTGTGCCTTATTCATGATGTTGATATACTGCAAGTAATTTGTATTCAATGATTGATGTCCTGTATGTTGTGTGAATGAACGCTTACATTTGTTCGTATTTGTAGATGAATGCCATGTGTTCTTTTCATTTATGAGTACTATTCAATATTGACATGGGATCATCATGACATGCATACATTATTTTGGTAAGACCCATCAATTCCAGTATGGGCACTTGAAATCCCATCAATTCCAAGATGGGTACGTGAGTCCACCATTCCAATGTGGGCCACGTTACGTGAGTCCACCATTCCAATGTGGGCCACGTTGGACAGTCGTTTGAAACGTTCTTCATACGATTACTTTAAGTGAACACCGCGGGTGATTCACTCGCTATACCAGATATGCTGACAATATGTCCATTTCCTTCAATGCATCATTCCACTTCATCCATTCATAAATTCGTTTCCAGTAAATGTTCAAATGATGATTGTGACATATTGCTCATGGAATATTTGATTGTCACATACAGTTACTTGCTGAGTCTTTGGCTCATTCTTGCTTTATTGTCTTATTTAGGTAAATGACAAGGAAGAATGATCTTGTGGAGGGTAGTTCATCACGATGCACTCACTACCATAAACCAAACATTTTGAGGACTTTTACTGTCGATAATTATGACTTGTGTTGAATTGTAATAAGCCAGTTTGGTCATAACTACCTTATCTCTCAGAATTGTTCATTTCCATTCCATTGATTAAACCTGATGATGAATTCTTGTTTCCGTATAATTTTACTACTTGATTAACCTTGTCATGTGTTTGATGTTATTCAATTGAAGAGTAGTGGTTGTAGGTGACATCTTGACTTCCTTATAGTCAGGGTGTTACAGTTAGTATCAGAGCGGGCTTTAGGTCCTTGGTTAGTAGAAAAGTATTAAAATGACACACTGTGCACAGTAGGTGGGGTTTGGGAAATCCATTGCTTCCGCATTTCTAGTGATTTGGTTCATTATGTAGTACTGTGTAGAATTGTTTCTGTACTATCTCTCATGTTGTTAATCTGCGACATGATGTGGTATCCTATATCTATGAATTATTTTATGATTGTCATGAGATGATCCTATATATTCATAATTGATTGCATTAGCTATGCGTATCGGTAGCGGACGTTGAGCAGTTGAGTTCGTGGTTGTTGTCCTGGGTTTTGCCAGGCTACACCACTGTTCGTGTTGTAATAGTAGAGAAGTTCTTACCCCTGTTCCATAGTTATGTGTTGAGCCTAAGCTCATTGATGAAGTTGTTGTCCTTCTCAAGTTTGTATCTGGTTTTCTGGTTGTAGTTTATGATAGATCGTGAATTTCTTTTGAATGGAGGGTTATAATGAAGTGGGCAATCTCTAGTAGATTTCTGATCGTTCTTTGAAACAATTATTGTTCTTTCTACTATTGTGATATTTCTGCTCCACGTGAGCATAGTTAAATTGCAAGATTTACCTTTTCACGGAAGTTCTGTTTTACCCCTGTTGGAAAATTCAACCCGTGTGTTCGCTGGGGTTCGGGCATTGGCAGATTTCTTTTGCAAGTTCTTTATCAAGTGCACAATGATCTTGCATATTTCTTTTTGGGATGCTTTAGATAGTGGTTCTCTTCCTTGATTTCTGATTTTGACAAATCCTTGTCCGGTGGTAGTTGATGAATTTCTCTTAGGTTCATGATTCATGGTAGTTGATGAGATCCAATAAGTCTTTAATGGTTCTCTGAAAATATTATTGTTTTTCATTTGTTGAATTTCTTTTATTTTAAATGATCTTCGACAGTTGGCAATATTGATATTTCCATGTTTGTTCCTTCCTCCTCATTGGAAAATAGCGACTCGCTTACTCGCTTGATAGTTTGTATAATGAGAGTTTTACATTGCAAGTTCGTTAACACGAGGAAGTATTGACTCCATGTATTTCTTTTGGATCATTCCGCATCTTGAAGTTTAACGCATCTCTTTTCTGAGGATTAGTGTTAAAACCCTTTTTGGGGTGCCTTGCGGTGATTAAGTCGGAGATGGTAATCAAACAAATTGGTTGGCTATGGGTTCCTATTGGTCCCTAGATGTTTTTTCAAAACAATTCTTGTCTTTCTGATTGCTGAGCTCTCTTTGCTACTTGTACACGATATTATTGACAAGATCATTCTTTTGTAAGGGTCCTATCTCACTTGTTGATTAAGGGGACCAGTTAACTGCTTGGTATTTTGGGAACAGGAATTAGCTTTTACAAAGTTTGTCGAAGAAAGTCTTGACTCTACTCGTTTCTTTTGGAGTAGTTGGAATGTTGGAGTTTAGAACCTCTCTTGAAAAAAATGTCAAACCCTTTTCTAATGTTATGGTGGAGTTGTGTGAGAGGTTTGTTTCACTTTGTGGTTTTCGTACTAAGTTTCCTTTCTAGAACAAGTTGTTATTACAATTCCATTTGATGCTGAAAAATTTCTATAACACGATTTGCCATGTTCCTTTAGAAGGTTTATTGACATGATCAGTAATGTGATGGCAATGTTGATTCCTTTATAAAGAAAGAAAGTTGTCCGCCTTCGTAATATTTCTAAAATGATCAAATTTCCAATTTTGTGTTCATGCTCTTTTGGGAATTCAAGTTCTTTGTGGTAAATATCGTTTGTCGAGTGAAGCGATATGTTGAAAAATTATAATGATTCTTCCATGATGCGGTGTTTTGATCTTGAATACCCGCTTGTTCCTAACAGTTAAGGTCGGATATTCTATTTTTGTGAGGCCTATATTTTCAAGCTGTGGACTTTCCATATGTGTTTCGAGTTCGTTGCCTAATTGGTTTTCCCCGAGTTTCGTGTTCCTTGCGAGTGGTAAGTGATTTCTTGATTGGTAAAGATCGTTTCTATTTGCCTCTTCTTTCGAGAAGGAATCAACCCATTCATTCCACGTGGGTCTTCCAAAAGTTTTCTAAATGTTGTTATGGGCTTGATGTTAATACTGTAGTAACTTGATCACCTTTAGTGGCATCGCTCAAATAAGAATATTTCAAGTTTAGCTTTCACTGCACCTTGGAGCTCGTGGAATCAACCGTAATCAAATTATTTTGGGTAACTAGAGGAATTGGACTAACCTATTGTTTCTTAAAGATTTAGTGTGATTTAGTCAGAAAGGCTCCTTGGTTTGAGTTCGCAAAGTGAGGTTGCAATAAAAGAATATTTTCTTTGATCCCTTCGAGACGGTTAATCCGCTTGTTTTCCGTGAAATCTGTAAAGGGAAATGTTTGAGTTTTGTGGTGAGAACATTTGGATCTCGTGTTTCCCAAGTAGATGAACTGCTTTGAGCAAGTTGGCTGTTGAAGGATCTTATCGATTCTTAATTAAATCTTGTGGTTATTTGAGCGCCCCTAAATTTGTTGCTCTTTCCGCCAAGAGATGGCGAATTTCAAACGTAATATATTTCTTTCGTGTCATTTGTTTTTGCTATTCTCTTTGAGGATGTGTGCCTCAATTATGAACTCACTTTCGTTTTCAAGATCACCTTTATCGAATATTTCTTTTGGTTTCACCGCCGTGATGAGCAACGTCTTCTGTGTGAATAAACTTATCTTTGTTCGCCTCTTCCTTTTGTGAAAGGATCACAGTTTTGGGTTGCAAAGTGTTTGCAAAGGCTAAGTTTGGCAACTGGTTGGTGGTAGATGAGTAATCGTAGCGGTGATATTTTGCTACCAAGTTACTGGAGGAGTAGTAGAATGTAGAATGGTTTTGATCTGTATCTCTTGGAAAAAAAAATTAATTCACATGGAATGCTTGGTTTCGAAGTAAGTCTGAAAAGTGTTTCGACTGAGTAGAACCTATGGTATAGTGAAACTTCATAACTTCGGTTCATGATTGAATGGTCGGTGATTATCGAAAGTATGGAAACCTTGATTACTTCTATAAAGCAACGCAATTGGATAATGATGCGAGATTAGGCGAAAAATTTCTAAGTATGCAATTGAGTGAGTATGTTAGAATTGGGGAAAATGTTGGAGAGTCAATCCATTGATTTCCCTATATGTTATAATTAAAATTTGTGGTAGAGATCTTGGAGGTTAAGTTTGGGTTTGCATTGCTATGCTAGACCATTGGTTACACGATGATTGTGCGTAGAGGAAGTGAGATAATAGAGTTTCCTGAGCAATGAATGGTCATTGATAGAATTCTTCTGATGTAGTACATGTCCGTGTGTGCTAAGGATCTTGAATTGTTGTTATTGGAAATTGAAGATAATGTGATTGCGTGGTGCCTACTATTGTGGTGTTATGGATGCTTTCAATCAAATCGATACTGTATTACCTAGAGTATCCAGTAGATTTCATAGAGTCTCTCCACAATGGTGTGGATGATTTAATTCAGTTTGAGCATGATTTGAGGATATTTAACTAAAAGGTTTAAGCTCGTGTGGTATCACGATGAATTCAAATTTCAAGGATTCGAGAGAAATTTTATTCCTAGAAGAAAGAAACTGTGGAAAGGAATGTTCATCGGATAATGAGGTGTTTTCTTGATTCTCGGTTGAGTTTGGTGTTGTTGACCGGTGTTTTCTGCAATTTGAGTTGAGGTTTTGTTGGCATGTAGATTCTTTCCAATTCGCATAAACCGCCGGTGTTTGGTTTAGGCGTTTCAGTAATTTCTCCTTCGTTTGTAGTGGTGTTCATTTGTAAACTGCCTATTTAGAAAATGGATTTGTTTTGAGATGAATTATCAAATTTGGAATCTAACCTTTTGGTGAGAGTTACCATTACGTGGATGCGATGAGGACTCTCTATTTCTAGTTGGATTCTCTTCATTTTTGAAAGTTGTAAGAATTAGGACGTTGGCTTATCGCGTTGATCGTCCTGGATCCTTATGCGAAGTACGCATCGTCTGGTGTGCTCGAATGTTAAGCGAGTATCTGAGCAATTCCAAGCTTGAATTATCGTTGTTTCATTCCAGACGCAGTTTCCTTTCGAGTAGATTGGTGCGTAGATTCGAGGTCGAATCTTTTCTAAGGGGGATAGAGTGTAATACCTCATTTATCCAGCTAGGTTGTATCGTTTCAATTATCTGGGAATTTTATTCGAAAACGAGATTTAAAACTTTCCGGAACTGAATCGGTAAAAAGAAAGAAGTCGGAGGGAGTAAAAGAAACATCTTTCGACGGATTTTCCAAACAGCGGGGGTAATTGTATTTGTCGTCAACTTTGGCCGCAGTCAGCGCCTGTGGCCCAAGAGGGGCCCCGCCCACGAGGGGCCGCCAAAAAGGGGGCACCACTTCCCCAAACCCTAGCCGCCCCTATCTCCTCCCCTCCCCCTTGGCCGCCTCCTCCCTCCCCCAAGCCGGCCTCCTTGCTGCTCCATGGCGCCTCCTCGCGGTGATGGTGCTATCCCCGGTGATCCCCGTCGCTCCTCCTCAAGGGCCACTCCATCATCTCCATTCCCCGCCGCCGTCGACGTCGTTCGTCGTCATCGGGTGGCCGTTCTTTGGAGAAAGAAGGGAGGAGAAGAGAGGAGGATCTTCGGGCAGCGGATCATCATCGTCCCACGGGTCTTCAAGGGTAACGAAGGTTTTTAGTGGTAGTTTGATTCGGTTTTATTGTTTATTGATGGATTAGATCTAAATCGGGTTCTGTCCTGGAGATTCCAGAACGCATCCGTCTCCTTGCGCGGCCAGTTTCGACCCTTTAGAGGCCGAATCTCGGGTTGACCTCTCCTAGATATATGTTCCTGGTTTCATTAGCTTTCTTTTGGCACCTGGATCACGAATTTTCACCCAGTAGTTTAAAAGTTATGACTATTTTACCACGTAATGCTCTGTCTGTCAGAAATTCTGGGTATAGTCGGTTGCACCTAGGTTTTGATCTAGTTAGAGTCATAATCAGGTCGACCACCCAACTAGGTTTTTGAAGATAATTTCACCATGTTTCCAGGCTGATAAAGATCACTTTATTTGGATCAGTGGTTTAAAAGTTAGAGCCTTTTCTTTAGGGCTGTTCTGAATTCTGGACAGACTGCGGTGATTAAGTCGGAGATGGTAATCAAACAAATTGGTTGGCTATGGGTTCCTATTGGTCCCTAGATGTTTTTTCAAAACAATTCTTGTATTTCTGATTGCTGAGCTCTCTTTGCTACTTGTACACGATATTATTGACAAGATCATTCTTTTTGTAAGGGTCCTATCTCACTTGTTGATTAAGGGGACCTGGTTAACCGTTTGGTATTTTGGGGAACGGGAATTAGCTTTTACAAAGTTTGTCGAAGAAAGTCTTGACTCTACTCGTTTCTTTTGGAGTAGTTGGAATGTTGGAGTTTAGAACATCTCTTGAAAAAAAAATGTCGAAACTCTTTTCTAATGTTATGGTGGAGTTGTGTGAGAGGTTTGTTTCAGCTTTGTGGTTTTCCTACTTAGTTTCCTTTCTAGAACAAGTTGTTATTACAATTCCATTTGATGCTGAAAAATTTCTATAACACGATTTGCCATGTTCCTTTAGAAGGTTTATTGACATGATCAGTAATGTGATGGCAATGTTGATTCCTTTATAAAGAAAGAAAGTTGTCCGCCTTTCGTAATATTTCTAAAATGATCAAATTTCCAGTTTTGTGTTCATGCTCTTTTGGGGAATTCAAGTTCTTTGTGGTAAATATCGTTTGTCGAGTGAAGCGATATGTTGAAAAATTATACAGGTTCTTCCATGATGCGGGTGTTTTGATCTTGAATACCCGTTTGTTCCTAACGGTTAAGGTCGGATATTCTATTTTTGTGAGGCCTATGTGTGGATTTCATGGGGATATGCTCCAGATCTTAGGATGATGTGACAATTGGCAATGGCGTTTACGGTTTGTCGTTTCACGCATTTTCGACAAAGTTACTGAGCTTATCGCTCAGGGGCGGTCCGACCGGTCCTTGAACGGCGGTCCGACCGGTCCCATATCGGTCGGACCGGCCATCCGGGCGGATCGGACCGGCGATGACCAAAAGTGTTCAAATCGAGTGGGCCAAAAATAGGTGTTGTAGACAAGTAAGGGATCCCAATGCACTTGGTCTCATGATTTTGGAGCCTCAATGAAAAGTTCTATTGGTTTAAAGTTTTAAGGTTTGGATTTTGGGAGCTTGAATTTGGCTAAGTCCTAGGCGGTCCGACCGCTCACGAGGGAGCGGTCCGACCGCCATGGCGTGTCTCGACCGCTCTCCGGAGCGGTCGGACCGCAGAACTACTTGAACGTCAGCCAACTTCGTGGCGATGTTGTTTTGTTAGGTCAAAGTCATTGGTTTCATGGCATATGATTTGCATGATGCATGTTTTGACTAACATGGGTCAAGTTGTGAAGAACTTGTTCCCGAATTCGTGTTTTCTTGTCTGTGGTTGTGCAGGTAGCTTGGTGGTCAACGATGGTCAACGGCGAGGAGAATCGGGACTAGACTTGAAGAGTTGAGGTCCAGAACGATCGACGATGCCGGGTGAGGTCAACGACTCAAGCGTGACACAAGATGGACAAGGGTGACCTATTGGCGAATCCATGACGCATGGTGAAGCGGTTTAGGTCAAAGGTTAAAGACGGCGCTTCGTGAAGCGTGCGTGTGTGACCCGTTTGTTAGTGGGCCTTAACGGGAGTCCAATTAAGTCAAACCCTAAGAGTTTTAGGCCTCCACTATAAATAGGAGGAGATGGTGGCTGCACCTTTCTCTCTCTCGCCTTTTTATGTTTCAAAACCCTAATTGTCTTTAGGGGAGTTGAGGTGGAGGCTAGGGCTCTTGATGGTTTGTGGTGAATTTCGTGATCCTTGATTGTCCCCTGATCCATGATGGTGTGGATGTAATCCAGCAACAATCACGAAATCAATCTATGCAAGGTTTGCTTGAGATAAGTCTCTTTTCGTTCTTGCTTTCAATTTCGTGTTTTTAGGGCTTTCTTTGATCCGCGAGTTTGTGATTGATTCTTTCACGTGAATTTGCTTGCTGTGATATGTGTGAATCTATCTAGCATCATCTTGATCATCAATCTCTCACGAACAAGCTTTAGGATCAAGTTTTCGTTCTTGCCCGGTTTTAGACCTTCTGTTAATCAATTGGCAATTGCTCAAGATCGTTCCAAGAATTATCATAATATTCGATTGGAATAGGTCCTCAATAGCATAGAGAAGGTGTGTGCAAAGTTTCGTGAAGTTTGGAGTTGAGAATCAAAAGTTAGACCTAATTGCAACTTCGTCATCTTTTGCTTTTCTGTTTCAGATCGGTTCGTAGATCGCCGGTCCGATCGCCCGTCACCACCGGTCCGACCGATTTTGGGCGGTCCGACCGCCAAGATAACAATGTCCGACCGCCCGCAATCGGTCCGACGGTTCACTACAAATGGTCGACCGCCAAGATTTGTATTGCTTTGATTCTTGCTTGATTATTGTCGCATTGCTTAGGGTTTTATTGGATTCAATACTAGTCTTCCATTTGATTGGTATATTGATCTTCATAGCTTTCTAATAGCTACCGGAGTGAAATTGTATTGAGTTCATAATTTGTGAAAAGTGAGCGTGCTCCTATTCACCCCCTCTAGTCGCCTTTACGGTCCAACAAGTGGTATCGAGCCCTGTTAGTTCAATCTTGATCTTAACCAGGTCACCGAACTTTGGCGATGGATAAGTTTTCTACTAAACCGCATATCTTCGATGGGCACGACTATGCCTATTAGAAGAATCGTATGCGCGTCTTTCTTGAGAGCGAGGACAAGCTATTTGGGATGTTGTTAGAGCCCATTGGTTATTCTGAAATTGCTACACTCGCTTCGCAATTCTTTTGGCTAACAACAATAAGGCTAAGAATCTTTTATATGGTGCACTTGGTAGACAAGAATATGATAGAATTTACAATCTTTCAATCGCATGAAATTTGGAACACTCTCGAAACATATCATGAGGGTTCGTCATAAATCAAAAGGTGCGCCAAAGCTGTTTACAAGCGTGAGTACAATAAATTCGAGATGCGTCTGGAGAGAGCATCGATGACATTTTCAGTCGCTTTAATAAAGTAATTAATCAAATGAAAGTCGTTGATATTGAATATTCTCAATCTGAAAATGCCACCCATCTCTTGGCCGCAATCAACACCAAGGAGTGGGAGATGAAAGCTTGCTATAGAAGAAAATGTTGATCTTTCAAGTCTTACTTTAGAATTGCTTTATAGTAAACTCAAGACTCATGAAATTAAAAGAGTTGATCATCCTAAGAAAGATAATTTAGCTTTGGTAGCAGATCCTCTCAAAAGGCTTTTGATGACTCTTGTGAATCTTCTTACGGATTTTCATTTGCTTGTTTATCTCGCTATTCATGAAGAGGAGCTTGAAAATATTCTGAAATAGAGTTAGCTCTTCTAGCTAAGAAATTCACACGGGCCTACAATAATGTGAGAAACAAAAGAGAGGTGGTCGGTAACATGCTATGAATGTGGTGAGCTCAATCATATCCGCAAATTGCCCCAATTTGAAAGGTAAGAGCAATCATAAGGAAGGAAAGCCGACTTGGAAGAAGCCTCCTTTCAACAAATCAAGGTATGAGGCAAATAAGCTTGTGAAGGCGCTCACGGGTCCTTGCCGCTTTGAGGATCAATCCTTGAGCGATGTGGATACCGAGAGTGAGGAGGACAAGGAGGAGGAGATCCTCAAGGTAAAAAGAAAGGAAGGCCAAAGACTTCACCGGCATGTGCTTCATGGCTGACACGGACGACATTGATGATAATGAGGTATCTTTTTCTTATGATGAGCTTTCTGCTAAATATGATTCTATAGTTGAGCAATTGCTTAGTCAAGATGAAGCGCTTGAATTTGTTATGACAAAAATAAGAAATTAGAGTAAAAATTAGCAAACCGAAAGTAGAGCTTAAAGCTGCTAAGACTCTTGAACTCGATGAATGTTTATCTTGTCATGCTATGCATTCTGAAATTACCAAGTTACAATCGCTCATAATATTTGTGTACAACAACTTGAGAATGCTAAATCTGAACTAAATGAAATTAAAAGTGCTCCTTGTGAAAAATGTTTAGAATCTAGTAAATTGATTGCTTTTGATGTTTTTGATTCTAGCCTTTGCACTTCATGCTTAGAAAAAGAACGTGAAATCAAAGATATCTTAGAAGCTGCTAGAGTCAAATATGCTAAGCTTAAGGACAATATTGAAAATACTACTTGTGCTTCATGTTCCACTCTTAAGCTTGAAATTGCTTTGTATAAGGAAAATCTATGGATAAAACTTGTGATTCTTGTGTTAACTTGAGAAAAGAAAATGCTTACCTTCATGATACATTAGAAAATTTTCTAAAGGTAAGAAACAATTAAACATGATTCTTGACAAGTCTAAAACTCCTTATAAGAAGCAAGGTTTAGGATTCAATTCTTTTCAAGACAATTCAACCCCAAAAGTCATTCAAGTCTTGGAAAAAGGTTTAATTGAATTCAAAACTCAACCTGCAAAAACATCTTTTAAATCTGCAGGTTTTGCCCAACCTTGTATTAATTCAAATAGTGCGTCTTCTAGTGATACCAAGTACCATTGCACTTATTGCAAAAAAGGTGGACATTTGATTGAATATGTTGGCGAGGTTGAAAAATGATAGGAAAAATTTTGATAGAATTTCATTCATGCAACCTAGAGCTTCTATGAGACATGGTAACACCGAAAAGAATAAACGGATTAGGATTTTTATCTCATACAAATCATTATGTTTCTAAACATTCTAATTCTAATGTGTATCGATCATGGTCCGATCATTGAGTGGTCACCGGTCGACTGCTTTGGTCACCGTCCGACCACAAGACAAAGTCGAGATCAGCCATGGACAGATTCAAGTCTCATTTTAATTTAAACATTGCTCATAACCGAATGTTAAATGAAATTAAGGATAGTACTTCGGTTTGTATACTCCTTAGACGTGTGTCTCGATCGATTCCTAAATCTTGTTTATCTAATCCCGAGATTGAGACACATCGTTCTTTGTTTCTTGATTCTCGAGGATTATCGCGAAAGGGAAGAACACGTGGTTCGTTGACTCGGATGTTCACGCCACATGACCGGAACTCAAAATGGTTCACCTCTTTACGCGAGCAACGGTGATGACTTCATCACTTTTGGAGATGATACACAAGGGTGAATTGAAGGAACAGGATCAATTAGGGTAAACAACAAATTCATTCTAAAAGATGTCGCTCTTGTGGACAAACTTAGGTATAATCTTCTTCTGTTTCTCGACTTCTTGATGATGGGTATGAGATGCTTTTAAGAAAAATGCTTGTCGTGTGCTTGATTCTCTTGGTGAGCTTGTGTTTGGAATCTCTAGAGTTGGTAGAATTTTTGGAGCCGATTTTTCGTAATCTCTTGTCGGATCTCTTAAATGTTTGCTTACATCTTCTTTCGATTTCGGCTTTGGCATCGACGTTTGGGGCACATTGGTTTTGATCATCGACACGAGTTAGCAACCTTGATCTCATGAGAGGTTTGCCCAAACTCAAAGCATCAAGGATATCAGTATGTGCGCCTCAGTAGGCATGGCAAACAAGTTGCCGCCACACCCTTCTCGTGACTATGGTTATGACCGCGGACGGATGCGGTTGCTTCATATGGATCTTGTTGGTCCCGCTAGAGTCGATCGATCGGTGGAAAATGGTATATTCTTGTCATAGTCGATGATCTTTCTAGATATACTTGGGTGTTCTTTCTTACTTCAAAAGATGAAGCTTTTGGTTATTTTCATGACCTTGTTCTTCGTTTGGCTTCTGAGCTTCCTGGTGCTTTGAGAGCGATTCGCAGTGATAATGGCACGGAGTTCAAAAATGCTTCTTTTGCTTCTTTTTGTGCTGAGCGTGGTATTGAGCATCAGTTCTCCTCTCCACACGTCCCTCAACAAAATGGCGTGGTGGAAAGGAAGAATAGGACCTTGGTCGAAATGGCTAGGACGATGCTAGATGAGTATAGCACACCGAGGAGATTTTGGGCCGAAGCTATTGCTACTGCTTGCCATATTGCAAATCGTGTCTTTTTGAGACCTTCTTTAGGCAAGACTCCTTATGAGCTTCGTTTTGGTAGAAAACCCTCTATTTCGCATTTTCGAGTGTTTGGATCAAAATGTTTTATCCTTAAGACAGGCAACTTAGATAAATTTGAATCAAGAACTTTTGATGGGGTATTTCGGGTTATCCGCTCATTCGAGGGTTTTCGAGTTTTTAATATCGAGACTAACATTATTCAGAGACTTGTAATGTCACTTTTGATGAGACTAGCCCCGAGCTAGATCAATTGCTGAGATGATTTACAGTGTGAGAGCATCTTTGTGAAGGAAGATGAGGACGGCAAATGTCATTCCTCATCTCACACGCCGAGGCGCCCATATTGATACAAGAACACGCAACGCCTACTTCACCTTGATTGAGACTCCTGCCGCATCATCATCATCGCAGTACTGCGGAGGTCGAAGAAACGACATCTCACCCGGCGCCCACTTCGCATTCAGAGACAAAGATCCTCGGAGCAGATAATAGGTAATCTACATGAGCGAGTCACTCGCTCCGGTATAATGATCCAAATCTCTACTCTCATTCGGCTTTTGTTGCTTCTTTTGAACCCCGCGATATATCACATGCTTTATCCGATTCTAGTGGGTAAATGCCATGCATGAGGAGTTAGAGAATTTTGAAAGAAACAAAGTTTGGAACCTAGTAGAACCTCCTAGTGGTCATAATGTTATAGGAACCCGTTGGGTGTTTAAGAATAAACAAGGTGAGGATGGTTCTGTGATTAGAAATAAGGCCAGATTGGTAGCTCAGGGTTTCAGCCAAGTTGAGGGGTTAGATTTTGATGAGACATTTGCTCCTGTTGCTAGACTAGAAGCCATTCGATTCGCTTGCATTTTTGCATCAAAAGATTTTAAATTATTTCGGATGGATGTTAAAAGTGCCTTTTAAATGGTTTCATAGATGAGGAAGTGTATGTTAAGCAACCCCCTGGTTTTGAGGATCCTAAATATCCAAATCGTGTTTTCAAGCTATCTAAAGCATTGTATGGTCTTAAACAAGCCCCTAGAGCCTGGTATGATAGACTTAAGACCTTCTTGCTTAAAAATAATTTTGAGATGGGTAAAGTGGATAAAACTCTATTTATTCTTAGGCGTGGAAATGACTTCTTGCTTGCTCAAATTTACGTGGATGATATTATTTTTGGTGGTTCCTCTAATGCTCTTGTTTCCAGCTTTTCTGACACTATGTCCAGGGAATTTGAGATGAGTATGATGGGAGAGCTTAATTACTTTTTGGGACTTCAAATCAAGCAATGCAAGGAAGGAACTTTCATCCATCAGACGAAGTACACTAAAGACCTACTCAAACGCTTCAACATGGGTGACTGCAAGCCAATTTCCACCCCCATGGCAACTTCGACTGTTTTGGATCCAGATGAGGAAGGAGAAGTCGTGGATCAACGCGAGTAACGCAGCATGATCGGCTCCTTACGATTTGTGCCTCGAGACCGACATTCACTTCACGGTATGCCTTTGTGCAAGATTTCAGCGTCTCGAGAACTTCCCATCGCCAAGCCGTTAAGCGCATATTCAGGTATTTACACTCTACCCTCTTATATGGCATTTGGTATTCCTGCTCTTCAGCTTTGTCCATTAGAGGTTTTTCTGATTCTGATTTTGCGGGCTGTCGGTTAGATAGGAAGAGTACCTCAGGCACCTGTCACTTCCTAGGCACTTCTCTTGTATCTTGGTCTTCTAGAAGCGTCTTACATTGCTCAATCCACCTTGAAGCGGAGTATGTAGTCGCTTTGCTAGTTGTCAGAGCTGATTTTGTGGATGACGTCCACTTTGAAAGATTATGGGTTAAACTTTGCGAGTGTTCCTCTTTTCTGTGATAACACTTCTGCTATTAATATTGCTAAAAACCCAGTGCAACATTCTAGGACTAAGCACATAGACATTCGCTTTCATTTCCTTAAAGATCATGTTGAAAAAGGTGATATTGTGATGCACTTTGTAGAGTCCGAAGCTCAATTGGCAGATATTCTTACCAAGCCTTTAGATCAAACCAGATTTTCCTCCTTAAGAAGTGAGTTAGGGGTAATTTATCCTTATGGGTTGGTTTGAGGGGGAGTTTGATTTTTTTCTTATCTTTCCTTGTTCTTTTGATCTTTTATTGTTCTTTTTCTGAACTTAGTGATCTTTTCGATCTTTTTACATTTTTAGGCTTTTTAATTGCATCTCATTGTGTCATATTGCATTCATATGAAAAATACAACAAGTGGTATGAAAAATCCAAAAAAAAAATGCATTGTAATATAAGATTTTCTGCTTATCTTTTAAAATTGATGAAGCTTTGCCTATTACCCTTTAGAGCTTTTGTATTTCAATTCTTGCTCAATGTCATGTCTAGTTCTTTGACTTGCTAGAATTATCATGCTTTTACATGTGTAGCTAAGTCTTTGCTATATGAGCTAGAACCTTTTAAACAACTCAAACTAAGAAATTGCAATTTGTGGATGTTTTAGCGAGTTGCGTAATTAGTGCTCCTCTTGTGACATTGGCCTGTCTGTAATTGCTTTGTTAGCTCTTTGATCTAAAATTGACCATTACTTGAGCTTTTGTGTTCTTGAGATTCTAAAAACGCTCTTGTGAAAATGAAAATCAATATTGTCTTATGCTTAAATTGTGCCAAACTATTCTTACGAGACCGCTTGTCAAATGACATGAACTTGGAGATAGTTTGATGAACCGCACGATCTCATGGGGACCGCTTGTCGAAATGACATGAACCTCAAGATTTGTCGCCCGGTAGAAGCTTAGAAAGAGTTTGTGGATGGCTCCTAGTCCAGGATCTTCTTTACTAAGATATACCTTTAATCAACTTTTGGTGAAGCTTAGGATGAGTTTGTGGATGGCTCCTAGTCCAGATCTTGTCACTAAGTTAGATCATTAGTCAACTTCAATATTCAATGCAAATGAGAAAAATATTGACAAATGGGCGTTTACAAAATATTGAGCAAAATGATTCAATACGGGACTTGATTGACTCTTCATGTGGTCTTTGTTAGATTTTTGATCTCACTTTGACATTTGACATGGCCAATTTCACTTTAGGATCCTGTTGATGAACTTCTTTGAATTTGAAGCGTTGCTTAAATTGATCAAATCTATCGCTTTACTTTTGAGCCTTTGTGCTTAGCTTTGATATATATGTCTTACCATGATCTTGCTAGCGTTGTCAGGCTTGATATGCTGTTTGTGCATTATTCGAGATACTAGCTTGTTCTTTTGGGTAATCTCCAAAGCTTCTTGTAATCAAAAATTGAAAATACAAAAATTGAAGCCACCCATTGCACTTCATGCATATTCCTCTTTATGCTTCTTTTGTTTCGCTTCTTTCTTTATTCTCTATTTGTTATTCTGGATGAGAGGAAGGCGTGATTCCTTGATGAATCCATTGTCAAAGGGGGAGAAGATGTGTTAAATGAAAAGATATTTCTTTGGGAGAAGATGTGTAATATTTCTTTGCTACTCTTATTTGGAGAAGATGTGTTAATGAGAAGATTGGGGGAGAAGTTTATACAAAGGGGAGAAACTGAAAATTTGAAATTTGATGATCATAGTGAGGGGGAGTTCTTGAGTTGCATTCTTATTGTCTTATTGAATATTCGAACTTGAATTGCATTCTTTTATACTCACAATGATCATAGGTCAATTGAACAATTGTTCTTTCATATGGACCTCATGTGAGAATTTTGACCCTTTTCTGGAAATCAAAGTTTTTATGCTTTCTTTTGCCTTGTCTCACATGCCTATACTATTACGATGCGGCTTGGTCATGTTCATTGCTTTTTCTTGCTTATGGACCAAGTTGTGCCTTTGTGTAAAAGCGCGAGTAAACTCGCTTTCAAACCTCTTACTTACATTTTTCGGATAATTGCCAATGTGTTCATCAAGGGGAGATTGTGGATTTCATGGGGATATGCTCCAGATCTTAGGATGATGTGACAATTGGCAATGGCGTTTACGGTTTGTCGTTTCACGCGTTTTCGACAAAGTTCTGTGCTTATCGCTCGTGGGCGGTCCGACCGGTCCTTGAACGGCGGTCCGACCGGTCCCATATCGGTCGGACCGGCCATCCGGGCGGTCGGACGGCGATGACCAAAAGTGTTCAAATCGATTTGGGCCAAAAATAGGTGTTGTAGACAAGTAAGGGATCCCAATGCACTTGGTCTCATGATTTTGGAGCCTCGGTGAAAAGTTCTATTGGTTTAAAGTTTCGAGAAGGTTTCGGATTTTGGGAGCTTGAATTTGGCTAAGTCTAAGGCGGTCCGACCGCTCACGAGGAGCGGTCCGACCGCCATGGCGGTCCGACCGCTCACCCGAGCGGTCGACCAGAACTACTTGAACGTCCACCAACTTCGTGGCGATGTTGTTTTGTTAGGTCAAAGTCATTGGTTTCATGGCATATGATTTGCATGATGCATGTTTTGACTAACATGGGTCAAGTTGTGAAGAACTTGTTCCGAATTCGTGTTTTCTTGTGCGTGGTTGTGCGGGTAGCTTGGTGGTCAACGATGGTCAACGGCGAGGAGAATCGGGACTAGACTTGAAGAGTTGAGGTCCGAACGATCGACGATGCGGGTGAGGTCAACGACTCAAGCGTGACACAAGATGGACAAGGGTGACCTATTGGCGAATCCATGACGCATGGTGAAGCGGTTTAGGTCAAAGGTTTTAAAAGTTAGAGCCTTTTCGTTAGGGCTGTTATGAATTCTGGACAGACTGCAGTTATAGTTTTTCATTGGATGGTTAGACCTCTGTTTTGGCCGAATTAGAGTTTACCATCAACTAGAGTTTTGTAGCCTGTTACGTTAAGAAAATCTGGGCTTTGGTTTCGTGTCGTTTGAGTTCCGTATAATTAAATATGCTTTTCTCGCATCGCTGCTCATAAGGGTGAAATCGCGATTAGTTTATTTTCAATTTGGGTCTATGCGGTATTTTGAATAGTCAGGGGTTATTGTAGAACATCGGTAGCAGTGTTATATCGTTGTTCTTATTTTGGGAACATGCTTGTGTAGGCGGTGAGACATCCCGTGTGGGAACACCTCCGTTGCCTGCTAACAAGTCACTACGCAAAAGGCAAGTACTGTATGCATAATGATATGTTGTTTACATGAATGTTTTGTGCCTTATTCATGATGTTGATATACTGCATGTAATTTGTATTCAATGATTGATGTCATGTATGTTGTGTGAATGAACGCTTACATTTGTTCTTATTTGTAGATGAATGCCATGTGTTCTTTTCATTTATGAGTACTATTCAATATTGACATGGGATCATCATGACATGCATACATTATTTTGGTAAGACCCATCAATTCCAGTATGGGCACTTGAAATCCCATCAATTCCAAGATGGGTACGTGAGTCGACCATTCCAATGTGGGCCACGTTGGACAGTCGTATGAAACGTTCTTCATACGATTACTTTAAGTGAACACCGACGGGTGATTCACTCGCTATCTGCAGATATGCGACAATATGTCCATTTCCTTCAATGCATCATTCCACTTCATCCATTCATAAATTCGTTTCCAGTAAATGTTCAAATGATGATTGTGACATATTACTCATGGAATATTTGATTGTCACATACAGTTACTTGCTGAGTCTTTGGCTCATTCTTGCTTTATTATCTTATTTAGGTAAATGACAAGGAAGAATGATCTTGTGGAGGGTAGTTCATCACGATGCACTCACTACCATAAACCAAACATTTTGAGGACTTTTACTGTCGATAATTATGACTTGTGTTGAATTGTAATAAGCCAGTTTGGTCATAACTACCTTATCTCTCAGAATTGTTCATTTCCATTCCATTGATTAAACCTGATGATGAATTCTTGTTTCCGTATAATTTTACTACTTGATTAACCTTGTCATGTGTTTGATGTTATTCAATTGAAGAGTAGTGGTTGTAGGTGACATCTTGACTTCCTTATAGTCAGGGTGTTACAGGATAACTAAAATTCCTGGAATCCAAACAATATTCTCAATCGTTAATATCAACATTCCTCACTAATCAAGTAACTGCCTAATGTGATTAGCTTCACCAAACTTGAACCCACTAAACCACACTATTCCATTTCACCGACACGACCGCAACATACACATTCGCAAGACTCTAACTAATTGACCAAGTTCCAAACTTTTGAATATTTCAATATTCCACCGACATGAACAAGGGTTCTTGAATTACAATTCACTATTGGTTTTACTAGTTGTAACAACATAATCTGTTTTACCTCAACGACCATCATTCCTTTTGGATCCAATTCTCTACAAGATTTATATCACAAAATTAATTCTTCCTCCAATGCTCTTGAAATAACTTACAACATCAGGTCTCACATCAACATATACTTGACCACTACTAACCGGATGCCACTGTATACCCCATAAGGTTTTGTAAAATAAATTGATGAAGTGGCAAATAAGATGTTTTTTTTAGCACCCGGAAAAAAAATGTTTTCTTTTCGCAACAAACATAAGACCGGGAGAAATAGACAAATAACAAGGATCTCAGAAAAGCAAAAGCGGAGACCACAATTGAGGGCACAAGTCCCACAAAAAGAGAACATGAAATCTCAAATAAAACAAAGCACCACTTTTGAAAATCGAGAAACTCCTATGGGGAAAAAATAGAAAGTTTAGGCACACTTCAAGTAAACTGCGAGTTACAAAACTTGACTTCGATCTCGAATACTTCTACTTCACTCTTTCTTTAACAAAGAAAGTAATTCTTTTTTATTATAACGTCACGTTGCCCACTCAAACAAGAAAAGTTGTAAGACCAAATCACATGAATCACTTAAGAACCAATAAAGTTTTCCAACAAGCCACTTGCTCAATCCAATCCCAGCTACTACATAAACCATGAACTACAAAAGATCACGAATGCAAAACTTAAAATTTTTCATTTGAGCGATACCACGAGTGACGATCAAATTACCTTCTTTCTATAAGAATCGACAACACACTACCAATCTATTGCTGATAATCTTATTAACATCCAGAATAATACACTGTTAACGAAAATTCATCATAGTCTACACTTCCATTGTACAGCTCTCTAAAAACTCACCAAATTATTTCATACTACTTTATCATCTCGTCCTCAAATCGAGAGTCCACCCAAAATCTTACAAACTACTACAACAACAACTTTATTTTAGCAGAGATCTACTACACAAATCAAAATGTTATACCAAAACCCTTTCATTATGGACATGCAATCGTCTGACAATTCCACTATCATGAAAGGATAGGCCACCAATTAAATCCCACAGTTCAACTCTTATAGATGCTCAACACCAAACGTCAACACACAATTGTTGCACTCCAACCACTGTTGCTATCAACTGGCTTCATCAAGAAATCTAGATGCTACCTACTTTCCTTTTCAAATCACATGAACAATCACAAATACATGTTCAACTGTCCATCCTCATATTCATATTTTCTGCAAAATCCCGACAAAACTTCCAAAATCATAGCCTTCCATCGATCAAAAGTCTCAACAACTCGCAACCAAATTCGCCCAATTATTCTAGTTAAAATAACTATCTTGAAACTCCTTCCATAATATAAAATCATCTAGTATCTACAGATAAGATAACTCCAAGATTAATATCCACTATGGTAATAATCTAGCATCTCCCCAACTTTTCCTTCCCACACAGTAAGATTAATTCACTGAGACCAACTAATCCAACAAGTTTAGCAAAACTAAATAATTTTAATGATCATACCAGTCATCAATGTTCTACAATTCTTAATAACTCCTTTTAATCCAATTAGGTATAGCCATACTATTAATCATAGTTCATCAAGAACTACCACATGACACCATCAAGTTAATCAACTTTCCTTCCAAGGTTCTTGGTTAAGATTGATTATACACCACACTCTGAGACCCAACTTGATAACCCATACGGATCCATTAATTTATTTAATTACAACCTTTAACTTAACCACAACAAGACATCGCTAAAGGGTTTTAATATTTTCTTTTATAACAAAGAAGCATTCAACTTCAATACTCAAAATACCCAAAAGAAATACATTGGGTTAAAGCTTCCACATGTCAAAGGACTTGAAAAAGAAAACTTTCGTTATCCAAAACACCAAGCTAACAAATGAGTCATTTTTTTCCCAACAAGAAAGACAGATCTCTCGTGAAAAGATCAACCTTGCAAATTAACGACGTTCACAAGAAACAACAACAAACCAACAGTCAGGAGAACAAATAATAACTTAATAGAACCAACAAAGACCAATGAAAATACATCAACTGCATTGTAAATACTAACCCAAGAAAATTCATCAACCGCAACTATAACAGGAATAATCAAATTCAAACTCAAAGAAGAAAACAACTTTTCTAAAGAAACATATCCTCAACACCTGTAACTAAGTTACCCGATGTAAACACTTCACCACTATCATACAACAAACGGTGATATAACTTGGTCATGCCTATGGCCACAACCACAATCTCTACCTCTCGACTATCATGACCCATGGCAATCACATAATCAAATCATAAGTAGTCAGAACCAATTCATAACATAAATCATCAATACAACATAACGGAAGCGTAAATACGATGCTCATCCCATTCCCATCCTACTGTGCACCAGTGTGTCAAAATTTTAAGTTAATTAACCATTATCAAATTTGGGTTTATTTTACAAGTCCTAAAACAAGTTTTAGCAATTTTAGGTTAACTAAGTTATTAATCTATTCACCACGGACCTGAAGCCCGCTCTGATACCAACTGTAACACCCCAGCTCAACATTGAGCTTAGAATGCCACTAAACTACTATAACCATCTAATTCACATTAACTTACTATAAAATTTTAGGAAGCATAACAACATTAAAACCCATCCACGGGGCGCATTAACACAAGCATAACACTATGACAATCATAGATAAATTAGACCTAGGAGCATAGCAAAATAATAAACCAAGATTAACATAAACCAAGCATCTATGGTTATTCAATACCATCATGTCCTAGATATAAATATTCATGTTATTCTAAAAGTTTCTCATGTCCAATGAATCAAATAATTGGGTGAAGTGCATGATTCTAAGTGCGCTAGCCCTTCCCGAGTAAAATGTCATCACTGGTCACCTAAAAACAACAATAGAGCAAGAATGAGTTCAAGACTCAGCAAATACATAATAAAGCCATAAACAATAGTTTATTAACCAAAATCAAAGTTATCACCATCATCCATTTAGTTAATGCCATTGTCATTCTCAAACAAACAAGCCATTTTTCATATAGGTAAAGTTGCACAATTTAACAATTTACTTAGATATGCGAATGCACCAACATGCTCATGCTCATATGCATCTCATCGGTGATCTGGGGTATAGCGAGTGTTCACCGTCGATGACACACTCTATCCTTCACTCCCGTGAAGTCCCCACCAAAGTAGGATTTTATCTAGAGCTCTCCGGACTAGTCATGTATGTTTCTCACCGACCTCACCGGAATAGTTACATGACTTTCTCACCGACCTGGCTCATGCAACCCCTGTCATGATGAATGTAAATGATGCGACATCTTTATTTACTCATCAACATAGACCATCTCATTAACTCAATATCTCCTCCTCATTATCTCAATATCATAATCTCATTCACTCAAGGTCATCAATATCATGTATAAGAATAAGCTGAACCAAAGCATAATAAATAGCATGATAAGTAATAACAATGATCATGGTGAACAACCCATTGTTCACCACTCTAGCATGTACTTGCCTTCCTCGCTGTGACGAGTTAGGAGGCAACGATGTAATTTCTCCACTCCCTGCCCCACCGCCTACACAAATATTTATTCGAAATAATAATAACAAGATATGACGTGGCTACAAGCGTTTTACCATAACCCTCTATCTAATCAACATAACCAAAAACTCAAAATGACGAATTAACTAATCAGCCAATATCGGCCCTTCTGATCAGCAGTACGAGAAAAATCGTAATTAAATATCTGTAACTCTGAATGACTTGAAACTAGTGCTCAAATACTCCTAACGTAACAGGCTACGAAACTCTAGTTGGTGGGGTTCTTTGATTCGGCCAAACCAGTGGCCTAAACAACAGTTGAAAACACTAACAGATATCTGCCCAGATTTCAGAACAGTGGTAAAGAAAATGACTTAACTTTTATTCTGCTGATCCAATGGAGGTGATCTTTATCAATTTGGAAAGCTTATTAAAAGGGCTACAATAACCTAGTTGGGTGGAAGTTCTGAATCTGACTCTAACTAGATCAAAACCGAGGGGCAAACCGACAGTCCTCAAATCTTAGGCAGACAGGACAGCGCGCGATTAAAAATTCGTATCTCCTAAACCGTCGGGCGGAATCTTATGATCTCGGTGCCCATGGAAAGAGAACAACCAGGGCTACAAAACTCTAAGAGGGATGAACCTCCAGATCGGCCGCTAAGGTGCCGAAAATGGGTGTGCAATATACTGGACAGAATAGATCTATTACTGACAGATTTCGATTCAAACAAATTCAATCAAATTCGCATCTACCAAATTGACCAATGACCAAGAACGGCGATTGTTACCCTTGATGATCCCAGAGAGGCGATGAACGAGCACTTGGTGAAGATGATTCCCCTTCTCCTCTTTCTTCCTCCTCCCTTTCTTCCTCTTCTTTTTCCTTCCTCTCCTTCCTTTCTCCTCTTCTCCTCATCTTGGTAGAGCAACATGGAGGGGGTGCTACAGTGCCGTGCTACAGTGCGGCGTGTACTGTAGCTACAGTTTTTTTTAGGGTTTCCCCCTCCTTTTATATGTGGCCGGCCCCTCATGGGCCGCCTGGGCCAAGGCCCAAGGCCCAGGTTGCCGAAAAACTACAGAAATCCTCTTTTTCTTATGTCTAATTTCTCTTTTGAGTGCTTTTGTCCTTGTAATAAATCGGAGTATTACACTTATCCACTTGTGAAATTGGGCAGTTTGCCATGTGATTGGAGGGTATCCTTTACCATACTTGTATGGTGGTTATCTTGCTATAGAAATTGAGAATTTAGAAAATGCATTTTAGTTATAGAATAACTACTTTGGAACTTAGCACATATATTTAAAAAGAAAACATTACTTTACACAAATTCAACGTATGAGCCGTCCTTTTGACAATATCCATGCATGCATTATAATTTTGTTATTCGGTGTAACTTGTAGAGTACACTCATTTGTACTCACATTGCTTAATAAAATATTATTCAAAGGATAAGAACTTCACCATCGGTGTGGATCTTGACGACTAGGTCGGTACCCCAGTCGATTGCCTATGGCAGATCAGCTGGGCTCTACTACTTCTTCGCCTTTCACTGTGTTCTTTATTAATGGCTCGTAAGTCTATTTTGTAATAAACTCTAATATTTATTAATAAAATTATGCGATTTATGGATGCTATCATTTGTTCTTTAATGTGTGAGCTAGCTACTGATCATGGGACAAGATCAGAATGCACAGAGGATCCGGAATCCTTCGCTCCCGGGTACAACAACTTGAAACCATAGACAATTTTTAATAGACAAAACTTTGTTATAGAATGCATAACCCGGTTGTAAGCAAACTCAACGTGCAGCAAACACTCTTCCCATAGCTTCAAGTTCTTCTTCGGTACTGTCCTTAGCGTTGTTCCAAGTGTGTGATTGACGACCTCGGTTTGACCGTCTGTCTAAGGATGACATGTAGTAAAAATAGTAGCTTTGTCCCGAGCTTACCCCAAAGTGTTCTCCAAAAGTGACTCAAAAATTTTGTATTATGATCTGAAACAATTGTTCGTGGTGCTCCATGTTGGCGAACAATCTCTCTGAAAAATAAATAAGCAATATGTGTAACATCATTGCTCTTATGACAAGATATAAAGTTAGTCATCTTATAAAATCTATCAACTACAACAAAAATACCACCCCCTCTTAGTCCTTGGTAAACCTAGTACAAAATCCATTGAAATATCCTCCCAAGGTAGTGTATGTGAGAACCCTAAAATTTAAATTAAGCTAAACAAAAGTAAACCATAATAAGAAACAGTAATGAACTATAATTACAGATTAATATTGAACACATCGCAAAACAGTTTAATACAAGATTCTTTTAGATTTTCATCTAAGGTGTCAAGGTATGACTGATTCAATAAGAAAATTGGCTATACAATGGAATTGGGAATAGCTATTACTTTAAAACAGGAATTTAAATTACTTGAATATAAATACGCATGCATAATAATTTAAAATAGAATTTAAATAATTTGAAATAATAGGATCAAATACGATCAAAGGTATAACTTGCCTTGCTTGGTTTATCGATGTTCTCAAATGGTGTCGAATTCCGGTTCTCCGAAGTCGTTAAAATCTATACGTGTAAACGGTCCAAATTCAAATAACATTCAAATGGGAATCTAAATAAAATCCAAAAATTATAAGATAAATACTGGAAGGATGATATTGACTTTATATGAATATAGGAATTTGAATCGACGAAATTGGAGTTCGTATGAAGGAGAACGAACATCCAGAAGTTTTAAAGTCACAAGGTCGGAAGGAGGTTAGACTACAGGTGGTCGGAAGGACTACCTGGCTGGAAGGAGGATTCGACTACATGTGGTCTGATGGACTACCTGGTCGGAAAGAGGATTCGACTACAGGTGGTTGGATGGACTACTTGGTCGGAAGGAGGTATCGACTATCGAAAGTAAGTTTGACTACCTAGTTGAAAGTGGTTCAACTGATAGGAAGGAAGGTTGGACTGGCTGGTTGGAAGGATAGTTTCGACAACACTAGTCGCAGGAAGGGTTTCAACAACACTGATCAAAGGAAAGGTTACGACTACCTAGTCGGCATAAACTACAACTATCTAATAGAAGAAAGCTATGATCATCTAATGCAGCAACGACGGTGCTTGACTACGGATTGCTGGTGTTATGCGCAACATCGAGCTACGCGAAGGTGCGCCAAAACGAAGAGGAGGAGATGCTGAACCTTACGGGGTACCATACGACGGTAGAGCTCAACGGAGTGGTTGGCGGCGAGAGCATTCCAGTGGTCTCCTGGCGAAGCGAAGGTGCGCACAAGGATCGCAGTGAAGCTGCGATCATCGATGATCTGATTAGAGGCGATCGGAGCGGGTCGTTGATTTACGGAATCGGCGAAGAGCCGAGCTTCGGGGATCGCCAGAGAAATTCCAAATGCCAACGATAGAGGGAGCTTGGGTGAAAGGAGAGTTGGGGCGTTGGGTGGAGGAGACGAATCCGCACTTGGGGTTACCTTTTGTCGGCCGAGGGGAGGTCGGGAGGTGGGGATCGTGCGTGAAGGTCAAAACGGCGAACGCCTGGCGTAAATGCGCACGAACAAGGAGGAAACGGCCGGGAATGATTGCGGCGGAAACCGGCGGTTTGAATGCGCAATAATGCGAGAAGAATCCGGGGAGAGAAACAGAAAATTGATGAAGCTTCATTTGGCAGTAATGGAGGATGAAGGCGCGGCCACGTGGGGAAGAAGAAAGAGAGGAAGACGACACGCAGATGGGCCCACCTTCCGGTGACAGCAAGAAAGGAACGGAGGGGATGGTGCTTGGCCGTTCTATTTAAATCGGACGGTCCTTACTGATTGACTGATCGGACGCGCCATACTGGTCGACTGATCGGACGCACCAAACTGATCGACCGGTCGGATGCGCCATTAAGATCGGGCCGTTTAATTTATATCGGACGGTCCATGGCAATTGCTCACAGGAGCAGCGGGCGGGAGAAGTGTTGGAGTTCGGATTGGTCGGGGAACAATAATGGGCCGGGAGAAGAACCGGGGAGGGAGAACGACGTACGTGACCGTTGGTGGACAGTGGTGTGTTACGACGATAACTACGCAATAACGAGGGGAGCATTGTCCGGGAGTGGAGATAGGGTGATGAGGGGACATGAATGCAATTAACTGCATGAAGAAACGTGAAGGAAATATTGGGTTTTGAAAAGCTTAAATGAGCATCAATGGTGGCAGCGTAGTTTGCTTGGTTCTAGAGTCCAGGGAAAGATTCAGGTGGAGAAGAAAAGATAAAGAAGTGAGGGATACAAGAAATGAGCGAAGATGCTAATCAATGAAACAAAATAGAGAGCTGGTAGTGGAAGCAAGACTACCAGCAAGTTAAGCGAGCTGGTCGCCGGTGAGGTGGACATGACAAGGCAGTGACGAATTATTGCGAAATTTAAAATTTTGTTTGAATAGAAAGGTAGATAATTTTGACAGGAATATGCAGGTAAAAGGGCTCGAGCAATTACCCAACGGATGAAGAGATCGGGCTCGACAGAGTTCTCACCAGAGTTGGAGAAGAAGACCATCGGTGCTTTTGTGGCCGACGTGAAAAAATAGGTAAATCAAAATTTTGCTTGAATAGAAATGTAGAGAATCTTGATAGGAACTCATCGGTGAAATTTGGTGCACAACGGAGCTACAGATGGGGAGATCGGGCTCGCCGGAGTTATCGCCGGAATTGAAGAATAAGAGCTAGCAGAGGGAGCTCCGGAAGGCTTTTGGCAAATCTGAGCGTGTGTGATGTGTGGAATGAGGAAGAGTCGCTACGGTTCAATTTATAGGCACAAAGGAGTAACGGTTTGGCGAGAATTGCTCGCCGGAGTTACGACTACAATAATGGGGGCTGAATTTTGGGTGTGGTTACTGTAGCTGCCGAAATATTCCAAGGAATCTTCTTTTTTCAAAATTCGAAAAGTATTAAATAATTCTAGAAAAATAGTAAATAAATTCCGAAAAATCCAAAACAAATCACAGATATTAAACACCACATTCTGAACGCAAATAAAATAATAATAGTAAAAATAATAATTTTATTATTATGCAATAATTATTTTTATATTGCTGAAAATTATTTTTAAATTTGAAAATAGTAATATAGGTCTAGAAATTCTATAAATTTTCATAGTAGTTCAATATGGTATTTTTAGATTAAATAAAATACTTTCAATAAAAAAATAGCTTTTACATGTGAACAACAATTCATTTTTAAATGCTAGATATTACAAAAATCAAATAGGGATTTTTAGAAAATAACAAATAGAGTCCAAAAATTCTAGAAAAATTCACAGAAATTCCTAGAGTTATTTTGAGACCCCGGTTTATCAGGCTTGTAATGCTTAACGATCCACTCGGTTCTAGCATCACAAATCAAATAAACCGAGACTCGAGACATGTATACTTCCCATAAATGCAGTATACACACCTGTTTACAAAAAGTCATGCATCAATTCCATTCATTCACATAGAACTGAAGCAGAACTTAACAGATCTAAAGACATACATAGTAAAGTTATTACAAAAGAGAGGCCGACTGGCCCAAAGTCGTACAAATAATTTGAACAGCGGAAGCAAAAGTACCATAAGATGGCCATAAATAAAAGAGCCAATCAGTGTGCATTTAACCCACAAGGCAACCGACCGGACCGTCAAGCTAGCCGTCAAACCCGCAGCACATCTCACAAAAGTGAGGCCCTTGGGGCTCACCTTCCTCCTCTGCAACAAATAGTTAAGCAAAGCAAATGAGTACAAAAATTGTACCCCGCAAGACTTACGTCTAGAGTAACAGACCTATACAAATGCTACATGCAAGCTTATTTGAGTGGAGGCTGTATGTTTCATTTTCGGCATAAAGCAATCTTTATTTGCAATAATATAGTACATTTGAAAGCAAGTTTACAATCTGTTTTTATGGTTCAAATAACAGTTGACAACAATAATAACAATAGATAGATGACAACAACAATCCTGGAAGTGACTAACCACTAGTCACCACAACAATAGCATGAATTACCCATTCATGCCAACCATGTCAAATTTTAATTAAAAGGTTGTAGTCTAATTCTCACGGGGCGTATCCGAGCGTGTCCATAACCTAGGACAAGGCTATTCGAATAGTTTTATCCCTGCAGGGGTGTACCAATTTATCCACACGTCAGACCGCCTTTTTGCCACATGATTAGCATACTTCATTTGGTATGCCGGCACAGCTAAGTCCTCCGAGACATTTCCAATATTATGTATTAACTACGAGTCGCCCGTATGGATAGAAACCCATACGTTGTCTCGGAGTCATCGTAAAGCCTCGGTCAACTACCTATCGCGGGTAAATCCTTGGACAACTACGATGCCCCTCGAGGTGAAGAACCTACTCGGAACTCCACCACCGTACACCCAACACAATAACACAGATCCTTTTTCACCCAACACACACAAACCCCCCTCCTGCGACTCGGAGCTAACACACACCAAAGTACTCAGTCAAGAGAGGTCCCATACCCCTCTTGTGTGGCTAGCACGCAAATTGCTCAGTACGGTGGCGTAAGTAATTCGGTCTTTGTTGACTTAGGCATACCACCACAATCCAAACAACCACACCATCCAACCAATATGCCCAAGTCTAAATCAATTTTTCATTTTCAGATTTTGACTTTATAAAATAACAAAGCACAAGTGCTGGACATAAAGGGATAATAATTAGATATGTGATCAAGATCATCGACTAAATCGATGATCGCCCATTACTACCGAAACTAAGCATTTCTAAGCAATTTCAAATCGCAATCTACTAAGTGACAAGAGCTCATCCAAAGAACTCCAATCATAGCAAATAACCTAGGCTCAGGTAGTAGAGGATAATCAATTCCTACAGATTATGCAACTATAATTGATCTATAATTGATGATTCATTCAAGGAACAAGATAACATATTATCCAATATCATGAACATAAGTAAATACAATCATATTTATGATTGCCTCTAGGGCATATTTCCAACACTACCAGCAACCATCCCCAACAGGCCAAGGTAGGTATTTATAGTCCACACCCAAAAACTAGCCGTTGGGGGGAGATTCCCTCGAATCCGTGCAGGGCCGGTCTGACCGCCAACTAATGGCCGGTCGGACCGCCCATGCGCCAACGGCTATAAAACTAGTCGTTGGACTCACGGCCGGTCGGACCGCCAACTAATGGCCGGTTTGACCGCCGCCAAATCGGTCAGACCTCCAAGGTTGGCCGGTCAGACCGCCAGAGGAAAATCTTCAGCAACCGAAATGGTGCTTCTCTGGAATAAATGTACCGTGAAAACTCTGGTACTTCCGCACCCCGGTAGTACCGTATTATCAACGACGGTACTTCCGCACAGAGAATCAACTCAGCAGGCCACCAGTCCGACCGCCCAACACATGGCGGTTCAACCGGTTTGGCACTGGTCAAACCGGTGACCACTGGCGGTCTGGCCGCCAGACCACAGAGGCCAAACACATTGAGTTCGCTCAAATGGCAAAATACATTCACCCATTTGAGTGCAATTCCAATACGGTTTAAAGATGATATTCTCAACAAGTTGTAAAACACATTTGCCAACTTTTAGAATCAACACCACAAAGAATAAGGTACATGAACTTACGCCATCTGCAAAACACATTTGCAAACTAAAGTCACATGCTACAAGGAATCAAACATGAGCATCAACTATTTGCAAGACACATTCGCAAATAATAGCATAATGCCACAAGGTAAAGGTGCATGAACTTCAACCATTTGCAAAACACATTTGCAAACTAAAGTCCCATGCTACAAACATTAAATGCATGAGTCTCGGCTATTTGCAAAGTACATTCGCAAATAATAGCTCCATGCATAGATGAGCTAGAGTAAACACAATAAGCTATCAACACATGACTAACTCATGCTACTAGTCAAGACCCCTCTTAATAGTACGGCAACCTACACTAGCAATCCGGTCTTCCAACCAAACTCCAAGACCGGTAAAAGACTAGAAACTCATCCTTAGCCCTAGCTAATCATACCTTTGCCTTACATCTTCTTGAAGCTTGATGACGCACATCAACACTTCAAGTCCAGGTCCTTGACTTTGACAATCATCAACACATGATGATTTCTTCACTTCGGGATCTTGTCTCGAACATCATCAACACATGATGATTTCTTCATCCCGAGTCTTGACATGCATCAACACATGATGCATTCTTTCTCTTGACCTCCATCAACACATGATGGGACTTCTCTTGATTAGATGATCCACTCATGATCATCTCCTCTTCTTGAACATCATCGACACACGATGATTTCTTTTTCGCCAAGCTCTTCGTATGCATCAACACATGATGCATCTTTCATTTACACCTTGACTTGATGACAATCAACTCATGATGTCATCCCAAGTCTTCATCACCCTGGAACATAACCTATACATCCAACTCATGAAAAATGTTAGTTCCACAATATAATTATCATTAATTACCACATCATACCATTAACTCATAATGGTGGGACAAGATACTTCAATCTTTCCCTCTTTGGTAATTGATGATAACCACTTCAATTGCACATAAATTCAATGTTGATAATGTAACACAACATGAGCATATATGAACTACACAAGTTATATATACTCAAACATGGGTATGCAAGAATTACACAAGTTCTACATACTCAAAACATGAATATACAAAAACTACACAAGTTTTGTATACTAATGAAACCACAAAATATAGCATGAATTCCCCCTAAATGTGTGCATACACAAATGTGTAAAGAAAATATATGCACATATTAAAATATATGCACATATTCAAGTTTAAACTTATGGTTGAGTTCTTCCTATATTTTGGATCCGAGTAATGCAACAATATATAAGAGTATAAGTCGAATGCATACCTTGTTGAATTTCATCTTTATATCCAAATGAGATTACACAAGATAATACTAGATAAGAGAGTTAGTCTCATATTTAGATTTGTCATTAATCACTAAAACATTCCATTAACTCATAATGGCGGTCTAGATCCTTCAATGCGGTAGTTCCACTCTCAACATGCTGGTACGACCGCACAGAGGTAGTTCCGCGGTTATAACGCCAGAACTGCCGATTATCCTGATAAAAACAGCACTTGCTTTCACAACAGTTTCAATTGCAAAACACATTTGCCAATTGATGAACCATGCCAACAAAGATCACAGGTAAGATCCCCAACAAGTTGCAAAACACATTTGCCAACTTTAGAATCATACCACAAGGAATAAGATACATTGACTCAAACTATTTGCAAAACACATTTGCAAACTCAAGTCACATGCCACAAGAATCATGCATGAGCATCAACTATTTGTAAAACACATTCACAAATAATAGCACTATGTCACAAGGCTAATGTAACACCCCAGCCCAACACTGAGCCTAGAATGCCACCACTCTACTCTTTACACTAATAATTATCGACACACTATAAAAATTAGAGCAAGGAAACAACGATAAACGTAACCAAGGATCACAAAGGAACATGCATAACTAAGGTTCAAACGATAGTAAATAATCAATTGGAATAAAACCAGGTAAACAGTCCAAAATAGCATCAACCAATGAAACCAAATTAATAAAGCAAATAGTCTAGTCCAAACGTTGTCCTAAACATTATTCAATAACTAACATGTCCAAGAGTAATCCAATTGTGAATGAAAAGATTATTATGGCGAATGATCATGTGTTGCCCATGTGCTCTATTCGCTCTCAGTTACGGCATCCTCGAAGATCACCTAAAGACAACAATAGAGCAAGGGTGAGTCCACGACTCAGCAAATACATCCATAAACAACGAACAATAATAAATCAACAGCATTCAATAAATTCATTATCATCACAGGTACTTCTATTTGATTCACATCCATTAATTTCATGTATCAATGCAAATCTAATCTATATGTCCACATGCACTTCTTTCGCGTATACCGGTATAGCGTGAGTGAATGCTCGCGACAACATTCACTCTCAAGCCCGCTCCTCCTCAAGGATCGGGGACCTCCTCCACTCCCGTGGAGTTGTGATCAATAATGATCACCTTCTCTTATGCAAAGATGCTTATGAATGCAAACATGCAAACTCCATCATAAACATCATATTCAACTTTCCATCATGCTCATCAACAAAGACATAAACATACCAATTATTTGTTTGCAATTAAACAGAATAAAAGCACAACAATAATGGTACTGAAAGATAAAGAATCACAGTGATCAATCATTGACCGCTGTTTACCATGCACTTGCCTTTACTAGTTGCGACGCACGATCTGATTAGAAGACGGCAACAAGCACGACGCCTCTCCTATATTAAATACACCAACTTCAATACAAATTACAGCAACAAGAATAGCAATCAATAACTTCGCTCCTACACGTCCCCAAATATACCACGTTACGCCGGTACCGACTAGTTACCCATAGCGGTCTTAGTACTAAAACGAACGTAACTTTTGACTCGAAAGTCCGATCACAACAAACCACCCCATTCTGGATTCTTCATAAAATTATCCACATTTTCTTAGATTACAAGGTATTCTAATTAAATCATCTAACCCTTCGTATTTAGCCCAGAAAGCCGATCTGTCCGCTTCGGAACAGCAGTCTTACTAAATTCATAACTTTTGCTTTACTCAACCAAAATGCGCGTTCTCAGATTCTACAGAACCAATGGACAATTATCTACAACTTTCATGTAGATCAAAAACTCTAATTAGGCTATTTACTATTTTTAATCTACAGTCTACCAAAACAGCGCCGAAAGATGACGACCGTAAAGACAGCAGCCTTCCGAAAATCATAACTCAAAATCTACTTGACCGATTGACATGATAAAATATGCTATAGAAAGATATCAAAATTATCTACAGTTAACTAGAACTACTAATCACGTTATTAGCAATACCATGTAAAATTGCATTACTACATTATTTAATAGCACTAGTTGTTTGCAATCATATATAACTACAAGACAAAATAGTTAATCACTAACTTTCCAACCGAGACATTGGTTACTGCAAGAATCCCTAGTCACATGCTAAAATAACTACTACTAATTTCCAAAATAGCTACATTAGCCGAACTACTAGAAGTGCACCATTAGCAAACCCCATTAGCCATTAGCCGAACAATAAAGAACTACTAGAACTACTGACGCAACCTAGCCAAGCAACGAACCATTTTCATGAATCGTGATAACAAAATCGGTGGTCGTGCATATACTTTGTCCACCATTGTATTGATAATATGCCAGCAGAAAACAAATTAGCGGGCGGCAGTGACATGGAAGTCGAAGAAAGTAATGAACCTCTTCACGCCAAGACGGCCGCTCGGTAGGCCGCCCTTTTCACGCGCATGCGGCAATGATTCGGTCGGCTCGGTTCGGCGCGCCAAGACAAAGACGCGCAAGAGCTTCCACGGCATTGCGGCGGCGGTGCGAAGACGGCAATTCGGCTCGGTTCGGCCTAATCCACGCGCGACATAAGAAGAAGACGTGCGGCGGCAAGAGTGACAATGCAAAGCATGCGGCAAAGATCAAGGCGTCGGCGGCGTGCGACAAGCAATCAATCGGCGAGACAGAACTCCACGACAGACGGCGGCACAACAACCGATCGATCGTTGGCTTGGCAAGACAAAGAAAAATCGGTAGCACAAAGAAAGCACAAAGCGCAATGACGGCAATTTTTGGTGGCGGCTTGAAACAAAGACTAAAAGCTAGGGTTTCTAGAAAAACCACAAATCTATTTATATAGCTCATAAAAATTCCGAAAATTCTATCTTTATATGTACTATTTTATTTAATTACACCCAGGCCCTTAAGACGTTTTTATTAATATTAATATTATTTTTCAGAGTATTACATTCTACCCCCCTTAACGGAATTCGACCCCGAATTCTACTCGCCGTTCTACTCAAATAAAAACCACACTGCTGAAATTAAACAATAAAACAACACGTACCCGACGTGAACAACTCCGGATATAGCTCGCGCATGCGAGACTCCAACTCCCAAGTCGCCTCTCTCTCGGACTGATGCGTCCACAGCACCTTAACATATACCAACGTCTTGTGCCTCAGCACTCGCTCCGACCTCTCCAGAATGCGCGCCGGACGCGACTCAACTGTGAGGTTTTGCTCAATAGTCAGCGGCTCCAATGAAATCTTATGCTCTGGATCTCTCAAAAACTTTCTCAGCATCGAGACGTGAAACACATTATAAACTCCACGCATGGACTCAGGAAGATCCAAGCGGTAGGCTAACTTCCCAATTCTTGCAATAATCGAGAACGGTCCAACGTACCTTGGGCTAAGCTTTCCTTTGGTACCGAATCGGACAATGCCTTTAGTGGGAGACACTCTCAAGAGCACCTGGTCACCCACCGCAAACTCCAAGTCACGCCTCCTCAAATCAGCATAACTTTTTCGTCTACTCGCAGCCGCTAATGATTCGCCTCACCATGGCCACACGCTCAACGGTCTTCGAATCGGTCAGGACCCAAAATTGCCTTCTCTCCAATCGCATCCCAACAAAGCGGCGATCCGCACTTCCGCCCATAGAGAACCTCAAATGGCGCAGCTCTAATACTGGAATGGTAACTATTATTATAAGCAAACTCTGCAAGTGGCAACTGGTCCTCCCAACTACCCTTCCAAGATAGAACACAAGATCGCAACATGTCCTCTAAAGTCTGAATTGTCCGCTCTGACTGCCCATCTGTCTATGGGTGAAACGTCAGTGTACAAAGTGAGGTGTGTGCCCAATGCGCTCTGCAGACTCTCCCGTAACTTGAGACAAACTTGGCGTCCTGTCGAAATGATGGTCTTTGGCACACCATGCAGTCTCACTATTTCACGCACATAAATAGGAGCTAGGTCACTCGCTGAATTTGTCTTGCGAATGGGAATGAAGTGTGCAGATTTGCTGAATCGATCCACCACTACCCAAACTGCATCCTTCCCTCGCGGCGAACGAGGTAGCGCCACCACAAAGTCCATAGAGATATCATCCCACGGCCTTTGGGTACCTCCAAAGGTCAGAACAACCTGCGGGGCGCTTGTGCTCGGCTTTCACTTGGCGACAAACACCACAAGAAGCCACATAGTTAGCAATGTCCACCTTCATTCTTTTCCACCAAAAATTCTATTTCAGATCTCGATACATCTTAGTCTCACCAGGATGAACGGTGTACGGAGTACGATGTGCCTCCCTCAAGATATCATCTTTGACCTCCGCCTTTTGTGGTACGCAAAGGCGGCCTTTAAACCTCAAAGTACCAAAATCATCCATACTGAAATCACCCTCTTTGCCTTCATCCAGACGCTTCCTAACCTCCCGTAGTAACCGGTCACTCTGTTGTGCTTCCCGCACACGGTCTGGAATAGCTGACTCAAGAATCAACTGTGTCTCAACATGTGTCGTGCCCGCATAACAATAGGATATACCCATGCGATCAAAATCAGCAATGAGGCAATCTAGAGTAGCAGGAGTCACCTTGCGACTAAGAGCATCTGCAACAACATTGGCCTTGCCTGGATGATACTGAATAGTAAGATCATAATCCTTGATCAACTCCAACCACCTCCTTTGCCTCAAATTCAGATCCTTCTGAGTGAAGATATACTTGAGACTCTTGTGATGCGTGAAAATATCACAAGGCTCGCCAGTAAAGATAATGCCTCCAAATCTTGAGAGCAAAAACAACCGCAGACCAACTCCAAATCATGAGTGGGATAATTGCGCTCGTGCTTCTTTAAGCGCCTCGACGCATAAGCAATCACCTTACCGTCTTGCATGAGAACACACCAAGACCCACTCGAGACGATCTGAAAAAGGCGTGAATCGCTTCCTGGTTCGGGAAGAGTGAGAATAGGAGAGGTCACCAACTTTGTCCTTCAAAATGCAGAAACTGCGCTCACATTCATCAGTCCACTGGAATCTCACACCTTTCTGAGTAAGCTGAGACATCGGTTTGGCGATGATGGAGAAATCCTGCACAAAACGCCGATAATAACCAGCCAAACCCAGGAAACTCCTCACCTCCTTCACACTAGTCGGCCTCTTCCAATCCACCACTGTGGAGACCTTGCTAGGATCAATGACAATGCCCCGAGGGTTAATCACATGACCCGTAAAACCCACTTCAAATCCGAACTCACACTTCTTCAACTTAGCATAGAACTTGTGCTCTCTCAAAGTATCTAAAACCAACCTCAAATGACGCTCATGATCCTCATTGGTCTTGGAATAGATAAGAATATCATCAATGAACACCACCACGAAGTCATCTAGATACTCGTGCAACATGTTGTTCATGGTCTCCATAAAAATGGCAGGTGCATTAGTCAATCCAAAAGACATAACTTTATACTCGTAATGCCCATACCTGGTGGAGAAAGCAGTCTTCTCAACATCCTGCTCACGCACACGGATTTGATTATACCCTGACTGGAGATCAATCTTGGAGAATACTTGAGCTCCATTCAAGCGATCAAACAAATCCTCAATGCGGGGCAATGGATATTTGTTCTTGATTGTGACTGCATTAAGCGCACGATAATCAATACACATGCGCCAACTCCCATCCTTCTTCTCTGTGAATGTAACATGAGCTCCCACGGCGATACACTACGCTGATCAAACCTTTAGCCAACAAATCATCCAATTGCTTCTTCAACTCGTCACGAAGCGGACGTGCTAATCGATATGGAGACATCGAGATGGGGCGAGTACGGAACAAGATCAATACGAAACTCCACGTCTCGCGCGGTGGCAAACCGGAAGCTCGGTGGGAACACATCCGGATAATCACCGACCACCGGAATCTCCTCAATCGAAGCCACACTCGGTTTCTCGGCAAGAGCTAAAAGAAGCCGATTTTCACTCGCACGACCGGAAATAATCCAACCAACATCGAAAGAGAGCGCGAGGCGCTCCTGAAAAGTCAAAGTCTCCCAGGCGAGGTGCATGCACATGCTATTCTCTGAAACAAGATATCACGGCTCGATAAGAGTGCAACCAATCCATACCCAAGATAACATCGAGCGGCTCCATTTGAATAACTATCAAATTCGCGTGAACTCCTCTCCATCAATAATAATAGAACACCGGGACAAGCGGTAGAACTAGCAATAATACCCCCAGGAGAACTAACCAACACTGACTGAGAAATCCACTGCATACTCAAGTTCGCTCTCTTAGCAAACGCCGTCGAAACAAACGAAAAGGTAGCCCCGAATCAAAAAGGACTAAAGCATCAAACGAATCCACAAGCAAAGTACTGTCACCACGTCGGGGCGACCCGAGACTCTGTGGGCATGGCGTACACTCGGTGGCGCCATGGCGAAAAGAAGACGACGGCGGCGGCGAGCCCCAACAATCTGCTGTGGCGGTGCAGGTAAAGCCGGTCGTGCAACCTGAAGCGGTGCCGAAGGTGGCGGCTGCCAGTAGTACCCTACTCGAGGCGCCCAAGCTGAAGGAAATGGCATCGCTGGAGGAGCAGTCATCATCTGGAAAGATCCTCGGCAGACCCATCAAGAAGAAGATGGCACAGCTCCCACTTGATCACGCTTAGCGGGTTCGGCGACACACCCGCTCCTTGTGACCCGTCGGCCACACCGACGGCAATCTCCGTCCAAGTGCACTCAGAAGACACGGTGTCCATCACCACACTTAAAGCAAAGCATGCCCCGCCTCGGGACAGACGAAGAGCTGGAGTACACGCAAAGGACGAGGCGCCAAGAAGGAACGGCCTCGATCGCTAGACTCGAAAGATGCGGTCCTCCTTGAATTTCTTGAAAGCGGTCGTTGAGCAGACCCACTTCCTCACTAGAGCTGCTCTTCCGGTCACCACGAAGCAACCATCCACCCGAGGCTTGTGCCCTTTGTGAGTCGCATCTCCAACTCCATGCCTCTAGCTTGCTCCACAACAGAGCTGTAGTCACAGAGTGGAGTAGCCCCAACACATGTCGGTACTCTAGGTGAGACCCCGACGGAACCTCTTGGCTTTACGAAGATCATCATTCGCTCATCAAGGAACGCAAGCGAACCAAGTTGTTGAACTCGGACTCATACTCAACAATAGACCTCTTCCCCTGAGCAAAGGTCGTCAAGGCAACCTCCATCTTCTCAACAAAAGAATAGGGGTAGAACTTCCCCTTGAACTGATCAACAAAGTCCTCCCAAGTGACTGGACCTTGAGTGGCGGTCCTCGAAGACAACACGCCCTCCCACCAAATATCCGCCTGTTGACGAAGAGCGCGGATCTCTCCCACCAACTCTCTCAACAAAGCGGGGTTTCATCAGGGACCCCAACCGGAGCGGGTCAACAAGAACCCCTCGCCCATCGACTCCTCACTCGAGGAGGTGGCTCCACGGAACCTCTTCCGCGGCCCCGACCTCCACGACCGCGGCCACCACGACCACGTCCTCTACCCCTCGGCATAGCTATCAACCACAATCAACAATACACAATGAGCTCAAAGCTCAAAATAAACTCATCCATCAATAAGCAACATAACGGAAGCGTAAAACTATATTCGTACCTCTCTCTAACCTACTGTGCACTAGTGTGTCAAATTTTAGGTTAGTTAACCATTAGCAAATTTTAGTTGATTTACTAAACTAAAACAAATTTTAACAATTTTAGTTTGCCTAAGTTGTTAATCTATTCACCACGGACCTAAAGCCCGCTCTGATACCAACTGTAACACCCCAGCCCAACACTGAGCCTAGAATGCCACCACTCTACTCTTTACACTAATAATTATCGACACACTATAAAAATTAGAGCAAGGAAACAACGATAAACGTAACCAAGGATCACAAAGGAACATGCATAACTAAGGTTCAAACGATAGTAAATAATCAATTGGAATAAAACCGTAAATAAATCCAAAATAGCATCAACCAATGAAACCAAATTAATAAAGCAAATAGTCTAGTCCAAACGTTGTCCTAAACATTATTCAATAACTAACATGTCCAAGAGTAATCCAATTGTGAATGAAAAGATTATTATGGCGAATGATCATGTGTTGCCCATGTGCTCTATTCGCTCTCAGTTACGGCATCCTCGAAGATCACCTAAAGACAACAATAGAGCAAGGGTGAGTCCACGACTCAGCAAATACATCCATAAACAACGAACAATAATAAATCAACAGCATTCAATAAATTCATTATCATCACAGGTACTTCTATTTGATTCACATCCATTAATTTCATGTATCAATGCAAATCTAATCTATATGTCCACATGCACTTCTTTCGCGTATACCGGTATAGCGTGAGTGAATGCTCGCGACAACATTCACTCTCAAGCCCGCTCCTCCTCAAGGATCGGGGACCTCCTCCACTCCCGTGGAGTTGTGATCAATAATGATCACCTTCTCTTATGCAAAGATGCTTATGAATGCAAACATGCAAACTCCATCATAAACATCATATTCAACTTTCCATCATGCTCATCAACAAAGACATAAACATACCAATTATTTGTTTGCAATTAAACAGAATAAAAGCACAACAATAATGGTACTGAAAGATAAAGAATCACAGTGATCAATCATTGACCGCTGTTTACCATGCACTTGCCTTTACTAGTTGCGACGCACGATCTGATTAGAAGACGGCAACAAGCACGACGCCTCTCCTATATTAAATACACCAACTTCAATACAAATTACAGCAACAAGAATAGCAATCAATAACTTCGCTCCTACCGTCCCCAAATATACCACGTTACGCCGGTACCGACTAGTTACCCATAGCGGTCTTAGTACTAAAACGAACGTAACTTTTGACTCGAAAGTCCGATCACAACAAACCACCCCATTCTGGATTCTTCATAAAATTATCCACATTTTCTTAGATTACAAGGTATTCTAATTAAATCATCTAACCCTTCAGATTTAGCCCGAAAGCCGATCTGTCCGCTTCGGAACAGCAGTCTTACTAAATTCATAACTTTTGCTTTACTCAACCAAAATGCGCGTTCTCAGATTCTACAGAACCAATGGACAATTATCTACAACTTTCATGTAGATCAAAAACTCTAATTAGGCTATTTACTATTTTTAATCTACAGTCTACCAAAACAGCGCCGAAAGACGACGACCGTAAAGACAGCAGCCTTCCGAAAATCATAACTCAAAATCTACTTGACCGATTGACATGATAAAATATGCTATAGAAAGATATCAAAATTATCTACAGTTAACTAGAACTACTAATCACGTTATTAGCAATACCATGTAAAATTGCATTACTACATTATTTAATAGCACTAGTTGTTTGCAATCATATATAACTACAAGACAAAATAGTTAATCACTAACTTTCCAACCGAGACATTGGTTACTGCAAGAATCCCTAGTCACATGCTAAAATAACTACTACTAATTTCCAAAATAGCTACATTAGCCGAACTACTAGAAGTGCACCATTAGCAAACCCCATTAGCCATTAGCCGAACAATAAAGAACTACTAGAACTCTCGACGCAACCTAGCCAAGCAACGAACCATTTTCATGAATCGTGATAACAAAATCGGTGGTCGTGCATATACTTTGTCCACCATTGTATTGATAATATGCCAGCAGAAAACAAATTAGCGGGCGGCAGTGACATGGAAGCCGAAGAAAGTAATGAACCTCTTCACGCCAAGCGACCGCCGCAAGGCCGCCCTTTTCACTTGCAGCGGCGGCGATGCGATCGGCTCGGTTTGGCGCAGAAGACAAAGACCGCCGCAGCTTCCACGGCAATTGCAATGGCGGTAAAGCCGCGGCAATTCGGCTCGGTTCGGCCGAATCCACGCGCAGCGCGCGGCGAAGACGTGAGCGGCAAAGAGTGCACAATGCAAAGCATGCGCAAAGATCAAGGCGTCGGCGGCGGCGACAAGCAATCAATCGGCGACAGAACTCCACGCGACAGACGGCGGCACAACAACCGATCGATCGTTGGCTTCGGCGCACAGCAAAAATCGGTAGCACAGCAAAGCACAGGCGCAGCGACGGCAATTTGGCTGGCGGCGGCTTGGAAACAAAGACTAAAAAGCTAGGGTTTCTAGAAAAACCACAAATCTATTTATATAGCTCATAAAAATTCCGAAAATTCTATCTTTATATGTACTATTTTATTTAATTACACCCAGGCCCTTAAGACGTTTTTATTAATATTAATATTATTTTTCAGAGTATTACAGCTAAGGTGCATGGAATTCAACCATTTGCAAAACACATTTGTAAAATATAGTCCCATGCTACAAGGATTAAATGCATAAGCCTCGGCTATTTGCAAAATACATTCGCAAATAATAGCTCCACGCATAGATGAGCTAGAGCAAGCACAATGAGCTATCAACACACGACTAACTCATGCTACTAGTCAAGACCCCTCTTAATAGTACGACAACCTACACTAGCAATCCGGTTTTCCAACCAAACACCAAGACTGGTAAAATACTAGGAATACATCCTTAGCCCTAGCTAGTCATATTTTTGCCTTAATCAACTTCTTGAAGCTTGATGCCTCACATCTTCACTTCAAGTCTGGGTCCTTGACTTTGACAATCATCAACGCATAATGATCTTCTTCACTTCGAGATCTTTTCTTGAACATCATCAATACATGATGATTTCTTCATCCCAGGTCTTGATATGCATCAACATATGATGCATTCTTTCACTTGACCTCCATCAACACATGATTGGTCTTCTCTTGACTTGATGATCAACTCACGATCATCTCCTCTTCTTGATACGCATCAACACATGATGCATCCTTCACTAGTCCTTCATCAACACATGACGGGTCTACTTCTTGAACATCATCGATACACGATGATTCTTATTTCTTCAAGCTCTTCTCATGCATCAACACATGATGCATCTTCTTCTAAAACCTTGACTTGATGACGATCAACTCATAATGTCATCCCAAGTCTTCATTTCCTTGGAACATAACCTATTCATCCAACTCATGAAAAATATTAGTTCCACAATATGATTATCATTAAGTACCACACCATACCTTTAACTCATAATGGTGGGACAAGATACTTCAATCTTTCCCTCTTTGGTAATTGATGATAACCACTTCAATTGCAAATAAATTGAATGTAGATAATTTAATGTAACAACGACATGAGTATATATGAACTACACAAGTTATATATACTCCAACATGAGTATACAAGAACTACACAAGTCCGATATACTCACAACATGAGTATACAAGAACTACACAAGTTTTGTATACTCAAAATGGTATGTTTCAAAGTAAAGATCCCAAATATATGTGGAAAATAGAATATGGATCAATACTAATAAAATCATAAAATATAGAATAAACTCCCCCTAAATGTGTGCATACACAAATGCGTAAATAGAAATATATGCACATATTCAAGTTATACTTATGGTGGAGTTCAACTTATATTTTGGATCTGAGGAATGCAACAATATATAAGAGTGTAAAGTCGAATGCATACTTTGTTGAATTTCATCTTTATATCCAAATGAGACTACATACTAGATATAACAATAAAATGTCAGTCTCACAAATAGATTTGTCATTAATCACTAAAATACTCCATTAACTTATAATGGTGGGTCTAGATCCTTCAACGCGTCGCCTTGCGCGTGCCCGGCCGGATTCGCCGCCCGAGCTCCCTCCCGTGACCAGATCCACCCTGCCGCGCCCTCCCCGACTGACCCGCCCGCCCCAAGCGCCTATCTTCCTCCTTCCGACTGGGACCGCACACCACCTCCCTCACCCGATCGCCCCTCTGCCCGATCGGATATGTCCTCCTCACTACCGCCAATCGCCCGCCCATGCCTCCGCCTGCCTTCTCTCGGTCGCCCACTCCCGTCTACGCCTCCCGCCGCCTCCACCCGACCAGCTCTGCTTTCAACCACCTCCGCCCTAATCGCCTCCCTCCTCCACCTCCGGTACTGCATGTTTGTTTATTATGCTATCATTTTGGATGTATATGCCCATTGATAGTTGATGCATTGTTGCACTGAATTATCAATATATTAGTGCATTGTTGCACTGAAGTATCGATATATACGTGCATTCTTGCAATGAAGTGTATTGCATTGGTGTATTAGTTTATTGCAAAGTATCAATATATCAATCTATCTCTGTGTATTGTTGCATTGAACAACGAAATGTAGGTAGAAGAAGTATATGCCCATGTATAGTTAGATGCATTATTGCATGTGTGGATATCATGGGAATATGCTCCAGATCTTAGGATGATGTGACAATTGGCAATGGTGTTTACGGTTTGTCGTTTCACGAGTTTTCGACAAAGCTACAGGCATTCTGGTCAGGGGCGGTCCGACCGGCCACAGCATGGCGGTCCGACCGGTCCCAAATCGGTCGGACCGGCCATGTCTTGTGATCGGACCATTGTGACCTAAAAGTGGTCAAACGCAGTGGGCCAAAAATAGGTGTTGTAGGCAAGTGAGGGGATCCCAATGCACTTGGTCTCATGATTTTGGAGTCTCCAAGAAGAAGTTCTATTCGTTTTAATTTCCGAAGGTTTGAATTTGGGGCATGAATTTCGGCTAAGTCCTAAGGGGCGGTCCGACCGACTCACGAGGAGCGGTCCGGCCGTTAAAGGCGGTCCGACCGCTCACATGGAGCGGTCGGACCGGTATTGACTTGAACATCGGCCAACTTCGTGGCGATGTTGTTTTGTTAGGTCAAAGTCATTGGTATCGTGGCATATGGTTTGCATGATGCATGTTTTGACTAACATGGGTCAAGTTGTGAAGAACTTATTCCCGAATTCGTGTTTGCTTGTCTATGGTTGTGCAGGTTGCTTAGTGGTCAACGACGGTCAACGGCGAGGAGAATCGGGACTAGACTTGGAGAGTTGAGGTCCAGAACGATCGACGATGCCGGGTGAGGTCAATGACTCAAGCGTGACACAAGATGGACAAGGGTGACCTATTGGCAAATCCATGACGCATGGTGAAGCGGTTTAGGTCAAAAGGTTAAGGACGGCGCTTTGCGAAGCGTGCGTGTGTGACCCATTTGTTAGTGGGCCTTAACGGGAGCCCAATTAAGTCAAACCCTAGAGAGTTCTAGGTCTCCACTATAAATAGGAGGAGGTGGTGGCTGCACCCCTCTCTCTCGCTGTTTTTCACCTCTTTTGTTGCTTTCAAACCCTAATTGGCTTAGGGGGAGTTGAGGTGGAGGCTAGGGCTTTTCATGGTTTGAGGTGAATTTCTTGATCTTGGATTGACCACTGATCCATGATGGTATGGGTGTAATCCAGCAACGATCACGTTCTTAATCTATGCAAGGTTTGCTTGAGATAAGTCTCTTTTCGTTCTTGCTTTCAATTTCGTGATTTTAGGGCTTTCTTTGATCCGCGAGTTTGTGATTGATTCTTTCACGTGAATTAGCTTGCTGTGATATGTATGAATCTATCTAGCATCATCTTGATCATCAATCTCTCACGAACAAGCATTAGGATCAAGTTTTCGTTCTTGCCTGGTTTTAGACCTTCTGTTAATCAATTGGTAATTGCTCAGGATCTATCCAAGAATTATCTTAATATTCGATTGGAATAGTTTCTCAATAGCATATAGAAGGTGTGTGGAAAGTTTCATAAAGTTTGGAGTTGAGAATCAAAAGTTTGACCTAATTGCAACTTCGTCATCGGGCTAATTTTTTTATTGCGGATCGGTTTCGAGTCGGCGGTCGGACCGCGTCATCACCGGTCAGACCAATTTTGGAGCGGTCCGACCGCCAGTATAACAGCGGTCAGACCGCCCGGCAATCGGTCCAACCGGCTGGGTACAGAGGTCAGACCGCCACTGCTATTGTGATTCCTTAATCTTAGTTGTTTTGTTATTTTGCTTAGGGGATTTAATTGGATTCAATACTAGTCTTCCGCTGTACTGGTATATTGATCTTCATAGCTTCATCATAGCTATTGGAGTGAAATTGTGTTGAATTCATAATTTGTGAAAAAGTGAGCGTGCTCCTATTCACCCCCCCTCTAGTCGCCTTTTCGGTCCAACAAGTGGTATCAGAGCCCGGTTAGTTCACTCTTGATCTTAACCGGTCACTGAACTTTAGGCGATGGATAAGTTTTCTACTAAACCGCATATCTTCGATGGGCACGACTATGCCTATTTGAAGAATCGTATGCGAGTCTTTCTTGAGAGCGAGGGACAAGCTATTTGGGACGTTGTTCGAGCCAGCTTGTTATTCTGAAATTGCAACACACTTGGTGATTCTTGTGGCAAACAACAACAAAGCTAAAAATCTTTTATATGGTGCGCTTGGTAGACAAGAATATGATCGCATTTGCAATCTTGCCACTGCACATGAAATTTGGAACACTCTCGAAACATATCATGAGGGTTCGTCCCAAATCAAAAAGGTGCGCCAAACAGTTTACAAGCATGAATACAATAAATTCGAGATGCGTCCTGGAGAGAGCATCGATGATATTTTCAGTCGCTTTAATAAAGTAATTAATCAAATGAAAGCTGTTGATATTGAATATTCTCAATCTGAAAATGCCACCCATCTCTTGGCTGCAATCAACACCAAGGAGTGGGAGATGAAAGCTACTGCTATAGAGGAGAATGTTGATCTTCCCAGTCTTACTTTAGAATTGCTTTATAGTAAACTCAAGACTCATGAAATTAAAAGAGTTGATCATCCTAAGAAAGACAACATGGCATTGATAGCTGATCCTCTCAAAAGGTCTTCTGATGGTACTCTTGAATCTTTTTCTGATTTTTCATTTACTTGCTTATCTGCGATTTCTAAGGAGGAGCTTGAAAGTATTCCTGAGACAGAGTTAGGTCTCCTAGCTAAAAAATTCACACGGGCCTACAATAATGTGAGAAACAAAAAGAGAGGTGGTCCAGTGACATGCTATGAATGTGGTGAGCTCAATCATATCAAGCAAATTGCCCCAAGTGAAAGGTAAGAGCAATCATAAGGAAGGAAAGTCAGCTTGGAAGAAGCCTCCTTTCAACAAATCAAGGTATGAGGCTAATAAGCTTGTGAAGGCCGCTCACCGGGTCCTTGCCACTTTTGAGGATCAATCCTTGAGCGATGTGGATTCCGGGAGTGAGGAGGACAAGGAGGAGGAGATCCCTCAAGGCAAAAAGAAAGGGAAGGCCAAGGACTTCACTGGCATGTGCTTCATGGATGACACTGACGACATTGATGATAATGAGGATTACCGCGGAAAGGGGAAGAACACGTGGTTCGTTGACTCCGGGTGTTCACGCCACATGACCGGAAACTCAAGATGGTTCACCTCTTTCACGCGGGCAACAGGTGATGACTTCATCACTTTTGGAGATGATACACAAGGGCGAATTGAAGGAACAGGATCAATTAGGGTAAACAACAAATTCATTCTAAAGGATGTTGCTCTTGTGGACAAGCTTAGGTATAATCTCCTTTCTGTTTCTCAGCTTCTTGATGATGGCTATGAGACTGTTTTTAAGAAAAATGCTTGTCGTGTGTTTGATTCTACTGGTGAGCTTGTGTTTGGAATATCTAGAGTTGGTAGAATTTTTGGGTGATTTTTGAGAATCTCTTCTTTGGATCTCTTAAATGTTTGCTTACATCTTCTTGATTTACGGATTTGGCATCGACGTTTGGGGCACATTGGTTTTGATCATCGACGCGAGTTAGCAACCTTGATCTCATGAGAGGTTTGCCCAAACTCAAAGTATCAAAGATCTTTGTATGTATGCCTCGTAGGCATGGCAAACAAGTTGCCGCCTCACATCATTCTGTGACTATGGTTATGGTGACGGACGGGGCGGTTGATTCATATGGATCTTGTTGGTCTGCTAGAGTCCGGTCGATCGGTGGAAAATGGTATATTCTTGTCATAGTCGATGATCTTTCAAGATATTCTTGGGTGTTCTTTCTTGTTTCAAAAGATGAAGCTTTTGGTTACTTTCATGACCTTGTTCGTCGTTTGGCTTCGAACTTCACGGTGCCACGAGAAGCGATCCCGATGACAATGTACGGAGTTCAAAAATGCTTCTTTGCTTCTTTTTGTCTTGGCGCGGTATTGAGCATCAGTTCTCCTCTCCACACGTCCCTCAACAAAATGGCATGGTGGAAAGGAAGAATAGGACCTTAGTCGAAATGGCTAGGGCGATGCTAGGCAGTATAGCACACCGAGGAGATTTTGGGCGAAGCTATTGCTCTGACTTGCCATATTGCAAATCGTGTCTTTTTGAGACCATCTTTAGGCAAGACTCCTTATGAGCTTCGTTTTGGTAGAAAATCCTCTGTTTCGCATTTTTGAGTTTTTGGATCAAAATATTTTATTCTTAAGACAGGCAACTTAGATAAATTTGAATCAAGAACTTTTGATGGGATATTTACAGGTTATCTGCTCATTCGAGGGTTTTCGGGTTTTAATCTGAGACTAACCTTATTCAGGAGACTTGTAATGTCACTTTTGATGAGACTAGCCACAGAGCTAGATCAATTACTCTGAGATGATTCACGGGTGAGAGAGCATTTTGTGGAGGAAGATGAGGGCGAGGCTAATATCATTCCCTCATCTGCTGCTTCTTTGGCGCCCATATTGATACAAGAATCGCTCGTCTACTTCACCTTGATTGAGGCTCTGTTGCATCATCATCATCGGCAGATACTGCAGAGGTCGAAGAAGCGATATCTCACCCGGCGCTCCGCCGCATTGAAGCAAACATCCTCCGGATCGGATAATAGGTAATCTACATGAGCGAGTCACTCGCTCGGTATAATGATCCAAATCTCTACTCTCATTCGGCTTTTGTTGCTTCTTTCAAACCCCGCGATATATCACATGCTTTATCTGATTCTAGCTGGGTAAATGCCATGCATGAGGAGTTAAAGAATTTTGAAAGAAACAAGGTTTGGAATCTAGTAGAACCTCCTAGTGGTCGTAATGTTATAGGAACCCGTTGGGTGTTAAAGAATAAACAAGGTGAGGATAGTTCTGTGGTTAGAAACAAGGCCAGATTGGTAGCTCAGGGTTTCAGCCAAGTTGAGGGATTAGATTTTGATGAGACATTTGCTCCTATTGCTAGACTAGAAGCCATTCGCATTACGCTTGCATTCTTTGCATCAAAAGGTTTTAAATTATATCAGATGGATGTTAAAAGTGCATTCTTAAATGGTTTCATAGAGGAAGAAGTGTATGTTAAGCAACCCCCTGGTTTTGAGGATCCCAAGTATCCAAATCGTGTTTCCAAGCTATCTAAAGCATTGTATGGTCTTAAACAAGCCCCTAGAGCCTGGTATGATAGACTTAAGACCTTCTTGCTTACAAATAATTTTGAGATGGGTAAAGTGGATAAAACTCTATTCATTCTTAGGCGTGACAATGACTTCTGCTTGCTCAAATTTACGTGGATGATATTATTTTGGTGGTTCCTCTAATGCTCTTGTTTCCGACTTTTACGAGACTATGTCCGAGGAATTTGAGATGAGTATGATGGGAGAGCTTAATTACTTTTTGGGACTTCAAATCAAGCAATGCAAGGAAGGAACTTTCATCCATCACACAAAGTACACTAAAGATCTACTCAAGCGCTTCAACATGGGTGATGCAAGCCAATTTCCACTCCCATGGCAACCTCATTGTTTTGGATCGGATGAGGAAGGAGAAGTCGTGGATCAACGCAATCTGCATGACATGATCGGCTCCATACATGTCGCGGCCTCGAGACGGACATTCACTTCACGGTATGCCTTTGTGCAAGATTTGAGCGTCTCAGAGAACTTCCCATCGCCAAGCCGTTAAGCGCATATTCAGTATTTACATTCTACCCTCTTATATGGCATTTGGTATTCTGCTCTTGACTTTGTCCATTAGGGGTTTTGATTCGATTTTGCGGTTTGTCGGTTAGATAGGAAGAGTACCTCGAGCACTGTCACTTCCTAGGCACTTCTCTTGTATCTTGGTCTTCTAGGAAGCGGTCTTACATTGCACAATCCCTTCTTTGAAGCGGAGTATGTAGGCTAGCTTTGCTAGTTCTTTGTGCTTGATTTTGTGGATGGCGTCCACTTTGAAAGATTATGGGTTAAACTTTGCTAGTGTTCCTCTTTTACGTGATAACACTTACGCTATTAATATTGCTAAAAACCCAGTGCAACATTCTAGGACTAAGCACATAGACATTCGCTTTCACTTCCTTAAAGATCATGTTGAAAAAGGAGATATTGTGATGCATTTCGTAGAGTCCGAAGCTCAATTGGCAGATATTCTCATCAAGCCTTTAGATCAAACCAGGTTTTCCACCTTGAGAAGCGAGTTAGGGGTAATTTATCCCTATGGGTTGGTTTGAGGGGGAGTTTGATCTTTTCTAATCTTTCCTTGTTCTTTTGATCTTTTATTGTTCTTTTTCTGAACTTAGTGATCTTTTTGAACTTTTTAGGCTTTTAGGCTTTTTATTGCATCTCATTGTATCATATTGCATTCATATGAAAAATACATCAAGTGGTTTGAAAAATCCAAAAAGATGCATTGTAATATAAAATTTTCTGCTTATCTTTTAAAATTGATGAAGTTTTGCCTATTACCCTTTGGAGCTTTAGTACTTCAATTCGTGCTCAATGTCATGTCCAGTTCTTTGACTTGCTAGAATTATCATGCTTTTACATGTGTTGCTAAGTCTTTGCTATATGAGCTAGAACTTTAAAACAACTCGAACTAAGAAATTACAATTTGTGGATGTTTTAGCGAGTTGCGCAATTAGTGCTCCTCTTGTGACATTGGCCCTGTCAGAATTGCTTCGTTAGCTCTTTGATCTAAAATTGACCATTACTTGAGCTTATGTGTTCTTGAGATTCTAAAACTGCTCATGTGAAAAATGAAAATCAAGATTGTCTTATGCTTAAATTGTGCCAAACTATTCTTACGAGACTGTTTGTCAAATGACATGAACTTGGAGATAGTTTGATGAACAGACGATCTCATGGGGATTGCTTGTCGAAATGACATGAACCTCAAGATTTATCGCCAGTAGAAGCTTAGAAAGAGTTTGTGGATGGCTCCTAGTCCGGGATCTTCTTTACTAAGATATACCTTTAATCAACTTTTGGTGAAGCTTAGGATGAGTTTGTGGATGGCTCTAGTCCGAGGATCTTGTCACTAAGTTAGATCATTAGTCAACTTCAATATTCAATGCATATGAGAAAAATATTGACAAATGGGCATTTACAAAAAGATTGAGCGAAATGATTCAATACAAGACCTGATTGACTCTTAATGTGGTCTTTGTTAGATTTTTTATCTCACTTTGACATTTTGACATGTCCAATTTCATTTTAGGATCCCTGTTGATGAACTTGCTAAATTTGAAGTGTTGCTTAAATTGATCAAATCTACTGCTTTCCTTTTGAGCCTTTGTGCTTAGCTTTGATATATATGTCTTACCATGATCTTGCTAGTATTTGTCGGGCTTGATATCTTTGTTTGTGCAATATTAGAGATACTAGCTTGTTCTTTTGGGTAATCTCCAAAGCTTCTTGTAACCAAAAATTAAAAAAAATACAAAAATGAAGCCACTCCATTGCACCTCATGCTTACTCCTCTTTATGCTTCTTTTGTTTTTGCTTCTTTCCTTTTTCTATATTTGTTATCTCTGGATGAGAGGAAGGCGTGATTCCTTGATGAATCCATTGTCAAAGGGGGAGAAGATGTGTTAATGAGAAGGTATTTCATTGTTGGGGGAGAAGATTATACAAAGGGGCGAAAATTTGAAAATTTACGCAATTTGAGGATCATAGTGAGGGGGAGTTCTTGAGTTGCATTCTTATTGTCTTATTGTATATTCTGAACTTGAATTGCATTCTTTTATCCTCACATTGATCATAGGTCAATTGAACAATTGTTCTTTCATATGGACCTCATGTGAGAATTTTGACACTTTTCTGGAAATCAAAGTTTTTATGCTTTCTCTAGCCTTATCTCACATGCCTATACTATTATGATGTCAGCTTGGTCATTTACATTGCTTTTTCTTGCTTATGGACCAAGTTGTGCCTTTGTCTGTAGCTGAGTAAACTCGTTTTCAAACCTCTTACTTATATTTTCTGGATAATTGCCAATGTGTTCATCAAGAGGGAGATTGTGGATATCATGGGAATATGCTCCAGATCTTAGGATGATGTGACAATTGGCAATGGTGTTTACGGTTTGTCGTTTCACGAGTTTTCGACAAAGCTACGAGCATTACAGTCGAGGCGGTCCGGCCGACCCGCGGCATGGTGATCCGGCCGGTCCCAAATCGGTCGGACCGGCCATGTCGTGGTCGGACCGGCTGTGACCTAAAAGTGGTCAAAGCAAGTGGGCCAAAAATAGGTGTTGTAGGCAAGTGAGGGATCCCAATGCACTTGGTCTCATGATTTTTGGAGTCTCCAAGAAGAAGTTCTATTCGTTTTAATTTCGAAGGTTTGAATTTCGGGGCATGAATTTCGGCTAAGTCCTAGGGGCGGTCCGACCGCTCACGAGGAGCGGTCCGGCCGGCCAAGGCGGTCCGACCGCTCACATGGAAGCGGTCCGGTCAAACCAAGAAGCGATCCGACCGGCTCACATGGAGCGGTCGGACCGGTATTGACGAACATCGGCCAACCGTGGCGATGTTGTTTTGTTAGGTCAAAGTCATTGGTATCGTGGCATATGGTTTGCATGATGCATGTTTTGACTAACATGGGTCAAGTTGTGAAGAACTTATTCGAATTCGTGTTTGCTTGTCTATGGTTGTGCGAGGTTGCTTGGTGGTCAGCGACGGTCAGCGGCGAGGAGAATCGGGACTAGACTTGGAGAGTTGAGGTCGAGCGATCGGCGATGCGGGTGAGGTCAACGACTCAAGCGTGACACAAGATGGACAAGGGTGACCTATTGGCAAATCCATGACGCATGGTGAAGCAGTTTAGGTCAAAAGGTTAAGAACGGTGCTTTGCGAAGCGTGCGTGTGTGACCCGTTTGTTAGTGGGCCTTAACGGGAGCCCAATTAAGTCAAACCCTAAAGAGTTCTAGGCCTCCATTATAAATAGGAGGAGGTGGTGGCTGCACCCCTCTCTCTCGCTGTTTTTCACCTCTTTTGTTGCTTTCAAACCCTAATTGGCTTAGGTGGAGTTGAGGTGGAGGCTAGGGCTTTTCATGGTTTGAGGTGAATTTCTTGATCTTGGATTGACCACTGATCCATGATGGTATGGGTGTAATCCAGCAACGATCACGTTCTTAATCTTTGCAAGGTTTGCTTGAGATAAGTCTCTTTTCGTTCTTGCTTTCAATTTCGTGATTTTAGGGCTTTCTTTTGTTGGACCGTAAAGGCGACTAGAGGGGGTGAATAGGAGCACGCTCACTTTTTCACAAATTATGAACTCAATACAATTTCACTCCAGTAGCTATTAGAAAGCTATGAAGATCAATATACCGATCAAATGGAAGACTAGTATTGAATCCAATAAAAACCCTAAGCAATGCGACAATAATCGCAAGAATCAAAGCAATACAAATCATGGCGGTCGACGCTGTAGTGAACCGGTCGGACCGATTAAGGCGGTCGGACCGCTGTTATCTTGGCGGTCGGACCGCTCAAAATCGGTCGGACCGGTGGTGATGGCGATCGGACCGCGATCTGAACCGATCAAAAGCAGTAAAAACAGCCCGATGACGAAGTTGCAATTAGGTCTAACTTTTGATTCTCAACTCCAAACTTTACGAAACTTTGCACACACCTTCTCTATGCTATTGAGGACCTATTCCAATCGAATATTATGATAATTCTTGGAACGATCTTGAGCAATTGCCAATTGATTAATGAAGGTCTAAAAGGGCAAGAACGAAAACTTGATCCTAAAGCTTGTTCGTGAGAGATTGATGATCAAGATGATGCTAGATAGATTCACACATATCACAGCAAGCTAATTCACGTGAAAGAATCAATCACAAACTCGCGGATCAAAGAAAGCCCTAAAAACACGAAATTGAAAGCAAGAACGAAAAGAGACTTATCTCAAGCAAACCTTGCATAGATTGATTTCGTGATTGTTCTTTGGATTACATCCACACCATCATGGATCAGGGGACAATCAAGGATCACGAAATTCACCACAAACCATCAAGAGCCCTAGCCTCCACCTCAACTCCCCTAAAGACAATTAGGGTTTTGAAACATAAAAAGGCGAGAGAGAGGAAGGTGCAGCCACCATCTCCTCCTATTTATAGTGGAGGCCTAAAACTCTTAGGGTTTGACTTAATTGGGCTCCGTTAAGGCCCACTAACAAGCGGGTCACACACGCACGCTTGCAAGCGCCGTCTTTAACCTTTGACCTAAACCGCTTCACCATGCGTCATGGATTCGCCAATAGGTCACCCTTGTCCATCTTGTGTCACGCTTGAGTCGTTGACCTCACCCGGCATCGTCGATCGTTCTGGACCTCAACTCTTCAAGTCTAGTCCCGATTCTCCTCGCCGTTGACCATCGTTGACCACCAAGCTACCGCACAACCACGCATAAGAAAACACGATTCGGGAACAAGTTCTTCACAACTTGACCCATGTTAGTCAAAACATGCATCATGCAAATCATATGCCATGAAACCAATGACTTTGACCTAACAAAACAACATCGCCACGAAGTTGGCCGGCGTTCAAGTAGTTCTGGCCCGACCGCTCGGGTGAGCGGTCGGACCGCCTTAGGACTTAGCCGAAATTCAAGCTCACAAAATCGAAACCTTCGGAAACTTTAAACCAATAGAACTTTTCTTGGAGGCTCCAAAATCATGAGACCAAGTGCATTGGGATCCCTTACTTGTCTACAACACCTATTTTTGGCCCACTCGATTTGAACACTTTTGGTCATCGCCGGTCCGACCGCTTCAGATGGCCGGCCCGACCGATATGGGACCGGTCGGACCGCCGTGCAAGGACCGTCGGACCGCCTGAGCGAGAAGCTGTAACTTTGTCGAAGCGCGTGAAACGACAAACCGTAAACGCCATTGCCAATTGTCACATCATCCTAAGATCCGGAGCATATCCCCATGAAATCCACAATCTCCCTTGATGAACACATTGGCAATTATCCGAAAAATGTAAGTAAGAGGTTTGAAAGCGAGTTTACTCGCGGTTTTCGCACAAAGGCACAACTTGGTCCATAAGCAAGAAAAAGCAATGAACATGACCAAGGCGGCATCGTAATAGTATAGGCATGTGAGACAAGGCAAAAGAAAGCATAAAAACTTTGATTTCGAAAAGGGTCAAAATTCTCACATGAGGTCCATATGAAAGAACAATTGTTCAATTGACCTATGATCATTGTGAGTATAAAAGAATGCAATTCAAGTTCGAATATTCAATAAGACAATAAGAATGCAACTCAAGAACTCCCCTCACTATGATCATCAAATTTCAAATTTTTTTCTCCCCTTTGTATAAACTTCTCCCCAATCTTCTCATTAACACATCTTCTCCAAATAAGAGTAGCAAAGAAATATTACACATCTTCTCCCAAAGAAATATCTTTTCATTTAACACATCTTCTCCCCTTTGACAATGGATTCATCAAGGAATCACGCCTTCCTCTCATCCAGAATAACAAATAGAGAATAAAGAAAGAAGCGAAACAAAAGAAGCATATAGAGGAATATGCATGAAGTGCAATGGAGTGGCTTCAATTTTTGTATTTTCAATTTTTGATTACAAGAAGCTTTGGAGATTACCCAAAAGAACAAGCTAGTATCTCGAATAATGCACAAACAAAGATATCAAGCGACAGTATTAGCAAGATCATGGTAAGACATATATATCAAAGCTAAGCACAAAGGCTCAAAAGTAAAGCGATAGATTTGATCAATTTAAGCAACGCTTCAAATTCAAACAAGTTCATCAACAGGATCCTAAAGTGAAATTGGCCATGTCAAATGTCAAAGTGAGATCAAAAATCTAACAAAGACCACGAGAAGAGTCAATCAAGTCCCGTATTGAATCATTTTGCTCAATATTTTGTAAACGCCCATTTGTCAATATTTTTCTCATTTGCATTGAATATTGAAGTTGACTAATGATCTAACTTAGTGACAAGATCTGGACTAGGAGCCATCCACAAACTCATCCTAAGCTTCACCAAAAGTTGATTAAAGGTATATCTTAGTAAAGAAGATCCTGGACTAGGAGCCATCCACAAACTCTTTCTAAGCTTCTACCAGGCGACAAATCTTGAGGTTCATGTCATTTCGACAAGCGGTCCCCATGAGATCGTCGGTTCATCAAACTATCTCCAAGTTCATGTCATTTGACAAGCGCCTCGTAAGAATAGTTTGGCACAATTTAAGCATAAGACAATCTTGATTTTCATTTTCACAAGAGCAGTTTTAGAATCTCAAGAACACAAAAGCTCAAGTAATGGTCAATTTTAGATCAAAGAGCTAACAAAGCAATTCGACAGGCCAATGTCACAAGAGGAGCACTAATTACGCAACTCGCTAAAACATCCACAAATTGCAATTTCTTAGTTTGAGTTGTTTAAAAGGTTCTAGCTCATATAGCAAAGACTTAGCTACACATGTAAAAGCATGATAATTCTAGCAAGTCAAAGAACTAGACATGACATTGAGCAAGAATTGAAATACAAAAGCTCTAAAGGGTAATAGGCAAAGCTTCATCAATTTTAAAAGATAAGCAGAAAATCTTATATTACAATGCATTTTTTTTTTGGATTTTTCATACCACTTGTTGTATTTTTCATATGAATGCAATATGACACAATGAGATGCAATTAAAAAGCCTAAAAATGTAAAAAGTTCAAAAGATCACTAAGTTGGAAAAGAACAATAAAAGATCAAAAGAACAAGGAAAGATAAGAAAAAATCAAACTCCCCTCAAACCAACCCATAAGGATAAATTACCCTAACTCACTTCTTAAGGAGGAAAATCTGTTTGATCTAAAGGCTTGGTAAGAATATCGCCAATTGAGCTTTGGACTCTACAAAGTGCATCACAATATCACCTTTTCAACATGATCTTTAAGGAAATGAAAGCGAATGTCTATGTGCTTAGTCCTAGAATGTTGCCTTTGGGTTTTTAGCAATATTAATAGCGAAGTGTTATCACGTAAAAGAGGAACACTAGCAAAGTTTAACCCATAATCTTTCAAAGTGGGCGTCATCCACAAAATCAGCTCAAACAACTAGCGTGACTACATACTCCGCCTTCGGTGGATTCACAACAATGTAAGACCTTCCTAGAAGACCAAGATACAAGAGAAGTGCCTAGGAAGTGACAGGTGCCTGAGGTACTCTTCCTATCTAACCGACAGCCCGCAAAATCAGAATCTGAAAAACCTCTAATGGACAAAGCTGAAGAGCAGGAATACCAAATGCCATATAAGAGGGTAGAGTGTAAATACCTGAATATGCGCTTAACGGCTTGGCGATGGGAAGTTCTCGGAGACGCCTGAAATCTTGCACAAAGGCATACCGTGAAGTGAATGTCCGGTCTCGAGGCCGTCAAAATGAAGGAGCCGATCATTTGCGTTACTCGCGTTGATCCACGACTTCTCCTTCCTCATCTGGATCCAAAGCGAATGAAGTTGCCATGGGGTGGAAATTGGCTTGCAGTCACCCATGTTGAAGCGTTTGAGTAGATCTTTAGTGTACTTCGTCTGATGGATGAAAGTTCCTTCCTTGCATTGCTTGATTTGAAGTCCCAAAAAGTAATTAAGCTCTCCCATCATACTCATCTCAAATTCCCTGGACATAGTGTCAGAAAAGCTGGAAACAAGAGCATTAGAGGAACCACCAAAAATAATATCATCCACGTAAATTTGAGCAAGCAAGAAGTCATTTCCACGCCTAAGAATAAATAGAGTTTTATCCACTTTACCCATCTCAAAATTATTTTTAAGCAAGAAGGTCTTAAGTCTATCATACCATGCTCTAGGGGCTTGTTTAAGACCATACAATGCTTTAGATAGCTTGAAAACACGATTTGGATATTTAGGATCCTCAAAACCAGGGGGTTGCTTAACATACACTTCCTCATCTATGAAACCATTTAAAAAGGCACTTTTAACATCCATCTGAAATAATTTAAAACCTTTTGATGCAGCAAATGCAAGCAGAATGCGAATGGCTTCTAGTCTAGCAACAGGAGCAAATGTCTCATCAAAATCTAACCCCTCAACTTGGCTGAAACCCTGAGCTACCAATCTGGCCTTATTTCTAATCACAGAACCATCCTCACCTTGTTTATTCTTAAACACCCAACGGGTTCCTATAACATTATGACCACTAGGAGGTTCTACTAGGTTCCAAACTTTGTTTCTTTCAAAATTCTCTAACTCCTCATGCATGGCATTTACCCAGCTAGAATCAGATAAAGCATGTGATATATCGCGGGGTTCAAAAGAAGCAACAAAAGCCGAATGAGAGTAGAGATTTGGATCATTATACCTGGAGCGAGTGACTCGCTCATGTAGGTTACCTATTATCTGCTCCGAGGATCTTTGTCTCTGAATGCGAAGTGGGCGCCGGGTGAGATGTCGTTTCTTCGACCTCCGCAGGTACTGCTGATGATGATGATGCAGCAGGAGCCTCAACTGAAGGTGAAGTAGACGTTGCAGGTTCTTGTATCAATATGGGCGCCTCGGCAGCAGCAGATGAGGGAATGACATTTGCTTCGTCCTCATCTTCCTCCACAAAGATGCTCTCTGTCACCTGTAAATCATCTGTAGCAATTGATCTAGCTCCAGGGCTAGTCTCATCAAAAGTGACATTACAAGTCTCCGAATAATGTTAGTCTCGAGATTAAAACTCGAAAACCCCTCGAATGAGCCGGATAACCCAGAAATACCCCATCAAAAGTTCTTGATTCAAATTTATCTAAGTTGCCTGTCTTAAGGATAAAACATTTTGATCCAAACACTCGAAAATGCGAAATAGAGGGTTTTCTACCAAAACGAAGCTCATAAGGAGTCTTGCCTAAAGAAGGTCTCAAAAAGACACGATTTGCAATATGGCAAGCAGTAGCAATAGCTTCGGCCCAAAATCTCCTCGGTGTGCTATACTCATCTAGCATCGTCCTAGCCATTTCGACCAAGGTCCTATTCTTCCTTTCCACCACGCCATTTTGTTGAGGGACGTGTGGAGAGGAGAAGCGATGCTCAATACCACGCCAAAGACAAAAAGAAGCAAAAGAAGCATTTTTGAACTCCGTGCCATTATCATGCGAATCGCTCTCAAAGCACCAGAAGCTCGAAGCCAAACGAAGAACAAGGTCATGAAAATAACCAAAAGCTTCATCTTTTGAAGTAAGAAAGAACACCCAAGTATATCTAGAAAGATCATCGACTATGACAAGAATATACCATTTTCCACCGATCGACCGGACTCTAGCAGACCAACAAGATCCATATGAAGCAACCATCACGGTCCGTCTACCATAACCATAGTCACTGAAGGGTGTGAGGCGGCAACTTGTTTGCCATGCCTACTGAGCGCACATCTGAGATCCTTGACGACTTTGAGTTTGGGCAAACCTCTCATGAGATCAAGGTTGCTAACTCGTGTCGATGATCAAAACCAATGTGCCCCAAACGTCGATGCCAAAGCCGTAAATCAAGAAGATGTAAGCAAACATTTAAGAGATCCAAAGAAGAGATTCGAAAAATCGGCCCAAAAATTCTACCAACTCTAGAGATTCCAAACACAAGCTCACCAAGAGAATCAAGCACACGACAAGCATTTTTCTTAAAAGCAGTCTCATACCCATCATCAAGAAGTCGAGAAGCAGAAAGAAGATTATACCTAAGTTTGTCCACAAGAGCGACATCTTTAGAATGAATTTGTTGTTTACCCTAATTGATCATGTTCCTTCAATTCGCCCTTGTGTATCATCTCCAAAAGTGATGAAGTCATCACCGTTGCTCGCGTGAAAGAGGTGAACCATTTTGAGTTCCGGTCATGTGGCGTGAACATCCGAGTCAACGAACCACGTGTTCTTCCCTTTCGCGATAATCCCGAAAATCAAGAAACAAAGAACGATGTGTCTCAAATCTGGGATTAGATAAACAAGATTTAGGAATCGAGATCGAGACACACGCGTCGCAAGGAGTATACAAACCGAAGTACTATCCTTGATTTCATTTAACATTCGGTTATGAGCAATGTTTAAATTAAAATGAGACTTGAATCGTCCATGGGCGATCGACGGCTTTGTCTTGGCGGTCGGCCGGTGACCAAAACAGTCGACCGGTGACCACAATGTGTCGACCGCTTGATCGATACACATTAGAATTAGAATGTTTAGAAACATAATGATTTGTATGAGATAAAAATCCTAATCCAGATTTATTCTTTTCAGTGTTACCATGTCTCATAGAAGCTGTAGGTTGCATGAATGAAATTCTATCAAAATTTTTCCTATCATTTTTCAACCTACGCCAACAGTATTCAATCAAATGTCCACCTTTTTTGCAATAAGTGCAATGGTACTTGGTATCACTAGAAGACGCACTATTTGAATTAATACAAGGTTGGGCAAAACCTGCAGATTTAAAAGATGTTTTTGCAGGTTGAGTTTTGAATTCAATTAAACCTTTTTCCAAGACTTGAATGACTTTTGGGGTTGAATTGTCTTGAAAAGAATTGAATCCTAAACCTTGCTTCTTATAAGGAGTTTTAGACTTGTCAAGAATCATGTTTAATTGTTTCTTACCTTTAGAAAATTTTTCTAATGTATCATGAAGGTAAGCATTTTCTTTTCTCAAGTTAACACAAGAATCACAAGTTTTATCCATAGATTTTTCCTTATACAAAGCAATTTCAAGCTTAAGAGTGGAACATGAAGCACAAGTAGTATTTTCAATATTGTCCTTAAGCTTAGCATATTTGACTCTAGCAACTTCTAAGATATCTTTGATTTCACGTTCTTTTCTAAGCATGAAGTGCAAAGGCTAGAATCAAAAACATCAAAAGCAATCAATTTACTAGATTCTAAACATTTTTCACAAGGAGCACTTTTAATTTCATTTAGTTCAGATTTAGCATTCTCAAGTTGTTGTACACAAATATTATGAGCAGATTGTAACTTGGTAATTTAGAATGCATAGCATGACAAGATAAACATTCATCGAGTTCAAGAGTCTTAGCAGTTTTATGCTCTACTTTCAGTTTGCTAATTTTGACTCTAATTTCTTATTTTTGTCATAACAAATTCAAGCGCTTCATCTTGACTAAGCAATTGCTCAACTATAGAATCATATTTAGCGTAAAGCTCATCATAAGAAAAAGATACCTCATTATCATCAATGTCGTCCGTGTCGACCATGAAGCACATGCCGTGAAGTCTTTGGCCTTCTCTTTCTTTTTACCTTGAGGATCTCCTCCTCCTTGTCCTCCTCACTCTCGGTATCCACATCGCTCAAGGATTGATCCTCAAAGCGGCAAGGACCGGTGAGCGCCTTCACAAGCTTATTTGCCTCATACCTTGATTTGTTGAAAGGAGGCTTCTTCCAAGTGGCTTTCCTTCCTTATGATTGCTCTTACCTTTCGGCTTGGGGCAATTTGTCGGATATGATTGAGCTCACCACATTCATAGCATGTTACTGGACCACCTCTCTTTTGTTTCTCACATTATTGTAGGCCCGTGTGAATTTCTTAGCTAGAAGAGCTAACTCTGTTTCAGGAATACTTTCAAGCTCCTCTTCATGAATAGCAGATAAACAAGCAAATGAAAATCCAGAAGAAGATTCACAAGAGTCATCAAAAGCCTCTTTGAGAGGATCTGCTACCAAAGCTAAATTATCTTTCTTAGGATGATCAACTCTTTTAATTTCATGAGTCTTGAGTTTACTATAAAGCAATTCTAAAGTAAGACTTGAAAGATCAACATTTTCTTCTATAGCGGTAGCTTTCATCTCCCACTCCTTGGTGTTGATTGCGGCCAAGAGATGGGTGGCATTTTCAGATTGAGAATATTCAATATCAACAAACTTTCATTTGATTAATTACTTTATTAAAGCGACTGAAAATGTCATCGATGCTCTCTCAAGACGCATCTCGAATTTATTGTACTCACGCTTGTAAACAGTTTGGCGCACCTTTTTGATTTGGGACGAACCCTCATGATATGTTTCGAGAGTGTTCCAAATTTCATCTTGTGATTGAAAGATTGCAAATTCTATCATATTCTTGTCTACCAAGTGCACCATATAAAAGATTATTAGACTTATTGTTGTTAGCCAAAAGAATTTGAAGGTGTGTAGCAATTTCAGGAATAACCAGCGAGGCTCTAACAACATCCCAAATAGCTTGTCCCTCGCTCTCAAGAAAGACGCGCATACGATTCTTCCAATAGGCATAGTCGTGCCCATCGAAGATATGTGGTTTAGTAGAAAACTTATCCATCGCCAAAGTTCAGTGACCGGTTAAGATCAAGATTGAACTAACCGGGCTCTGATACCACTTGTTGGACCGTAAAGGCGACTAGAGGGGGTGAATAGGAGCACGCCACTTTTTCACAAATTATGAACTCAATAAAATTTCACTCAAAGTAGCTATTAGAAAGCTATGAAGATCAATATACCGATCTGTGGAAGACTAGTATTGAATCCAATAAAAACCCCTAAGCAATGCGACAATAATCAGCAAGAATCAAAGCAATACAAGTCCTGGCGGTCTGACCGCTGTAGTGAACCGGTCGGACCGATTGCCGGGCGGTCGGACCGCTGTTATCTTTGGCGGTCGGACCGCTCAAAATCGGTCGGACCGGTGGTGACGGGCGATCGGACCGGCGATCTGAACCGATCTGAAACAATAAAATCGGCCGATGACGAAGTTGCAATTAGGTCTAACTTTTGATTCTCAACTCCAAACTTCACGAAACTTTGCACACACCTTCTCTATGCTATTGAGGACCTATTCCAATCGAATATTATGATAATTCTTGGAACGATCTTGAGCAATTGCCAATTGATTAACAGAAGGTCTAAAGCAGGGCAAGAACAAAACTTGATCCTAAAGCTTGTTCGTGAGAGATTGATGATCAAGATGATGCTAGATAGATTCACACATATCACAGCAAGCTAATTCACGTGAAAGAATCAATCACAAACTCGCGGATCAAAGAAAGCCCTAAAAACACGAAATTGAAAGCAAGAACGAAAAGAGACTTATCTCAAGCAAACCTTGCATAGATTGATTTCGTGATTGTTGCTGGATTACATCCACACCATCATGGATCAGGGGACAATCAAGGATCACGAAATTCACCACAAACCATCAAGAGCCCTAGCCTCCACCTCAACTCCCCTAAAGACAATTAGGGTTTTGAAACATAAAAAGGCGAGAGAGAGGAAGGTGCAGCCACCATCTCCTCCTATTTATAGTGGAGGCCTAAAACTCTTAGGGTTTGACTTAATTGGGCTCCCGTTAAGGCCCACTAACAAACGGATCACACACGCACGCTTCGCGAAGCGCCGTCTTTAACCTTTGACCTAAACCGCTTCACCATGCGTCATGGATTCGCCAATAGGTCACCCTTGTCCATCTTGTGTCACGCTTGAGTCGTTGACCTCACCCGGCATCGTCGATCGTTCTGGACCTCAACTCTTCAAGTCTAGTCCCGATTCTCCTCGCCGTTGACCATCGTTGACCACCAAGCTACCGCACAACCACGATAAGAAAACACGATTCGGGAACAAGTTCTTCACAACTTGACCCATGTTAGTCAAAACATGCATCATGCAAATCATATGCCATGAAACCAATGACTTTGACCTAACAAAACAACATCGCCACGAAGTTGGCTGACGTTCAAGTAGTTACCGGTCTGACCGCTCCAGGTGAGCCGGTCGGACCGCCCCTTAGGACTTAGCCGAAATTCAAGCTCCCAAAATCCGAAACCTTCTGGAAACTTTAAACCAATAGAACTTTTCACTGGAGGCTCCAAAAATCATGAGACCAAGTGCATTGGGATCCCCTTACTTGTCTACAACACCTATTTTTGGCCCAGCTCGATTTGAACACTTTTGGTCATCGCGGTCAAGCCGCCCCAGATGGCCGGTCCGACCGATATGGGACCGGTCGGACCGCCGTGCAAGGACCGGTCGGACCGCCCCTGAGCAGTAAGCCTGTAACTTTGTCGAAAACGCGTGAAACGACAAACCGTAAACGCCATTGCCAATTGTCACATCATCCTAAGATCTGGAGCATATCCCCATGAAATCCACATCTTTGATCCGCGAGTTTGTGATTGATTCTTTCACATGAATTAGCTTGCTGTGATATGTATGAATCTATCTAGCATCATCTTGATCATCAATCTCTCACGAACAAGCATTAGGATCATGTTTTCGTTCTTGCCCGGTTTTAGACCTTCTGTTAATCAATTGGTAATTGCTCAGGATCTATCCAAGAATTATCATAATATTCGATTGGAATAGTTCCTCAATAGCATATAGAAGGTGTGTGCAAAGTTTCATAAAGTTTGGAGTTGAGAATCAAAAGTTTGACCTAATTGCAACTTCGTCATCGGGCTGATTTTACTGTTGCAGATCGGTTCTGGAGTCGGCCGGTTAGACCGCCCGTCATCACCGGTTAGACCGATTTTGGAGCGGTCCGACCGCCAGTATAACAGCGGTCAGACCGCCCGGCAATCGGTCCAACCGGCTGGGTACAGAGGTCAGACCGCCAGTGATATTGTGATTCATTAATCTTAGTTGTTTTGTTATTTTGCTTAGGGGATTTAATTGGATTCAATACTAGTCTTCCGCTGTACTGGTATATTGATCTTCATAGCTTCATCATAGCTATTGGAGTGAAATTGTGTTGAATTCATAATTTGTGAAAAAGTGAGCGTGCTCCTATTCACCCCCTCTAGTCGCCTTTTCGGTCCAACAGCATGATTTCCATGTTATGGTTACATATTTGCTGATATGCATGATACTTATAGATGGATAAAGGATAGTCCTCAAATGCTGCAATATGGGATGCATTAACAAATGAAATGTTCATTGATATCTATGTGGAAGAGGTTGTAGAGAAAAATAGATCCCTACAATGTTTAAATAAGAAAGGGTATCAAAACCTTATGACCAAGTTCAAAGAACGCACAAAGAGAGAGTACAGTTGTAAGCAATTGAAGAATCACTAGGACTGCTTGAAAAATGGACTATTCCAATTGGAAGACATTGAAGCTCCATGCATCCGGGCTAGGGATCGATCCAGAGACGGGATCCATTGAGGCAAACGTTGAGTGGTGGGATGAACAGATTAAGGTATGCAATATTTAATGTTGTTGCATGTGTATGTGAATTCAATTGGTCCAACTTTGTAATGGATTATTGCCTTACTTTATTGCAGGCTATGCCACAGTTTGGCAAGTTCAAGAAGACACCCCTATAGCACGAGGACAAGCTTGACATCATTTATAATAGTGCAAGTTGTACCAACGAATCTGCTCTTGTACCTAGTACAGAGGGTGCCTCCCATGTGAATCTTGAGGATGATGAGGTTGAGGGTGATGAGCGTGAAGATATGAGGAATCCACTACACTGAAGAAGTCATCTAATGTGGACAAGGGCAAGAAGATAACAATGCCCAAAAGAGCTGCTTATGACTCACCAAGCGGGAAGAAAAAGAAGATACTTTAAAGTCGTTGAAAGAAATGCAATTGAAGTGGTTGCTGGATATTGTGGAGGGGCCTCATGGTAGCAAAAATTCTATGAGCAATGCCCCTAGTCTAGTGGTCGATCCTGTTAGGCAAGAGATACATGAGATGATTGATTTGGTTGAGTCTGGGGCCGAAGAAGGGAGTGATGAGCATTTTTGTCCTACACAGCTCCTCATCAAGAAGGAGTATGGAGATGTCTTTCACACACTAAAGACACCTCAAGGGAGGCTAGCATGGCTTATAAGGACATGGGAGGAGAATAAGAGGTGTTAGATAGTTTGAACTTTATTCCTAAGAGTCGATAGTTTGAACTTTATTCCTAAGAGTTGAACATATCCATCCTTTATGTCATGTATTATGTAATGTACTATGTCACATGTTATGTCACTTACCTATGCAATGTGGTTGTCAACTATTAATTAGGTCATTTGTCTATGCTATGTGGTTTTCACTTATTAATTATGCCATTTGTGTATGCTATGTGGTTGTCACTTTTATAATTATGTCATTTGTCTATGCTATGTGGTTGTGACTTATTAATTGTGTATGTTATGTGGTTGTCACTTATTAATTGTGTTATTTGTGTATGTTATGTGGTTGCCACTTTTAAATTTGTCATTTGTCTATGCTATGTGGTTGTCACTTATTAATTATGTTATTTGTCAATGCTATGTGATGGTCACTTATTAATTATGTCATTTGTCTATGCCAGATGAGCTCTTCAAGTTTGAATGGTTCAAGTGATGATGAATCAAGTCATGACGGTGCCGTGGATGTGGGTGATAGAGGATCAGATTTGTTCTTGTCGCTAGTCGTGATTGCCGCCTTTGGATGTTTTGATAACTATGGTGACTCCAGTACCAAGAAGCTAAGGAAAATATCTAAAATCACAGGGATCCAATGGGTTGAAAATACACTTAATAGTGCAGAAGAGTGTTATGACGTGTTTAGAATGCAGAGATCAGATTTTTCTTAGGCTTCATGACACTCTTGTCAATAACTATAGCTTGAAATCAACTAGGGAGGTGAGCTCAAAGAAAGCATTCAGAATGTTCGTATAGACTTGTGGAGCTCCTCAATCTAACCGCCAAGTCAAGAATCGATTTGGCCATTCCAAAGAAACAATTAGTAAGAAGTTTACAGAGGTTTTGGGATGCATGGACCATCTGGGTATTGACAACATAAGCCCAAAGATCCTCGCTTCTCTACAGTACATCCTAGACATAGAGAGGCTAGGTTTTCTCATCATTTTCATAATTGCATTAGTGCAATAGATGGGACACATATACCCGTGACAGTGCCACATGAGAAACAACATGTGCATTTCAAATGCCTTGGATACACTGGTTAGAATGTCATGGTTGTTTATGATTTTGACATGAGGTTCACTTTTGTTTTGTACCGGATGGCCAGGGTCTACACACAACATGTGCATATCCTCGATACCTTGGTAATGTACAAGGACTGCTTTCCACACCCTCTAGAAGGTATTTTCTCTGTTTGTATTTTCTGACAAGCATATACATTAACAACTTTCGGCTATGTGTGAATAGTCCTTTTCCATTTGTATTGTAGGAAAGTACTATATTGTGGATTCCGGATGCCCAAACCGCCTAGGTGTAATACCTCATTTTATCCAGCTAGGTTGTTTTGTTTCAATTGTCTGGAAATTTTATTCGAAATCGAGATTTTCAACTTTCCGGAATCGAATCGGTAAAAAGAAAGAAGTCGGAGGGTAAAAGAAATATCTTTCGTCGATTTTCCACACAGTGGGGTGTATTTGTTATTGTCGTCAACTGGGCCGCAGTCGCGCCTGTGGCCCAAGAGGGCCGGCCGCCCATGTAGGGGCCGGCCAAAAAGGGGGGGCGCCACTCCCCCCACAAAACCCTAGCCGGCCTCCTCCTCCCTCCCCCAAGCCGCCACCTCCTTCCCCCTCTCCCCCACACGGCGCAGCACCTCCTCCTAGGCGCCTCCTCCTCCGGTGGTGGCCGCCATTGGTGTTCCCCTGGAGCTCTTCACCTTCGGTTCTTCCTTCGTCGGGCCTCCGCGTCTCCCTCGGCGTCGCTGTTTTGGGGCCGGCCATTGAAGGAGAGGAGCAACCTTTGGGAAGTTGATCCTCATCGTTCTTCGGGTCTACAAGGGTAACGAGAGACCCCATCGCTGTTTGATTGCGTTAGAGTTGTCGATTCAATGATTTTGGTAGTACCGCTTAATCTCTGTCAGTAGATTGATTCGGTACAGAATGTTGTAACTTGGTTTTGGGTGTCTTAGAGGCCGAATTGGATGTCTTCGCCTTCTAGAGATTTGTTCCTTACTTCATTAGCTTTCTTTTGGCACCTGGATCACGAATTTTCACCCAGTAGATTAAAAGTTATGACTGTTTTACTACGTACTGGTCTGTCTGTCAGAAATGTTGGGTATAGACGGTTTCACCTAGGTTTTGATCTAGTTAGAGTCAGAATCAGGTCGGCCACTCAACTAGGTTTTTGCAGATAATTTCACCATCTTTCCAGGCTGATAAAAATCACTTTATTTGGATCAGTGGTGTAAACGTTAGAGCCTTTTCTTTAGGGCTGTTCTGAATTCTGGGCAGACTGCAGTTAAAGTTTTTCATTGGATGGTTAGACCTTTGTATTGGCCGAATTAGAGTTTACTATCAACTAGAGTTTTGTAGCCAGTTAAGTTAAGAAAATTTGAGCACTGGTTTCAGGTCTTTTGGACTTACGGTTTTTTATTGGTGAATTTTCTAGTAAAACTGCCAGATTAGGGATAATTGAAATGTTTGGGTAAATTGATCAAATTGAACTTTTATTTGGTTAGTTTGACTAGAGATTGAGGGAGGACACGTGTAGCATTGCCATATTCGTTTGCCCTCATTTTGATTATTTTATATTGTAGGCGGTGAAGCGGTGAGTGGAGGGGTATCTCATTTACCTCCTAACCCGTTGCAGCGCGGCAGGCAAGTAATTTGTATTCTATGATTGATGCCATGTATGATGCGTGAATGAATGATTATATATGTTCGTATTTGTAGATGAATGCCATGTGTTCTTTTCATTTATGAGTACTATTCAATATTGACATGGGATCTCATCATGACATGCATACATTACTTTTGTAAGACCCATCAATTCCAGTATGGGCACTTGAAAATCCCATCAATTCCAGTATGGGTACGTGAGTCCACCATTCCAATGTGGGCCACGTTACGTGAGTCCACCATTCCAATGTGGGCCACGTTGGACGATCGTATGAAATGTTCTTCATACGATTACTCTAAGTGAACACCGACGGGTGATTCACTCGCTATACCGGTATATGCTGAAATATGTCCATTTCCTTCAATGCACCATTCCACTTCATCCATTCATAAATCTGTTTTCAGTAAATGTTCCAATTATGATTGTGATATATTGTTCGTATTATGTTTGGTTGTTACATACAGTTGCTTGCTGAGTCTTTGGCTCATTCTTGCTTTATTGTCTTATTTAGGTAAATGACAAGGAAGAATGATCTTGTGGAGGGTAGTTCATCACGTTGCACTCACTACCATATATCAAACAATTTGAGGACTTTTAATGTCGTTAATTATGACTTGTGTTGCATTGTAATAAGCCATCATGGCCTTGTTTACCTTATCTTTCTAATTTGTTTACTTCCATTTCGTTGATTAAAACTTGATGATGAATACTTGTTTCCGTATAATCTTAATACTTGCTTCATCTTATCATGTGTTTTGATGTTATTCAATTGAAGAGTAGTGGATGTAGGTGACATCTTGACTTCCTTATAGTCAGGGTGTTACAGTTGGTATCAGTTAGGGTGTTACAGTTGGTATCAGAGCGGGCTTCAGGTCCGTGGTAATAATATTAAAATGACACACTGTGCACAATAGGAAGGGTTGGGTAAACCATTGTTTTTCCGCAATTGCTTGGTTATGTCCCCATTTATTTTGTTTATCAGTTCGTTGAGCTAAGTATTTGATTTTCGTTCTGTTGTGTTGTTCTTAGATGGCAAGAGGTAGAGGCCGTGGTCGTGGTCGTCCACCGACCCGTAGTGGTGGTCGTGGCCGCGGTCCGGCAGCTACATCGTCTTCGTCTGAAGGGTTGGCTGGTGCTGGTACTGAGGAGATTGCCTCAGCTGCGCCTCCGGTTGCTGAGCCACCGGCCGCAACAGCTGATCTCATTCAGAACCTAATCAGGGAGAATCAACAACTCCGCCAACAATTGCAGGCGGCCATTCCTGCGGCTGCTGCACCTGTGGCGGAACCTGTTGCTGCTACTGTTCCACCCGAGGCTAGGATGAGCCTCCGTGAGTGGATGTCGCTTCGTCTGGACACTTTTGACGGAGCAGGTACACCGGTTCAGGCTGCGGACTGGTTGAGGTACATGGAGCGTCAGTTTGGAGCCTTAGAGCTGGCATCCGCGCAGAAGGCGCGATTTGTGGCCTTTCAGCTGAAGGGCCAGGCCGACATCTGGTGGGAAGGAGTCCTGTCTTCCAGGACTCCAAAGACAGGTCTTGTTACTTGGGAGGTATTTGTGGAGAGGTTCAGGTCACAGTTTTATCCTGACTCCTTCATCGAGAAGATGGAGCAATCACTCCTGACCTTTGTGCAAGGAAAATGTCAGATATCGAGTATGAGGCCGGATTTAACAACTGTGCGCTTTGTCCCACCGTGGCAAGTGATGATAAAGAGAAGGCTAAGAGGTTCGTGGGGCCTCAATCAGAGTATCGCAGATTCGGGAGCAACAGGTCTACGTGACTTTAGCTCGGTGGTTGAGCAGGCTAGAGGGATGGAGTTGGAAAGAGCTCCTTCGTCGCAAGGGCATGTTGCTAGTGGTTCTGTTGCTACTGGTGGATCTGGCAGTGGCGAGCGGAGTTTCGGTGGAGGTGGTGGGTCTTTTTTGACCGCCGCTAAGAGGTTTCAAAGAACCAACACTCCGTCCGGTTCGGCGATGGCGATCTTCTTCTTGGCGCCACGTTCTTCATCTTTTCGCCTACGATTGCGTCTGTCCCGTGTCGGGGCATGAAGTGTTTTCGGTGTGGTGGCGGGCATCGAGCTTCGAATGTTCCTTCAAGGAACATGCAAGAAGGTGGTCGGGAGGGCCACAAGTCCTCGATGTGCAAGCGAGAATCCGGCTAGTATCATCAAATGGGAGACCGTCGGCAGCCTTCTTCCTCCGGCTTCCACAGAGGTTGGGCCAGACTGACGGCTAGTTCTCGCACCACAATATCCTCCAGCTTGGGTTCCACCTGCAGCTTTTACTCCGGCACCTCCTGCAGGGTTCTATTGGAATCCCGCACCATCTGCACCTCCGTCGTTTGTTCCTCCAGCAGCTGTTTCCAGCTTTCCGTCGCAGAGTGTCGGTGCGTCTTCTGCACCGGTGCATCAGGGGGTCTACGCCATGCCCAACCACGAGACCTTGGGACGCCCCGATGTGGTGACAGTACTTTACTTGTGGATTCGCATGATGCCTTTGTCTTTGTTTGATTCGAGGGCTACTTACTCGCTCGTGTCTTTGGAGTTTGTTAGAAAAGTGGGTTTGAGTTTTCACTTATTTACGAGTCGGTGGTAGTCGGCTCCCGGAGGACTTATTTCTAGCTCTGATCTGTCTCGGTTGTTCTATACTTATTGATGATGAGGTTTTCACTGCGAATCTTATGGTTATTCAATTGGCACCATTCGATGTTATTCTGGGTATGGACTGGTTATTCCAATACCGTGCCAAGATTTGTTGTTTCTGGAAGACGGTGACCTTGCTGGCTCCTTCCGGTGAAGAATCGGTATTCGAGGCGCGCACCGTCGATTCAAGATTTGTCTTGGCTAATCTATTCCCTAGCCGTCGTGCCGACCATCGGATTACTTTGTTCCTCAATGAGAAGACTGATTCTTCGCGCGTATTGAGGAGATTCCATTGTGAAGGAGTTTTCCGATGTCTTTCCTATAGAACTTCTGGAATGCCTCCGGTGAGGAAAGTGGAGTTCCGGATTGATCTTGTTCCGGGAACTCGGCCTTTGTCCAAGTCTCCTTACCGTTTGGCTCGGCCATTTCAGGAAGAATTGAAGAAACAATTGGACGACCTGCTGTCCAAAGGTATGATTCAGCGGTAGCGTATCGCCTTGGGGAGCGCTGTTCTTTTTATTAAGAAGAAAGATGGCAGCTGGCGTATGTGCATAGATTATCTAGCGCTTAATCAAAGCGACGGTGAAGAACAAGTATCCTTTGCCTCGCATTGAGGACCTTTTCGACCAGTTGAAAGGAGCTAAGATATTTTCCAAGATTGATCTCCAGTCGGGTTATAATTAGATTCGAGTTCGTGAGCAGGATATTGAGAAAACGGCTTTCTCTACGAGGTATGGTCATTATGAGTATAAAGTTATGTCTTTTGGACTAACGAATGCTCCTGCAGTTTTCATGGAAGCCATGAGCGTTATGTCGCATCAATACCTTGATGATTTCGTTGTGGTATTCATAGATGATATCTTGATTTATTCCAAGTCGAGGAGGATCACACCCACCATTTGCGGTTGGTACTTGAAACTTAAAGAGAGAATCAATTCTATGCCAAGCTGAAGAAGTGTGAGTTCTGGATTTACGAAGTTGGATTTTTGGGTCACGTTATTAATCGGAAGGGTATTTGATTGATCCTAGCAAGATTTCGACGGTGGTAGAGTGGAAGAGACCAACCAATGTTAAAGAAGTAAGGAGCTTTACGGGTTTAGTGGCTATTACCGGCGGTTTGTGGAGGTTTCTCAACCATTGCTAAACCGATGTCCCGCTTGACACGTAAAGGTGTTAGGTTCCGATGGTGCGATACTTGTGAGCGCAGCTTTTGCACTTTGAAAGATAGATTAGTGATCGCTCCAATTCTTACTCTTCCCGAGCACAGGAAGAGATTCACTATCTATTCGGATCGCCCATAGTTGGACTTGGTTGTGTACTCATGCGGGATGGTAAAGTGATTGCCTATGCATCGAGACAGTGAAGAAGCATGAAGTAATTATCCCACCCATGATCTAGAGCTTGTCGCAGTTGATTCATGCTTTGAAGATCCAAGGCGTCATTATTTGTACGGCGAATCTTGTGATGTATTCACCGACCACAAGAGCACAAATACATCTTTACCTGAAGGACTTGAACTTGGGACAGAGGAGATGGCTAGAGTTGATCAAGGACTATGATCTTACTATTCAAGCACCATCCGGCAAGGCTAATGTGGTAGCCGATGCCTTGAGTCGTAAGGCGACACCTCCTATCCTCGGTTGTCTTATTGCGACTTTGAGCGTATGGATATTTCCTTACGCTTATGTACCGCATGCATCGAGACTTAGTTGATTTTAGAGTCACCCTTCCGGATTGGGTGCGGGTAGCACAAAGAAGAAGATCGATGCTCCAACGAGTGAGGAAGCGTTGTCTTGAGGGCAAGGAAGGTCACCGGTGTGGATAAGTTTGATTCTTTGCGATTTAAAGGCGCCTTTGTGTGCCACAGAGTCTCGAGTTAAATTGGAGATTTTGAAAGAGGCCCATCGTACTTTTATACCGTACATCTGGTGAGACCAAGATGTACAAAGATTTAAAGAAAAGTTTCGTGGAAACGGATGAAAATTGATATCGCCTGTATGTGGCTTCATGTGGGTGTGCCAATGGTCAAGGTGAGCACAAGCGACCAGCAGGATCATTGCAACCCTTAGATGTACCGGTTTGGCCATGGGACGATATATCTATGGATTTTGTGGTTGGTTTACCTCGCACGCAATGAGGAAAGGATGCTATTTGGGTAATTGTGGACCGGTTCAAGAAGTCGCACATTTCATTCCTATTCGTACAACCAATTCGCAAGCGATTTGGCTCCTCTTTAGGTACGATAAATTGTGCGCTTGCACGAGTGCCAAAGACCATTGTTTCGATCGAGATGCCAAGTTCGTTTCCAAATTCAGGAAAGTTTGCAGAGTGCATTGGGCACACAACTCCGTCTTAGCACGACCTTTCATCCCCAAGCAGATGGGCGATCGAGCGCACCATTCGGACATTAGAAGACATGCTCAGGTGTTGTGTTTTATCCTGGAAAGGGAATTGGGAAGAGCATTTAGCCTTGGCAGAGTTTGCTTATAACAACAGTTATCATTCCAGTATTCGAGCTGCACCATACGAGGTTCTTTATGGGCGTAAGTGCAGTCCCGTTGTCAGCCGGGATGAGGTTGAGAGCGGCGATCTTGGGTCCCGACTGGGTTCAGCAGACCATGGCTAGAGTGGCAGAGGTTAGGCAGAATTTGTTGGCTGCCCAGAGCCGACAGAAGAGCTACGCTGATGTTAGAAGACGAGATTTGGAATTCGAGGTGGGAAATGAAGTTCTGTTGAGACTATCGCCATCTAAAGGCGTGGTGCGTTTCGGCACCAAAGGGAAGCTTAGTCCAAGGTATGTGGGACCCTTCCCAATCGTGGCACAAATTGGAAAGCTAGCGTACCGTTTGGACCTTCCCGATTCTATGAGTGGAGTTCACAACGTGTTTCATGTTTCGATGCTGAGAAAGTTTCTGAGAGACCCAGATCATGTCATTCCTTTGGAGCCTTTGATTGTCAAGCAAGACCTTACCTTCGAGTCCCGGCCAGTGAAGATTTTAGAAGAATCAGAACGGGTTCTGAGGAATAAGACCCTGAAGTATGTCAAAGTTCTTTGGTCTCATCAGACTGAGAGAGAGGCCACTTGGGAGTTGGAGTCCCGCTTGCGAGAGCAATACCCCGACTTGTTTGTCTCAGGTAACTACCTAAGCTGTTCATCTATCTTTCTCGAAGTTTGTGCGTAGATTCGAGGTCGAATCTTTTCTAAGGGGGTTAGAGTGTAATACCTCATTTTATCCAAAGCTAGGTTGTTTTGTTTCAATTGTCCGAAATTTTATTCAAATCGAGATTTTCAACTTTCCTAATCGAATCCAGAAAAGAAAGAAGTCGGAGGGTAAAAGAAATATCTTTCGTCCGATTTTCCAAACAATGGGGTATTTGTTATTGTCGTCAACTGGCCGCAGTCAGCGCCTGTGGCCCAAGAGGGCGGCCGCCCATGTAGGCCGGCCAAAAAGGGGGCCACTCCCCACAAAACCCTAGCCGCCTCCTCCTCCCTCCCCAAGCCGCCACCTCCTTCCCCTCTCCCCACACGGCGCAGCACCTCCTCCTAGGCGCCTCCTCCTCGGTGGTGGCCGCCATTGGTGTTCCCTCGAGCTCTTCACCTTGGTTCTTCCTTCGCTGGCCTCGCGTCTCCCTCGGCGTCGCTGTTTTGGGGCGGCCATTGAAGGAGAGGAGCAACCTTCGGAAGTTGATCCTCATCGTTCTTGGTCTACAAGGGTAACGAGAGACCCCATCGCTGTTTGATTGCGTTAGAGTTGTCGATTCAATGATTTTGGTAGTACCGCTTAATCTCTGTCAGTAGATTGATTCGGTACAGAATGTTGTAACTCGGTTTTGGGTGTCTTAGAGGCAGAATTGGATGTCTTCGCCTTCTAGAGATTTGTTCCTTATTTCATTAGCTTTCGTTTGGCACCTGGATCACGAATTTTCACCCAGTAGATTAAAAGTTATGACTGTTTTACTACGTACTGGTCTGTCTGTCAGAAATGTTGGGTATAGACGGTTGCACCTAGGTTTTGATCTAGTTAGAGTCAGAATCAGGTCGGCCACCCAACTAGGTTTTTGCAGATAATGTCACCATCTTTCCAGGATGATAAAAATCACGTTATTTGGATCAGTGGTTTAAAAGTTAGAGCCTTTTCTTTAGGGCTGTTCTGAATTCTGGGCAGACTGCAGTTAAAGTTTTTCATTGGATGGTTAGACCTTTGTATTGGCCGAATTAGAGTTTACCATCAACTAGCGTTTTGTAGCCAGTTAAGTTAAGAAAATTTGAGCACTGGTTTCAGGTCTTTTGGACTTACGGTTTTTTATTGGTGAATTTTCTAGTAAAACTGCCAGATTAGGGATAATTGAAATGTTTGGGTAAATTGATCAAATTGAACTTTTATTTGGTTAGTTTGACTAGAGATTGAGGGAGGACACGTGTAGCATTGCCATATTCGTTTGCCCTCATTTCGATTATTTTATATTGTAGGCGGTGAAGCGGTGAGTGGAGGGGTATCTCATTTACCTCCTAACCCGTTGCAGCGCGGCAGGCAAGTAATTTGTATTCTATGATTGATGCCATGTATGATGCGTGAATGAATGATTATATATGTTCGTATTTGTAGATGAATGCCATGTGTTCTTTTCATTTATGAGTACTATTCAATATTGACATGGGATCTCATCATGACATGCATACATTACTTTTGTAAGACCCATCAATTCCAGTATGGGCACTTGAAAATCCCATCAATTCCAGTATGGGTACGTGAGTCCACCATTCCAATGTGGGCCACGTTGGACGATCGTATGAAACGTTCTTCATACGATTACTCTAAGTGAACACCGACGGGTGATTCACTCGCTATACCGGTATATGCTGAAATATGTCCATTTCCTTCAATGCACCATTCCACTTCATCCATTCATAAATCCGTTTTCAGTAAATGTTCCAATTATGATTGTGATATATTGTTCGTATTATGTTTGGTTGTTACATACAGTTGCTTGCTGAGTCTTTGGCTCATTCTTGCTTTATTGTCTTATTTAGGTAAATGACAAGGAAGAATGATCTTGTGGAGGGTAGTTCATCACGTTGCACTCACTACCATATATCAAACAATTTGAGGACTTTTGATGTCGTTAATTATGACTTGTGTTGCATTGTAATAAGCCATCATGGCCTTGTTTACCTTATCTTTCTAATTTGTTTACTTCCATTTCGTTGATTAAAACTTGATGATGAATACTTGTTTCCGTATAATCTTAATACTTGCTTCATCTTATCATGCGTTTTGATGTTATTCAATTGAAGAGTAGTGGATGTAAGTGACATCTTGACTTCCTTATAGTCAGGGTGTTACACTAGGTTATCTAGTTCTCTAAAAGAACAAGAGGTATCATGTCACATCCCCAATTTAATAAATACAATTATTATGCATCTCATAAGCATACATGGCATTCTTGAAACTTTTGCACCAATTTTTGCATTGAAAAAATCTCAAGTAAAGTTTAAACCTACACTTTAAATTTAAGCTCAAAGAGAAAATTTAGATAAAAGCATATGGTCATCTCTTGGAAATAATTTATTCAAATACTATATTAATTATCATGATTTAATATAATTTTTCATCAAATTTTCAGAACTGAATTCAAACCTCAGAAAATTCAAACACATTTCAATGACCAATGCCAAGTTTGAATTTAAATTATACAACTTAAAACATGAACAGTGGGGTTTAAAATTTCATATGGGTGTTAGGTCACCCCAGTAATCTCTCTGATTTATTTCAGATTTTTAGGAATTTTTTTGCTATATTTTGTAGCTAGGTCAAACTTGAATCAAAAAATTCAAATTCAGTCAAACCATCTACTGTTCCTTGGGCTCGATCCAGACCCGAGCCACGTACGGCTGCACCAACAAGACCCCGTCCCGCTGCACCAACAAGACCCCGTCCCACTCTCGACTTGACCAAACCAACTCCCGCAGAACCCCCTCGTTTCTGTCACTAACAGCAGGCCCCACCGCGCTAGTGGCGTCTTCAACCTCGGGCAGGCGCTGCACAGAACGACAGCGCCACTTGGCTGCCGAGCCCTGCGCTGCCCCGTCAATGGCGTTCCCCCACCGCCTGCGACAGCCTATTCCTGAGCTAGGCCTCTTCACGTAGCCTCTTTTCTGTCCATCGCACGCCCTTAACCTACCTTCAAACCCTAGCCATTCCCCCACTTCTCCTTTTGGGGCTGAGGTGGAGGAAGCTACTTCTTGCTTTCCTCTTGGGTAAAATCCTCACCGAGGCATCCCTCTTCTTCTTCTTCCCTCACCGTCTCCATTTTTGCTAACCCAAGCTCATCATTCTTCTTGTAGCTCTCGGAACGCCACCGTGCCTTCGCTGTTTCCAGAGTGTGCACCGAAAGCCACTTCCGTGCCATATCCATCTTCGGTGGTATTATCATTGCTCTTGTGTGTCACCTTGGGCCATGGGGTACAAGCCTCAGTTCCCCTCATCTAATCTGACATCACATTTGCAGGAGCTTGTGAATTTTGGTGTTGCCAAATGGTCGGCCGAAAACACTATTCAATATCCAATTGTCATCTCGGTAAGCTATTCTCCATTCGCTTGTGATGACACCATCTCTGTGGCATTTCTTGGCAATCCTGACCATCCTTTGCTTTCCGTTTTGCTCAGGTCAATCTCTCCACGGGGACTCGAGCGTCACCGTCACCATTTGTAATACTCCGGAACCGGTTCGGTAAAAAGAAAGAAGTCGGAGGGAGTAAAAGAAACAGTTTTCGTCGGAAATTCCAGTCAGCGAGGGGGGGGGTAAACGTTATTTCCCGTCAACCTGGGCCGCAGTCCGCGACCCAGGTGGCCCAAGAGGGGGCCGGCCGGCCCATGTAGGAGCCGACCAAAGGGGGCACCACTTCCCCCCCAAACCCTAACCGGCCACCACTCCCTCCCCCCTTGAGCCGCCACCACCTCCTCCTCCACCCGGCGCCTCCCCTCCTCCCAGGCGCCTCCTCCTCCATTGGTGGCTGCCATTGGTGTTCCCCCGGAGCTGCACTCCCGATCTTCCACGCGTTCACCTTCGGTTCTTCCTCCGCCGGGCTCTTGCGTTCCCCTCGGGTTCGCTGTGTTGGGGCCGGCCAAAGGAGGAGAGGAGAGACCTTCGGGAAGTTGATCCTCGTTGTTCTTTGGGTCTACAAGGGTAATGAGAGACCCTATCGCTGTTGGATGTCTTTAGAGTTCCAAATTCAATGGTTTTAGTAGTATCGTTTTACTTCTGTCTGTAGATTGATTCTGTCCAGTACGTTGTACCTCAGTTTTGGGTATCGTAGAGGCCGAATTGGATATCTGCGTCTTCTGGAGATATGATACTGGTTTCATTAGCTTTCTTTTGGCACCTGGATCACGAATTTTCACCCAGTAGTTTAAAAGTTATGACTGTGTTACCACGTACTGCTCTGTCTGCCAGAAACTCTGGGTACAGTCGGTTGCACCTAGGTTTTGATCTAGTTAGAGTCAGAACCAGGTCGGCCACCCAACTAGGTTTATGAAGATAATTTCACCATGTTTCTAGGCTGATAAATATCACTTTATTTGGATCAGGGGTCTAAAAGTTAGAGCCTTTTCTTTGGGGCTGTTCTGAATTCTGGACAGACTGTGGATATAGTTTTCAGTGGATGTTTAGACCCCTGTTTTGGCCGAATTAGAGTTTACCGTCAACTAGAGTTTCGTAGCCTGTTACGTTAAGAGAAGTTGAGCACTAGTTTTAGGTCTTTTGGAGCTACGGTTATTTATTGGTGAATTTTCTAGTAAAACTGCTAGTTTAGGGGTATTTGGAATGTTTGGGTGAATTGATCAAATTGAACCTTTTGTCTGGTTGGTTTGGCTAGAGATTGTGGGAGGGCACGTGTAGTAATGTCTTACTCGTTTGTCCTCATTTCGATTGTTCTATATTGTAGGCGGTGAAGCTGTGAGTGGAGGGGTACCTCAGTTACCTCCTAACCCGTCGCAGCGCGGCAGGCAAGTAACTTGTATGCTATTATTGATACAATATGTGATGTGTGAATGCATGGTTATACTTGTTTGTATATGTAGTTGAATGCCATGTGTATTTTTCCATTAATGCGTGATATTCAATCTTACCATGAGATCACATCATGTCATGCATAAATTCATAATGACCACGAAAGTGGATTTCCTTCGTAAGACCCATCAATTCCAGTATGGGCATCTGAAAACCCCATGAATTCCAGAATGGGTACGTTTGTCCACCATTCCAATGTGGGCCACGTTGGACGGCCGTATGAAACGTTCTTCATACGGTAACTTTAAAGTGAACACCGACGGTGTTTCACTCGCTATCCAGTATAAGTCGTGATATGTCCATTTCCTTCATTGCATCACTTCACTTCATCTATTCATAAAAATTTGTTTCCGATAAATGTTCAATCTATGATAGTGTATATTGTTCATTGGATATTGATTGTTACTTTCAAGTACTTGCTGAGTCTTTGGGTCATTCTTGCTTTGTTGTTTTATTTAGGTAAATGACAAGGAAGAACGGTATCGTGGAGGGTAGTTCAACACGATGCACTCACTACCATAATCCAAAACATTTGAGAACTTAATATTGTCTTCTATTTATGCCTTGTGTTGAATTGTAATAAGCCAACTTGGCCATATTTACCGTATCTCCCTGAATTGTTTATCTCCACCTCGTTGATTAGACTTGTTGATGAATTCCTGTTTCCGTATATCCTTGTTGTATGCAACATCTGGTTATGCGTATTGTTGTTATTCTCCTAAAGATTAGTGGTTGTAGGTGACATCTTGACTTCCTTATAGTCAGGGTGTTACAGTTGGTATCAGAGCCAGGTTTTAGGTCCGTGGTTAAATTAAAATATGTTAAATTTGACACACTATGCACAATAGGAAGGGTTGGGTAAACCATTGTTTTCCGCAATTGCCTGGTTATGTTCCAATTATTCTGTTTATCAGTTCGTTGAGCTAAGTGTTTGGTTTTTCTTTCTGTTGTGTTGTTCTTAGATGGCAAGGGGTAGAGGCCGAGGCCGTGGTCGTCCCCCGATTCGTGGTCGGGGACGAGGACGTGGCCCGGCTGCGTCATCATCTTCGCTCGAGGCGCCGCGAGCCTACCACGAGGAAATTGCATCTGCCGCTCCTCCAGTTGCGGATCCTCCAGCTGTAGATCCTCCAGTGGCCGGTCCTCCAGTAGCGGACCTCATTCAGAACCTACTGAGGGAAAACCAGCAGCTTCGCCAACAACTTCAGGCGGCGCTTCCTGCGGCTTCTGCACCTTTGGCAGGATCTGTTATTGCTGCCTTTCCACCCGGGGCTGGATTGATCCTTCGTGAGTGGATGTCGCTTCGTCTGGATACTTTTGACGGAGCAGGTACTCCAGTTCAGGCTGCGGACTGGTTGAGGTATATGGAGCGCCGGTTTGGGCGATGGGAGCCGACGTCCGAGCAGAGGGCGCGATTCGTGGCCTTCGGTGAAGGGTCGAGCAGATATTTGGTGGGAAGGGTCTTGTCTTCCGTAACCCCGAGCAAGGTCCTGTCACTTGGGAGATATTTGTGGACAAGTTCAGAACACAGTTTTATCCGGACTCTTTTATTGAGAAGATGGAGCAATCACTCCTGACCTATGTGCAAGGGAAAATGTCAGTATCGGAGTATGAGGCGGGTTCAATAACCAGTGCGCTTTGAACAGGGGTGGCTAGTGATGATAAAGAGAAGGCTAAGAGGTTCGGTGGGGCCTCAATCAGAGTATCGCCAAATTCGGGAGCAACAGTTCACGTGATTTTAGCTCGGTGGTCGGCGAAGCTAGAGGATGGAGTTGGAAAGAGCTCCTTCATCGCAAGGGCATGTTGCTAGTGGTTCTGTTGCTACGGTGGATCAGCGCAAGCGAGCGGAGTTCGGTGGAGGAAGTGGGTCTTTTCAATGACCCCGCTAAGAGGCTTCAAAAGAACCGAACTCCCGTCTGTTCAAGATGGCGATCTTCCTCTTGGCGCCACGTTCTTCATCTTCCGCCTACGATGCGTCTGTTCGGTCGGGGCATGAAGTGTTTTCGGTGTGGTGATCGCATCGAGCTTCGAATGTTCCTTCAAGGAACATGCGGCAGATGTGGTCGCGAGGGCCACAAGTCCTCGATGTGCAAGCAAAATCCAGCTAGTATCATCAAATGGGAGGCGCCCCAGCAGCCTTCTTCCTCCGGCTTCCCGGGGTTCGATTCGGACTGGCAGCAGTTCCGGCACCACTGTACCCTCCAGCGTGGGTTCCACCTACAGCTTTTACTCCGGCGCCTCCTGCAGGGTTCTATTGGAATCCCGCACCATCTGCACCTCCGTCGTTCGTCCCTCCAGCAGCAGTTTCCAGTTTCCGTCGCAGAGTGTCGGCAGGCGTCTTTGCACCGTGCATCGAGGGTCTACGCCATGCCCACCCCTGAGACTATGGGACGTTCTGATGTGGTGACAGGTACTTTACTAGTTGATTCGCATGATGCCTTTGTACGGTTTGATTCGGGGGCTACTTACTCGTTCGTGTCCTTGGAGTTTGCTAGAAGAGTGGGTTTGAGTTTTCAGCTTATTTCTGAGTCAGTGGTAGTCAGCTCTCCAGGAGGTCTTATTTCTAGCTCTACCGTCTGTCCCGGTTGTTCTATAATTATTGATGATGAGGTTTTCACTGCGAATCTTATGGTTATTCAATTGGCATCTTTCGATGTTATTCTGGGTTTGGACTGGTTATTCTAATACCGTGCCAAGATTTGTTGTTTCTGGAAGACGGTGACCTTGCTAGCCCCTTCCGGTGAAGAACTGGTATTCCAAGGCAGTGCACCGTCTGATTCAGTGTTTGTGCTGGCTAACCTATTCCCTAGCCTCCGTGCATCGACCATCGGATTACTTTGTTCCCTCAATGGAAAGACTGATTCTTCGCGGCATATTGAGGAGATCCCAGTTGTGAAGGAGTTTTCCGATGTCTTTCCTGTAGAACTTCCCGGAATGCCTCCGGTGAGGAAAGTGGAGTTCCGGATTGATCTTAACTCGGCCTTTGTCCATGTCTCCTTACCGATTGGCTCGCCCCTTTCAGGAAGAATTGAAGAAACAATTGGACGACCTGCTGTCCAAAGGTATGATTCAGCGTAGCGTATCGCCATGGGGAGCGCCTGTTCTTTTTACTAAGAAGAAAGATGGCAGCTGGCGTATGTGCGTGGATTATCGGGCTCTTAATCAGGCGACTGTGAAGAACAAATATCATTTGCCTCGCATTGAGGATCTTTTCGACCAATTGAAAGGAGCTAGGATATTTTCCAAGATTGACCTCCAGTCGGGTTATAATCAGATTCGGGTTCGTGAGCAGGATATTGAGAAAACGGCTTTCTCTACGAGGTATGGTCATTATGAGTATAAAGTTATATCTTTTCGACTAACGAATGCTCCTGCAGTTTTCATGGAAGCCATGAACGTTATCTTCGCATCAATACCTTGATGATTTCGTTGTGGTATTCATAGATGATATCTTGATTTATTCTAAGACGGAAGAGGATCACACCCACCATCTGCGGTTGGTACTTGAAACTTTAAGAGAGAATCAATTCTATGCCAAGCTGAAGAAGTGTGAGTTCTGGATTTCTGAAGTTGGGTTTCTGGGTCACGTTATTAATCAGAAGGGTATTTCAGTTGATCCTAGCAAGATTTCGACAGTGGTATAGTGGAAGAGACCAACCAATGTCAAAGAAGTAAGGAGTTTTCTGGGTTTAGCTGGCTATTACCGGCGGTTTGTGGAGGGTTTTTCAACCATTGCTAAACCAATGTCCCGATTGACACGAAAGGTGTTAGGTTCAGTGGTGCGATGCTTGTGAGCGCAGTTTTTGCACTTTGAAAGATAGATTAGTGACTGCTCCAATTCTTACTCTTCCTGAGCCTGGGAAGAGGTTCACTATCTATTCAGATGTGTCCATAGTTGGACTTGGTTGTGTACTCATGCAGGATGGTAAAGTGATTGGCTATGCATCGAGACAGTTGAAGAAGCATGAACAGAATTATCCCACCCATGATCTAGAGCTTGCTGCAGTGATTCACGCCTTGAAGATCTGGTGTCATTATTTGTACGGCAAATCTTGTGATGTATTCACTGATCACAAGAGCCTGAAATACATCTTTACCCAGAAGGACTTGAACTTGAGACAGAGGAGATGGCTAGAGTTGATTAAGGACTAAGATCTTGCTATTCAGTACCATCCCGGCAAGGCTAATGTGGTAGCTGATGCTTTGAGTCGCAAGACGACACCTCCTACCCTCAGTTGTCTTATTGCTGACTTTGAGCGTATGGATATTTCCGCTCGCTTATGTACCGCATGCATCGAGACTCGCTTGCTTTTAGAGTCGCTCTTCCAGATCCGTGCGACAAAGACAAAGAAGAAGATCGATGCTTCAACGAGTGAGGAAGCGTTGTGCCGAGGGCAAGCAAGGCCACTTCAGTGTGGACAAGTTTGATACTTTGCGTTTTAAAGGACGCCTCTGTGTGCCACAGGAGTCTCTGGTTAAACTGGAGATTTTGAAAGAGGCCCATCGTACTCCTTATACCGTACATCCTGGCGAGACCAAGATGTACAAAGATTTAAAGAAAAATTTCTGGTGGAAACGGATGAAAATTGATATCGCACAATATGTGGCATCATGTGGGGTGTGCCTGATGAGTCACGGCGGCCCGATCTTCCGATAGGTTCGATTTGGTTCGTCGTGAGGACATTGACGCTTTGAGGCTTCCGACCAACAGATCGTCACCTCGCAATTCGCTACACCCGCACGCCTGTCGTTATCGACCACGCTTGCACGCGATCGACCTTACCACGAAGGTTATTGTTCCTGCAAGCAATCGAAGCAACTCACAAGAACAAGGTAGATGCAATCTGAATTGTATTGCAGATATGGATAAACATGATTCTTGACAAGTCTAAAACTCCTTATAAGAAGCAAGGTTTAGGATTCAATTCTTTTCAAGACAATTCAAACTCAAAAGTCATTCAAGTCTTGGAAAAAGGTTTAATTGAATTCAAAACCCAACCTGCACAAACATCTTTTAAATCTGCAGGTTTTGTCCAACCTTGTATTAATTCAAATGGTGCTTCTTCTAGTGGTACCAAGTACCATTGCACTTATTGCAAGAAAGGTGGGCATTTGATTGAATTCTGTTGGCGTAGGTTGAAAAATGATAGGAAAAATTTTGATAGAATTTCATTCAGGCAACCTAGAGCTGTTATGAGACATGGTAACACTGAAAAGAATAAACCTGGATTAGGATTTTTCTCACATGCAAATCATTATGCCTCTAAATATCATAATTCTAATGTGTATCAGGCTGGCGATCTGACCTCTGGTGGTCACCGGTCTGACCGATTTGGTCGCGATCGGCCCGGCCACAAGATAACGCCGGTCAGACCGCCCCTGGACATTTTAATTCTCATGTTAATTTAAACATTGCTCATAACCGAATTTTAAATGAAGTCAAGGATAGTACCTCTGGTTTGTATACTCCTTTCAGACGTGTGTCTCAGTACTGGATTCCTAAATCTTGTTTATCTAACCCCAGTATTGAGACACATCGTTCTTCTGTTCCTTGATTTTCAGGATTACCGCGGAAAGGGGAAGAACACGTGGTTCGTTGACTCCGGATGTTCACGCCACATGACCGGAAACTCAAAATGGTTCACCTCTTTCACTTGGGCAACAGGTGATGACTTCATCACCTTTGGAGATGATACACAAGGGCGAATTGAAGGAACATGATCAATTAGGGTAAACAATAAATTCATTCTAAAGGATGTCGCTCTTGTGGACAAGCTTAGGTATAATCTCCTTTCTGTTTCTCAGCTTCTTGATGATGGATATGAGACTGTTTTTAAGAAAAATGCTTGTCGTGTGCTTGATTCTACTGGTGAGCTTGTGTTTGGAATATCTAGAGTTGGTAGAATTTTTGCAGCTGATTTTTCAGAATCTCTTGCTGGATCTCTTAAATGTTTGCTTACATCCTCTTCTGATTTCTGGCTTTGGCATCGACGTTTGGGGCACATTGGTTTTGATCATCTGACGCGAGTTAGTAACCTTGATCTCATGATAGGTTTGCCCAAACTCAAAGCTGTCAAAGATGCTGTATGTGCACCCTGTAGGCATGGCAAACAAGTTGCCGCCTCACACCCTTCTGTGACTATGGTTATGACTGACGAACCAGGACAGTTGCTTCATATGGATACTGTTGGTCCTGCTAGAGTCCGGTCAGTTGGTGGAAAATTGTATATTCTAGTCATAGTCGATGATCTTTTAAGATATACTTGGGTGTTCTTTCTTACTTCAAAAGATGAAGCTTTTGGTTATTTTCATGACCTTGTTCTTCGTTTGGCTTCTGAGCTTCCTGGTGCTTTGAGAGCGATTCGCAGTGATAATGGCACGGAGTTCAAAAATGCTTCTTTTGCTTCTTTTTGTGCCGAGCGTGGTATTGAGCATCAGTTCTCCTCTCCACACGTCCCTCAACAAAATGGCGTGGTGGAAAGGAAGAATAGGATCTTGGTCGAAATGGCTAGGACGATGCTAGATGAGTATAGCACACCGAGGAGATTTTGGGCCGAAGCTATTGCTACAGCTTGTCATATTTCAAATCGTGTCTTTTTGAGACCTTCTTTGGGCAAGACTCCTTATGAGCTTCGTTTTGGTAGAAAACCCTCTGTTTCGCATTTTCGAGTTTTTGGATCAAAATGTTTTATTCTTAAGACAGGCAACTTAGATAAATTTGAATCAAGAACTTTTGATGGGTTATTTCTGGGTTATCCTGCTCATTCGAGGGGTTTTCGGGTTTTTAATACTGAGACTAACCTTATTCAGGAGACTTGTAATGTCACTTTTGATGAGACTAGCCCTGGAACTAGATCAATTGTTACAGATGATTCACAGGTGACAGAGAGTATTTTGTGGAGGAAGATGAGAACGGTCGATATCATTCCCTCATCTGCTGCTGCCGAGGCGCCCATATTGATACAAGAACCTGCTACGTCTACTTCACCTTCAGTTGAGGCTCCTGCTGCATCATCATCATCAGCAGTACCTGCGGAGGTCGAAGAAACGACATCTCACCCGGGCGCTCCACTTCGCATTCAGAGACAAAGCATCCTCCGGAACAGATAATAGGTAATCTACATGAGCGAGTCACTCGCTCCAGGTATAATGATCCAAATCTCTACTCTCATTCAGCTTTTGTTGCTTCTTTTGAACCCCGCGATATATCACATGCTTTATCTGATTCTAGCTGGGTAAATGCCATGCATGAGGAGTTAGAGAATTTTGAAAGAAACAAAGTTTGGAACCTAGTAGAACCTCCTAGTGGTCATAATGTTATAGGAACCCGTTGGGTGTTTAAGAATAAACAAGGTGAGGATGGTTCTGTGGTTAGAGATAAGGCCAGATTGGTAGCTCAGGGTTTCAGCCAAGTTGAGGGGTTAGATTTTGATGAGACATTTGCTCCTGTTGCTAGACTAGAAGCCCTTCGCATTCTGCTTGCATTTGCTGCATCAAAAGGTTTTAAAATATATCAGATGGATGTTAAAAGTGCATTTTTAAATGGTTTCATAGAAGAGGAAGTGTATGTTAAGCAACCCCCTGGTTTTGAGGATCCCAAGTATCCAAATCGTGTTTTCAAGCTATCTAAAGCATTGTATGGTCTTAAACAAGCCCCTAGAGCCTGGTATGACAGACTTAAGACCTTCTTGCTTAAAAATAATTTTGAGATGGGTAAAGTGGATAAAACTCTATTCATTCTTAGGCGTGACAATGACTTCCTGCTTGCTCAAATTTACGTGGATGATATTATTTTTGGTGGTTCCTCTAATGCTCTTGTTTCCAGCTTTTCTGAGACTATGTCCAGGGAATTTGAGATGAGTATGATGGGAGAGCTTAATTACTTTTTGGGACTTCAAATCAAGCAATGCAAGGAAGGAACTTTCATCCATCACACAAAGTACACTAAAGATCTACTCAAACGCTTCAACATGGGTGACTGCAAGCCAATTTCCTCTCCCATGGCAACTTCGACTGTTTTGGATCCAGATGAGGAAGGAGAAGTCGTGGATCAACGCGAGTACCGCAGCATGATCGGCTCTCTTCTGTATTTGACGACCTCAAGACCGGACATTCACTTCACGGTATGTCTTTGTGCGAGATTTCAGGCGTCTCCGAGAACTTCCCATCGCCAAGCCGTTAAGCGCATATTCAGGTATTTACACTCTACCCTCTTATATGGCATTTGGTATTCCTGCTCTTCAGCTTTGTCCATTAGGGGTTTTTCAGATTCTAATTCTGCGGGCTGTCGGTTAGTTAGGAAGAGTACCTCAGGCACCTGTCACTTCCTAGACACTTCTCTTGTATCTTGGTCTTCTAGGAAGCAGTCTTACATTGCACAATCCATCACAAGCGAGTATGTAGTCTCTTTGCTAGTTCTTTGAGCTGATTTTGTGGATGACGTCCACTCTGAAAGATTATGGGTTAAATTTTGCTAGTGTTCCTCTTTTCTGTGATAACACTTCTGCTATTAATATTGCTAAAAACCCAGTGCAACATTCTAGGACTAAGCACATAGACATTCGCTTTCACTTCCTTAAAGATCATGTTGAAAAAGGAGATATTGTGATGCACTTCAGAGAGTCCAAGCTCAATTGGCAGATATTCTCACCAAGCCTTTAGATCAAACCAGGTTTTCCACCTTGAGAAGCGAGTTAGGGGTAATTTATCCCTATGGGTTGGTTTGAGGGGGAGTTTGATCTTTTCTGATCTTTCCTTGTTCTTTTGATCTTTTATTGTTCTTTTTCTGAACTTAGTGATCTTTTTGAACTTTTTAGGTTTTTAGGCTTTTTATTGCATCTCATTGTATCATATTGCATTCATATGAAAAATACAATAAGTGGTATGAAAAATACAAAAAGATGCATTGTAATATAAGATTTCCTGCTTATCTTTTAAAATTGATGAAGCTTTGCCTATTACCCTTTGGAGCTCTAGTACTTCAATTCGTGCTCAATGTCATGTTCAGTTCTTTGACTTGCTAGAATTATCATGCTTTTACATGTGTAGCTAAGTCTTTGCTATATGAGCTAGAACTTTAAAACAACTCGAACTAAGAAATTGCAATTTGTAGATGTTTTAGCGAGTTGCGCAATTAGTGCTCCTTTTGTGACATTGGCCCTGTCAGAATTGCTTTGTTAGCTCTTTGATCTAAAATTGACCATTACTTGAGCTTTTGTGTTCTTGAGATTCTAAAACTGCTTATGAGAAAAATGAAAATCAAGATTGTCTTATGCTTAAATTGTGCCAAACTATTCTTACGAGACTGCTTGTCAAATGACATGAACTTGGAGATAGTTTGATGAACCAAACGATCTCATGGGGACTGCTTGTCAGAAATGACATGAACCTCAAGATTTGTCGCCCTGGTAGAAGCTTAGAAAGAGTTTGTGGATGGCTCCTAGTCCAGGATCTTCTTTACTAAGATATATCTTTAATCAACTTCTGGTCGAAGCTTAGGATGAGTTTGTGGATGGCTCCTAGTCCAGGATCTTGTCACTAAGTTAGATCATTAGTCAACTTCAATATTCAATGCATATGAGAAAAATGTTGACAAATGGGCGTTTACAAAATATTGAGCAAAATGATTCAATACAGGACCTGATTGACTCTTAATGTGGTCTTTGTTAGATTTTTGATCTCACTTTGACATTTTGACATGGCCAACTTCACTTTAGGATCCCTGTTGATGAACTTGCTTAAATTGATCAAATCTACTGCTTTACTTTTGAGCCTTTGTGCTTAGCTTTGATATACATGTCTTACCATGATTTTGCTAGCGTTGTCAGGCTTGATATGCTATTTGTGCAATATTGGAAATACTGGCTAGCTCTTTTGGGTAATCTCCAAAGCTTCTTGTAATCAAAAATTGAAAATACAAAAATGAAGCCACTCCATTGCACTTCATGCATACTCCTCTTTATGTGTCTTCTTTTATGCTTCTTTCTTTATTCTATATTTGTTATCTCTGGATGAGAGGAAGGCGTGATTCCTTGATGAATCCATTGTCAAAGGGGGAGAAGATGTGTTAATGAGAAGATATTACATTGTTGGGGAGAAGATTATACTGAAGGGGAGGGCGAAAATTTGAAAATTTCTGAAATTTGAGCATCATAGTGAGGGGGAGCTCTTGAGTTGCATTCTTTTTGTCTTATTGAATATTCTGAACTTGAATTGCATTCTTTTATCCTCACAAATGATCATAGGTCAATTGAACAATTGTTCTTTCATATGGACCTCATGTGAGAATTTTGAACCTTTTCTGGAAATCAAAGTTTTTATGCTTTCTTTTGCCTTGTCTCACATGTCTATACTATTACGATGCCACTTGGTCATTTACATTGCTTTTTCTTGCTTATGGACCAAGTTGTGCCTTTGTGCGAAAACTGCGAGTAAACTCGTTTTCAAACCTCTTACTTACATTTTCTGAATAATTGCCAATGTGTTCATCAAGGGGGAGATTGTGGATATCATGGGAATATGCTCCAGATCTTAGGATGATGTGACAATTGGCAATGGTGTTTACGGTTTGTCGTTTCACGGGTTTTCGACAAAGCTACAAGCATTCTGGACAGGGGCGGTCCGACCGGTCCTTGCACGGCGGTCCGACCGGTCCCAAATCGGTCGGACCGGCCATGTGGGACGGTCGGACCGGCGGTGACCTAAAAGTGGTCAAATCGAGCTGGGCCAAAAATAGGTGTTGTAGGCAAGTGAGGGGATCCCAATGCACTTGGTCTCATGATTTTTGGAGTCTCCAGTAAGAAGTTCTATTGGTTTAAAGTTTCCAGTAGGTTTTGGTTCTTGAGGGGCCAAAATTTGGCTAAGTCCTATTGGCCGGTCTGACCGGCTTGTAGCTGGCGGTCAGACCGGCAGGGTGGACGGTCAGACCGGCCCTGAGGGGCGGTCTGACCGGTTGTCACTTGAACGTCGGCCTTCGTGGCGGCGTTGTTCGTTGGTTAGGTCAAAGTCATGAGTTTCAGTGCATATGGTTTGCGTGATGCATGTTTTGACTAACATGGGTCAAGTTGTGAAGAACTTGTTCCCGAATACGTGTTTGCTTGTTTGTGGTTGTGCAGGTTGCTTGGTGGTCAACGACGGTCAACGGCGAGGAGGATCGGGACTAGACTTGGAGAGTTGAGGTCCAGAACGATTGACGATGCCGGGTGAGGTCAACGACTCAAGTGTGACACAAGATGGACAAGGGTGACCTATTGGCAAATCCATGATGCATGGTGAAGCGGTTTAGGTCAAAAGGTTAAAGACGGCGCTTTGCGAAGCGTGCGTGTGTGACCCGTTTGTTAGTGGGCCTTAACGGGAGCCCAATTGAGTCAAACTCTAGAGAGTTCTAGGCCTCCACTATAAATAGGAGGAGGTGGGGGCTGCTCCCCCTCTCTCGCTGTTTTTCACCTCTTTTGTCGCTTTCAAACCCTAATTGGCTTAGGGGGGGTTGAGGTGGAGGCTAGGGCTTTTCATGGTTTGAGGAGAATTTCGTGATCTTGGATTGACCACTGATCCATGATGGTGTGGGTGTATTCCAGCAACGATCACGTTTTTAATCTATGCAAGGTTTGCTTGAGATAAGTCTCTTTTCGTTCTTGCTTTCAATTTCGTGATTTTAGGGCTTTCTTTGATCCGCGAGTTTGTGATTGATTCTTTCACGTGAATTAGCTTGCTGTAATAAGTGTGAATCTATCTAGCATCTTCTTGATCATCAATCTCTCACGAACAAGCATTAGGATCAAGTTTTCGTTCTTGCCCGGTTTTAGACCCTCTGTTATTCAATTGGTAATTGCTCAGGATCTATCCAAGAATTATCATAATATTCGATTGGAATAGGTCCTCAATAGCATATAGAAGGTGTGTGCAAAGTTTCATAAAGATTGGAGTTGAGAATCAAAAGTTTCACCTAATTGCAACTTCGTCATCGGCCGATTTCTTGTTTCAGATCGCTCGAGTCGGCCGGTCCGATCGCCCGTCATCACCGGTCGACCGATTTTGAGCGGTCCGACCGCCCAAGACAACAATGGTCAGACGCCCGCAATCGGTCCAACGGTTGGGTTCGAGGTCGACCGCCTGTGCTTTGAGCTTTTGCAATCTTAGTTGATTTTGTTATTTTGTTTAGGGATTTAATTGATTCAATACTAGTCTTCATTGATTGGTATATTAATCTTCATAGCTTCCTAATAGCTATTGGAGTGAAATTGTGTTGAATTCATTATTTGGGAAAAAGTGAGCGTGCTCCTATTCACCCCCCCTCTAGTCGCCTTTTCGGTCCAACAGTACAAAAATTGTACTCCGCAAGACTTACGTGTAGAATAAAAGATCTATACATATGCTACATGCAAGCTTATTTAAGTGGAGGCTGTATGTTTCAGTTTCGGCACCAAGCAATGTTTATTTGCAATAATGTAATACATTTAAAAGCAAGTTGACAAATCTGTTTTTAATGTTCAAATAACCGTAAAAGACAACAATAATAACAATAGATAGATGACAACAACAATCCTAGAAGTGACTAAACCCATAGTCACCACAACAATAGCATGAATCACCCATTCATGCCAACCATGTCAAATTTTAATTAAAAGGTTGTAGTCTAACTCTTGCAAAACCTAACCAAGCGTGTCCATAACTTAGGACGAGGCTATTCGAATAGTTTTATCCCTGCAGGGGTGTACCAATGTACCCACACGCCAGACCACCTTTTTGCCAAGCTATTAAGCACACTTCCTTAGGTATGCCGGCACGGCTAAGTCCTACGAGGCATTTCCAATATCGTGTATTAACTATGAGCCGCCCGTATGGATAGAAACCCATACGTTGTGTCGGAGTCATCGTAAAGCCTCGGTCAACTACCCCTCACGGGTAAAGCCTTGGACAACTACGAAGCTCCCTCTCGCGTGGTTAGCACGCAAAAATGCTTGAAGAGTGTGACACAAGATGTTCGGTCCTTATTGACTTAGGCAAGACATCCACAAACCCAATAACCCACCATCCAACCATTTGCCCAAGTCCAAATCAATATTTTATTTTTAGATTTTGACTTTACAAAATAACAAAGCACAAGTGCTGGACATAATAGAATAGTAAATAGATGTGTGATCAAGATCATCGACTAAAATCGATGATTGCCCATTACTACCGAAACTAAGCATTTCTAAGCAATTTCAATTCGCAATCTACTAAGTGACAAGAGCTTATCCATCGAACTCAAACATAGCAAATAATCTAGGCTCATGGTAATAGAGGATAATCAATTCCTACAGATTATGCAACTATAGGATATTAACCATAATTTAACAACAAAATAGCAATGCATACATACAAGTTGAAATCAATATATTAGACTTGAAAAATTCTGGGATTAACATGATCAAACTGCTTGCCTGTTTGCTGGGGTTCAAGAGGTTGTGGAGGATCACTTAAGTTATCAACGTGCTCTTCGGAACCTAACGAGAAAGCGAAAAAGAACCGATAAGAACGAAGAAAACACAAAGACTCAACAACAAACTTTCTCCAACTGTTCTAAAGTTTTTACAGTAGCAAGAGCATGATTTATAAGGAATTTAGCAATAATAACCAATTGATTTGGATTCTTAATGCAAAAGATATGAGCAAAATAAATTTGCTCAGCCTTATAAATCATAAATATTACTATTTATTGCACTAACATTTTAGCAAAATTTTCTGGAGATATACTGAGGTTAGAAGCATTTTTAGATTAAATTTTAGTTAAAAATATAACTAACAAAATTTGAATCAACCGAAAAGGAATTAAAATGAAATAGTTATGCATTTTACAAGTTACTACATTTTTCAGTTGACAAATAATCCTTTCGGGAAAAATCAGAAATTAAATCGACGTGGACGAACTTGGAGCGTTGATCTTGGATCCAACGGTCCAAGTCCACGGGATAACGTGCGCACGTGCGACTCGCAAACCCTAAACGCTCACCGTTGGATTTGGATCCAACGGTTCACGTGGATCAGGACGTTCGGACGGTCCGAACGTTCACACGCACATGAGCCGTTGATCTTGGATCCAACGACCCATGCGGACACGAATCGGGACCGTTGATCTTGGATCCAACGGTCCACAGATCAAGGTGTGCGATTAATTCAAACTCTCGCGCGATCCTGGGCCGTAGATCTAAGGATCGACGGTCCACATCGAATCACGTTCAAACACCCATCCCTGTTTTCATCCGACAAGACGACGGTGAAGGAAGGCTTGTCGCCGGCGACTCTGGCCGCGGTGGTGCGAGAAAATGCCCAAAATGGGTTCTCAATAACCTTGCACACCCAATGGGACCAACAATTTCGGCTGCGGTGGTCTAGAACGCCGGCAAGCCGGAGATGACAGAGATGACCGAAAATGGCCGAAAACAAAAATTGCAAATGAGCTCTGCTGTGGTCCAAGGAAGCGGGTGCCAAGCAACTAGGGACTAATAAGGAGTTACCTGAGCCCAGAGAACGCACAGAGAAGGGTCGAATCTGCGCTGGTGAACAAAAATGGGGATTTCGGCCGAAAATGGGGAAATCCAAATTCAGTCAGGCCCTGAGCGAAAAGAACCAAATTGAGTGAGGGTTAAGCTTCAGAGAGGAAAGATGGAGCAGAGGGAGCAAGAATTGAAAGGAGAGAGCCCCTACTGTACCGCCTTCACCGAAGCTCGAAGCTCAACAATGGCGGTCGAACTGATTTCGAGTGATTGCAGCTCCAACAAGCCTGTAGGTGCTAGCTGGAGTTGCAAAAGTGCTAAAGGAAGCCAAGAGTGAAACAATGGAGCTTAAATAGAGGAATGGCAGAGAGCAACGGCGATATTTTCTCTTCGGGTCAACACTGCCATTCGAGCGCTTGAGAGCGACGGGAGCAGTTGAACCATGGACTTCTGAGGGAGGAGCACGACGGGCATTTAATGCGCGCAGAGATAGCCGTTTAAAGGTGACCACAGAGGTGACTGCACACTGCTCATTTCTCCTCCGCCACGCCATTCTTTGAACTCAACACGCGCCCAGGCAGGAAGGAGACGACGTTTCCACCGTCGGATTGAAATCGAACGGTTCAAATAGAACGGGGTGATTATAACGATTCGTTCGCTCGCTCAAACCTGGGCCGTTGATTTGGATCCTACGGTTCACGTTGCGCGAGGCGTTCGGACGGTCCGAACGTTCACGCGATTGTGGGCCTTTGATTTAGAATCCAACGATTCACATGGATAGGCGCGCTCTGATGGTCCGAACGTTCACGTGATCGTGGGCCGTTTGATGCCGATCCAACGACTCTCAACGCTTGCGCCTAAACGACCGAGACAGTGCGTTTAGTTGATCGAACCCAGTCAAGTGACTCGAGCCCGAGTCTGATTCGAACCCAATGAACAGTGAAAACTAGTTAGGGTTTGAATTAACAGTTGATTTTTGAGGGATTTGTTTAAGGTAGCAAACCAGCTCCAAAAATTATGAATTTTTAACTGAAGGTTGCTGACTTAAGGATGAACCTCATATAAAATTTTCAAAGATTTTCATGCACTGAATTTTTCTCCAGAAATTTCAAAAGGTGTGAATTAAGGTTTGACCAACCTTTGACTTGCCTCCAAAAATTATCAAATAATTTCTAAAAATTATGAGATAATTCAGAGGTGTTACCAAGCCTCCCTAGAACTCAGGAAAATATTTACATGGGTTTGGCACAAGATATTTGTAAAGGAGGTTTTTGATTGGAGTCAATTGAGGATTTTGATTTTTGATTTCCATAACTCCTTTACAAGAATTACAGAAATGATCAAGGACTTCGAGGTGCAAGAAAAGTTTTAATTTCTTCTCATTTTCTTACATTTGAAACACAAATCCACATTTGGGATGTTACATGGAGGTTCGTAGAGTTACGATGAATCCATTCCTACCGTTGGGCGGCGCCGCCGTGGTCAGAATCACCGGCGAGGCTTCGGGCAAGCTCGAGCTCTGCGCTACTCTATTGTCAGAACGGCCGCCCGTTCCTATAGCAACATCATTAGGATTTAATTACTATGCTTAGTAGTTAATGACTGTTATTTGTCGGTAAATCACGTGTTAGTTGAATTGATGACCGATTGCCAGTCTATGACATGTGGACCCAAGGCCATCAGTGCATAGTAATTATCCCTCATGGACCATATGCACTGTTCTGTGGACCGTTGGTCCACGCACTATTCGGTGAACCAAGTGTATGACATGTGGGTCCCATCTGTCAGCGTGGTTTTAAATCTGAAATTAAAATTGAAAAATAAACTATTCACCAGGTCCCACCAGTCAGTGTCTGCGGCTAGCGCAGCGCTCGGTAAGAAAAGTATTTTTGCTTTTATCAAATCCCGAATTGATTTATTTACACACTGAAAATTCTATTAACTTCAAAAATGTATAACTAATTCATGTTAACTCCAAAAATAGTGAAACCAATTTTGTTAATTTTAATTTTAAGTGAAATTTATTTCAAAATTTTATCTATAGCAGAGAATATAGTTTTGGAAAATGATCTATAACTCTATTATTTTTACAATAGAAAAAGTTGATAACTTTGAAAAATCATAACTAATTCATAAAAATTCCAATGGAGATGAACCAAGTTATTTTAGTTTTATAATAATATTCTCTATCCATCCATATAATCCTTACCATCATCACTACTCTGCAAAGTTTTGCAAAAAATTTCAATTGGATGAATAGTAACCGATTTCAATTTTCTGGAATTTCCAGAAAACTGATTTTTAAACTCCTATAACTCTCTCATCTTATATACAAATTAAATAATTCTTTCACATAAATTCATCTAAAATCATCATCTAGCTACTGTAGAAATTTCACGTATTTTTGAGCAATTTGCATTTCTTACCTTTTCTCGATGTTTATTCGGTGTTGTCTTTATATAGATTCCGAAGTAATTTTTATTGACTCGTACGCCACCGAGAGCGAGCAGCTTAACTTCCAGCAAGACAAGCATCACTTGAATATTCTTTTTCGCATCATATTGCTCCCGGTGTTGATTAGTTAGATGCAATGATAGTTGCTTACATACTAATTTTGTTACGTCGCTATTTTGTGATGTGTAGTTAGTTACATCCTATTCATGAGATTATTCTTGAATTATTCCAGTACCTACATGCTTAAGTTAAGTTGTTTAAAATGTATTATATGGGATTACTTAGTCATGCAAGTCTAGTTGCGGTAGATTGATTGTCGGGAATAACCCGACAATTATGGGAGACACAACCTGCTTATCTTCTTTTATCTCAGATCTTCGTATCTGTTTCTCAAGTTAAATTTTGTTCTTTTAAAAGAGTTTTGGGTCTGGACAAGTGGTTTCTAGTGATGGTGCCTTCGTGCACGAGATTGGGTATGTGGTTGTCTTGTCCGGACCAACAAGGACCGAACTTTGGTGACGTCGTTTGATTCTAGTAAAACTCGTGCTATCACACGCGGGATATGGGTACCGCTTGGTCAAGTAGGAGAAAGTTTTATTGGTTTGGACCGCGGGTGGTGTGAGGACATAGCGACCATGAAATCCTATGTTTCTTAGGAACCTAGTGTGATATATACTGTGCAGGTGAGCACGATTTTTATGTTGGGGGGAAAAACCAACATACTAACTACCTTACACTGGCCCCTCCGACACAACGTGTGTGCAAAATTAGCATTTGATATATGCTTATTTACTAAGTTGGGGTTCATCTTGCGTGGGTGGTATAATTCGATAAGGCTTTTTTTGCCAAAAAAATACCGAATCTCGATTTTTCCGGTCCACACACCAAAGGAAGTGTGTTAATTCTGGAGGCTTACTGGCTAGTTGAGTCGTCTGGGTAAATAGTACACCTCTGCAGAGATAAACCTATTCGAATAGCCGTGTCCACGGTTACAGACAATCGCTTGAGTTCGGGAGTCACTATTGTTAGACTTTGAATCAAAATTGATGGTTACAACTCGTTATTCGGCATGAACAGTGTTCGTGCATTCTAGTGTATCAAAGTGGGCTGCCACTTTGGTATTTTGTTTGATTCAATTGTTTACAAAGTATCACTTCATTACATGCTTTATTTCTACTTCAAATCTGATTTTTAAATAGCACTTGAAAAACTAGTATGTGTAGGTTGAAAATTATTGTGTTTTTCACAAAACTAAAGCCACTAATGCTACCTTTTGAATGTCCATTATGCATAACTAATTTTACCTTTTTTTGTAAGACTTGCGAGTACGTTTTGTACTCAACCCACTTGCTGCAATTACAGGTGAAGATGAAATACCGATCGATGAGTTCGCTAGCACCGACTATGGCGACGCTAACGAATAGTGCTATTATTTAACTCCTAGTCGGTTGCCTTGGGCTATGGGCACACCATGCTGGGCCTTTTGCTTTATTTACTTTGCTTCTGCTGCTACTTATCATTCTTGTAAAATTTGGCCAGTCTACCCTTTTGTAATCGATGTAGACTTGAACTATTATGTTGTATGTCTTTCATTATATCTATATATGAATGTTGTATGTCTGTGATTGACGTTGATGATGGTATGTGCGTGTTGGTTGCTGATCTTGGGAGCCAACATGAGACACATACCCGCTGTTGTGAATCCCATTTTAATTTGTTTAAGCGTGGGCTTGGACCATTGGAGAACCGATCATCATGTAGTATTTGCAGAGGAGCAGCGCGCATGATCGTCGGTGCTCTAGTTTCGGTCGGACCTTCTCACTTAGATGGAGTTAAGGTGGAATTCAATCACTTGAGGTCCAGAGTTATTTCCATAAGGCTAGAAAGGCCTCGATCTTATGAAAATAACCCGGGGGTTCTCACATATCATATACCTGAATTTTGGAATAGTGTTACACGATTGGACTGAAAGATGTGTTAATTTTCATCACTCTTCCCGTCGAAATATCATTGAGCGTGTGTTTGGTATTTGAAAGGTGAAGTGACGTATTCTATTAAAAATACTAAGCTATCACGAAGAGAAACAAAATAAAATTATCGTTGTAACAATGACTGTAGGACCGTAAAGGCGATTAGGGGGGGTGAATAGGCGCTTTCTCAACTTTCTCGCCTAAAACAAATATAGCACGAACTTTACTCCTTTAGCTATGAAAGCTAGGAAGATCAGTAAGCACACAGTGGAAGCCTTGTGCTAAATTTGATATACCCCTCAAACGCAGGATACAAAACAAGAAAAGAACTCACTGTTCTTAACTGGGTACTGGCGGTCTGACCGGCTACCACGGGCGGTCTGACTGACGGTCAACCAGCGGTCTGACCGGCAACTAACTGGCGGTCTGACCGGTGGGTATCGGTTTGACCCAGCAGAACTGGCGGTCTGAAAAACACAGGCGGTCGGACCGCCGTTACAATACCGGATCGACCGGTTCGACCGAAGATCAAAACTCAACCCAAATCCAAAACAAAATTTGATCCAACTTTTGATTCAACCAAAGAAACTTGACCAAATTTCGAGCACACCTCCCTAATGATATTAGAGACCTATTTCTAGCGACGATCCTTCAGATCCACTTCACAGAATCGATCTCTCAGGGTTTTACAAAAGAAGTGCACAAACCCTAGAAATATGAAAATCTTGATTCAAGACTTGCTTGTGGGGGTTGATGATCTAGATGACTCTAGGAGTATCCCCACACATCAAAGTAAGATAAAATAGTCCAAGGGACCAAGCATAAACCTTTGAATCAAGGAAGCATCAAAATCATCAAAAAGGGAGAAGAACACAAAGGGAACAAATGACCTTTCAATTAAGCATCACAAGATTGTTTGATCACACAAGATGCTTACAAAGCCTCTCCAACAAGGAGGGCAAGAGCTCACACAAGGAGCACACCCCAAACCCTAGTTATCCTCTCCTCTCTTCCAAACCCTAGAAAAAGGAAGAAGGGGCCAAATGAATGCTTCAAGAGAGTTTTCCATCTCCCCCTTTTCTATTTATACTAGAGGGCTAGGGTTTCACTTTTGGGACCCAAATCCACATGGGACCCACACACACATAACTATTGAAGCAATCGCTTGCTTCACCACGTGTAGGTTGATCAGCGGTTCTCATCACGTCGTCAAGCCTCTCTTGTCCGAATCCCATCGGAACCTCCCAGAGACTCGCACCGATATCCGCACCAACTGATCCAACCAGCTGTACCGAACTACCCGTTCGATCTATCTTGCCCATTCTGCACCATGCTTGTGTCACACGACCTCACCCGGTATCCATGATCGTTCTGGACCTCAGCTTTCCAAGCGTAGTCCCGATCCACTCACCGTTGACGTCGTTGACCTGCAAGCCACCTGCACAGCAATAGACAAACAAACCGTTTCCGGGAACAAGTTCTTCACAACTTGACCCACGTTAGCTCCGCAATGCAATATACAACAATAAAGCATTGAACTTCATACATAAAACCCATTCAAATCAACTCAATGCAGACTTGGCTAACCTCCAAGTCATTGCCGGTCTGACCGCCCCACAAGGCCGGTCCGACCGATTTCAGGCCGGTCGGACCGCTCCCACAACGGCGGTCAGACCGGTCAAAAAGACTTAGCCAAAATTCCAGCGTGAGAATCCGAAACCTTCTGGAATTTTCAACTCAATAGAACTTTTGATTAGGAGCTCCAAAATGATGGGACCACATCCAGGAGACTCCCCTCACTTGCCTACACAACCTATTTTTGGCTCAGCTCCAAAAACCAATTTTTAATATGGCGGTCGGACAGCCACCATGGCCGGTCGGACTCCTCCACAGGCGTCCGATCGCCCTGACACAACCTGGTCGACCGCTGTGGTCCGACCTTGGAGCAAACCCGAAAACGCGAGATTTCGCAAACCAACAACGCCATTGCCAATTGACTCATCATCCTGAGATCGTGCATATATCCTCACGATATCCACAATCTCCCCCTTGATGAACACATTGGCAATTATCAAGAAAATGTAGTTTTTCGAAATGAAAAGTAAAAAAACTTCGCCGTTTTCGCATAAAGGCACAACTTGGTCCATAAGCAAGAAAAAGCCTAGGAACCAACCAAGCTGGCTTCAGAATAGTATAAGAAAGTGAGATAAGGCAATGAATGCACCAAAGGATTCAATTTCCAGAAAGTAGCCAAAAATCTCACTTAGGTCCATATGAAAGATAATTTTCTATTTGACATTTGATCATTGTGAGTCTTCTTCAATTGCAAATGAAATCAGGAAAAGGCAATAGAACCACAAGACTTAACTCACTATGATCACAAATTTTCAAAAGTTTCAAATTTTTATTTTATGAAGTTCTTTTATATTAAACCTTAAGTATGAAACCAAAAGCTCCAAAAGCATTTTCTTCACAATCTTTCTCCCCCTTTGACAATGAATTCATCAAGATGCATGGGAAAAGAAAGTGCATGCAGGAATGACTTTATTTTTGAACTTTAGTAAAAAGGAGCCATAACTATTATACATGAAGATAGTACAAGTATTATACCAAGCCATAAAAAGAGTATACGCTATATTCAATCATGGCAAATCATGTACTGCAAAACTAAAACAAAGATAGCAGTTATCTGAGATTAACAGAATTAAAACCATGAAAGGTTGCTCAATATCATAGTTTTACTAACAGCAACCACAAATGAGTCAAGCCATGTCTATAAGTGAAAAGAGACTCAAAACAAGAACTGATGCATTTTGAGCATTAAGAGTACATTTTTGAAGCAAAACTCAAGCACTTAGCCTTTTTGAGCATTTTCCTAAAAGGATTTTTTTTACTGTGCTAGATCTCAAGCCTTACCGCGACCATCTCAAGCGATAAGCTTAAAAGAATGATCTAGGTCATCCAAAACTCCCCCTGAGTTCATGCCTAGTGCAATGGCAAGCCGTCTCATGAGAAAGGATTGGTGAGATCAGTTTTTTCGCACAGAAAATCTCATTTTTCATTTGCTTGATTTAAGAAGATAAAAAGCTCATTTTTCATCTCAAAATAAGTTCAAGGCTCAATTCAACCTATTTGACATGGCAAGAATCATAAGAGGATCACTAGAGCAAAACTAGTCACAAGATCCAACAAGACATGATTTGATTCGAATTGCTCACAGATACAAAGCTAGCAAGGCAAAAACTAAGCTGAACAAGAAGAGCCATAAAAGAAGTCTAGCAGACTAACACTTGATATGACAAGGTATAGAATATGAAATCAAGTCATACAAGGATAATGATCAAAGCTCCACTAATTTTATTATACAATGCAAGACAAAAGAATTGAAACATGCATTACGATACAATGAATGCAAAAAGAACAACTTCCCCCTCAAAACAGCCCAATAGGACTAATAACTCCTAACTCTCCCCGCAAAGCAGCAAAACGAGAAGAATCAAGAGCTTTAGTGAAAATATCTGCAAGCTGTTGCTCAGACTCTACAAAGTGAAGCACAACATCACCTTTCTCAATATGGTCTCTAAGAAAATGAAATCGAATATCAATATGTTTAGTCCTGGAATGTTGCACTGGGTTTTTGGCAATATTAATTACAGAAGTGTTGTCACAGAAAAGAGGAACACATCTCAAAGATAACCCGTAGTCTCGCAGCGTGGATAAAATCCAGAGAACACGAGAGCGACCATGGCGGCACTACATACTCGGCCTCGGTGTGGATCAGGCAATGTAAGACATTTTCTAGAAGACCAAGAAACAAGAGATGTGCCCAAGAAATGACATGTGCCGAAGTACTCTTCCTATCCACTCTACACCCGCAAAGTCAAGATCGTAAAATACTCGAATTGAGAGAGCGTAAGAAGAAGAATACGAGTCCAAAGTCAAGCGTATCTTGAAGGTACACGAATATCGACGTCTCGCTTGACGATGAGAAGCACGAGGAAGCTCGAAGCGAGCGCACGGACATACGGCGGTGTATGTCCGCCTCGACCTTCGTAAGATAGAGGAGGAGCCAATCATATCTGCGGTACTCTTCGGTCCACGGACTCTCCATCCTCATCGTGGTCCAAAGACGGTGGTTGTAGCGATGGGAGTAGACATTGGCCTATCGCTTCCCATATTGAAGCGCCGAAGAAGATCCTTTGTATACTTACTCGTGAACGAAGGTGCCTTCTTTCGCTTGCTTGATTTGAAGACCAAGGAAGAATGTCACTCTCCCATCATGCTCATCTCAAACTCACTGCTCATTGAATCTGAAAATCTGGACACCAAAGCATGAGAAGAACCACCGAAAATAATATCATCCACATAATCTGAACCAACAAGAAATACTGCCATACCTGAGAGTGAACAAGGTTTTATCAACCATTCCCATTTTGAAATCATTTTCAAGCAAGAAACTCTTAAGCCTGTCATACCAAGCTCTAGGAGCTTGTTTCAATCCATACAGGGCTTTAGAGAGTTTAAAAATATAGTTTGGGAATTTTTGATTTTCAAAGCCAGGAGGTTGCTTGACAAAGACCTCTTCATCTATGAAGTCATTCAAGAAAGCACTTTTAACATCCATTTGAAAAAGCTTGAAACCCTTGGATGTTGCAAAAGCTAAAAGAATGCGAATGGCCTCCAATCTAGCTACTGGAGCAAAGGTCTCTTCAAAGTCTAAGCCCTCTACCTGGGAATAACCTTGAGCTACAAGTCTAGCCTTATTGCGAACAACCAATCCATCCTCACTTTGCTTATTTTTAAAAACCCATTTTGTTCCAATAACATGAGAATCAGAAGGTCGCTCAACTAAAGTCCAGACTTTGTTTCTTTCAAAGTTCTCAAGCTCTTCATGCATGGCATGGACCCAAGAAGCATCAGATAAAGTATGTGTGATATCTCGGGGTTCAAAATAAGCGACAAAAGCAGAATGTGCATGAGAATCAGGAGAAATAAACCTGGAGCGAGTGACTCGCTCTTGAAGATCCCCAATCATCTGCTTTCAGTGGATGTTGTCATTTGAATGCGAAGAGGTGCACTGGTGCAGAAATGGCCTCTACCTCATGACTTGTGGAGGTAGGAACAGAGCCACTCAGATCGTCGGTGGGGATAGGAGGAGGTCGCCACCAAATCAAGTAGTAGTAGCAGTGCTCTCCACCCTCTCTAAGTAGGCGGAGGATGGTTCGGTTCTTCATCCTCAGAGTCATCATCGACGAAGATGCTTCCTTGAATTTCAGAAACCTGTGTACCTGAAGCATCGGGTCTAGTATCAGGACTAGCCTCATCAAAAGTGACTTCGCAAGTCTCAACAATTTTGTTAGTATCAACATTAAAAACACGATAGCCACGAGAATGAGCAGGATATCCAAGAAATATGCCATCAAAACATCTAGACTCAAATTTATCAAGGTTGCCATGTTTAAGAATGAAGCACTTGCAACCAAAAATCTTGAAATGAGAGACTTTGGGAGAATGACCAAATCTAAGTTCATAAGAGGTCTTCCCAACCACGATCTCAAGAAAACCCTATTGGAGATATAACAAGCGATCGAGATCGCCTCATTAAAATCTCCTAGTAGTAGAATGCTCATCTAGCATGGTCCGAGCCATCTCTACAAGGGTTCTGTTCTTCCTTTCTACCACACCATTCTCACTGGGAACTCTAGGAGAAGAAAACTGATGCTCAATTCCCCTATCAGTGCAGAAGGTAGAAAAGGAAGAATTCTTGAATTCTGTCCCATTGTCACTCCTAATGGCTCTCAAAGCTCCAGGTATATTAACAGCAATTATAAGGACCAAATCTCTAAAGAATCCAAATGCTTCGTCCTTAGAAGCAAGAAAGTAAACCCATGAATACCGGAGTAATCATCCACAACCACCAAAGACATACCATTTCCCACCGGTGATGAACTCTAGAAGGACCAATCAGATCTAAGTGAAGAAGCATGTCCAGTCCATCAGTCATTACCAAAGTAAGAGGTGGGTGGGAAGCGGACACCATCTTACCATGTCTGAGGTGAGCACACAAGATCTCTAATGACCTTCACCTAGGCAAACCCCTAATCAAGTCCTTGCAACTGACTCTAGACAAATGATCAAAACCTATATGCCCAAGTCTACGATGCCACAAAACAAGGTCATGAGAATCAGATGCCACAAGACACCTAGGACGGGAACCTGAAGAGATACTGAAATTAGCACAAAAGATCTTCTCAAATATGGAGATCTTAAAAAAAAGCTTACCAGAGGAATCTAGAACACTACACTCTACACTTTTAAACCTCACTTCTAGACCCTCATCAAGCAGCTGAGAAACAGATAGAAGATTATACCTCAGCTTACTTACCAAAGCGACGTCTTTAAGCATGAACTTGTCGTTGACGCGCACAATGCCCTTTGCAGTCACGGTCCCGGTAGAAGCATCCCCAAAGGTAATCAATTCGTTGCCGGATGCACGTGTGAGGGAGGAGAACCATCTAGAATCTCCGGTCATAAGTCGAGAACACCCGGAGTCCACAAGCCATATGTCCTCCTTCCTCGCACGACGGACCTAAAAAGCACAATCAGAAAACATTCGTGCCTCAGTACTGGGGTTAGTGATAAATGATCTAGGAATCCAGTACTGAGAAGCACGATGTCTGGGAGCAGCAGTAGAAATAGCAGAAACATGATCAGGAATAAAATCATAAGGATGCACATGAGAACCACCTAGACCTCTCCGAAACGATCTACCAAAAGATCGATACTCCCCTGTCTAGGTGCTACCCGTGGTCTCTCCTCACGATGTCCTAATCCAACCTGCTGCCTAGACCCACCAAAAGAGTCTACAAGGTTCTCTACAAATCTAGGCCTATATGTGTTGCGATAAACAGGCTGCCTAGCTCTAGAGACTACAGCTGGAGAGGGGACTCCTCTAATGGATCTCAGGACGCTCATCCTCTCTTTTCTCTCAAGTTTTGCTCTCCGGAAGCAGAACTCAACAGTATGGCCTTCTTTCTTGCAGAAGGTGCAATGGTACTGGACCTTTTGAGAGGTCTGTACAGAATGAGTGAAGTGTAACACCCCCGTTTTCAAACGGTGAATAGTGTCTACTTTTCGTCTTCTGTTTTTGATTCGCAGTTCAATCCGCGGTGTTTTCGAAAAGTTTGTGAGTTGCTTTCAAACTCGAGTTTGTGTTTCAAAAGTGTTGGCATTTTCAAAATTTCAAATTCTAGTTGTATCTCCTCTTTTCGGTTTTGGGGGCCTTAACCCAATCCAGCTAACCCTCCTCCCCCCTTGGGCTCAGCCCGTTTCTAGCCCAGCCGGCCAACCTCCTTCTCCCCAGTGCTGCCCTGTGCTCCGGCCCGCTCTGCTTTCTCTCTGGGTTCGGCCCGACCTCCTTCTCCCCCAGCCTTTGGCTCGGCCCAGCCTCTCCCCCGAGCCATTCTCTCCCTCTCTCTCCCTAGCCGCCTGCCTCTCTCCCAAAGGTCTGGCGTCAACACCAACTCCTGTCGCCCGATCGCCGCCATCAACTCCGCCACACCGTCACCTCCTCTCTGGCATCCACGCCCCTGACGGCCATCCCACGCCCATGCCGCCGCTCCAACTGCTCCAGTATGCGCACCGAGGCCATACCGAGCTCCTCGGAACTCGGCGTCGCCAGGATTCTCTCCCTGCGGACCCCGCCCTTTTTCGGTCGCCTACAAGAACCCCAAGCCCCCTTCTACCTCCCGCCCGCTCCCTTGCTCCTGTGTAAGCTCAGTGCATTTGCCGAAGTTTTTCCCTTTCACCGAGCCGCCCACCACCGGTTCCCCTCCTCCGTGAGCTCCGCGCCGCCACCCGTCACCGCGGCGCCACCACCTCCCAGAGCACTCCTCCAAGCCCAAGCCTCCGGACCACCGTAGCTCAGATCGACTTCTTCTTCTCCACTCCCGGCCGCCCCGCTCCACCCGATCTCCCAAGACCGCCGCCTCCGCCGCCATTGTTGGCTGTGAGCTTCAGAGGACCTCGCCGACCCGTGCTTCCTGGGCCTCATCGAGTGCGCCACCCACCTCCTTCCCACCTCCGCCGAGCTCTCCCGCCCCCTCGAGCTGCGCCGCGCGCCGGTCATCCTCGGCCGCCGCCGCCACCACCGGGACCGCCACCGAGGGGAACCCATTTTAGGTAACCCGGCGCCGCCGCCCTCCTCCGCTGCGACAAGCCGCGCCGCTCTGTTCTCGGGCGGCGCGTTGTCGGGCCCATCTGTGAGCGGTTTTGTCAAAATGTTATCAGGTTGCTTAATCGTTAAACCCGGTTTAATTAGCCCTAAGTGACAGTCTGTATCACTGACGTGTGGACCCGGCCGCACAGTAATGGCAAGGGTTAACGTTGTTTTGGTTTCTTTGACTGACAAGTGGGCCCGAGGCACTGTTTCATAAACCCATGCACCCGTGGACTCGGTGCACGCGTGTTGGCCTTCGGCCCACGCCACAGTGCGCGTGCACCGGCGCCCCTGTGTACGCCCGACACGTGTCGCCTCCAGATTAAACCAGCAATTTCTGTTTTTCTATTCAATTGTAAATCCTATTTAAAACTTCAAAAATCTATAACTCTCTCATTATAGCTCCAAAAATTGTGAATCTTTTTCCTAAAATTTTCTAAAATCAAGATCTTGCTAATGGCACTGGTCTTGTTTAATTTGGAGTTCATTTGCTTGATGATATGTATTTATTTGCTCTTTTTCTTTTTGTGTCTTTTCCGGTACATCGATCGAGTAGGGTTCGAAGAAGCGGAAGACCCCCACCTCGGACCAGCTCAAGAAGACCTAGACCCCTCTACCTATATCCAAGGCGAGTCAACACTTTGATCATATTGATCCCACATTTTATGTAAAAATTATATTATGTTAAAGTAGCAACTTGCATGCTTTAATTTTTATGCAAACATATGTCAAACACTCTAAGGTAGTTAAATGCCTATTTGTTGATTAATAAATTAATATGCCTTTCCCTTGAAAGTTGAACTCCCAGTATCCATGTCACCCTAGTAAATATCCGTAACATACTAGTTATAGGTCGTACTTAAATGCCATGCTAGACTTGTTTAAGTACCGGGGTATTATCTACCCCAAATCACCATCCTTTTTATCATAAAAATTGTTTTGGGCAGTCATTGGGGAGAATGACTGAATTGGTTGGATAAATTATTTTATACCTCTCCAAAACTCTAAAATCTGCTAATACCCATCATCTGGCGGATGGAGAGAATGGTGGGTGCCGCGTCGCACGAGAACGTTAGGTATGTGGTAAGAACCGCCGGATAATCTTAAGGACTTAATCTCGTGATGACCTCTTATTGTAAAACAAGATGACCACAAGTCTATAATGGTGTCGACTGCTAATTAATTGGTGTCCACTGCACGTGCAGCCGCACCATTGGAGGGCTCCCAATACCGTGAGCCCAAGAGGCTACGTGATCGGGAATGTAACTTACGGGACCCTAGGCGTAAGTTGCATGGCGCAAGAGAATGCAGGCGAAGCGGTTGTCGGGTCCCACGGGAACGACACCCCGCTCAGGTGAAACCTTAGCGGGTGCAGCAAATATCGAGGGATGCTTTGTAAAGGCCTTGTGGTAATCTCCCCTTGATTCACATGTCTACGGAAACGTGTGTACATATCAAGCTGATTATCTCTTGTGGGTAAAGATGTACAATCTCTGCAGAGAATAAAATCATTCAAACAGTAGTGCCTACGGTCAAGGGCAAAGGAGCTCATAAGAGTTAGTTCTATTTCAAAAACTTTGTGGGTGGATGAAAAATGCGGGCTCACCTAGCCCTTGATTGGTTTTTCCTGGGTATTCTTACCGGTGTTGGTAATAGGTGGGTATGACCACCAAAGAAAAAGAAGCATGAGACAGAGTTTCCGATGGAGGGAACCTCTGCTGTTATCAATTATTGCACAATTAATCTCTTTAAAAATGCAATTTGGTCCAAATGCTAAGTGACAGGATTTTTCTAATATCTGTATTTATAAACATTGCTTGAAGCAAATAAAAGAAACCGAGCCTTCCTTGTTACACTGTGCATGAATATTATTGCATCTGTGGTGTCGGCCATGAGCACGGTAGTTGTGCTCACCTCGCTCTCCCAAAACTCTTGGATGATCCGACCAAGGAGATTATGCATATTATGAGGATCCGTGGCCGATGGACAAGGATGCGATGAGGAGTAGTCTAGTTACGTAGTTTAGATCTCACCCCACCTAGTAGACTTGTTGGTACTTGTGTATAACTAATATTATCGGGCTCTTGATAATATTCGTCATACACAAAACACCTTGATCATTTACTCGTGGTGAGATGTGCCCCATCCCCTTTTGCTTCCGCTGTAGCCACGATCTTTTGTGATGTAACATATTTGGCCTGACGGCCCTTCTGTAAAAACTCGACCCGACGCGGTCTATGTTACCTTGACTGTCTGTAATATATGTGTTGGTCTTATTTCACGCTTGTATGAGATGATACAAGAATGTACCGTGAGTACTACCTCTCGATCCAGGAGTAGTACATGGTTTCACAGAGGATTCGGGTTACGAAATCCGGGTCCGACAGAGCTGGTATCAGAGCATACGACCGTAGGAGTCTTAGTTAGACTGGACGAGCCTAAGGACTTGAGTTCTATTTTCGAAACCTAAGAAAACTTTTGCAAAAATATCAAGTATTATTGCTTTACTCATCACTCTTAGTTCAGATTTACCCATATTTTCATTTGTTTACTGACTTGTCTCTTGTTTCAAAATTGTAGATGGCTGCCCCTTCGTCGGATGGACCCTGGGACTACTACTCCCACGCAGGGGACGAAGGACAATACGTGGAGCTCCTTCGTCAACTGATGCAGTACCTTGGGTTCACCCGTCCTCCGCTCTACAGAGGCCGGACAACGAGGGTCTTGGACCGCGAGTCTTGGATCGTGGAGGTTTTCCTCTACGCCAGACCGGCGAGTTCAACCCCACACCTTCCGAGGCACGCACTCGCCATACCGCCACGACGCGATCCAGACGCCGTTCGTGTCGCCAAAGACTACCTTGGCTATACGAGGATCTCTTGTTGAGGTCCCCTTCGCTTCTTTCCGTATCTCCCGACGGAGAGCAGACTCTGAGGTCTTCGACGCCAGGACAACGACTCGCTTGACCCAAAGAGTCCAGCTTACCAGCCATGACGGCAACTATCGGCGCCGCCATGGAGGAGGTGGCTCACCAGATGTTGCTCATCGCGCTATGCCCACTCGCACACCCTCCGCAACAACCCGATCAGACCGACGAGGCCCACGCCGCCGCTGTCCAAGAGAGGACGCCGCTCGCAGAGTTGGCGCGTCTCACCGCCACCACCGCAGATCCAGCTCGGCCGCCGCCTCAGCCTCGGCGGACACTCGGTCGGCCCTCCCAGCTCTCACGAGGAGGACAAAGACGCATGAGTGTGTGCGCCTCCATCCGCCGCCCGCATCGTCATCGGAGAGTCGGTAGCGGACGCAGCCGCCCCGCCTCCCGATCGCTTCAAAGACGGTGAGCGACCGCCCCGCCTACGCCGCCATCCTTCACCGAGCCGCCCCGTTCCGCTTCTCCGCAATCGCGCAGCTTGTGGCGATCAAGACTCAGAGGTGGAGTAGTCCGGCTTAGAATAGGTTAGCTGGCAGTGCTTGCTAGGCAGTCTTTTGGTTGCAAGCACCCTTTTGCTCTTTTCTTTTGTAGATGAATGTTTGTAACTGGCATCGTGGCTTAGCATGGCCTATATGCTGTGTTCTAAAGTCATGTAATGTTTAACTCCCTTATTGTAATGCAGTCGTTATGGACTTTGTGTTGTATTTATTCGATCTTGTTTCAGTTGAGTTTCTTTTGTTGTTCTAGAGGGCTAGCCAACCCTCGTATAACCCCTCTTTAGCTCTGAGCCTCAGTTTTTTTTCAGATGCCTCCCAGAAGAGCTGCTGCTCCCGCCCGCGGCGCCTTTGCAAGAGGTCGTGGAAGAGGCCGTGGAAATGGCCAAGGCCGTGGTCAAGAGCAAAATCTGCCACCGCCACCACCAGCAAACCCGACTATGGCCCAAGTAATCTGCAAAGCAAACTCAGATTCTCGCAAGCCTGTTGAGTAGCGATCGTGGTCGGACCTGGCCGCGACTTCAAAACTCGCAGACTTTCTTCGACTACGCCACTTACCTTTGCAATGCAAGTGAGCCTCTTGAAGCAGAGGACTGCTCCGTGATACGTAGAAGAAGCTTCGGTTTAGCTCGTTGCTCAGAAGAAGACAGGGTGGACTTTGCCACCCACCAGCTCAAAGGAGCCGCAGATGCATGGTGGGACAATTACCTTGCCACTGTGCACTCGACAAAGACACACCATGTAAGAAGAAGAAGAGGAAGCCGAGCGGACATAGCATCATCTTCAGAGGAATCACCAAACCTCGCTACCGCAGAAGAGGTAATCAAATCCCCAAGTGGGAGCCAAACCGATTGGCAACCAATTCAGTGGGTGAATTCAAGTCACCTTTAGAGCAAACTTTGTGCCACCGCACGATGAGGTTAAAGAAAACGAATTCAGTCTCTTAAGCAAGGCAACCTATCGCTGAATGAGTATCTCACTAAGTTCAATCAGCTCGCTCGCTATGCCCCAAAGTGACATAGCAAATGAAGAAGAAAAGATTGACCGCTTTATTGAAGGTATGCGTGAGGAGATGAGAGGCCAACTCATTCTTCACGACTACTCCACTTCCACCACCTCATCAATAAGGCCCCGACATCGAAAATGAGAAGAGGACTGCAGGTTAGCCGCAAGCGCAAGCTAGCTTTTTGAAGCCATAGGGCGGCTATCCTCGAGGACCCCTTTTCAAGGCAAGACTTCCTTCGGACTTCGCCAGTGCCGCAGAAGACCGCAGTTTCTACCCCGCGTACTCAAGGAAGCGGTTTCCACAACCTTCGCCCCACTGGGCCACCGCATGATCAACCCCGCGGTGATCTTCGTTGCTATAGTTGTGGAGAGAAGGGGCATTTTGCTAATAGATGCCCTCACCGTCAGAATACCGCTGCGAAGACTAAACCAGAGCCGCTTCAAAGATCGTGCCAAGGATCCGCCAAAGCAAAAGTTTCAATCATCTCAAGCCTCAAGGTCTACTCCGACACCGAGCCGTGGCCGGGTGAACCATGTCACAGCAGAGGAGGCCCAGGAAGCCTCAGGAGTGCTAATGGGTACGTTCTCTGTTAATTCAGTACCTGCACAAGTTTTATTTGATTCTGGAGCTTCGCACTCGTTTGTTTCAAGGAAGTTTGTTGAAAGGCTTAAGCTGCCAACCTTTGAGTTAAAGAAACCTGTGGTGCTAAGTTCACCCGGGGGATCTCTCTTTGCTACCTCAGTCAGTCCCAAAGTAGAGATTTCCTTGGAAAACTCTGGATTTCTAGCAACCCTCATTGTGCTAGAATCCCAAACTCTGGATATCATCCTAGGGATGGATTGGTTGGCCAGATACCATGGATTAATAGATCGTACAATGTAAAGGTGGTGCTCACCAAGATTCCAGGATCGTAATAGAAGTTAGTGTGGATCGCTCCTCCCTTTCGCTTTCTCGGTCCATCACTTGGAGGAGTTGTCCTAGAGACAACACCGTAGTCCAAGCTTATCCCGATGTCTTTCCGAAGAATTGCGTGCATGCCGCCGCTAGAGATGTTGAGTTTGTGATCAACTTGAAGCCGTGAACAGCTCCAATTGCCAAAAGACCTTATCGGATGACCGCCGATTTAACTGGAAGAACTCAAAACCCGGCTCAAGATCTACGGGAGAAAGGATTTATTAGACCTAGTTCTTCTCCCCGGGTTCCCCGTGCTCTTTGTAAGGAAGAAGGATGGCTCCACAGATCGTGTGTGGATTACAGGGACTTAATGATGTCACAATTAAAAACAAGTACCCCGCCCGCATTGACGACTGCTTGATCGATTATCGAGCCGCAGCTTTTCCAAGATAGACCTAAGATCCGGGTACCATCAACTCAAGATCGAATTGAGGATATTCCTAAAACGGCTTTCACCACCCGGTATGGCCTGTTTGAGTTCACGGTAATGCCGTTTGGTTTAACCAATGCACCGGCTTACTTCATGAACCTCATGAATAAAGTATTCATGGACTACCTAGACAAGTTTGTGGTCGGTATTTATAGACGACATCTTGATCTACTCTAGGACTCAAGAAGAGCATGCCCATCATCCGCAATCGTCCTAGAAATGCCGAGGATCACCGACTTTTGCTAAGTTCAACAAATGTGAATTTTGGCTTCGAAGATAAGTTTCTGACATGTTGTATCCACGGAGGAATTGTCAGAGACCCATCCAAAGTCGGTCAGAATTAAATGGAAGCGCCGCATCGGCTTTGTAGTGCGTAGTTTTCTCGGCTTGGCACGGATATTCTGACGCTTCATAGAAGGGTTCTCAAAGATCTCCAAGCCGATGACCCAACTGCTGAAAAAGGAAAAGAAGTATGATTGGACCAAAGCTTGTGAGCAGAGTTTCCAAGAATTAAAGAAGAGATTGACTTCTGCACCTGTGCTTGTTCTACCAGACATACATCAGGACTTCGAAGTCTATTGTGACGCCTCGCGCCAAGGGCTTGGGTGTGTCCTCATGCAAGGAGGAAAAGTGGTAGCCTATGCATCCAGACAACTCCGCCCTCATGAAGACAACTACCCAACTCATGATTTGGAGTTAGCGGCAGTAGTGCATGCCCTAAAAATTTGGCGGCATTACTTAATCGGAAATCATTGTAACATTTACACTGACCATAAGAGTCTCAAGTACATCTTCACTCAATCAGATCTCAACCTCCGGCAAAGAAGATGGCTAGAGCTAATAAAGGACTACAATTTGGATGTTCATTACCACCCTGGAAAGGCTAATGTGGTCACGACGATTGAGCCGCAAGTCCCTCTCGCAATAATATCTTGGTTCAAGAACAGCAGCCGGAGCTCCACAAGGAATTTGAAAGACTCAACCTTTGGTTGATAGAACAAGGTGCCACGGATGCTGTGGAAGCATGTCCAACTCTAGAAGATGAGATCAAGACCGCCCAACTAGGACATTCTGTAGTCCAGAGGTTCAAGCAACTCATGGCAGAAGGAAAGGCCCCGAAGTTGATTGAAGATCCGCAAGGAATCCTATGGTTTGAAATACGCCTCCTTGTTCCCCACCAAAAGGAACTCAAGGACCTGATTCTGAAAGAAGCCCATACCAAAGTTATACTGCACCTGTGCAAAGACCAAGATGTATCAAGACTTGAAAACTCTGTATTGGTGGCCGCGAATGAAGAGAGACATAGCAGAGTATGTAGCTTGTTGTGATGTATGCCAGCGAGTCAAAGCCGAACATCAAAGGCCCGCAGGATTGCTTCAACCACTGCAAATACCCCAATGGAAGTGGGAAGAAATCGGAATGGATTTCATTACAGGTTTGCCTCGAACCAAATCTGGGTATGATTCAGTGTGGGTCATAGTGGATAGATTGACTAAAGTGGCTCATTTCATCCCGGTAAGGACGACCTTCAAAGGGGACAAATTAGCCGAGTTGTATATGGCTCGCATTGTATGCCTGCATGGAGTACCCAAGAGGATAGTCTCAGATCGAGGTTCTCAATTCACCTCGCATTTCTGGGCTAGTTTGCATGATGCCCTTGGAACGCACCTTGCCTTCAAGATGACTTACCACCCTCGGATCGATGGTCAAACGGAAAGGACAAACCAAATTCTTGAAGACATGCTTCGAGCTTGTGCCTTGGAGTTTACCGTAGACTGGGAAAAGTGTCTACCATATGCCGAGTTTGCATATAACAACAGCTATCAGTCTAGTCTGAAAATGTCCCCGTTTGAAGCACTCTATGGAAGAAAATGCGAACCCTCCGCATTGGTCGAATCGTGAAGGGTACATCTTCGCCCGATACTCTCAAGCGGCTAAGAGAAAGTTCGATCGATTCGAGACCGTCTTCAAGCACTCGATCTCGATGTAAGAGTTATGCCGACAACCGACGGAGGAAGTTGAACTTTGAAGTTGGAGATAATGTGTATCTCAAGGTTTCACTCCGTGGAACTCAAGATTTAAAGTAAAAGGAAGCTCGCGCCAAGATACATAGGCCTGCTCCTATTATCGCCAAGCGAGGAGAAGTTGCCTATCAGTTGGAACTACCGGAGAATTTGTCCGACGTGCACAATGTGTTTCACGTCTCCCAACTTAAGAAATGCCTAAGGGTACCTGAAGAGCAAACCCCAGTTGAAGCCATCGCCCTCCAGAAAGATCTGACCTACTCAGAACATCCAGTCAAGATCCTAGACATCATCGAGAAGCAAACAAGACGCCGAACTATCCGATCGTAAAGTCCAATGGAGCAACCACACCGCAAGAGAAGCCACCTAGGAGCGCCAAGACCGGTTGAAGCAGGACTTCCCGTACCTCTTTCCGGAGTAGCTCGAATCTCGGGGTCGAGATTCCGTTTAAGGTGGGTAGGTTTGTAACACCCCCGTTTTCAAATGGTGAATAGTGTCTACTTTTCGTCTTCTGTTTTTGATTCGCAGTTCAATCCGCGGTGTTTTCGAAAAGTTTGTGAGTTGCTTTCAAACTCGAGTTTGTGTTTCAAAAGTGTTGGCATTTTCAAAATTTCAAATTCTAGTTGTATCTCCTCTTTTCGGTTTTGGGGGCCTTAACCCAATCCAGCTAACCCTCCTCCCCCCTTGGGCTCAGCCCGTTTCTAGCCCAGACGGCCAACCTCCTTCTCCCAGTCTTGCCGCCAGCTCGCCCGCTCTCGCTTTCTCCGGGTTCGCCCGACCTCCTTCTCCCCCAGCCTTTGGCTCGGCCCAGCCTCTCCCCCGAGCCATTCTCTCCCTCTCTCTCCCCCCTTGCCTGCTCTCTCTCCCAAAGGCGCCAACACCAACTCTGTCGCCTCCGATCTGCCGCCATCAACTCCGCCACACCGTCACCCTCCTCTGGGTCACACACACCGCGACGGCCATCCCACGCCCATGCCGCGCTCCAACTGCTCCAAGATGCGACCGAGGCCATACCGAGCTCCTCGAACTCGGCGCCGCCAGATTCTCTCCTGCGGACCCGCCTTTTCTGGCCGCCTACAAGAACCCCAAGCCCCTTCTACCTCCCCGCCCGCCTCCCTTGCTCCTGTAAGCTCCAGCAGCATTTGCCGAAGTTTTTCCCTTTCACCGAGCCGCTCCACCACCGGTTCCCCTCCTCCGGCGAGCTCCCGGCGCCGCCACCCCCGTCACCGTGCGCCACCACCTCCCAGGAGCACTCCCCTCCAAGCCCGAAGCCTCCGGACCACCGTAGCTCCAGATCGACTTCTTCTTCTCCACTCCCGCCGCCTCCCGCTCCACCGCCGATCTCTCAAGACCGGCCCGCCCCACGCCATTGTTGGCGAGTGAGCCAGAGGACCTCGCCGACCCGTGCTTCCCTGGGCCTCGCCGAGGCGCCACCCACCTCCTTCCCACCTCCGCCGAGCTCCCGCCGCCCGAGCCGCGCGCGCCGCCGGTCATCCTCGGCGCCGCGCCACCATCGGGACCGCCACCGAGGGGAACCCATTTAGGTAACCCGGCGCGCCGCCCTCCTCCGCCTGCGACAAGCGCGCCGCTCGGTTCTCCCTGGGGCGGCGTTGTCGGACGCGGCCACAGGAGCCGGTTTTGTCAAAATGTTATCAGGCTTGCTTAATCGTTAAACCCGGTTTAATTAGCCCTAAGTGACGATCAGACAGCGACGTGTGGACCCGACCGCACAAGAATGGCAAGGGTTACTTATTTGTTTTGGTTTCTTTGATCGACAAGTGGGCCCGAGGCCTTCGTTTCATAAACCCATGCACCGTGGACTCGGTGCAGCGTGTTGGCCTTCGCCCACCACATCTTGTGCACCGCGCCCCTGTACGCCCGACACGTGTCGCCTCCAGATTAAACCAAAGCAATTCTGCTTTTCTATTCAATTGTAAATCCTATTTAAAACTTCAAAATCTATAACTCTCTCATTATAGCTCCAAAATTGTGAATCTTTTTCCTAAAATTTTCTAAAATCAAGATCTTGCTAATGGCACTGGTCTTGTTTAATTTGGAGTTCATTTGCTTGATGATATGTATTTATTTGCTCTTTTTCTTTTGTGTCTTTTCCTAGACATCGATCGAGTAGGGTTCAAGAAGCTTAAGACCCCACCTCTGACCAGCTCAAGAAGACCTAGACCCTCTACCTATATCCAAGGCGAGTCAACACTTTGATCATATTGATCCCACATTTTATGTAAAAATTATATTATGTTAAAGTAGCAACTTGCATGCTTTAATTTTTATGCAAACATATGTCAAACACTCTAAGGTAGTTAAATGCCTATTTGTTGATTAATAAATTAATATGCCTTTCCCTTGAAAGTTGAACTCCCAGTATCCATGTCACCCTAGTAAATATCTGGTAACATACTAGTTATAGGTCGTACTTAAATGCCATGCTAGACTTGTTTAAGTACAGGGTATTATCTACCCCAAATCACCATCCTTTTATCATAAAATTGTTTTGGGGTCATTGGGAGAATGGTGAATTGGTTGGATAAATTATTTTATACCTCTCCAAAACTCTAAAATCGCTAATACCCATCCAGGCGGATGGAGAGAATGGTGGGTGCCGTCGTGCACGAGAACGTTAGGTATGTGGTAAGAACCGCCTGATAATCTTAAGGACTTAATCTGTGATGACCTCTTATTGTAAAACAGTAATGACCACAAGTCTATAATGGTGTCGACTGCTAATTAATTGGTGTCCACCAAGCATGAGTTGCACCATTGAGGGGCTCCCAATACCGTGAGCCCAAGAGGCTACGATCGGGAATGTAACTTACGGACCCTAGGCGTAAGTTGCATGGCGCAAGAGGGGTGCAGGCGTAGCGGTTGTCGGGTCCCACGGAGCGACACCCGCTCAGTGAAACCTTAGCGGGTGCAAAGAAATATCGAGGATGCTTTGTAAAGGCCTTGTGGTAATCTCCCCTTGATTCACATGTCTACGGAAACGTGTGTACATATCAAGCTGATTATCTCTTGTGGGTAAAGATGTACAATCTCTGCAGAGAATAAAAACTGTTCGAACAGCCGTGCCCACGGTCAAGGGCAGGCAGGCGGAGCTCATAAGAGTTAGTTCTATTTCAAAAACTTTGTGGGTGGGATGAAAAATGTGCGGGGCTCACCTAGCCCTTGATTGGTTTTTCCTGGGTATTCTTACCCGGTGTTGGTAATAGGTGGGTATGACCACCAAAGAAAAAGAAGCATGAGACAGAGTTTCCGATGGAGGGAACCTCTGCTGTTATCAATTATTGCACAATTAATCTCTTTAAAAATGCAATTTGGTCCAAATGCTAAGTGACAGGATTTTTCTAATATCTGTATTTATAAACATTGCTTGAAGCAAATAAAAGAAACCGAGCCTTCCTTGTTACACTGTGCATGAATATTATTGCATCTGTGGTGTCGGCTCGCGATCACGGTAGTTGTGCTCACCCTCGCTCTCCCCAAAACTCTTCAGATGATCTGGACCAAGGAGATTATGCATATTATGAGGATCCAGAAGCCGATGGACAAGGATGCGATGAGGAGTAGTCTAGTTCTGTAGTTTAGATCTCGCCCCAGTCTGGTAGACTTGTTGGTACTTGTGTATAACTAATATTATCTAGGCTCTCGGATAATATTCGTCATACACAAAACACCCGATCACGCTGTGGTGAGATGTGCCCCATCCCCTTTTGCTTCCGCTGTAGCCACGATCTTTTGTGATGTAACATATTTGGCCTGACGGCCCTTCTGTAAAAACTCGACCCGACGCGGTCTATGTTACCTTGACTGTCTGTAATATATGTGTTGGTCTTATTTCACGCTTGTATGAGATGATACAGTAATGTACCTGTGAGTACTACCTACTGATCCAGGGAGTAGTACATGGTTTCACAGAGGATTCGGGTTACGAAATCCGGGTCCGACATGAAGGCACCTTTCTTGCCAGAAAGAGTTTGAGCAAAACCAGCGGATTTGAAAACAACCCCGGATGGCTTAGGAGGTTCTAGCTCAAACAGACCATTCTTCACAACTCTAGCAATCCTAGGTGGGTTTTTCTTGAAATGCTCTAGGGGATTGAAACCTAGACCACTATTTTTCACGCTCACCTTGGATTGATCAAGAATCATGTTGAGTTTCTTTTTCCCACTTGAAAACTTCTCAAGAGTCACCTTGAGGTAATCATTCTCTTTCATTAAACCCTCACATCTAGTGCACTTGCTAGACTTGATTACCTCACTGCACTTACTCTTAAGAAGGGTCACTTCCACTTTGAAGGCCTCACAAGACACACAATAGGATTCCTTAATCCTATTCAATTGCTCCTTAAACTTGACTCTAAATGCCTCTTGAATCTGATTAATCATGGTTTCAACTTCAGCATTCAAAACACAAGAGTTAAAATCAATAACTTTCTTAGAAGCAGTAAAAGACATGGATCTTTCAATTTTAGCCTTTTCTTCAAGAGTCTTGTTTAAGGCTTCAATCTCAATTGTAAGCTTGGGACAATTTTCACAAGATGCAACTCTAGAGTAAACCAAAGATTTGTCATCTCTTGCATCTTAATCCTATTATTCTTACAATGAGAGCATGTGTGACTAGCATCAAATTTTTGCAATTCTTTTAAAGAGCTATCCAGTTTTAATTCTAGCAAGACACAATTTGAGCAGGTTAAAGGGATAGCTTCCATGGCAGTCACATCAAGTGAAATGGCATCTAAGCAAGCAGAACTAGACTTAAGAGATTCTAGTTCATCGAGAGCATCTTTTAGTTGATTAGTAACAGAGGAATGAACAGATTTCAAGCTTGTCAAATCTTTAAGCAAGCTAGTGCAGGAATCACAAATATCATCAGGATTAATAGATTTAAGCCTAACAACTTCTAGGTTCAAATTATCAATCATAATGTCCTGCTTCTTAATCAATTTTACTTGCTTATGCAATTTTTGTTCAGCAAGCACCAAAGCCCTTTTCATATCAGCAATTGAAGGGCATACCTCATCACGATCACTAAAAGGATCCTCGTCGTTGGAGGAGTCGCTGTCGTGGCTGTTTTTGGCCATGAAACACATGCCTGTGAAGTCATGAGCCTTCTTCTTGCCACGAGAGTCACTCTCGTCGTCCTCCGTTTCCGAGTCCACATCGCTCATATTTACATTCTCTAGAGCGGTAAGGACCCGGCTGACAAACTTGCGATAGTTTGTCTTCTTGGGTTTTGCATCCCTCTCCTGGGGATGTCTTCTTGTCTCCTTCTCCTCTTTGCCCTTCAGCTTGGGGCACCTGGAGCGAATGTGGTTTGGCTCACCACATTCAAAGCACGTGATAGGTCTACTCCTCCTCCTATTCCTCACCTTGTTATACGCTCTTGTGAATTTGGTGGATAGGAGGGCCAAATCATCCTCGGGCAGTTTCTCAAGTTGCTCATCGCTTAAAGAATGTAAAGCAGATAATGAAAAACCAGTTGAGCTACAATCAAGAGACTCAGAAGAACAGCCCTTGGATTTGTCGACCACTAATGCCATCGACTCTGTCTTGGGGATACGCGAGATAAAATCAATCTCATGCGTCTTCAACCTTGAGTAAAGCTTATCCATGGTAAGCTCACTCATGACAGTGTTGTCATTGATGGAAGTGATCTTCATTCCTCAGACCTTCACATCAAGAGTACCCAAAAGCTGGCGTGCATTTTCAGACTCAGAAAATACCAAGTCAACAGCGCGGAGATCATGAAGAATCTTAGAAAATCTTCCCCACAGCTGATGCGGACATCCTTAGCTATGTTGTTTCATATAATATTTTCAATTCATTAAATACCTCAGAACAACATGAGCTTACTAAGAGAGTTGAAAAACAAGAGAAGCTTATCCAACAGGTGAATCTGTAAACTGAATTTCTTTTTAAATTAGATGCGAATGTCATACTACCTAAAACTAGTGTTTTGCTTGTGCTCAGATTGGAAGATTCAATAATGTACGGAGATGAAGGATATGAGGCTGCTCTTGAAGAAAGGCCGTCACAATGGAGGAGAAGCTCGTGGGAGACAAGCAAGGGGAGAGAAGCCCAAGAATCCAAGTCAAATTCGAAACTTCCACAAGCCCAACCAAATTCAAATTCGGAATCAACTCAGAATTCAATTCGGATTCGGAATCAGCCTCAAATTCGGATTCGGAATCAGCAGGACAGTCCGGAGTAAAAAGGTCATAACTTTCTCATACGAAGTCGGATTTGAGTGTTTTTGGGCTTGTTGGAAAGCTAACTTCAAGCCCGATCCAACGGATCCTCCCGCACTCCAAAATTCATCCCGGATCAAAAGATATGAATGAAACAATATGACGGTTGTAAAATCAGAGTTTCCTTTTCTGTTTTGGAATGTGTCGGAATTGGAGTAGGACTCCAAATCCGAATTAGAATAGGAGTAGAGCCTCTTGGCCAGCCATGAGGAGGATAAGGGGCACTATATATAGAGGGGTAGACCCCCATTGTAACCTGAGACCACGTTTAATATATTTTCAAAGCTTTTGCTTGATTCTCCTGTTGTGCTTATAGCCAAAACAGAGGGATTTGGGCATTGAGAACAAGGGGTCGTTCTTGCTTTTCCGCTGGGAATTGAGGGTTCGACGATCTTCGTTTGTGGTCAGCGAGGATCCAATCAAGTGTGTATTTGAGTGAATTTTCCATAGAGTTGCAAGTCCGTGCATTGGCGCGGGGGATCAGCTGGTGGTTCGTCAGGATACACAAGTTATCGAGAGGTTCTGCGTCGAGAAGATCGGGCACCCCGCATCAGGTGGTATCAGAGCTCCGTTGACTCGGTAGGATCATTATCCAGTTATCTTTTTTTTCCCATACACGAAAAAGCCATACAAAAAAATTTAGCTGTAGTATTTAATTTGTTATTCTAGTGAGTTTTGTTATGTTTTTGTCCATTAGAATCAAGTTTAGTTTGCTGATCTTGAATTATTTTGCGTTGCTTTTTATTTGAGCCTAGTTTGATTTTTCTAGTCGTGTTTATAAAAAATAATAACAAAAAAAAAGAAGTGAGACATCAATTTATCCTTTGTGAAACTTTCAATCCTTTGCGAATACTTTGAACCTATTTAAGACTAGCTAAATCGTTGCTTAGGGCTGCATATTAATATTATGTTCTTGCAATTGTTCAAAGATCAAAAGGTGGGAAATAATTTTTGCTCATTTTTGGTAGAACAAGAATTTTGGCCATAGTTCCAAAAAAAAAGGAAGGAAAAAGTGAAGAGAAAAAAAAAGCAGAGAAAGAGAAAAAAAGAGAAAAAGAAAAGAGAAAAGGAAAAAGAAAGTGCAAAGCCGAACCATAAACTTGAGCGAAAATCCCCACTCATTATTGATTCAATTGTTAGAATATCAATATTTTGTGCAATCTTGTGCCCTAGTTTCATTATTTGCAACTAGCTAGCGTCTTTCTATAACTTGTGCAATACGAGCTATTTTGTTCTTCACTTATATCTTACATAGCTCATTCCTTGATTGCACTAAATTCTAATATCTTTGCGTGTGAGTTGCTTTGATTTTCACGTATATCTTTGTGATCGGCAACTAGGCATTGAATTCTAGTTTGGATATTTACTTAGCCTTACAATACCTAAAATTTTCAAATTAAGTAGGTATCCATACCAAACTCCACAAAACACCCGTTGTCATGCTTTGACTTGCTCTTGAAATTCGCTCACACATCACCTTGTGGTTCCTGCTGCCCTGAAGTGTAAGTATTGTTGATCTTAATTCCTTTCGGAACGGTAAAGAAACTTCACCTTGTTAGGATTGTGAGTTGAGTGACCTCTACATATACACATACACCTACATACATATTCTTTGCTTTGCTGCTAACAATGGCAGATCGCGAGTATACGTTTCTTCCCTTCTATGGTAGTAATGATCCAGAGGAGTATCTTGAGTGGGTACAAGACATGGAGTTCGAGCTTGAATCTCATAAGTTCGAATCAGAAGCCAAGGAAGTGAGAGTGGCCACTTTGTTTTTTACGGACTATGCCTCTAGTTGGTGGCAACAACTAGGTGGAAAAAGATTCATTACATCTTGGTTCTGTTTAAAAAGTATCATGAGAAGAGAATTTGTTCCATCGTATTATGAGCGGGAACTACTACGACACGTGGAGAGCATTAAACAAGGATGCAAAGTTGTCAAAGATTACTATATTGAGTTGAACCATGCAATGCGCCGTGCCAATATCACTAGTGCATATCAAGAAAAGGTATATTTCAAAGCAGGCTTGAATTATCACATCGTTGCTGCACTTCAAGATGAATATTTTCGTAGTCTGCAAGATCTTGTGAAATTTGCTATGAAGGTAGAAAAGAGACTTAAACACATTCAAGCACATCAATTAAATCTGCGCCAGCTCTTTAGTTCTAATTCATCAACTGGTGTGTCACTTGAGAAGAAGATCGAGCATGAGAATTTTTCTTCGACCGAGGTGATGAGTAGTGCTGCCCCGTCACAACCCGCAACACGTGAGGAGGTCGTGGTTGGTGGTAGTTGTGCCCTTGCTGGCCCACGGTCTTACAAGGATGAGATGTATCAAAACCCATGTGAGAATGAGAGCCACATAGCCAAATTGAGTGAGAGTGATAAAAAGAGTGAGCTGTGTGAGTCCACCATATGCAAGGTTGAGAGCATCCCAATTGAGAGTGTGAGAGATACACCAAAAGAAAAGGGAGAGATAGATGATAGGATAAGTAAGATTATTTTTGAACCTAACAACTTACCCTCTATTTCTAGTGTTGTATCACACATTGTGCAGGTGGACCAAGCAAATAAGGAGTTGGACATTCAAGAGCCCTCACCATTGGAAGAGAAAGATGAAGATATAACCATGGTTGGAGAGGGAACACATGATACCCCGTGGTTACATGATGACATTACAATACCCGCGGCACCTACAACAACTGAGGACGACGATCAAGGTAACACTATTGGTACTAAATCGATATATCATCAAGACAAGGTGCGTAAAACTGAGAACTCCATTATTCCTTTGATGATTCCAAGTTCTATATTTGATTTGTTTAATTTGCATAATATGGAATTGATTACTCATACAGAAGTTCTTACTAGAATATCCCTTAATGCTTCTTTGTGTCATATCATATTCGATAAACCAAAAGAGGTAGTTAGTGTTATTAAGAAGGTTCTTAAAATTTCACATTTAAGATCACTAGTAAATTGCTACATACACACATATAAATTCAATTTGATCGGAGATTTTGGTGTAGACAACAACATGTTTCAAGTTTATCGAATATGCATTACCTGTGACAATATTGTTGATTTAAAATTACATGTTTTGCGCAAACCATCTATTGAGCAATATCACGGTCTCTTTAAGATGGGTTTAAATACAAGTGTCTATTGTTTAGAACGCAACATGATGCCTACTTGTTTATCTCTTAAATGTATAACTAATCAGAGTAGCGCAGTTGAATCATGGAATGGTATCAATTGGTTTTCACCCACTTTACTTGCCTTTGGTATTGGGAAGGTGAAATTTTATCATATGAGTCAGTTGTGCAATTTGAAATGTGATTCCGAGCTATCGATTGTACAAAACAACGCGAATAACACAACAATTTATTCATACATATATCACGTATATACGTTGTTCTCTTTGTTTAATACATGTTCGGCAAATCATCATGTGCTACACGGAACTTGTTTGGATGATAAATACATAAACCATGCATATACGTTGTTTTCTTCGTCTAGCATATTTTCAGGCTATCAAAAGCCGAGGACGGCTTTTTTTGAAGAAAGGGAGGATGATGCGGACATCCTTAGCTATGTTGTTTCATATAATATTTTTAATTCATTAAATACCTCAGAACAACATGAGCTTACTAAGAGAGTTGAAAAACAAGAGAAACTTATCCAACAGGTGAATCTGTTCACTGAATTTCTTTTTAAATTAGATGAGAATGTCATACTACCTAAAACTAGTGTTTTGCTTGTGCTCAGATTGGAAGATTCAATAATGTACGGAGATGAAGGATATGAGGCTGCTATTGAAGAAAGGCCGTCACAATGGAGGAGAAGCTCGTGGGAGACAAGCAAGGGGAGAGAAGCCCAAGAATCCAAGTCAAATTCGAAATTTCCACAAGCCCAACCAAATTCAAATTCGGAATCAACTCAGAATTCAATTCGGATTCGGAATCAGCCTCAAATTCGGATTCGGAATCAGCAGGACAGTCCGGAGTAAAAAGGTCATAACTTTCTCATACGAAGTCGTATTTGAGTGTTTTTGGGCTTGTTGGAAAGCTAACTTCAAGCCCGATCCAACGGATCCTCCCGCACTCCGAAATTCATCCCGGATCAAAAGATATGACCGAAACAATATGACGGTTGTAAAATCAGAGTTTCCTTTTCTGTTTTGGAATGTGTCGGAATTAGAGTAGGACTCCAAATCCGAATTAGAATAGGAGTAGAGCCTCTTGGACAACCATGAGGAGGATAAGGGGCACTATATATTGAGGGGTAGACCCCCATTGTAACCTGAGACCACGTTTAATATATTTTCAAAGCTTTTGCTTGATTCTCCTGTTGTGCTTATAGCCAAAACAGAGGGATTTGGGCATTGAGAACAAGGGGTCGTTCTTGCTTTTCCACTGGGCATTGAGGGTTCGACGATCTTCGTTTGTGGTCAGCGAGGATCCAATCAAGTGTGTGTTTGAGTGAATTTTCCATAGAGTTGCAAGTCCGTGCATTGGCGCGGGGGATCAGCTGGTGGTTCGTCAGGATACACAAGTTATCGAGAGGTTCTACGTCGAGAAGATCGGGCACCCCGCATCAACAGCTCATCCAAAGACTCACCAGGCCTTTGCTCGATCTTTGAGTATACTTTCTTGAGCTGGTTCTGTCTCACTTCCTTGATAGCAGTGGACCCTTCGTGATAGTCACAAAGAGTCTACCAGATCTCATGAGCAGACCGCAAGTGAGCAACACGCTCAAACTCAGATCGACTAAGGCCTTGGATCAAATAATTACGAGCCTTCTTTGTTGGCCTCCACATCCGAGTGATCATATCGTCATCTACCGGGCACGACATAAGGGTTTTTCACCTTAAGCCAAATAGCGTGCCCTTGAGCCTCGATATATGCTTGCATACGAGCCTTCCAGTATGCAAAGTCAACTCCATCAAAAATATGTGGCTTGGTTGAGTACTTGTCAGTCGCCATGGCTCCAAAGACCGGTTAAGATCTATGAGAAGAGCTAACCGGCTCTGATACCACTTGTAGGACCGTAAAGGCGACTAGGGGGGTGAATAGGCGCTTTCTCAACTTTCTCGCCTAAAACAAATATAGCACGAACTTTACTCCTTTAGCTATGAAAGCTAGGAAGATCAGTAAGCACACAGTGGAAGCCTTGTGCTAAATTTGATATACCCCTCAAACGCAGGATACAAAACAAAAAAGAACTCACTGTTCTTAACTGGGTACTGGCGGTCTGACCGGCAACTAACTGGCGGTCGACCGGTGGGTATCGGTTTGACCCGGCAGAACTGGCGGTCTGAAAAACACGGGCGGTCGGACCGCCGTTACAACACCGATCTGACCGGTTCAGTCCAGTACTGAAAACTCAACCCAAATCCAAAACGAAATTTGATCCAACTTTTGATTCAACCAAAGAAACTTGACCAAATTTCGAGCACACCTCCCTAATGATATTAGAGACCTATTTCTAGCGACGATCCATCAGATCCACTTCGCAGAATCGATCTCTCAGGGTTTTATAAAAGAAGTGCACAAACCCTAGAAATATGAAAATCTTGATTCAAGACTTGCTTGTGGGGGTTGATGATCTAGATGACTCTAGGAGTATCCCCACACATCAAAGCAAGATAAAATAGTCCAAAGGACCAAGTATAAACCTTTGAATCAAGGAAGCATCAAAATCATCAAAAAGGGAGAAGAACACAAAGGGAACAAATGACCTTTCAATTAAGCATCACAAGATTGTTTGATCACACAAGATGCTTACAAAGCCTCTCCAACAAGGAGGGCAAGAGCTCACACAAGGAGCACACCCCAAACCCTAGTTCTCCTCTCCTCTCTTCCAAACCCTAGAAAAAGGAAGAAGGGGCCAAATGAATGCTTCAAGAGAGTTTTCCATCTCCCCCTTTTCTATTTATACTAGAGGGCTAGGGTTTCACTTTTGGGACCCAAATCCACATGGGACCCACACACACATAACTATTGAAGCAATCGCCTGCTTCACCACGTGTAGGTTGATCAGCGGTTCTCATCACGTCGCCAAGCCTCTCTTGTCCGAATCCCATCAGAACCTCCGAGAGACTCGCACCGATATCCGCACCACCTGATCCAACCAGCTGTACCGAACTACCCGTTCGATCCATCTTGCCCATTCTGCACCATGCTTGTGTCACACGACCACCGGTATCCATGATCGCTCGACCTCGGCTTTCCAAGCGTAGTCCCGATCCACTCACCATTGACGTCGTTGACTCGCAAGCCACCGCACAAAGAATAGACAAACAAACCGCTTCCGAACAAGTTCTTCACAACTTGACCCACGTTAGCTCGCAATGCAATATACAACAATAAAGCATTGAACTTCATACATAAAACCCATTCAAATCAACTCAATGCAGACTTGGCTAACCTCCAAGTCATTCTTGGTCCGACCGCCCACAAGGCCTGGTCCGACCGATTAGCCGATCGGACCGCTCCCACAACTGGCCGGTCGACCCGGTCAAAGACTTAGCCAAAATTCCGGCGTGAGAATCAAACATTCGAATTTTCAACTCAATAGAACTTTTGACTGGGAGCTCCAAAAATGATGGGACCACATCCAGGAGACTCCCTTCACTTGCCTACACAACCTATTTTTGGCTCAGCTCCAAAAACTAATTTTTAATATGGCGGTCGGACCGCCACCATGGCCGGATCGGACTCCTCCACGCGGTCCGACCGCCTAACACAACCGGCCGATCACTGTGGTCCAGCAACCTTTGAGCAAACCCGAAAACGCGAGATTTCGCAAACCAACAACGCCATTGCCAATTGACTCATCATCCTGAGATCGTGCACATATCCTCACGATATCCACAATGAATTTGCATAATCTTATTCGAGACAATGTTTTACTTAATATATATTTTGCTAGTGCAGGGGGGATGACGATTATGTGGATGGGGATATGTCGAACAACCTAAGTGCATGTAATATAATGTTACAACTGCTATTAATGATATTGATATGGTCGACCTCCGTGACACCATTGTAGCAGCTTTGGTAGCATCACAATACGATAGACGAAAGATCATGATAAAGACGATATATATGTAATATTTTGTATGTAGTATTTACCAATTATAAATGTACTACGTTTAACACTTAGATTTACGTATTAAAAAAAAAATCAAATCCACGCGAAATCTACATTGGATAGCACCAAATAAACTCTCATTTGCGCCTCGTGAATGTTTCAGGCATTTTCCTGCTCTGAAGCTCTTTCAAGAAAGCTGTCGCCGTACCGAACAGCGAGCTTCCCGAACTGGCCCTTTATCTACCAGGTCGCCTAGCCCTCTCCGCAGTCATCACTCTCATCACTTCCTCCTTTTCCTCGCTTGCGGTTTCCTGTGAAGCGATTTTCTCTCCCTCGTGATTTCTCCTCTGTATCCATGGCGATGTGGGGGCGGCCGCGAGGCATCTCGTCGACCGGGCGCTCGGATCCAGGGCCGCGCACGTTCGTAATTCTCTCCTCCTTTCTTTCTTTCTCATGGGGTTTTCTTTTTTCCATTTCCTTTTTTCTTGTTGCGTTTGTTTTTGCTCGGTTTGTTTCGGTTCTTGCTGCGAATTTCTTGTGTGGTTTTATTTTTCAGCTGCTAATTTTCTTCAATCCCCTAGAGAGAGAGAGAGAGAGAGAGAGAGAGAGAAGAGATTGTCCAGTATTTTAGTTTTGTTTGGAGGAGCTTGTGGGTTGTGTGCGGAAGTGTGGAGTTCTCCTCCAGTTTAGTGAGGATTTATTTCTTTCCCCAATACATGGACTTACTTTTTTTTTCTCTCTCTTTGATGGATAGTTATGATCAAATTTCTTGTAATCTTTGCTATAAATTTCTTTCGGTTGGTGAAGTAATCCGGTTGATGGAACTCTGAAGAATGTCATCTTTTGGTCTCTCCCTTTGCTTTACAGACATCTGCAGGCAGCAAGAAGATAGTCGGTGTGTTCTACAAGGCCGGCGAGTACGCCAACAAGAACCCGAACTTCGTCGGCTGCGTTGAGGGCCCTCTCGGCATACGCAACTGGCTGGAATCGAAGGGCCATCACTACACTGTCACGGACGACAAGGAGGGACTAAACAGCGGTCAGTAGCCAAGATCGTAGCCATTTTTCTCATGTTTCTCTAAGGAATTCAACTTTTTTTAAAGAAGGCTCTGACCTCTAAGCAATTTATGAAAATATTATCCTATACACTAGATAGAAATCTCGAAAAGCTAAACATGGTGAACTTGGTTGGTAGTACCTGTGTTCTTGTATAGAACTTTGCTGGTTACTGAATAGATATATGAAGTGCTTACTGTTTGTGTTACTGCGTAGTGTACAACGCATATGCAGAGTTTTCAATACCGGTTTTAATTTTTCACCGGGGGTCACCGATAGACCCAATTGTACCTTTTATAGGAGAATTTGGCCGAAATTTTCAAATCAAAATTTGAAAATTTTAAGTTAAAATGAAGAAGATACAAAAGAATACAGTTTTGAGGGCTTCTACACATGACCTGCAATCTCAAAGGCTAGGGACGGCACACACACATGTGCTTAGATATGGTTACACATTTCTCTTATATTCGACAAAATTCAAGCAAATCCGATTTTTTGGCCGGTTTGGACTTTTACCAGGGTACCCGATAGAACTGATATTTTCGAAAGTCGGTCGGTTTTTGGCCAGTTTTTTGAACCCTGTGCATATGACTGCTTTTCCTTCGCTAATGAGTGAAGAGCGATTTTTCATCTGTTCCATGAGAAAAAGGGGAAGATGGTTCTTCATTTGGTTGATCAGCGATGTTTTGATGAAATGATTGACAGACCATATATGGTTCCTCTAGTTTAGCCCAATTTCCCAAGCTAATTGGAAGTTACACTCAATTCATTTAAAGATCTTGCACGTTGGCTTGCTGCAGGATTTATTCAAATGCTTATATATTCCAATTTTACATGTATGCTTCAACCGTAATGATTATTTTGTTCCTCAGTTCTTGCTATGATGAAAATAAAGATTGTATGCAACTTCTTAGATGGTTGTATATCCCTTATTGTTGTCATCAGACTCTGGCTGTGTGCACTAAAGGTTTGCTGTTCCTGTTCCCAGAACTGGAGAAGCACATCGAAGATATGCACGTCCTGATAACCACACCGTTCCACCCAGCCTATGTTTCTGCAGAGAGGATCACGAAGGCAAAGAACCTTGAGCTGCTTCTCACTGCTGGGATTGGCTCTGACCATATGCTGCTGGCTTAACTGTGGCAGAGGTTACTGGAAGTAACACCATCTCTGATACAGATCAACGTGTGTTGATGCGTAATGTGGCCTAATCTTTCATGGTATTTGTACTTCAATCTTGTTTGAAGCAAAACCCCAGCTTAGAACACGTGTATCTCCGAAGCAAGTAATACTTGGTTGATGTTCAATCAATCCAAAGAGAGAAACAAAATCAAACCGGAAGTACAACACCAAACCGTGAGCAATTGAGGATGCTACGAATTGGTGAGGATGCTACGAATTGGTGAGATGATCCACAAGGAATCACGGATCTTGGAAGAACAACCTCCCTCCAATATTCACGCAATCACAAAACCCTAGATGGGAATTTCCGAAACGCATGTATTCATTTTGTGCCACATGAACCTGTGACTTTTCTGAATTTTTCTCAACTCTAACTTGCTTACAATGGGGCTCTATCCTTAAATATAGCACTGTAGCATAAACAATAATCCAAAACAATAATCCAAGTTGGGACTGTAGCAATGAACAACAATTTGATTCGGTTACTGTAGTATGAACAGTCCCAAACATAATCATATTGCAAACTCATTTAATTCGAAATTTAAACTACTCTAATTACTGAAAATAGATTAAACTATCCTATTACAAGTAATTTATAATTATTTTCTTTTAATGAAAGATCCGAATTGGAATTGCTCCAATCCAAACCCATTTTGGATTCTTAGGCTGAAAATGTATTGATTTCGGAATAGAGTTTGAATTTGGTCCTTTTGTCTTTTCTTGGCCGAATTCTCTTGTAAACTTTGCAACATGCAAAGCCCTTTATTCTTGTGTCTTCCCATGTCCGCTAAAGCTCCCCGGTCGGCCTTCCTCCCTCTCCTTGCTCTTTGCCGAACCTGGTTCTTGTTTCTTTCTCCATTGATGCATAATAGGCTCAACTTGAGGTTTAGTACACACTTGCAGCTTAGGGATATTAACTGCCGTAGTAGATGCACCTAGGGCCTCATCATCCTCCTCTTTTTGAAGCAAAACCGTCCTCGGTTTTAGTGTAGTCTTTACGGCCTTCTTCTTGCAAACTACAATCAAATCACTCTTGATTTCTTCATCAGTCTTTGACAGCAAAGTATGGAATTCTCCCTTGTGCATGAAAGTATATCGGTTGGACCGTCCTTGATGTGTAGCATTCAGATCAAATTGCCATGGACGTCCCAATAGAATATGACCAGCATGCATAGGTACCACATCACACTCCACCTTATCGACATAGCCATCAATGCTGAATGGCACTCTCACCTTGTGTGACCTTGATTTTGCCGACGTTGTTGAGCCATTGGATGTAATATGGTTTGGGATGCTTCCATGTGGACAATGAGAGTGATTCCACCACATCCTTACCAATCATGTTGCTTGAACTCCCGTTATCAATAATCAGCTTACATACCTTCTCTTTGATCTTGCAATCGGTTTGAAAGATATGATGTCGTTGTCCCTTTCGCATAATAACACTATTATCATGCTGTACCGTTTGAGCCATCAAGCTAATACCTTGTTCTGGATAACAAATGATTGGCTCTAGCTTCTCAGATTCATCTGAAGGTTCAGATTTATCGTTGTTGCTCTCCGTTGCATAGCCATCATGTGTAAGCAACACCGTCTTCATGTTTGGACAATCCTTTTTCATATGACCTCGGTCCTTGCATTTAAAGCATTCAGTGTTGCTAGTTCTAGCCGTAGAGAATGCACTAGAATCAACATGTGAGGCTTCTTTGCCTGCAACACTCATAGTCTTCGAAGCTTCCTTGAATGTACTCCGAACTGGTATAGTGGATGCAACCGGTTTAGGAGTTGATCCCGCATCTCCATCATGCGAAGTTGCACGTCTCAAAGTGCTATGAGTAGTACGGCCACCCTTTGCTTGAGTGTCCTTCACCCATTGTTCAGCACGCTCAGCTTGATGAAGTAATTCTTGCACGGTATTGTATTGCATTAAATCAACACGGTTTCGCACATCTTCATTCAGCCCTTCAAAGAAACATGTCTTGTGTTATGTATATGTGTATATGGCCCATATGTATTTATGGGCCATGAAGCCCATTAGTCCTTATTAGGGTTTGTATTGTAGTATATATATACTACAGTATTGATCTAATATGATTGTGAAGTTGTATTATAACATGGTATCAGAGCTTCTCCTACCAATCTACTGCACCGTCGACGCCGCCGAGTCGTAGCCGCCGCCGGATTTCCTGACGACGTCACCGAGTTGCAGCCGCCGCCGGATCTATCGACGACGCTGCCGGGTCCTGCCTCCCCGACGCACAGATTGTACTTCGAGAAGTCGCAGCCGCCGCCGGATCCCCCGAGGTGCCGCCGGTGCGTCTCCACGGTGCTCTTCCGCCACCAGATCTCCCGACGTCACCGCCGGGCCTCCCGACGAGTTCCTCGCCGCCCGCTGCCGGTGCATCTGATACCACATCTCTGTCCAAGCCTGGTCTTCCGCCTCCTCGGACGCCGAAGCCGCGGCTTCCACGAAGTCACCGCTGCTCCCACCGCCCGGCTCGACGGCCGGCCGGTCTCGCCAACGCTGAGCGGGAGGAGAGGAGAGGAGAAGGGGCGCTCTTGGTGAAGTGGTCGCTCGGTGGACCAGAGGGGAGGAGAAGGGATGCTGATTCGGTTTGCTCGCTCGGTTCGCTCGGGGATATAAGCATCAGTCGATTGATTCCAGGAGTTTGCCTCGGTCCGATCGACGGTGAAGTGGTCGCTCGGTTCGCTCGGGGATATAAGCATCAGTCGGTTGATTCCAGGAGTTCGCCTCGGTCTGATCGATCATTTGGTGCTCGGTTCGCCTCGGTGATTTAAGTACAGGTGGACCAGTTGTGCTTCGCCGTCTCCGTATCGCTGCGTGCATCTTTGACTGGTTCTCTGATCGTGCAATGGCTAATGGTAATTTTGTTCCTCTCGGTATGGGTGGTGCTCTTCTAGCTTCGGATATCAAGCTGGATGGTCAAAATTATCGTGAGTGGTCGTCATTGGTCCGCATGCTTCTTCGGTCCATTGGTCTTCTCTCGGATATTACGGCGGAGCCTCCGACCGAGAAGGCGATGTAAAGGAAGCTACTGACATGGCGGCGTCGATGATCGTGTTATGGGTATCTTATGTCACAGTGCTGAAATTTCAATCAGGATGGATTTCATTGATCTTCCAAGTTCTCGCAAGATGTGGGAGTATCTTCAGCATCATTATGAGCAGACCAGTGTGGCACGTCGCTTTTCTCTTTTATAAACTCTTCATGATTTACGTCAGCAGGAGATGTCTATTGAAGAGTACTACAGTTCTTACACTCGCATTTCACGGCAGTTGACCTCCATGGTCCCTTATTCTTGTACTGGATGTGCTGGCTGTGCTGGCAAGGCGGGTCATGATGCGCAGAATTTAATGTTCACTTTTGTTATGCGCCTTCGCCCAGAATTTGAGTCTATTTGTGCTTAACTACTGGGACGTGTTCTTCCAACCATGGAGGAGGCCCTTGCTGCATTGATTGCTAAGGAGACTCGACTTCGCTCTTTGTTATTCGGACACCACCTCAGTCTGTTCTTGCGGCACCTCGTCAGGAGGTTTATCAGCCTATTCTACTCCCTGATGCTGCATCCAACCAGGTTATATGCTCTCACTGCAAGAAGCCTGGTCATCCTGTTCAGAGGTGCTACCGCCTTCATCTAGAGCTTTGACCCGCATCTCATCGTCGTCGTCGTGGCGTGGTTGCTGCCAAAACTCCTACACCTGTTGGGGATTCAACTTTTGCCACCCAGTTGAGTCAGCTTCAGTTTCAACTTCAGGCTCTTCAGACTAAAGCTCAGCGGCGGCCTTCATCTGATGTTCCTCCTAGTGGGCCTGCCAGTTTTGCTGTAGCCTCTTCTTCTGTATCAGGTACTAGTCTTCCATGGGTTTTGGATTCTGGAGTTTCTTTTCATATGACATCGAATAAGTCTCACCTTGCATCATGTCGACCTGTTTTGGATGGTTCCCGTGTACAGACAGCTGATGGCACCTCATGTTCAGTCACTCATTAGGGCACCCTCTCTACTTCTCATTTTATTGTTCCAGAAGTGTCATTTGTACCTCAGCTTTCTATGAATCTTATGTCTGTTGGTCAGCTTGTTGATATGCATTATTTTGTTGGGTTTGATGACTCTACGTGCTATGTGTAGGATCGTCGGACAGGAGTTCTTGTTGGTACTGGCCATCGCCTTAGAGATTCTCAGGGTCTCTACTTCCTTGATCGCCTGAGTCTTCGATCTTCTTCCGTTCATGCATCTTCAGTCATAGCTTCAGCTTCTGTTAGTTTTCCTCAGTGGCATCATCGACTTGGTCATTTGTGTGGATCTCGTCTTTCTACATTAGCTCGTCAAGGTGTCCTAGGTCGTGTCATTGTGGACACTAGTTATGATTGTAAGGGTTGCAAGCTTGGTAAACAGTTGCAACTTCCTTATCCTACTAGTACATCTCGGTCTAGTCATCCTTTTGAGTTGGTTCACTCTGACGTTTGGGGTCCTGCTCCCTTTGCTTCTAAAGGTGGTCATATCTATTATGTCATTTTTATTGATGATTATTCTTGATATACTTGGGTTTACTTTATGAAACATCGTTCTCAACTCCTGCCTATTTATCAGTCTTTTGCTCGTATGGTTCACACTCACTTTTCCACTCCTATTCGGACCTTCGCTCGATTCGTGGGGAGTACTTTTCCCATGTTTTTCGTCAATTTCTCTCCGTGAGGAACTCTTCCTCGCCTTTACTCGTCTGGCGCCCATGCTCGTAATGGTGTTGTCGAACGAACAAATCATCTTATTGAGATGCTTTCGTACTCTTTTACTTGCATCTCATGTTCCACGGCATTTTTGGGTTGATGCAGTTTCTACGGCTGTCTATCTCATTAATATACAACTATCTTCTCGCCTTGAGGGAAAGTGTCCTAGAGAGCTCTTGTTTTCCACTTCCCCCTGGTATGACCCTCTTCGAGTGTTTGGTTGTACCTGCTATGTTTTGCTTCCGCCTCGTGAGCGCACCAAGTTAACAGCTCAGTCAGTTGAGTGTGTTTTTCTTGGATATAGTCTTGAGCATAAGGGCTATCGTTGTTATGATCCTCCGCCTCGGCGATGCGTATTTCTCGTGATGTTTCTTTTGTTGAGGATCATCCTTACTTTTACTCTTCTGTCACTCGGTCCTCCTCTCCCGCCGAGTCTCTCTCTTTTCTTTATCTTCCGCCCATTGTTTCGTCTGATACACCTTATTCTGTGGAGTCTTCCTCTCCATCTTTAGTTAGATCACCGTTTTCTCTTCACTATACTCGTCGGTCTAGGGTTTCTCCTGATACTCAGCTTACTACTTTTTCCTCCTTTGATGGCATGGCTAGTACTGATGATACTCCTTCTGATGATCCCCCACTAGCACCGTCATCTCGGTATGAGCTTCGTGATCGTACTACTATTACTGCTCCTAACAGATATGGTTTTCTTACTACTGTTGTTGTGCCTGAGCCTCACACTTATCAGGAGGCTGTTGTTCATCCTGAGTGGCAGTTAGCTATGGCTGAGGAGTTGGCTGATTTGGATCGTACTCATACATGGGATCTTGTTCCTTTACCTGCTCATGCTGTTCCTATTACCTGCAAGTGGATTTTTAAAGTTAAGACAAAATCTGATGGTTCTGTTGAGAGATACAAGGCTCGACTAGTTGCTCGTGGTTTTCAGCAGGCATATGGTCGTGATTATGATGAGACATTTGCTCCTGTTGCTCATATGGTAATGGTTCGCACTCTTGTCGCTGTGGTTGCTGTTCGCTCTTGGACTATCTCTCAGATAGATGTGAAGAATGCTTTTCTTCATGGTGATTTGTAGGAGGTTTATATGGCTCTACCTCAGGGTGTTGTGGCTCCTACTGGTCATGTATGTCGCCTTCGTCGTGCTCTTTATGGTCTCAAACAGGCTCCTCGTGCTTGGTTTGAGAGGTTCAGTTCAGTTGTATTAACTGCTGGTTTCTCCCCGAGTAATCATGATCCTGCATTGTAAATTCATACATCTCCACGTGGTCGTACTATGCTCTTACTCTATGTTGATGATATGCTGATTACTGGAGATGACAAGGAATATATTGCTTTTGTTAAGCAACGGCTCAGTGAGCAGTTTTTGATGTCAGATTTGGGTCCTCTACATTATTTTCTGGGGATTGAGTTCACTCACACAGATAATGGTTACTATCTATCTCAGCAGCGCTATATTCAGGATCTACTTGCTCGTTCTGGTCTCACTGACAGTCGGACAGCTGCTACTCCTATGGAGCTTCATCTTCAGCTTCGTCCTACTGATGGCACTTTGCTTGAAGATCCTTCTCGTTATCGTCATATTGTTGGGAGTCTTGTCTACTTTGCAGTCACACGCCCTGACATTGCTCATTCTGTTCATGTGCTCAGTCAGTTTGTTTCTGCTCCCACGTCTGTTCACTATGCTCACCTACTACGTACGTGTGTTGCGTTATCTACGAGGGACTGTTGATCGTTGTCTCTTTTATTTTCGGTCGTCTCAGCTTCAGCTTCATGCTTACTCTGACTCGACTTGGGCGAGTGATCCTGTTGATAGACGATCTGTCTCAGGCTATTGCATATTTATTGGGTCTTCACTTATTGCTTGAAATCCAAGAAACAGATTGCGATTTCACGGCCTAGTCCGAGGCGAGCTTGAGCTTTGGCAACTACTACTTCAGAGATTGTTTGGCTTCGTTGGTTGTTAGCTGATCTTGGTGTATCATGCAGTACTCCTGCATCTCTCCTGTGTGACAACACTAGTGCTATCTGATTACTCTCGATCCATGAAGCATGAGTCGACTAAGCACATTGGTGTGGATGCATCTTTCACATGTTCTCATTGTCAACAGAAGACTATTGCTCTTCAGTATGTACCTTCTGAGATTCAAGTTACTGATTTCTTCACTAAAGCTCAAACTCGAGAACAACATTGCTTCCATCTCTCCAAATTCAATGTTTCAGATCCTCCTGACCCATGTTGAGTTTGAAGGGGGGTGTTATGTATATGTGTATATGGCCCATATGTATTTATGGGCCATGAGGCCCATTAGTCCTTATTAGGGTTTGTATTGTAGTATATATATACTACAGTATTGATCTAATATGATTGTGAAGTTGTATTATAACATCATGGTCGCCTCCGCTGACTCACGCACACTTGTACGGATCATGAGCACTTGCATCTCTTGATAGTACTCGCTCACCGTCTTAGCACCCTGAGTAAGTCGTCGTAACTTTGTATGCAGTGTCCTTGTATAGTATGCTGGCACGAATTGTTCCCGCATAGCTTGTTTCATTACTTCCCAAGTTGTAGGACGTTCCCCTGCACGATTCAATTGATCCCACCAAATAATAGCATATTCGGTGAACTCAATCGAGGCAACACGAACCTTCTTCTCTTCGGAGTAGTGGTGGTTGTCAAAAATTTGATTGACACGTATCTCCCACTCCAAATAAGCCTCCGGATCAGATCTACCCTTGAACTCCGGTATAGTGATTCTGATTCTCCCGACACCGTCATCTTCACGTTCATCACCTCCATTATGACGTCTACCATGTCCAGCACCTCGATGATCAAAATAATCACGTCGTGGACGTCGTTGATGTCTTTCACGATCATCGAAAACGACCTCCTCTCAATCGCAAAGATAGAAGTCATCTCCAGCATGGCGTACAACACGTTGTGCAATCAGCAGCATAGAAGTCATCTCCAGCATGGCGTACAACACGTTGTGCACGTCCATGTTGTGGTTGGGGTAGCACCGGTACATTAGCTCCTCGTGGCGGTGGTAGCCTCTCCTCCAAGCGAAGGATAGCAAGATTCAGACGGTCAAAACCTTCCATCATACGACGTTCATTCGAGTTGAGACGATCGTTCAGTGTGTCTTGCACTCCTTGGATTTGAGCTTCAAGTTGATGGCGTAAAACCTTCTCGCGACGAAGAAAATAGCTGGTAGTTGCATCAAATTGAGCACGTATGTCGGGTAATAGTGTATCACCGTACATAGGCTCCTCGTCCGATCCACCAATAGAAACACGCTGGCTAGTTCTTGACATGATGATCAACCTCAATGTACTAAGAAAAAAAAATCCACGTACCGTGATTAACCACGCTCTGATACCAAGATGATACGGATCAAGGTGTGTTGATACGTAATGTGGCCTAATCTTTCACGGTACTTGTACTTCAATCTTGTTTGAAGCAAAACCCCAGCTTAGAACACGTGTATCTCCGAAGCAAGTAATACTTGGTTGATGTTGAATCAATCCGAAGAGAGAAACAAAATCAAACCGGAAGTACAACACCAAACCGTGAGCAATTGAGGATGCTACGAATTGGTGAGATGATCCACAAGGAATCACAGATCTTGGAAGAACAACCTCCCTCCAATATTCACGCAATCACAAAACCCTAGATGGGAATTTTCGAAACGCATGTATTCATTTTGCGCTACATGCACCTGTGACTTTTCTGAATTTTTCTCAACTCTAACTTGTTTACAATGGGGCTTTAGCCCTAAATATATATAGCCCATGAACAGTAATCCGTTCGATCAGAACATGAATAAGATGTCATTCTGCCATCGTAGTATGAATGAAAGATACCAAACATAATCCTATTGCAAACTCATTTAATTCGAAATTTAAACTACTCTATTTACTGAAAATAGATTAAACTATCCTATTACAAGTAATTTATAATTAATTTCTTTTAAAGAAAGATCCGAATTGGAATTGCTCCAATTCAAACCCATTTTGGATTCTTAGGCTGAAAATGTATTGATTTTGGAATAGAGTTTGAATTTGGTCTTTTTGTCTTTTCTTGGCCGAATTCTCTTGTAAACTTTGCAACATGCAAAGCCCTTTGTTCTTGTGTCTTCCTATGTCCGCTAAAGCTCCCCGGCCGGCCTTCCTCCCTCTCCTTGCTCTTTGCCGAACCTGGTTCTTGTTTCTTTCCCCATTGATGCATAATAGGCTCAACTTGAGGCTTAGTACACACTTGCAGCTTAGGGATATTAACTGCCGTAGTAGATGCACCTAGGGCCTTATCGATCTCTGTGGCAGAAGATGAGCTCATGCGCATTTTGATTCTGCTCAGAAACTTCTTGCCTGGCAGAAGTAACAGGTCATTCAAGGTGAATGGAATGCTGCACGCATTGCCTATAGAGCTTATGATCTTGAAGGAAAGACTGTTGGAACTGTTGGGGCCAGTCGTATCGGCAGGCTATTACTTCAGCGTCTTAAGCCCTTCAACTGCAACCTGCTCTACCATGACAAACTTCAGATTGACCCAGAGCTTGAGAAAGAAATTGAGGCCAAATTTGAAGAGGACCTGGATGCTATGCTTCCAAAGTGTGATGTCATTGTGATCAACACACCTCTTACAGAGAAAACAAGGTTTCTGTTCACCACATTCTTGTTATTTCCAAAATCTTCTAATTTACAACTTCTCTGAATTTTGTTTTGTCATTTCGTCAGAGGCATGTTTAACAAAGAAAGGATAGCAAAGATGAAGAAAGGTGTAATTGTCGTGAATAATGCTTGAGGAGCAATCATGGACATCCAGGCAGTTGCGGACGCTTGTTCCAGTGGTCACATTGCTGGTACCGTTCTTTCATTTCTCTGTCTTTGTTACATACCAGTATGCCGCAGGATATCAGCCTAATTCTTGCTGTTGGGGTCCATGAAGTATATCATTTTTTTAGCCTGTCATGCTTTGCATTTATCAGGGGTAATATGAAAAAAACCTTATAACCAATAGTCAATAGAACATAATCAGTGATGTCAGGTATGATAATTTGTTGTTAACAATTTATTACTGTTTACAAAACAAATGGTGGTCTACACCTCTGTAAATTAGTTCTATTTCTATGACATTGTTTTATTGGGTACAAACTAAAAAGTATGCTTGCTATAGAGAGGCCTATTGTTATTGTGTCCTATTGAAAGAATGGGAGAATGATGCACTATCTTATATTTCTATCATGATCAGTATTTCCTTTAACACAAAGCACATCATTCCTAATTCTCAGGATACGGAGGTGATGTCTGGTTCCCCCAACCAGCACCAACGGATCACCCGTGGCGCTGCATGCCTAATCATGCGATGACCCCTCACATATCTGGGACTACAATTGATGCACAGGTCAGCTTCTGTGTTTTATGCTTTAGCCTAGGCCTTTGGACCACATTATTTATTGCAGCTTCTGATGCTCTGATACCCCATTTTATAATAACAAAACCATAGAGCATTCTAGGGAGCTATTTGAGATGAATTCTCCTGATGGTAACTCATGTTTTCCATGACACTTACAGAAATAAAGCATATTTACATCGAAGATAGCTAGAGAACTCAGACAGTAGGGACAGTATACCATTATCCTACAATAATTTTTCTTTCAATTGCAATCGTATTAAGGCTTTACCAGATTAAGATTTTCTTATGACTTCAGTTAATCTTCGTAACTACATTGTAGACTCATAAGATTATACCATTCAGGCTACCTTCACAGCTACGATGTACGGCACACATGTGTAACCTAGCTCATGTGCACTCTTTCCATCAGTTTTTCATCTTCACATGTTAACATCCATTGCCATACTTGCTGCTGACTGACTGTGGCAAACAAACAATTCCTGCAGCTGAGGTACGCGGCGGGGTGAAGGACATGCTGGACAGGTACTTCAAGGGGGAGGACTTCACTGCACAGAACTACATCGTCAAGGAAGGCAAGCTCGCCAGCCAGTACCAGTAACCAGCCGCGGCGTAGTGATCCAGCCCACCTAGCTGCATGACATTTCTGAAGCGAGATGCCTGCAAAAAAGAAACAGAAAAAAAAGAAACCAAACCCTTTTGTTGTTGTATGAGTGTTCTCTGAAGCGAGATGCCACCGGAAATAATGGATGCCTGCCGTCGCAGCCATGGCAGTGAATAAAGCTTTCTGATCAGACTATGGAATTATACTGTGTGCTGTTGGTTAATTTTGTGGAACTTCTGGATTGGTTGGACACATGCATGGAGTAACTGATCGGTAACAATGTGCTGCGGTTCAGAGCTCGTTTAAGTTATTTCAGTGAATGCCTAGTCAATTTTTCTGGATTCTAATATGTATATTAAAGTAAGTTATTTCAGTGATTTCGTCGAAGTTGCAGCGTTTCACCAACATGTTAATGTAGAAACCCATGATTGAAGTTGTAAAAGGGCAGTAAGCGCAGCGCATGTTTATTAACAGATGAGTACAAATTTCAGTGGATATCGTAGAAGAAAATCTGACCACCAATTCAAATAAATGCCAAAGTGTACTCTCCACTTCTGCCGTAGCACAACACTCATTATAATCACATGGAAAAAAACAAAAGATTATAAATAGATGCCATTTTGGATATCGACAGTCTAGTATGCACACCTTTAAAATTAAACCATTACATTTGTCTAATTATATGTTAATGAAAAATTATAAAATATATAACAACATGGAAGTACTTTTGATGATAAATCTACTAATGTTATTTTCATGTGGCAAATGCAAATACCTTTGTATAGACCGTGCGAACTGTAAAACAGTGTCGCTAAATCTCAGATGCGCAACATTTTCTTAGCTTTCAATAACCTAAAATTGCGGAGTACTGAGCCTACAATTGCAGTACTAAGTGATATACGATTTTAGCATTGCAACTTTAGGAGAGCTTTACTGTGTTTTTTAGTTCTACTTATTTATGTATTTGTATGAGATTCACCTAGGTTTATTTTTTTTAATCTAGTTTATAAATTTTTTTGTCTTTATATTTTGTCGTGTTCACCAAACTTTTTTTTGTTAGGTTAGAATAATTCTTTGTTCCACTCTCCATACTTCGTAACACAGACAACACAAGACAAATGCCGAAGTTGGATCAACATCAAAAGGCAAAACAACGTGACTGAAACATAATAAAATTTCAATCACATGAACATTAGACAGTCTATTGTAAAAGACATTTATTTAGGAACGGAAATACTAAGCATACAGGACATGGATGAACTTTACGGTGGCAAAAATAACTAATTTGCAAAAATACACCATCACGAGGATATAATAACCCTCAATTAATTAAGTTATTTATCTGTAATATTTATTATTAGAGATAATAATGTCTCTTATACAACTTTCGAAGGTACCCATCAATATTAACAATGAGGGAGATCATACACACCTAGTGGTCGTAACCTATTATACGACCACTCTATATGGTCGTAAGTTTTTCTACGACCACCTATTGATTGTAAATCCTACCACGATCACCTTATGGTCGTAAGTTCTTCTATAACCACCTACTGATAGTAAGTTCCACTACGATCACTTCGTGGTCGTAAGTCTTACTACAACTAGGTTAGCTACGACCACCCTATGATCGATAAAGCCTACAGACATGTGGGCCCAATCGACTAGGGATATTTGTGCAATGTGTTTAATACACGCAGTAGTTAATATGTGCCGTTATTCCTGAGATAACTGCACATATTAAACCTCTCTCTCTGACATAACCGCAAGGTGATGTGGATGGATATATCTCTAACAATAACCTCTCGTAAACGTGCATATTGCATCAAACGACAAGGTGCCTCTTGATGTGGACAACTGCCACCCCTTTATACGCTATATAAGGAGTAAAGTATGTGGACAAAGGGAAGAGAAACGAGTGATCAAGCGATCAAGAGATTCAACAGCTACAACAAAAGATAAAAGTCATCAAGCCCTAGTTTTAGTGGCTTCCTTCTTATTGTAAACACAATCATTACAGCAACACAAGATGAGAGTTGTTATTCTCTCAATGTTTCCCATTTCAATAAAATTCATGATGTTTGACACTCTAGTTTATGTCATGTTAACTTTGAAGCAATTGTGCGGTCAAAATGAGTTTAATTCCAAGCTATAATTATGATAAGGGTTCAAAATGAGTTTAATTCCAAGCTATAATTATGATAAGGGTTCAAAGTGTTAAGTGTGTAAGCAAGTAAAGCAACCCCGAAAATCTTTTCGTAGCGTTGAAGGGCGGAGCACCTCACCACTTGAGCTAATACATTCAGATCTTTATGAGATGAATGGAATATTAACTAAAGGTAGCAAACGTTATTTTCTAACTCTCATAGATGATACGACACCATACTCACTATAATCGAATGGAATAGCCGAAAGGAAGAACCGAACTCTGTGACTTGGTTCATGCCATGCTACAAAGTTCTAGTATGCTGGACTATTTGTGGGGTGAACCAGTTCTCACAGCTAATTATGTCCTCAATAGGGTTCCGCCTCGAAATCAAGAGGAGGCACCTTATGAAGGATGGAAGGGGAGAAAACTAAACTTATCATTTCTTCGAACTTAGGGATGCCTTGCAAAAGTTCATGTGTCATTACGGAAGAAAAGAAAACTTGGTCCTAAGACTGTTGATTGTGTCTTTCTAGGTTATGCTAAGAATAGCATGGCTTACAGATTTCTAGTTGTGTAATCCGAGGAGACTAACATATCTACATGATGGAATCTCGTGATGTGACGTTCTTTGAACATGTGATTCATATGAGACCAAATGAAGTCATTGACCCTTATGGTTCAAATAAACACTTTATTCTTCCAATTGTGGATAACACCACTCCAGAATAGGAGTTGAGGGGGAGTAAGAGGCAAAGGACTGGAAAGTCTCTTGGTGATGACTATATCACCTATATCATGGATGACGAACCACGAACCCTTTGAGAGGCATACGCATCCCCGAATGTGGATTACTGGAAGGAGGCAGTCTGTAGCGAGATGGATTCCCTCATAGCTAACAGAACATGGGAGGTTACGGACCTCCCATCTGGATACAAGCCAGTGGGCTACAAATGGATCTTTAAAGGGAAGTGAAGACCTGATGGTACTATAGAAAAGTGTGGATATCGTGGGGATATGTGCATGATCTTAGGATGATGAGTCAATTGGCAATGGCATTGTTGGTTTGCAAAATCTCACATTTTCGGGTTTGCTTCAATGCTGTCAGGTCACTGGCGGTCCGACCGGCTGGCCACGGTCCGAGCCGACGTGGAAGCGATCCGGCCGGCAATGCTTGCGGTCCGACCGCCTGAGTTTTGGTGGGTTTTGAAGCTGAGCAAAAAAATAGGATGTGTAGGCAAGTGAGGGGAGACTCCTAGATGTGGTCACATAATTTTTGGAGCTCCCAGTCGAAAGTTCTATTCATTTGAAAATTCCAGAAGGTTTCAAATTTTCGAGATGGAAAAATGGCTAAGTCCTTTCGGGCGGTCCGACCGCAGTTATGGAATCGGTCGGACCGGCCTGAAATCGGTCGGACCGGCCATATGGGGCGGTCAGACCGCCAATCACTTGGAGTGTAGCATTGTTGTGTTTTGGATGTGTTTAAGGTATGAATTTCAATACTTTATTGTTGCATATTGCATTGTTGAACTAACGTGGGTCAAGTTGTGAATAACTTGTTCGTGGAGACGATTTCTTTGTCTATTGCTGTGCAGGTGGCTTGCAGGTCAACGACGTCAACGGTGAGGTGGATCAGGACTACGCTTGGAGAGCTGAGGTCCAGAACGATCATGGATGCCGGGTGAGGTCGTGTGACTCAAGCATGGTGCAGAATGGGCAAAATGGATCGAACGGGCAGTTCGTTGTAGCTGGTTGGATCAGGCGGTGCGGAAGCCGGTGCAAGTCCCTTGGAGGTTCCGATGGGATTCGGACGGGAGAGACTTGCCGACATGATGAGAGCCGCTGATCAACCTACACATGGTGAAGCAGGCGATTGCTTCAGCAGATGTTTGTGGTTGTATCCCATTTGTGTGTGGGCCTTAATGGGAGCCCATGAGTGAAACCCTAGGCCTCTCCTATAAATAGAAAGGGGGGAGATGGAAAAACCTTGGGAAGCACTTAAGCCCTCATTTGCAAAATCCATTTCTAGGGTTAGGGTTAGGAGAGAAGAGGAGAGGAGAGGAGATTTGAGTGTGCTCTTGGTTTGAGCTCTTGTCCTCCTTGAGGGAGTGGCTTTGTAAGCAACTTGTTGAATCATTCAATCTATTGATGTTTGCTTAAGGGTGAAGTCTCTTTTGTGTTCCTCTCTCTTTTGATGATTTTGGTGCTTCCTTGATCCAAGTGTTTATGCTTGGTCTCTTGACCGATTTTATCTTGCTTTGATGTGTGGGAATACTCCTAGAATCATCTAGATCATCAATCCCTCACAAGCAAGTCTTGGATCAAGATTTTCATATTTCTAGGTTTTGGAATACTTCTTTTCGAAAACCTTAAGAGATCGATTCTTTGAAGTGGATTTGGACGATCGTCGCTAGAAATAGGTCTTAGATATCCTTAGGGAGGTGTGCTCCAAATTTGGTCAAGTTTCATTGGTTGAATCAAAAGTTGGACTAATTTTCATTTTGGATTTGAGCGTTGTGCATAGCCTCTGGACTAAATCGGTCCGACCGATGAACGGCGGTCGAGCCGCCACCTTGAATCGCTCGTTAATGGCCGGTCGAACCGATTCCGAGAGTTCGGACCGCCCTTTGGCCGCCGGCCGGACCGCCAGTGTCCAAACCAGCCCAGTGAGATCAATTCTCTATATTTGGGTCTTGTGGTTAAGGGGGTAATCGGATTCAGCACAAGGCTTCCTCTGTGCATTCACTGATCTTCTTAGCTATCATAGCTAAAGGAGATAAGTGCGTATTGAATTTGATTAAGGCTAAAAATTGAGAAAGCGCCTATGCACCCCCCCTCTAGTCGCCTTTACGGTCCTACAAGTGGTATCAGAGCCGGTTAGCTCTTCTCATAGATCTTAACCGGTCTTTGGAGCCATGGCGACTGACAAATATTCAACCAAGCCACGTATTTTTGATGGAGTTGATTTTGCCTATTGGAAGGCTCGAATGCAGGCTTATATCGAGGCTCAAGGGCACGTTATTTGGCTTAAGGTAAAAAACCCTTATGTCATGCCAGCCGATGATGATATGATCACTCCAGATGTGGAGGCCAATAGCAAGGCTCGGAATTTTTTGATCCAAGGCCTTAGTCGATCTGAGTTTGAGTGTGTTGCTCATTTGCGGTCTGCTCATGAGATCCGGCGGACTCTTTGTGATTATCACGAGGGGTCCACTGCGATCAAGGAAGTGCGACAGAACCAGCTGAAGAAAGTATACTCTAAGATCGAGCAAAGGCCTGGTGAGTCTTTAGACGAGCTGTGGGGAATATTTTCTAAGATTCTTCTTAATCTCCGCGCTGTTGACCTGGTCTTTTCTGAGTCAGAAAATGCACGCCAGCTTTTGGGTGCTCTTGATGTGAAGGTGTGGGGAATGAAGATCACTTCCATCAATGACAACACTGTCATGAGTGAGCTTACCATGGATAAACTATACTCGAGGTTGAAGACGCATGAGATTGATTTTATCTCGCGTCTCCCCAAGACAGAGTCGATGGCGCTAGTGGTCGACAAATCCAAGGGTAGTTCTTCTGATTCTTTGGATTGTAGCTCATCTGGTTTTTCTTTATCTGCTTTGCATTCTTTGAGCGATGAGCAACTTGAGAAACTGCCCGAGGATGATTTAGCCCTTCTATCCACCAAATTCACGAGAGCTTACAACAAAGTGAGGAATAGGAGGAGAGGTGGACCTATCACATGCTTTGAATGTGGTGAGCCAAACCACATTCGCTCCAGGTGCCCCAAGCTGAAGGGCAAGGAGGAGGAGTCACGAAGGCATCCCCAAGAGAGGGATGCAAAACCCAAGAAGACAAACTATCGCAAGTTTGTCAGCCGGGTCCTTACCGCTCTCGAAAATGTGAACATGAGCGATGTGGATTCGAAAATGGAGGATGACGAGAGTGACTCCCGTGGCAAGAAGAAGGCTCATGACTTCACGGGCATGTGTTTCATGGCCAAGAACAGCCACGACAGCGACTCCTCCAACGACGAGGATCCTTTTAGTGATCCGGATGAGGTATGCCCTTCACTTGCTGATATGAAAAGGGTTTTGGTGCTTGCTGAACAGAAATTGCATAAGCAAGCAAAAATGATTAAGAAACATGACACTATGATTGATAATTTGAACCTAGAAGTTGTTAGGCTCAAATCTATTAATCCTGATGATATTTGTGATTCCTGCTCTAGCTTGCTTAAAGAATTGACAAGCTTAAAATCTGTTCATTCCTCTATAGTGAATCAATTAAAAGATGCTCTTGATGAACTATAATCTCTCAAGTCTAGTTTTGTTTGTATGGATGCCATTTCTCTTGATGTGACTACTTTCGATGCTATCCCTTTAACTTGCTCAAACTGTGCTTTGCTTGAATTAAAATTGGATAGCTCCTTGAAAGAATTGTAAAAATTTAATGCCAGTCACACTTGCTCTCATTGTAAGAACAATAGAATTAAAATGTAAGAGATGACTGAAATGGTTGTGTACTCTAGAGCTGCTTCTTGTGAAAATTGTCCTAAGCTTACAATTGAGATTGAAGCTTTAAACAAGACTCTTGAAGAAAAAGCTAAAATTAAAAAATCCATGTCTCTTACTGCTTCCAAGAAAGTTATTGACTCTACCTCTTGTGTTTTGAATGCTGAAGTTGAAACCATTATTAGTAAGATTCAAGAGGCGTTTAGAGTTAAATGTAAGGAGCAGTTGAATAGGATTAAGGAATCCTATTGTGTGTCTTGTGAGGCCTATAAAGTGGAAGTGGCTCTTCTTAAGAGTAAACATGATGAGACAATCAAGTCTAGAAAGTGCACTAGATGTGAGGTTTTATCTAAAGAGAATGATTACCTCAAAGTGACTCTTGAGAAGTTTTCTAGTGGGAAAAAGAAACTCAACATGATTCTTGACCAATCCAAGGTGAGTGTGAAAAATAGTGGCCTAGGTTTTAATCCCCTAGAGCATTCCAACAATCACCCACCTAAGGTTGCAAGAGTTGTGAAAAGTGGTCTGTTTGAGCTAGAATCTCCTAAGCCATCCAAGGTTGTTTTCAAATCTGCAGGTTTTGCTCAAACTCTTTCTGGCAAGAAATGTGCTTCTGTTTCTCCAGTACATACCCTTCAGAAGGTCAAGTACCATTGCACTTTTTGCAAGAAAGAAGGCCACACTGTTGAGTTCTGCTTCCGGAGAGCAAAAATTAAGAGAAAAGAGAGGATGAGCGCTTTGAGATCCATTAGAGGGGTCCCTTCACCTGCTGTAGTCTCTAGAGCCAAGCAGCCTGTTTTTCGTACTACATATAGGCCTAGGCTTGTAGAGAACTTTGTTGACTCTTTTGGTGGGTCAAGGCAGTATTTTGGTTTAGGATATCGTGAGGAGAGACCACGGGTAGCACCTAGACAGGGGGAGTATCGATCTTTTGGTAGATCGTTTCGGAGAGGTCTAGGTGGTTCTCGTGTGCATTCTTATGATTTTGTTCCTGATCATTTTTCTGCTGTTTCTACTGTTGCACCCAGGCATCGTGCTTCTCAGTACTGGATTCCTAGATCTTTTATCACTAACCCCAGTACTGAGGCACATATATTTTCTGCTTGTGCTTTTTAGGTCCGTCGTGCGAGGAAGGAGGACCTATGGCTTGTTGACTCCGGGTGTTCTCGACATATGACCGGAGATTCTAGATGGTTCTCCTCCCTCACACGTGCATCCGGCAACAAATTGATTGCATTTGGGGATGCTTCTCTCGGGACCGTGGATCGCAAAGGGCCTTTGTCTTGGCGTCAATAACAAGTTCATGCTTAAAGACGTCGCTTTGGTAAGTAAGCTGAGGTATAATCTTCTATCTGTTTTCTCACTGCTTGATGAGGGTCTAGAAGTGAGGTTTAAAAGTGGTGAGTGTAGAGTTCTAGATTCCTCGGGTGAGCTTGTTTTTGAGATCTCCAGATTTGAGAAGATCTTTTGTGCAAATTTCAGCATTTCTTCTGCTTCCAGTCCTAGATGTCTTGTAGCCTCTGATTCTCATAATTTTTTTTGTGGCATCGTAGACTTGGGTATATAGGCTTTGATCATTTGTCTAGAGTCAGTTGCAAGGACTTAATTAGAGGTTTGCCTAGGCTGAAGGCTGTTAGAGATCTTGTGTGCTCGCCCTGTATACATGGTAAGATGGTGTCTGCTTCCCACCCACCTCTTACCTTGGTGATGACTGATGGAGCAGGACAGCTTCTGCACTTAGACACTGTTGGTCCTTCTAGAGTTCAGTCAGCTGGTAGGAAATGGTATGTGCTGGTGGTTGTGGATGATTTCTCCAGGTATTCTTGGGTTTATTTTCTCGCTTCTAAGGACGAGGCATTTGGCTTCTTTAGAGAATTGGTCCTTAAACTTGCTGTTGATATTCCTGGAGCTTTGAGAGCCATTAGGAGTGACAATGAGACAGAATTCAAGAATTCTTATTTTTCTACCTTCTGCACTGATAGGGGAATTGAGCATCAGTTTTCTTCTCCTAGAGTTCCCCAGCAGAATAGTGTTGTAGAGAGGAAGAACAGAACCCTTGTAGAGATGGCTCGGACCATGCTATATGAGCATTCTACCCCTAGGAGATTTTGGGCTGAGGCGATCTCTACTGCTTGTTATATCTTCAATAGGGTTTTCTTGAGATCTGTGGTTAGGAAGACCTCTTATGAGCTTAGATTTGGTCATTCACCCAAAGTCTCTCATTTCAATATTTTTGGTTGCAAGTGCTTCATTCTTAAACATGACAATCTTGATAAATTTGAATCTAGATGTTCTGATGGCATGTTTCTTGGATATCCCGCTCATTCTCGTGGCTATCGCGTGTTTAACTTTGACACTAACAAAATTGTTGAGACTTGTGAAGTCACTTTTGATGAGGCTAGTCCTGGTACTAGACCCGATGCTACAGGTTCAAAGGTTCCTGACATTCGTGGAAGCATCTTCGTCGATGATGACCCTGAGGATGAGGACCCGATCCATCCTCCGGTCACCTCTGAGATGGTTGGAGAGCCTACTTCTACTACTCTAGGTTCAGCTGAGCAGCCTCCTCCCATCTTCACCGACGACCTGAGTGGCTCTGTTCCTACCTCCACAACTCATGGGGTAGAGGCCACTTCTGCACCAGGAGCATCTCTTCACATTCAGCGACAACATCCACCTGAGCAGATGATTGGGGATCTTCAAGAGCGAGTTACTCGCTCCAGGTTTATTTCTCCTGTTTCTCATGCACATTCTACTTTTGTCGCTTCTTTTGAACCCCGAGATACCACCCATACTTTATCTGATGCCTCTTGGGTCAATGCCATGCATGAAGAGCTTGAAAATTTCGAAAGAAACAAAGTCTGGACCTTAGTTGAGCGTCCTTCTGATTCTCATGTTATTGGAACAAAATGAATTTTTAAAAATAAGCAAAGTGAGGATGGGTTGGTTGTTCGCAATAAGGCTAGACTCGTAGCTCAAGGTTATTCCCAGGTAGAAGGCTTAGACTTTGAAGAGACCTTTGCTCCTGTAGCTAGATTGGAAGCTATTCGCATTTTATTAGCATTTGCAACATCCAAGGGTTTCAAGCTTTTTCAAATGGATGTTAAAAGTGCTTTCTTGAATGGTTTCATAGAAGAAGAGGATTTTGTGAAGCAACCACCTGGTTTTGAAAGTTATTAATTCCCAAACCATGTTTTTAAACTCTCTAAAGCCTTGTATGGATTGAAGCAAGCTCCTAGAGCTTGGTATGACAGGCTTAAGAGTTTCTTGCTTGAAAATGATTCAAAATGGGAATGGTTGATAAAACCTTGTTCACTCTCAAGCATGGCAATGACTTTTTGCTGGTTCATATTTATGTGGATGATATTATATTCGGTGGTTCCTCTCATGCTTTGGTGTCCAGATTTTCAGATTCTATGAGCAGTGAGTTCGAGATGAGCATGATGGGAGAGTTGACATTCTTCCTTGGTCTTCAAGTCAAGCAACTGAAAGAAGGCACATTCGTTCACCAGAGTAAGTATACAAAGGACCTTCTTCGGCGCTTCAATATGGAAAGTAGTAGGCCAATGTCTACTCGCATTGCTACAACCACCGTGCTGGACCCTGATGAGGATGGAGAGCCCGTGGACCAGAAGGAGTACCGCAGCATGATTGGCTCCCTCCTCTATCTCACAGCGTCGAGGTCGGACATACAATTTGCCGTATGTCCGTGCGCGCTTTCGAGCTTCCTCGTGCTTCTCATCGTCAAGCAGTACGTAGCATCTTCAGGTACCTTCAAGATACTCTTGACTTTGGACTCTGGTATTCTTCTTCTTCGCTCTCTCAATTCGAGCTTTTTCGATGCCGATTTTTGCGGTGTAGAGTGGATAGGAAGAGTACTTCTGGCACTTGTCATTTTTTGGGCACATCCCTTGTTTCTTGGTCTTCTAGAAAACAATCTTCTGTTGCACAGTCCACAGCCGAGGCCGAATATGTAGCTGCAGCCAGTGGTTGCTCTCAGGTCCTCTGGATTTTATCCACGCTGCGGGACTATGGGTTATCCTTGAGAAGTGTTCCTCTTTTTTGTGACAACACTTCTGCCATAAATATTGCCAAAAACCCAGTGCAACATTCCAGGACTAAACACATTGATATTCGATTTCATTTTCTTAGAGACCATGTTGAGAAGGGTGATGTTGTGCTTCACTTTGTAGAGTCAGAGCAACAGCTTGCAGATATTTTCACTAAAGCGCTTGATTCTTCTCGTTTTGCTGCTTTGCGGGGAGAGTTAGGGGTTATTAGTCCTATTGGGCTGTTTTGAGGGGGAATTTGCTCTTTTTGCATTCATTATATCATAATGCATTTTACAATTCAAATATCTTGCATTGTATAATAAAACTTGTGGAGCTTTGATTAGTATCCTTGTATGGCTTGATTTCATACTCTATATCTTGTCATGTCAGCTAGACTTCTTTTATGGCTCTTCGTGTTTTAGCTTAGCTTTTGCCTTGCTAGCTTTATATCTGTGAGCAAATTGAATCAAATCATGTCTTGTTGGATCTTGTGACTAGTTTTGCACTAGTGATCCTCTTATGTTTCTTGCCATGTCATATAGGTTAAATTGAGTCTTGAACTTATTTTGAGATGTAAAATGAGCTTTGTCATTTCTTAAGTCAAGCAAATGAAGAATGAGTTTTTATGTGCGAAAAAACTGATCTTACCAATCCTTTCTCATGAGACTGCTTGCCATTGCACTAGGCATGAACTCAGGGGGAGTTTTGGATGACCTAGACCACTCTTTTAAGCTTCATGCTTGAGATGGTCGCGGCAAGGCTTGAGATCTAGCACAATAAAAAAAATCCTTTTTAGGAAAATGCTCAAAATTCTAAGTGCTTGAATATATTGCTTCATATTTGAACTCTTAATGCTCAAAATGCCTCAGTTCCAGTTTTGGGTTTCTTTTTACTTATAGACATGGCTTGACTCATTTTTGGATACCTTGGTGAAACTATGATATTGAGCAACTTTTCATGGTATCAATTCTTTTAATCTCAGGTTATTGCTATTTTAGTCTTAGCTTTGATGTACATGTTTTGCCATGATTGAACATAGCTTCTTCACTTAATATGGCTTGGTATAATGCTTGTACTGTCTACATGGATAATGGTCATCGCTCCTTTTTGCTAAAGTTCAAAAATAAAGTCATTCCTTCATACTATATCTTTTCCCATGCATCTTGATGAATTCATTGTCAAAGGGGGAGAAAGATTGAGAAAAATGTTGTTTTGGAGCTTTTGGATTCATAAAGGAAAAATGAATCTTCTGGAAATTTGTGATCATAGTGAGTTGAGTCTCTTGGTTTTATTGCCTTTTTCGATTTTATTTGCAATTCAAGAAGACTCACAATGATCAAAGGTCAAATAGAACATTTGTCTTTCATATGGACCTAAGTGAGATTTTTGGCTACCTTCTGGAAATTGAAACTTCTTGTGCTCTAATTGCCTTATCTCACTTGCTTATACTATTCTGAAGCCAGCTTGGTCGCTTCCTCGGCTTTTTCTTGCTTATGAATCAAGTTGTGCCTTTGCGCGAAAACTGCGAATTTTTTACTTTTCAAACCGTAAAACTACATTTTCTGGGAAATTGCCAATGTGTTCATCAAGGGGGAGATTGTGGATATCGTGGGGATATGTGCATGATCTTAGGATGATGAGTCAATTGGCAATGGCATTGTTGGTTTGCAAAATCTCGCGTTTGTTTCATGTCTTTGTCAGTCTTTGGCGGTCCGACCGCTCGGCCGCCGGTCTGAGCCGGCCGATGGAGCGATCCGACCGGCAATGCTTGCGGTCCGACCGCCTGAGTTTTGGTGGGTTTTGAAGTGAGCAAAAATAGGATGTGTAGGCAAGTGAGGGAGTCTCCTGATGTGGTCACATAATTTTGGAGCTCAAATCGAAAGTTCTATTCATTTGAAAATTCCGAAGGTTTGGATTTTCGAGATGGAAAATGGCAAAGTCCTTCAAGCGGTCCGACCGCAGATTATGGAATCGGTCGGACCGGCTCGAATGGTTGGACCGGCCATATGGGCCGGTCAGACCGCCAATCACTTGGACTGTAGCCTTTTTGGCATTGTTGTGTTTTGGATGTGTTTAAGTGTAATACCCCGAAGGTGATTCGGCTTATTAGAAAAAGTTTCGGAAGAGGGAGCTAATCGAAAAACCTGAATCTTCTTTTCACCGGGGTTTTCGTGATTTCACGGCAACTGGGCTGGGCCACACCAGAGGGGCCCATGTGGTGGCTGGCCATAAGAGGGGTTCCCACCCCCAAACCCTAAACTCCACATTTCTCTCCTCCCTCCTTTGGGCCGCCGCCCCTTCCCTTGCGTGTACCGCCTTGTACGTCGATTTTGGGTAAGATGTTCGTTTTCTTTCCTGTCCATCTCTTAGAAAGTTGTAGGTATTGTTCAACTTCGTGGTTTTCGTACCAGAATTCTTTTCTAGAATAAGTTGTTATTACAATTCCATTTGATCTTTGAAAATTTTTATGACCCGATTTGTCATGTTCCCTTTAGAAGGTTTATTGACACGATCAAGAATGTGAGAGTAAGGTTGATTCTGTTATAGAGAAAGAAGTTTGACCACCTTTCTTGTTGTTTCTAAAATGATCCAATTTCAAGTTTTGTGTTCATGACCTTTTGGGGTTCAAGTTTATTTTGGTAAACGAAGTCGCGCAGAAACAATTTGTTGTAAAGTTATAATAGTTCTTGATGATGCGAGCGCTTTGATATTGAATGCTCGTTGTTCTTATCTGCTAAGGTCGACATTCTCTTCTTACGAAGCTTATGCTTTCAACCGTGGACTCCCTTATGTTCAATGAGTTCATTGCTTAATTGGTTTTCTCCTTGGTCCTGTTTGTGGCGAGTGGTAAATGATTTTCTAGTTGGTGAAAATCGTTTTCATGTGCCTCTTCTTTTGAGAAATATTAGACCCATTATTTTCGCATGAGTCTTTCGAGGTGTTTTCTAATTGACGTTGTGAGATTGATCTTTGAAACTTGTAGTAAAAATAATCACCTCGTGATACCGCCTAAATGAGAATACTTCAAGTTTAGTTTCGTGACCTTTTGGAGTTCGTGAATATCCCGTAATCGAGATTGTTTTAAGTAAAATGGTGCATGGAGATATCCTATTGCTTCTTAAGAGTTTCGTGTGATTTAGTCCTAAAGGCTCCTTGGTTTGAGTTCGCAAAGTGAGGTTGCAATCAAAAGAAATTTTCGTTGCTTTCGCTGAGAATCCGCTTGCTTTTCGTGAAGTCCTGTAAAGGAAAATGCTTGTTTTGTGGTCGAGGTCATTTGGATTACATGTTTCATGAGTAGATGAACTATTTGAACAAATTTGGCGTGTTAAAAATTTTATTTGTTCTTAAGTAGTTCAGTGGGTTGAATCAAGAACTTACTTTGTTCATGTGGCAAGGTGTTATTAGTTCAAGAACTAATTGTTGTGTTAAAGGAAAGAGTGCAAGAGAGTATTTGATAATTTGAGTCAAGTTTTGTAACTTGTGATTATTTGAATCGCTCCTAAACCTCTTACTCTTTCCGCTCAAGAGATGTCGAGTTTCAATCGCAATGTCTTTCTTTCGTATCGGATGTTATTTGCTATTCTCTCTTGAGGGATGTGTGCCCTCAACTGCGAACTTAGTTTTCGTTTTCCAAGATCACCTTTAGCAGGATATTTCTTTTGGTTTCTTGGCCGCTGTGGTGAGCAACGCTTTCCTGTATGAATGAACTTGTTTTTGTTCGCCTCTTCCTTTTGAGAAAGGATCACGCTTTGTGTTGCGAAGTGTTTGCAAGGTGAAAGTTTGGCAATTTGCTTGGTGGTGGATGAGTAATCGTAGTAATGATATTTTGCTACCAAGTTAGCGGAGGAGTAGTAGAATGTGAAGTGGTTTTGATCTGTATCCCTTGGAGCGAAATTGATTCACCTGAGATGTTTGACTTCGAAGTAAGTCTGAAAAGTGTTACGGCTGATTAACACCGTATAGTGAAATTCTAGAACTTCAATTCAGATTTAAAAGGTTGGTGATTATCGGAGGTATGGAAACCTTCATTGAATTTTTAGAGTAACGAATTGGATAGCATTGCGAGATGGTGTGGATGATGTATTTCAGTTTTAGCATAATTTGATAATGTTCAATTAAGAGGTTTAATCTCTTGAGGTATGCGATGAATTAATTCCAATATTGAGAGAAGTTTTACTCCTCAAGAGAGAAGCGGAAGAAAGGATGTTTTCTTGGAAAATGATGTGTTTCCTTGCTTCTCGCTTGGGTTTTGTGCCGTTGATAAGTGTTTTCGTGACTTTGAGTTGGGGTCGTGTTGGCATGATCAATCTTTCCATTCAATGAGTAAAAGAAATATTTGATTTGAGTATTCAAGCAAATTTCTCTTTTGGTTTCCGTGGTGTTCTTTCGCAAATTGATTCATTGGAAGTGGAATTGCTTTACTGATGAATTGTCACATTAGGGATTTAATTTTTTTTGGTGAAGAGTTAACATTGCGTGGTTGCGATGAGAACTCTCTATTTTTTTCAGTTGGATTCTCTTCATTTCCGCAGAGAAGAAATTAGGAAGTCGGCTTATCGCTTTGACCGCCACGGTACATACGCGAAACGCAACGTAAGGTGCGTCCGTGGTCGAGAGCGAGAGGACCATTAAAAGTTTGAGATTAAGTTAAACACGTTGACCATCGAGTAAGGTCTTACCTTCGATCCTCTTCTGATGAGTATACCTAGAAAGTTCAAGTTGATTGTTAGGTCAGACGTCGCTTCACATCTTTGCTTTGTGGTTTCTCTATTCCGAGAGAGAGGCTACTTGGGAGATAGAGTCTCGCATGCGTGAGCAGTATCCAGACCCGTTTGTTTCTGGTACAGGTTAAATCCGTTGATTTCAACTCCTTGGAAATTCGTTCTGGTATTAGTTTCCGGTTAGAATTCGAGGTCGAATTCCGTTAAGGGGGGTAGAATGTAATACCTCAAGGTGATTCGCTTATTAGAAAAGTTTCAAGAGGAGCTAATCGAAAACCAGAATCATCTTTTCACCGGGGTTTTTCGTGATTTCACGGCAACTGGTTCAGGCCACGGCCCAGGAGGGGCCTATGTGGTGGCTGGCCATAAGAGGGGGGGTTCCCACCCCCCCAAACCCTAAACTCCACATTTCTCTCCCCCTCCCCCCTTTGGAGCCGCCGCCCCACCTTCCCCCTTGCTGTGTACCGCCTTGGATAAGATGCATTCGTTTTATGTCCTGTCCATCTCTTAGAAAGTTGTAGGTATTGTTCTTAGCTTTCCATAGCCACCGAGATCACGTGATTCCGCCTTACGGTTTAGGAGATATGATTTTTTTAGTGCGCGCTGTTCTGTCTGTCTGACGAGAAAGATCTGTCGGCTTGATCCAAGGTTTTGATTTAGTTAGAGGCATTTCCAGTACCTCCACCCAAATAAGTTATTGTATCCCTTTAAATTATATTTCAAAGCTGATAAAGATTATCTCCATTGGATCTGTATAATGAAAGTTATGATATTTTCTTTACCACTGTTCTGAATTTTGGGCAGATAATTGTTAGTGTTTTCATCTATTTTTTAGACTACCGTAGAGGCCGAATCTGGGGTTTTGCCCTTCTAGAGTTTTATTCCTGGGAATGTTAGCTTTCTTTTGGATCCGAGATCAGGAAAATCCGATCTGTAGTTTGGGAGATATGAATTTTTGATTACGAACTATCCGGTCTGTCTGAAAACTGAGGTCAGTAGGTTTGTCCCTCGGTTTTGTTCAAATTAGGGGCCGAATCAGAACCTTCACCCAACTAAGTTATTTTATCCCTTAAAATTATCTTTCCAAGCTGATAAGAATCATTCTCATTGGATCAATAGGGTGAAAGTTACGCCGTTTGCTTTATCTCTGATCTATATTCTGGACAGACGTAGATGAGTTGTGTTTAGCTGTTAATTAGCCCTCTCTTTTGGCCGAATCAGGGGATTCCGCCAACTAATGTTTTGTAGCCTGATCTGTTAAGATTCAGTGAGCACTGGTTTCAGGTCTTTTGTAGTTACAGATAATTAATGGTGATTTTTCTAGTATCGCTGCCAGTTTAGCGGTAATCGGGCCGTTGGGTAAACTTGGTAAAATTGATCCCGTTGTTTGGGTGGGAGAGATAGAGGGGATGGAAGGGCTCTTGTAGCAATGTCATACCTTGCTATTCTTATTTCGATTATACATTTGTGTAGGCGGTGAGGCGGTGAGTGGAGGGGCATCTTCGTGTCCTCCTATTACGTCACATCGTGGAAGGCAAGTACCCTATGCTGTTTGGTGATGTTTCCAATTGTTTGCTTGATGTTGGGATAAATTGTGAATGCCTTTTTCTATCCATCCTGATGTTTATTTCATTTCAAGAAGATGATTCTTGTGATTAAAGAATTAGCATTCATTTCAGTTGTTGCATTCCATTAGATGCAACTAACTTGTGTGGCATCCTTGATATATTATGTTGTGTGGAAATGCATACTCATACTTGTTTACACATGTTGTTGAATGCCATGTGTCTTTTCCACTAATGTGTGTTATTCATTCATACCATGAGAAATCATCATATTCATTCATAAAATTCATTATGACCACGGAAGTGGATTCTTTTGGTAAGTCCCATCAATTCCAGTATGGGCATTTGAAAGACCCATCAATTCCAGCATGGGCATTTGAAAACCCACCATTCCAATGTGGGTAGTGTTGACCACCATTCCAATGTGGCAACTTGGACACCCGTATGAAACGTTCTTCATACGGTGATTGGGTCCCCGTACTTTGTGAAGTACGGCTTAAGTGAACACCGACGGGTGTATCACTCGCTATACCCAGATAAGCCGTGATTAGTCCATTCCTTCAATGCATTCTTTCATTCCATCCATTCATGTATTCATTCCATTCAATCATATATGTGTTCCAAGATTTGTTCGTAATTCAACTGGATTGTGTTGTCCACTCTATGTTTGATTATTCTTGTATGTACTTGCTGAGTCTTCGACTCACCCTTGCTTTGTATGTTTTAATTAGGTAATTGAGGAGAAGACAAGGTGATTTGGTGGGGTAGTTCGCACATCGCACTTCACTTTTATCCAATCGTAATAATTATTATTACCTTCACCAAGCCAACTTGTTAAATAAATTTCATTTGTAATAATCCAACTTTGGTATTGCTTGACTGCTCGTGGTATTATATCTGCTTATCCATTCTTTCCATGAATCGTGATCGCTTATTGTCATTCTTTAGAAATTATTGTTGATTGAATCTGTATAAACCAGCTTTAATGCTATTCTTAGTAGTTTGATAGTTTTGCGTGACATCTTGGCTTCCGAATAGCCAGGGTGTTACATTAAGGTATGAATTTCAATGCTTTATTGTTGCATATTGCATTGTTGAACTAACGTGGGTCAAGTTGTGAATAACTTGTTCCCGAGACGATTTCTTTGTCTATTGTCATGTGTGGCTTGCAGTCAACGACGCCAACGGTGAGGTGGATCGACTACGCTTGGAGAGTGAGGTCCGAACGATCATGGATGCGGGTGAGGTCGTGTGACTCAAGCATGGTGCGTATGGGCAAAATGGATCGAACGGCGATTCGTTGTACTGGTTGGATCTAGCGGTTGGGTCGGTGCAAGTCCCTTGGAGGTTCCGATGGGATTCGGACGGGAGAGACTTGCCGACATGATGAGAGCCGCTGATCAACCTACACGTGGTGAAGCAGGCGATTGCTTCAACAGATGTTTGTGGTTGTATCCCATTTGTGTGTGGGCCTTAATGGGAGCCCATGCGTGAAACCCTAGGCCTCTCCTATAAATAGAAATGGGGGAGATGGAAAAACCTTGGGAAGCACTTAAGCCGTCATTTGCAAAATCCATTTCTAGGGTTAGGGTTAGGAGAGAAGAGGAGAGGAGAGGAGATTTGAGTGTGCTCTTGGTTTGAGCTCTTGTCCTCCTTGAGGGAGTGGCTTTGTAAGCAACTTGTTGAATCATTCAATCTATTGATGTTTGCTTAAGGGTGAAGTCTCTTTTGTGTTCCTCTCTCTTTTGATGATTTTGGTGCTTCCTTGATCCAAGTGTTTATGCTTGGTCTCTTGACCGATTTTATCTTGCTTTGATGTGTGGGAATACTCCTAGAATCATCTAGATCATCAATCCCTCACAAGCAAGACTTGGATCAAGATTTTCATATTTCTAGGTTTTGGAATACTTCTTTGGTAAAACCTTAAGAGATCGATTCTTTGAAGTGGATCTGGACGATCGTCGCTAGAAATAGGTCTTAGATATCCTTAGGGAGGTTTGCTCCAAATTTGGTCAAGTTTCATTGGTTGAATCAAAAGTTGGACCAATTTTCGTTTTGGATTTGAGCGTTGTGCATAGCCTCTGGACTAAATCGGTCCGACCGATTTAGAAACGGCGATCAGACCGCCAGCCTTCGGACCGCCCTTTAACGGCCGGTCGAACCGATTCCGAGAGGTCGGACCGCCCTTTGGCCTCCGGCCGGACCGCCAGTGTCCATACCAGCCCAGTGAGATCAATTCTCCATATTTGGGTCTTGTGGTTAAGGGGGTAATCGGATTCAGCACAAAGCTTCCTCTGTGCATTCACTGATCTTCTTAGCTATCATAGCTAAAGGAGATAAGTGCGTGTTGAATTTGATTAAGGCTAAAAATTGAGAAAGCGCCTATTCACTCCCCTCTAGTCGCCTTTACGGTCCTACAAAAAGTACAAGGCCCATTTAGTGGCTAAGGGTTTCACGCAAAAACAAGGTGAATACTACTTTGATACATACTTTCCTGTGGCTCGTTTACCCACAATTCGTGTGCTTTTATCACTAGCTGCCACATACAAACTCCAAGTACATCAAATAGATGTAAAGACTGTTTTCCTAAATAGAGAGTTTGTTAGATCGAGGAGGCCTACTAGAGGGGCTGAATACTAGAGGGGGTGAATAGGCGGTTTTAAAATCTTTTGGCTAAAACCGAGTTTTGCGGAATTATAAATTAATTCGATTTTGCCCAATTTAAAACCTAAATCAACTAGTTTCGACTAAGTGCACTAACAATCAAAGACTATTGATAATTATAGCAATCATATAAGTACAAGTAAGCAATTAAATTCTATGAATGTAAATTACAATATAGTAAAGCACAAGAGGAACAAACCACAATTACACAATAATGTTTTACTGTGGTATTCGGAGACTTGCTGGTCTCCCCTAATCCACGTTGAGGTAAGCCCAAACAAATTGGACAGGCTCCACAAATTAAGCAAACACCTCCGAGGTAAGTCCAACCACTTGGACTGGCTCCAACACGAACCAACACCTTGATCTACTCAGGGTTGCTCTTCCTACACTCCGGAGATGGTGAGCACCAAACCACTCACAACTGCTTGGGTCTTCTCACAACCTGCTTTGAGAAGATCATCGACGCAACTCTTCCAAGCCATCTAGGTGTTGGCAAACACCAAGAGTAATAAGTCGAAGACGCTCATTTGAATCAATCAAGTGTCTAAGCTCAAGTGGATACACAATCTACTATATAATGCAACACATGCACTTAGAGTTTGCTCTCTAAACTCACTAGGTGCAACACATGCACATAAGAGAGGAGAGTGCTTGCTCTTTGTTCAAGAAATGGGTAATGGCACCTGCAACTACTTCCACAACCAGCCAAGATGGGTATTTATAGCCCACACACAAAAACTAGCCGTTGGAGAAAAGATTCTAAAAAAATCAACACGGACGGTAGTACCGCCGTTCATCGGTCGGTACTACCACCCTTCCTCTGACGCACAGTAACGGCTATAAAAGCCTCTAAAATAGCTGTTGAAAATGCGACGCGGTACTACCGCCATTGAGCATGCGGTAGTTCCACTCGCAGTAGTTCCGAAACACAAGGGCGGTATTACCACTTCCTTTAGCGGTTAAAAACCGGTCCTCTCTGGAAATAATGTACCGCTTCATAAATCGGTCATACCGGGTTGCGGTAGTACCGCGAGGCGGTAGTTCCGCTAAATGAACTCCGGTACTACCACTTTCTAGGACAGCAAAACAGGCTCAGAAGGTGTCTCTCTGAAAAACACGTACCGCTAGCTAAACTTCGGGTTGATCGGGTTGTGGTAGCACCGCACTACATCCTCGATCATACCGCCGTGCAGTAGTACTGCCAGGATCAGTCCAGTACTACTGATTATCTTGAGAAAAGCACAGTTGGCTTTCAAAACAAGCTCAATTGCAAAACACATTTGCCAATTGATGAGCGATGCAAACAAGGGTTAAAGGCAAGATTCTTAACAAGTTGCAAAAACACATTTGCCAACTTTTAGAATCAACGCCATAAGGAATAAGGTACATGGACTTAAACTATTTGTAAAATACATTCGCAAACTAAAGTCACATGCTACAAAGATTATGCATAAGCCTCGACCAAGGTAGTTAGAGTCGAGATCCTAAGTTGGATCGATTTGCCTCCGGTAGGATCGAATCGTAGAATCGACGATTCTACAGAATTATAAAAATACACATATTTAACATCTACACTATAAATTTGTATGATTTTTATATGGTTTACCACTTACTTATAACCGAAAGAGGGACAAAACACTTTTTGTCGCACAATAGAAAAGCATAATGGTACTGACATGTCGGACCCGGGAGTAACACCCCAGAATCCTCTGTGTATTTCTGAACTAGTCCCATGATCAGTAGCTAGTTCACACAGTAAACAGATATGGTAACATCCATAAATCGCACAACTTTATTAATAAATACCAGAGTTGATTACAAGAAAGGCTTACAAGCCAACATTAAACAAACACAGCGGAAGACGAAGAAGTAGTGGAGTCCAGCTGATCTGCCACAGGCAATCGACTGGGGTAGCGGCCTAGTCGTCGAGATCCGAAGTCCTTCTCCTTTGAAATTTATTTGCATGAAGCAAGGGTGAGCACAACTACTGTGTGCTCGCAAGTTACACCCAAGAATGAGTTAATGCATGCATGGATATATCAAAGGAAGGTTTATTGGTTGAATTTGCATAAAGCAATATTTTCTTTAAATATTTGTACTAAGTTCCAAAGCAGTTAATCTATAACTAGAATTCATTTTAATAAATTCTCATGTTTTATAGTAGGATAACCTCCATATGAAACATGGTGATGGATACCTCCTATCACATGGCTAACCGAATTTTACCACAAGGATTAACCATCCTCAAATCATTTGTAAAAATCTTTTGAAATCAAAACCAAAGTCTAACTTTGAGTGGCTTTGCTCAAGATGTCCATGACCGTGGACACGGCTATTCAATAGTTTTACACTCGCAGAGGTTGTACAACTTTACCCACAAGAGATAATCAACTTTAATGTCCGTCTCGACACACTTCCGTAGGTGTGCGACTAAGTGATTATCACGAGACCTTTACAATGCGCCATTCCAAAGTAGTCATGCCCGCTAAGGTTTCACTTCCTTTGGATTAACCATCCGCTAGAAGCCCCTCTTGCGCCGCTAAGGTTTCACTTCCATTGGGTTAACCACCACGAAACCCCTCTTGCACCAAGTGGGAATATTGTGGCGCTCGGGATTATTGCTTATAATGATTAGTCACCACTTGACCCTATCATCATAAGCATAATAACTCGGACGCCGAGGAATGTATACTTCCCAGTGCAAGATACACCCTCTCACAAAAGTTCATGCATCAATTCCATTCAATCACATAGAACCAAAGCACGTAACAAAATAAAGACATACATAATAATATTCAAGAGTAATATAACAAAGAGGCCAACCGCCAACAGTAAATATTACGTAGCAATGAAGCAAAAGTGCCATAAGATGGCGATAAACAAAAGAGCCCAACGGTGTGCCTTTTACCCACAAGGCAACCGACCAGGCCGCAGCTAGCCGTCGAACCCGCAGCACATCTCACAGAAGTGAAGCCCTTGGGGCTCACCTTCTTCCTCTGCAAACAAAAGCAGCCCAGCAAAAGCTGGGTGAGTACTTTGAATGTACTCGCAAGATATATAAGAATGATAACAGATCTATACAATAACTATATGCAAGCTTATTTAAGTGGAGCAGGCTAGGACTCAAGTTTGTAAGCATAAAGCAAGTTTTATTTGCAATAATGTAATAGATTGAAGGCAATTTTGCAATCTGATTTTATTTGACAAAAACAGTAGTAATCAAGTATCAACAACAGTAAAACAGTCCTGGAAGTGGCTAACCCAATAGCCACCACAATAGCATGAATTACCCATTCATGCCAACCATCAAGTTTTAATTTTAAAACAAAAACAGTTGTTGAAGTCTAGATCTTGCGTGAAATCACCAAGCGTGTCCACAACCTAGGACGAGGCTATTCGAATAGATTTATCCCTGCAGGGTGTACCAACTTACCCACATGTCAGACCGCCTTTTTGCCACATGATTAAGCACACTTCCTTGGGTATGCCGGCACGGCTAAGTCCTACGAGACTTTTCTAATATTATGTATTACCTTCGAGTCGCCCGTATGGATAGAAACCCATACGTTGTGTCGGGTCGTGGCCCACCTCGGACAACTACCCTCACGGTAAAGCCTCTGACAATCATGACGCCTCGAGGTGGAGAGTCCATCCCTAAACTCCACCACCGCACACCCAACACAAGAACACAATTCCTTTTTCACACAACACACACAACGCTCCTCCTGCGACTCGGAGATAACACACTCCAAAGTACTAGGTCAAGAGGGGTCCCATATAACCCTCATGTGGTTAGTACGCAAAAGTGCTTGGATCAGTGGCGCAAGCAACATTTTCGGTCCTTAGGGACCTGGGCACCTTTCCTTGTCACACCCAACAATCACACCAACATGCCATTGTGCCCAAGTCAAATCATTTTGTTTCATTTTCGGTTTTTACAAAACAGAAGCATAAGGTGCTGAACCAAAAATAAACAAAATGATTTGTGTGATCAAGGTCATCGACTAAGTCGATAACCGCCCAATTCTACCGGTAGCTAAGCATTTCTAAGCATGACATCGCAACGACAGTAAAAGAACATAATTAAATCACCGGGCTCTAATTCACCAGCGATGATAATAACTTATGGTTGTGGCAGGGGATAACATTTTAATGGCAACAATGCATTAGGAATAGCTACCTCTAAGCAGGGCAAAAATAATTGGACACAAAAGCAATGCATACATAAAGTTGGTAAACAAGATATTAGACTTTGAAAGTAATGGGACATTTATGATCAAATATCTTGCCTTGCTGAAGCTCGCTGTTTTGCTGCAGAGGATCACTCTCGATATTATCAATATTGTCGAAACCTATCGAAAGAACCAACAAGAACCAATAAGGCGAGAAACATCAAAAGATGCAATAGCAAAACTCAGCAAAAAGTCCTCCAATTTTTACAGTAAAAAGAACATAATTTTTATGAACTAAAGCAACAAGAACCAATTGATTTGGATTCTCAATGCAAAAGTTATGGCCAAAACAATTTCAGTCGGCCAGAAAAGGAAAAACAGCACTATTCACCTAAGCAATGATTTTAGTGAAATTTTCTAGAATGACACAGCTACTGAAATTTTTATGATAAATCAAGCACCTCATAAGATGAACAGCCCCATTGGATTCATCTCATTTGGAGCTTGCAATAATTAGTTATGAGTTTTCTAAGATTCACTATTTTTCTGTTGCAAAGATAATCGTTTAATGCTTACTTTCAAAATAAATCTTTTACGCATTGAGATAAAGGAGCAACCTATACTGGAAATAAGTTTACTAAGAATGAAAAATAATGGCACTGGTTTTATCATTTTTGAAGCTACAGAAAAATACTTATGAATTTTGGAAGATAAAACTATTTTTCAGTTGATAAATAACTCTACCCGGGAAATACAACTCAGATAAACGACGTGGACAAATCTGGGCCGAAGATCCGAAAACAAACGGCCCAAACACGAGCATGTAACTCACGCGCGAACCCTAAACATCGACCGTTGGATGAAAGATGAACGAACCGGATGCCAAGGATGTCCGGCGTCCGAACGCTCACACGAACATGAACCGCTGATCTTGGATCCAACGGTCCACGCGATCGGGCCGCTCGGACGGTCGAACGCTCATCCGATCCGACCGTTGATCGAAAATCGGACGGCCACGCTATGACCTAGCGCAGCGTCCGATCACGCCACAAGAATCCGAAGCGATTGATCTAAAATCCTACGGCTCAAACTCAACGATAACCGAAAGCTCTCTGTTTTTCGTCCGACAACGAAGATCGATAGAAAAGAACAGAGGCAAAGCCCGACGATGCGCCGGCGACTCAAGCAAAAATGGCGAAATCTAAAGCTACTACGATGATCGCAATAGCATGGAGTACCCCATCAAGCAAGGAATTGGACAGATATGGACTTACCGAGTCGAGATGACAATAACCAATTTTCGGCCGAAAGAGGGGAAAAACCAAATTGATAAGATTCCTGCGGCCAAATGTGAAATTGATTGAGGGCTAATGCGCACAGAGATGAGAGTAAGCGGAGGGAGCGAACAATTGAGAAGGGGAGCACCGGAGCCCTACCTTTGCCAAAAACTTGAAGCTACGGCAATGGCGACAGCCAAAGAACTGAGGCGATAAAGCTCAATTGGACCTCCAGTACAGATGCTAAAGCTTAGTGGCGTTCAAAGGAGGCTAAGGAAGCAACGAAGAAGCTTATATAGGCCGAGAGGGCAAAGGATGGAGCAATGCAACTTTCGGTCAAAAGCTTGCTGTCCAAAGTGGCCGAAGGGATGGGGGCAGGTGCACAGAGGTAGAAGACGACTCAACAGTGTCGGCAAAGACTAGCATTTAATGCTCAAAGACGTTGGCCGAACGATGGAGGTGACAATGCACTGTGGTTGCTGTACTGTGCACGATCTCTGTTGACTTCGGCCGACGCACGTGAGCGAGAGGAAGACGAAAAGAGGACGGCCGTTAGATTTAATCGGACGGCGCCCACTCAATTCAACATCTTCGCTAGTCCGAACGTTCCCTCTTTTCGGAGCCGCTGATCTACAGATGAACGGTTCAAACCAAGGGAAGGATCGGCGGTCCGAACGTTACTTCGATCGAAGGCCGCACGATCTAGATCTAACGGTCAAAATTGAAAGCGCCCGAGGTGGCTGAGTCGGTGCGTTTAGTTGATCCGATCGAACCGATGGCTTGAACCCGAGTGTGACTTGAGTCCAAGGAATAGTAAAAGCTGATTTTGACTTATTTGCTGAGCTGACTTAGGATAATTAATTAAGATAGCAAACAAGCTAAAATAATTTTGAAATTTTAACTGGAGGTTGTTTACTAGATGATTAACCTTACATAGATTTTTCAGAGATTTTCATGCATCGCATTTTCTCTAAAAATTCCGTAAGGCTATTTTAGGAGTTTGACTAATGTTTGACTTGCCTCAAAATTATCAAATAATTTCTGAAAATTATGAAATAATTTCGAGGTGTTAAACATCTCTCCTAGGTCCAATGAAAATTATTTTGAGGGGTTGGGCACAGATTTTCATTGAGGAGATTTATGACTTGAATTTAAGCTGGGAAATTTTGAGTTTTAATTTCCACTAATTTAAAGGAAAGAGGTTTCAAACATCAGAATAACACATGAGGCAACAAAAGTTTTAATTTATCCTCATTTTTATTACATTTGAAACACAAACCCAATTTGGGATGTTACAAAACCTCCCCCCCTTACAGAAATCTCGCCCCGAGATTTGACTCACTCGGCAAAGAAAGAGGGGTAGTCTGCACGCAGACGATCTTCCCTTTCCCAAGTGGCTTCATCTTCAGAATGGTTTGACCACTGAACTTTGAGGAACTTGATGGCACGATTCCTCGTTCTTCGTTCAGCCTCTTCAAGGATGCGAACAGGGTGCTCCTTGTAGGTCAAATCTTCCTGAACATCAAGAGTTTCCAACGGAGCTTCCTCAGTTGGAACGCGGAGGCACTTCTTGAGCTGGGATACATGGAACACATCATGCACCCCCTCAAGTGCAGCAGGCAACTCCAACTTGTAGGCGACAGCTCCCTTCTTCTCGATGACTCGGTATGGACCGACATATCGAGGAGCCAACTTGCCCTTGACGCCGAATCGCTGATGACCCTCAAAGGAGAGACTTTGAGATAAACAAAGTCATTCGGCTCAAAGCTCAACTCACGACGACGACGATCTGCATAGCTCTTTTGCCTGGACTGAGCTGTGCGCAACCGATCTCGAATCAACTGAACCTGGCTCTCGGCTTCATTGATTGAGTCTGGGCCAAAGAATGGTCGTTCACCAGTTTCTGACCAATTCAACGGAGTTCTGCATTTTCTTCCATAGAAAGCCTCGAAAGGTGCCATTCCAAGGCTAGCTTGGAAACTGTTATTGTAGGAGAACTCGGCGAATGGCAGACATTTCTCCCAATGCTTTCCATAGGAGAGAACACAAGCACGGAGCATGTCTTCCAATACTTGGTTGACTCTTTCAGTCTGGCCATCAGTTTGAGGATGATAAGCTGTGCTGAAAGAGAGGCGAGTTCCCATAGCTTCTTGCAAACTATGCCAAAAGCGAGAGGTGAAAAGAGAACCACGATCCGAGACAATTGTCTTGGGTACCCCATGTAAGCTCACGATGCGGGCAATGTAGAGATCCGCCAACCGGCCTACACGGAGATCCGTCTTGACTGGAAGGAAGTGCGCCACTTTAGTTAGCCGATCAATGACAACCCAGATGGCATCATTGCCCTTGGAGGTGCGAGGCGCACCGTGATAAAATCCATCCCGATCGAATCCCACTTCCATTCAGAATAGGCAAAGGTCGGGAAGATCCTGCGCTGACGCCGATGCTCGCCTTGACACGACGACATACGCCGCACTCGCAACGAACCTTGCGATTTCCGCTTCATTCGGTCCACCGTAATCTTTGCCGAGATCTTGATACATCTTCGTGGCCCGTGATGAATAGACAACGGAGAGTCATGAGCTTAGCGGAGAATTAAGTTCCGCATTCCACGATCTTCGGAACAACCAGGCGTGATCCGAACCAAATGACCCCATGGTCGTCCTCAGAAAAGCACTTAGCGGAGCCACTCTTGATATTTTCCTTGATGTGACTCACACCGACATCTGACTGTTGTGCAGCCTTGATTTGGTCCTCCAAGGTTGGTTGCACAACCAAAGCAGCGAGAGAACCCGCTCAACCACTCCCAAGTTGAGCCGCTGAAATTCTTCATGAAGGGTCGGTCACGCTCCAAGACCATTAAGGAATTGCAATGAACCTTGCGATCGAGAGCATCGGCCACAACATTTGCTTTTCCTGATGATATTGAAGACCCATATCATAATCCTTGATCAATTCCAACCACCTTCTTTGCCTAAGGTTCAGATCGGTTGGGTGAACAAGTACTTTGACTCTTGTGATCGAATATACTTCGCAACGACACCGATGAGGTAATGCCGCCAAATCTTTAGTGCATGGATCATCGCAGCTAACTCCAAGTCATGGGTCGGATAATTAAGCTCATGAGGCCGCAATCGCTCGATGCATAAGCCACCACCGCCCTCTTGCATAAGAACACAACCGAGCCTCGCGAGAAGCGCCGCAATAGATATCAAGCTTCGGTGGACATCGGAAGAACAAGAGCTCGAGTCGTGGTCAACTTGCTCTTGAGTTCTTGAAAACTCTTCGCAATCAGCAGACCACACATACTTCCTGTCCTTCTCGAGTAACTCGGTCATTGGCTTGGCAATTTTGGAGAAGTTCTCAATAAAGCGACGATAGTATCCCGCTAAACCGAGAAAACTCCTCACTTCAATGATCGACTTCTACCGACCCATGATAGCACATCATTGACCTAGCTAGGATCAACAATGACACCGGATTTGAAAGAACATGACCTAAGAATGCCACTTCCTTCAACCAAAACTCAGACTTGCTGAACTTCGTGATAAAGTCGATGCTCGCGAAGTTTCCCCAACACTAACTTCGGATGTTCAAAGATGCTCCTCAACATCCCTCGAATAGATGAGGATATCATCGATAAAGACAACCACGAACTTGTCCAAATACTCCATGAATACCATGTTCATAAGATTCATGAAAAGAGCAGGAGCATTGGTCAAACCGAAGGACATAACGGTATACTCGTATAATCCATAACGAGTAGAGAAAGCCGTCTTCGGAATGTCTTCCGATCTGATTCGGACTTGATGATAGCCCAACCTCGATCAATCTTGAGAATACCCGAGCACCACCAATTGATCAAGAGGTCATCAATCCGAGGCAGGGGATACTTGTTCTTCACCATCACGGCATTCAACGGACGGTAATCAACACACATCCGTAAAGTCTTGTCTTTCTTCTTCACAAAGATAACAGGACAACCCCACGGTGATGAGCTCGGGCGAATAAAACCCTTCTCTTGAAGCTCGCCAAGCTGCTTCTTCAGCTCCAACAATTCATTTGGAGGCATTCGATACGGCCTCTTTGAAATAGGGGCGTGCACCGGAAGCAACTCGATGACAAATTCAATGTCTCTTCTTTGGAGGCATCCCGGGCAGATCTTCGGGAAACACATCGCTGAACTCACACACCACGGGGACTTCATGAATCTCCATGGTTAGCTTGGCTTCAAGTGCATATAGGTGTGGTTCTTGCAGCTTCAGAAAAATTCCCACTTGACCGCCAGACGGGCTCGTGAGGGAAATGAACCTTCTGGCGCAATCGATTTGTCCCTATGTTGAGACAACCAATCCATGCCAAGTATCACATCCAACTTTATCAATTGAGGAGAATAAGATTTGCCAAAAATCCCACTCCTCCAATTTCAATCAAAACACCCCGGCATTCATTTTCAGCTCTCATCACCGACGCCGGAGAATGAATAATCAAAGGAACATGCAGGGATCGGTGAAAGATCACTAAGTGCCGCAAAGACTCCGATATAAACGAGTGAGAAGCCGGAATCAAATAAAAGCGTAGCGGCCGAGAGTTAACGAAAAGTGTACCCAACACGACGTCGGTGCATCTCGAGCTTCCTCGCCGAGATAAGGTTGACTCGCCGCTTCCCACATTTGGGGCCTTCGATCACGACCACTCCTTGCGCGCCCTCCATTAGGACGAGGGCCGCCCATCTTCTTAGGGCAATTATTAGAATAATGCCCTTGTCGTGGCGAAGAAACATACGACATCCGCGCGGGTGGCGGATGCCTCTCGCTATCCCGCAGTGCACGTGATCGGGCACGGCTGCGGTGGGCGTGGAACGAACGCCGGTGCCCTCGGTGGTGCCGCATCGGGGAGGGACGACCGAGCCTGGTCCACCATACGGACGAGGAGCAACGGCCCCGATGCCTTCGGGCCTCCCACTTACGCTATGCGAGTCGCCAGTGCCCTCGCCTTATGCTCGGCGATGATGGCCTTGTCGACCAAGGTCCGAAGTCGGGAAGTCAACAATAGATAGCTTGTCCCAAGCTCCTCGGACAAGCCATCCATGAACTTCTCTGCTTTGCCTCATCTGTAGGCACATCCTCGTGGAGCATACCGAGAAAGATGGTTGAACTCATGGAGGTACTGAATCGATTTGCGCTCGCTTGAGCGCGTAAATTCCTTCTTCTTCAACTTCATCAATCCAATGAGGACATGAGCCCTCCGAAAAGCGGCGCGGAACTCCGCCCAAGTGATAGTCCGGCCCTCGTGCTGCATGGCGAGGAAGTTCTCCCACCATGAGAGTGCCGCCCCCTCCAGCTGATGGGAGGCGAACAGTGCCTTCTCGTGATCCTGGCACTGAGCGATGTTGAGCTTCCGCTCAACGAGACGCAGCCAGTCATCCACGTCGAGTGGGTCCTCGGACCTCGAGAAGGTGGGTGGCTGAGTGCGAAGGAACTCAAAGAGTCCTCCCCTCTGCGGGTGGCCACCTCCTCCCCCTGATCCAGAGGCACCGGAGATGTTGGAGGTGTTCCGTGCAATCACCTCCAGGATCCGTGTCTGGTCCATACGGTTCCGCTCGATCTGAGCGAGCACCGCAGCCATGGTCGGAGGAGGTGGAAGTCCCTCATCCCGACCCTCTGGCTGCCCCTGGCTGCTACGAGTACGACCAGCCATCCTGTTGCATCAAGGCGAGTTAGAAACAGAAATCTGAGAGCTATAACGAAGGGATAGCAAAAGATAAGCTATCCACTAGGGATTAGTGCATACAACCCTAAGCCTACTGTAAACACATAACCCGCAATAAAACGAACTCCAACTAGTTGCAAAGAGGCATAAGATCCATGCAAAACTCATAAGACACAAGATCCAACTTCTCGATGCGACTAACTTGTATTGAATGAACAAGTAGTCGTTTTGAGAAGAAAATTTCAGAACACCACCAAAAGCTTATTGCATGGAAAAATCGGGGTAAAAACCAACTTAGAGAGGCATTAGTCACAAGATATAGGATATCACTTCTTACCCTTTTAGCCCCACAAATTTTAGTTGATTAAACTCTCATTTTCTACCCCACTAGAAACCATCGAGCTTGCTGTCCGGAAATTGAGGTTGCTGTAACGATTTTGCATCCAAGCTTCCAGTCGAAGTCTTCCATTCTAGAAACTTCAAAATCTGGCACACTTCAATTTGCCAAGCTCAGTGGTTCCCAAACCCATTTAATCGATAACACTATCTTTGAAGAGGAGGTGAGAGGAAAACAACTTTTAAAACTCAAATTAGAGCAAGATGAGATGACAAAGCTAAGATAGGTAAGGAGTAAAATCTGAGAACTCCTTAAGCTTTCATAAATCGTTTCATACTTCGAAAATAAGGTTTTTCCAAAACATCCTAAAGACGACCAAGCTAGCGGCTTCTATGGTCAGTATGGCTCTGATACCAACCTCTTGTGACGCCCCCGGGATTATTAAGCTTATAATGATTAGTCACCACTTGACCCTATCATCATAAGCATAATAACTCGTGACGCCGAGGAATGTATACTTCCCGAGTGCAGATACACCCTTCACAAAGTTCATGCATCAATTCCATTCAATCACATAGAACCGAAAGCGAGAACAAAATAAAGACATACATAATAATATTCAAGAGTAAATACAACAAAGAGGCCAACCGACCAACAGGTAAATATTACGAGCAATGAAGCAAAAGTGCCATAAGATGGCGATAAACAAAGAGCCCAACGGTGTGCCCTTTACCCACAAGGCAACCGACTGTGCCGCAATGAATAGTTGTCGAACCAAGACATCTCACGTATGAAGCCCTTGGGGCTCACCTTCTTCCTCTGCAAACAAAAGCACCCAAAGAAAGTGGGTGAGTACTTTGAATGTACTCGCAAGATATATAAGAATGATAACAGATCTATACAATAACTATATGCAAGCTTATTTTTGGTGTAAGCATGTCTTTACATAATATTTTCAAATGATCCCAGTTCATACTATCGTATCAACTAGGTTTTTATCTAGGGTGACAATACATTTGATTCAAATATCAACATTGGCCATACAAAGGATTTAGGCATAACTATAAATTTAAAACAGGTATTTAAATTACATTGAATAAAAATAAGCGTGCAATAATAATTTTAAACAGAATTTAAATAATTTGAAATAATGGGATCAAATATGATCAAAGGTATAACTTGCCTTGCTTGGTTATATGTTATTGTCAAACGGCGTCGAAATCCGGTTGTCCGAAGTCGTCGAAATCTATACGAGTAAACGATCCAAATTCAAATAACATTCAACTAAAATCCAAATAAAATCCAAAAATTAAAAGATAAATACTGGAAGCAAGATATCGACTTTATATGAATATAGGAATTTGAATCGATGGAATCAGAGTTCGTATGAGGGAGAACGAAATTCCGGAAGAGAGAGTGAATAGTAGTTTGCATGGCACTATTCATTCCCATGCAATGCACGTGAATAGTAAATATTGTGGAAGAATTGGCCGTGCCGGCGATAGGAAGGGAGAGGTGACCGACGAACAACAAAAATGGAATCTTAGGAATGAGACGGACCCAATGGTGGTGGTCGCGTCACTGGGGGAGTTCCAGCGCGACGGTGACGCGCAAAACAGTACAAGGTGAATAGTAGCACCGGATAGCCGATAATGATTTGGTGAAAAGGAAGGTAGCACAATGTAGAGCGTCGTGAGGCGAAGCTAATGGTATTGGCGACATCGCCAGCGGATCAAAGACGGTGCCGGAAACGACGACATAAGGTGGTTCGGTCTCCGGTGGAAAATTCTTGGTTGCGGCGAAAAGAGAGCGGTGAACTCCAGGGATAGGAAGGGGAAACCGAGGGGCAAGAGGCGACGCAGTCGGTTCGGAAAAATACTGACCAAGGAGGGAGAACGGAGGTGGCAAAGTGGGTACGTGCATGTGTGTATGGTACTGTTCATGCATACATGAATAGAAAATATCGCGGAAGAATTTGCCGCGCCGGTGATAGGAATGGAGAGTTGGGCGGCGAACAACGAATATGGAATCCCGGCGATGTAATCTACCCGATGGTAGTGGCGGTTCGGCCGGCGACGACCGGTGGCGGCGGCAACGCACAAATAGAAAAACAGCTAAAATATAATAAAAACTCAAAATTACAAAATAAATACTGAAAAATAAAGGACGATTTTAGATGATTTTACAGGCAAGAATTATCGGATTCGAGTTTGCGAGAGAGAGCAATGATTTTTGGAAGGAATTACTCAACTAATAAAATTGCTACAGGAGATGACTAATAAGGATGCTTCATTTATCTTCTTCTCCATACGAATCAAGTACAGAGAAAGGAAGAATGGCCATGGCGCCGGGAAAGAGAGGGAAGGGTGGCGGAAATTACCAAAATGGATTGCCGACGCCGAGACGAAGCCAATGGAGGTGACGGCGTGGTCGGAGATGGCGGCGACGGCGGGGCGCGCGCACGGTGGTGGTCGGCCATGGAGGGTCCGGCTCCGCGATCTTTCGACGGCGAAGGCATGGACGCCAGAGTACGACGTCGCGGTGCCGGGCGGTGGTGGAGAAGGTGGCGGAGCTCCACCGGGCGACGACGAGAGGAAGAACGAAACGACCGCGAACTTCAAACCGCTCGCTCGCCAAACCAAGGGAGAGGAGAGGAGATATTTTGAGGGTGAGTTGAGGGTGGAGAGGAGCTCTGCTGGACACTTTATATAGGGAGGGTGGCGGATTGATGAGCAATTGCGAAATAAAAGCTTGATTTTGGGTGCCATAAAGACCGGAGAAAAACTGAAAACTGCTCTTAATTCACAAGAATAAACGGTTAATTGATGGTGTAGTAACGTAGAGGAAGTTAATACGGACGCTTGGCATCCAACGGATTCAATTTGCTGCATTGAGTGAGGAGAAACGGAAGAACGGTGAAAGCACCATTAATGGCAGATTTGAGCTTCGCTGCTGGCGTGGGCGGTGGTGGCGGTGGTCTGGCCGGCCGGGGGGGTGGCAAGGTGAGGGCTGGCGGTGGTAGGGTCGGTGGCGGCAAGGGCTCCTGCCATTTGCTATCCAAGTGAGAGATGCAAAGTTACAGAGAGAAAATTAGTACTGGTTGGAGGAAGAAGATGAAGTGGAAGAGGAAATAAAAAGAAGAGGGGAGGGCTTTAATCAATAAATAGCAGTTGGCCACATGGTAGCACATGCAAAGTTAAGTGAGCTCCTTCCTGGAGAAAGAAAGGGATGGGGGTGACCGAATGGGCACCCATTTTCTGATTTTTTTTTTAATTATTTTCGAAATTTAAATTAAGCCACAAATTGAACACATTTTGGAATATAGTAAATAGAGTCCAAAAATTTTAGAAAAATTTCTAAAAATTCCTAAAATTATTTTGAACTTAATAAAAATAATTCCAACTTAAAGTTGGCTTTTATTTTTGATTTTATTTTCTAGAAAATAGGAAAACCTTTTTAAATACCAGAAAATTAATTAAAATTTTATTTTTCAATTTAAATCCAATAAAATCACAGAAAATCAAATAAACTTAATAAACTTTCTTTTTGACATTAAAACCAAGAAATTAAATTATTATTATTATTATTATTATTTTACTTTTACCAGTTAAAACTCTTTTTAGGTTACAGTAAATCAAGAAAATTCTTCGATAGTCAGAAAATCAAATAAAATAATAATTTTATTTATTTTTAAATTGGTAATAGAACTTTGGGATGTTACAAACTACCCCCCTTAAAAGGAATCTCGTCCCCGAGATTCGGAGAAGCTAGAAAGAATGAATATGCACATAGGATAAATGAATTGAGAGATAGATAGAGTCTATCTTCCAGTTGGCTAGGGTCCAAGGGCATTGAGTTGTTTAGAAATTCGAAACGTCAAATCGTCCTTTAGGTGCATCGATAGATTAGAAGTCCAATGGATTGTTAGAGAAGAGACGATAGCAAAGGATGAGAAAGAAAGCTACGAGATGAGAAGAGTACCCATTTAAAGCAAACGTTGTACACAAGATCAAAGGATCTACGTACGACGTACCAAAAGAAAACAATACGATACAAGATAACAACAATACAACGTTCTACTCGATCGGTACTCATAAGCTGGTGAAACGACTCAATACACAGAATGAGCCTTGGTAAACTTAAGCTATATGGCTTGGTTCAAATCGCGACCTTCGGTTCACAGTCTTCGATTGATCATGTCCGTTGTCGTTGAATGGTAGCGACGATGATGCATGTCTTGGGGTCTTGAACGTAAGGGTTAATAATCGTGCTGACCAACTATAGAAATTTTTCAAGGGAAAGAGGTTCCATTTAACATTATAAAACGGTGAAGAGAGAATTTGGTAAGGAAGAATTTCTATGAAAAAGCTAAGGACAGATAAATGACCAAGATGAGGAGAGAACAAATTGTTTTTCTTGTTATATAAAATAAGTTTTGAAGTTTTCAACTAACGTCCATTCTAACTAGGTCACGGCCTACAGTCGATATGGCTCTGATACCATTTCTGTCGGACCCGGGAGTAACACCCTGAATCCTCTCGTATTTTCGAACTAGTCCCATGATCGTGAGCTAGTTCACACAAGAAATGATATGGTAACATCCATAAATCGCACAACTTTATTAATAAATACCAGAGTTGATTACAAGAAAGGCTTACAAGCCAACATTAAACAAACACAGCGGAAGACGAAGAAGTAGTGGAGTCCAAATTGATTCGCCATGCAATCGATAGGGTAGCGGCCTAGTCGTCGAGATCCAAGTCCTTCTCCTCTCAAATTTATTTGCATGAAGCAAGGGTGAGCACAACTACCGTGCTCGCAAGTTACACCCAAGAATGAGTTAATGCATGCATGGATATATCAAAGGAAGGCTTATTGGTTGAATTTGCATAAAGCAATATTTTCTTTAAATATTTGTACTAAGTTCCAAAGCGCTTAATCTATAACTAGAATTCATTTTAATAAATTCTCATGTTTTATAGTAGGATAACCTCCATATGAAACATGGTGATGGATACCTCCTATCACATGGCTAACCACGAATTTTACCACAAGGATTAACCATCCTCAAATCATTTGTAAAAATCTTTTGAAATCAAAACCAAAGTCTAACTTTGAGTGGCTTTGCTCAAGATGTCCATGACCGTGGACACGGCTATTCAATAGTTTTACACTGCAGAGGTTGTACAACTTTACCCACAAGAGATAATCAACTTTTAATGTCCGTCTCGACACACTTCCGTAGGTGTGCGACTAAGTGATTATCACGAGACCTTTACAATGCGCCATTCAAGTAGTCATGCCCGATAAGGTTTCACTTCCTTTGGATTAACCATCCGCTAGAAGCCCCTCTTGCGCCGCTAAGGTTTCACTTCCATTGGGTTAACCACCACGAAACCCCTCTTGCACCAAGTGGGAATCTTGTCTAACCGACACCCACACACCAAAATGGCACAACTAACAATGGAACGTTGCAAATTATTCAGCCTAGCCTGTCCCATTCCAAACTTGTGGTAGTACGGTGGAGCTTTGCAAGATGCGGCTCGAAGACCGGTCCTTAACTGACTTGGGCGACTTCCAAAATAACCCCTGGGCCTCAAACCTACCCGGATTGAGCCCGTGCATAAACTCGCACCCACCAAGCATCCATTCACCAAGTACAAACCAACTTTTCATTTTTGCTTTTCAAAGTCATTTGCAAAATCTTCCATGACAAACCAATGCCATAGGGTTTTAAACAATAGTTAATCATTTGGCTAAAATTTCCCAAACTAAATATTTTTAGTGTAAGCATGTCTTTACATAATATTTTCAAATGATCCCAGTTCATACTATCGTATCAACTAGGTTTTTATCTAGGGTGACAATATATTTGATTCAAATATCAACATTGGCCATACAAAGGATTTAGGCATAACTATAAATTTAAAACAGGTATTTAAATTACATTGAATAAAAATAAGCATGCAATAATAATTTTAAACAGAATTTAAATAATTGAAATAATGGGATCAAATATGATCAAAGGTATAACTTGCCTTGCTTGGTTATATGTTATTGTCAAACGGCGTCGAAATCCGGTTGTCCGAAGTCGTCGAAATCTATACGTGTAAACGATCCAAATTCAAATAACATTCAACTAAAATCCAAATAAAATCCAAAAATTAAAAGATAAAAACTGGAAGCAAGATATCGACTTTATATGAATATAGGAATTTGAATCGATGGAATCGGAGTTCGTATGAGGGAGAACGAAATTCCGGAAGAGAGAGTGAATAGTAGTTTGCATGGCACTATTCATTCCCATGCAATGCACGTGAATAATAAATATTGTGCAATAATTGGCCGTGCTGGCGATAGGAAGGGAGAGGTGACCGACGAACAACAAAAATGGAATCTTAGGAATGAGACGGACCCAATGGTGGTGGTCGCGTCACTGGGGGAGTTCCAGCGCGACGGTGACGCGCAAAACAGTACAAGGTGAATAGTAGCACCAGATAGCCGATAATGATTTGGTGAAAAAGAAGGTAGCACAATGTAGAGCGTCGTGAGGCGAAGCTAATGGTATTGGCGACATCGCCAGCGGATCAAAGACGGTGCCGGAAACGACGACAGAAGGTGGTTCGGTCTCCGGTGGAAAATTCTTGGTTGCGGCGAAAAGAGAGCGGCGAACTCCAGGGATAGGAAGGGGAAACCGAGGGGCAAGAGGCGACGCAGTCGGTTCGGAAAAATACTGACCAAGGAGGGAGAACGGAGGTGGCAAAGTGGGTACATGCATGTGTGTATGGTACTGTTCATGCATACATGAATAGAAAATATCGCGGAAGAATTTGCCGCGCCGGTGATAGGAATGGAGAGTTGGGCGGCGAACAACGAATATGGAATCCCGGCGATGTAATCTACCCGATGGTAGTGGCGGTTCGGCCGGGCGACGGCCGTGGCGCAACAACGCACAAATAGAAAAACAGCTAAAATATGATAAAAACTCAAAATTACAAAATAAATACTGAAAAATAAAGGACGATTTTAGATGATTTTACAGGCAAGAATTATCGGATTCGGAGTTTGCAGTAGAGAGCAATGATTTTTGGAAGGGAATTACTCAACTAATAAAATTGCTACAGGAGATGACTAATAAGGATGCTTCTGTTTATCTTCTTCTCCATACGAACTGAAGTACAGAGAAAGGAAGAATGGCCATGGCGCCGGGGAAAGAGAGGGAAGGGTGGCTGGGAAATTACCAAAATGGATTGCCGACGTCGAGACGAAGCCAATGGAGGTGACGGCGTGGTCGGAGATGGCCGGCGACGGCGGCGGCGGCGCACGGTGGTGGTCGGCCATGGGAGGGTCCGGGGCTCCGGCGATCTTTCGACGAAGCGAAGGCATGGACGCGTAGAGTACGACGTCGCGGTGCCGGCGGTGGTGGAGAAGGTGGCGGAGCTCAACCGGGGGCGACGCACGAGAGGAAGAACGGAAAACGACTGGCGAACTTCAAACCGCTCGTTCGGCCAAACCAAGGGGAGAGGAGAGGAGATATTTTGAGGGTGAGTTGAGGGTGGAGAGGAGCTCCTGGTGGACACTTTATATAGGGGAGGGGGTGGCCGGATTGATGAGCAATTGCGAAAATAAAAGCTTCAGTTTTCGGGTGCCATAAAGACCGGAGAAAAACTGAAAACTGCTCTTAATTCACAAGAAAAACGGTCAATTGATGGTGTAGTAACGTAGAGGAAGTTAATACGGACGTTTGGCATCCAACGGATTCGAATTTGGTGCATTGAGTGAGGAGAAACGGAAGAAACGGTGAAAGCAGCCATTAATGGCAGATTTGAGCTTCGCTGCGGCCATGGCGCTGCGTGGCCGGCGGTGGGGTGGCCGCGGCCGGGAGGGGCGGCAAGGTGAGGGCTGGCGGTGGTAGGGTCGGTGGCGGCAAGGGCTGCTGCCATTTGCTATCCAAGTGAGAGATGCAAAGTTACAGAGAGAAAATTAGTCTTCGTTGGAGGAAGAAGATGAAGTGGAAGAGGGAATAAAAAGAAGAGGGGAGGGCTTTAATCAATAAATAGCAATTGGCCACATGGTAGCACATGCAAAGTTAAGTGAGCTCCTTCCTGGAGAATGAATGGATGGGTGACCGAATGGGCACCCATTTTCTAATTTTTTTAAATTATTTTCGAAATTCAAATTAAGCCACAAATTGAACACCTTTTGGAATATAGTAAATAGAGTCCAAAAATTTTAGAAAAATTTCTAAAAATTCCTAAAATTATTTTGAACTTAATAAAAATAATTCCAACTTAAAGTTGGCTTTTATTTTTGATTTTATTTTCTAGAAAATAGGAAAACCTTTTAAATACGTAAAATTAATTAAAATTTTATTTTTCAATTTAAATCCAATAAAATCACAGAAAATCAAATAAACTTAATAAACTTTCTTTTTGACATTAAAACCAAGAAATTAAATTATTATTATTATTATTATTATTTTACTTTTAACAGTTAAAACTCTTTTTAGGTTACAGTAAATCAAGAAAATTCTTCGATAGTCAGAAAATCAAATAAAATAATAACTTTATTTATTTTTAAATTGGTAACAGAACTTTGGGATGTTACATGACATGATGGGTGATATAGTTCTGAACTACAGGAGAACAACCAATGACCATGACTAGTTTACTGCAATTACATGAGAAATGTTCACAACTTTTGTAAATCAATATCTAATTGCAATACTTACATGTTACTTAAAAGCAGCTAGACATACTCTATGAATAAAAATAGCTTATCATTATCAAGCTCAAGATTGCTCACGTCATAATATACATATTTGTACTAGCATTACCACACTGATATAATATTTTGCATGCTCATTGTTTATTTATAGTTTCATTCTTAGAAATTAATATCAATAAATTTTGCTCTAAGATAAAATATCAGTAAACCCCGGCCTCTAAAAAAATTGCAATTTTTTTTTGCCCAAACGACTCTACCACGATTCTACTCTGCGATTCTATATGATTCTACGTGATTCTACTCTTTGGATCGTGGCTCTACCACGATTCTACCTAATAATGATTCACAGTGCGATTTGGATCAACAGGCTGTCGTGGGTTCGTAGAATCGTAAGACTCTAAGAATAGGATCGCGATTCTAACTACCTTGGCCTCCACTATTTTTTAAAACACATTCGCAAATATCGGCAACATACCACAAGGAGTAGTTGCATGGACTTCAACTATTTGTAAAACATATTTACAAATTATAGTCTCATGCTACAAAAATTGTGATGCATGAGCTTCAACTATTTGCAAAACACATTCGCAAACCATAGCACCATGCATAGATGAGCTAGAGCAAGCATAATGAGCTATCAACACATGACTAACTGTTGGACCGAAAAGGCGACTAGAGGGGGGTGAATAGGAGCACGCTCACTTTTTCAACCACGATTAGATTCAACACAAATTTCACTCCAATAGCTATAGAAGCTATGAAGATCGATATACCAGTACAGCGGAAGACTAGGATTGAATCCAATCAAAACCCCGAAGAAAAACAACAAAAAACAACCGAAACTTAATTTCCTAAGAGTAGGGCGGTCTGACCTCTACTCAGGGGCGGTCTGACCTCTCCAAGGGGCGGTCCGACTAGGGGTGGCAAAAAAGCTCGCGGCTCGCGAGCCGGCTCGAGCTTGTTGCGAGCCGAGCCGGCTCGCTCGAGCTCGAGCTTTTTCGAGCCGAGCTGAGCCGGGCCGAGCTCGGTGAAGTTTCTGAGCCGAGCTCGAGCCGAAGCTCGAGCCGGCTCATGAGCCAAACGTGCCGAGTGCAACCCCATATAATCAAGATGATTGGATTTTGAATTGATGATAAATGACTCATATAATCATTTTATTCTACCGAGCTCGAGCGAGCTTTTTCGAGCCGGCTCGAACGAGCTTTTTCGAGCCGGCTCGAGCTTTTTTTCGAGCCGAGCCGAGCCTTCATTCGAGCTCGTTTTCCAAACGAGCCGAGCCGAGCCGAGCCAGAGTTTAAACCGAGCCACAACGAGCCGAGCCGAGCCGAGCCGAGCCTCGCCTGCTTTCATTTCTAGGTCCGACCTCTACTCGAGTGGTCGACCTCCACCGATGAACAGTGAAATCACCAAAAACGGTTGCAAATAGGTCTAACTTTTGATCTACAACTCCAAACTTCATGAAACTTGGAACACACCTTCTCTAGGATGTCAGGAACCTATTCCAATCGAAGATCATGGAGATCCATGGAAAAGTTACGACATTTTTCAGTTTGAGAGATGGATGGTTCAAAACCGAGTCAAAACGAAAACGTGACCCAAAAACTTGCTCGTGGGTGATTGATGATCAAGATGATCTTAGATGTGTTCCCACATGTCACAGCAAGCTATATCATGTAAAGAAATCAATCAAAAACATGCGAATCAAAGAAAGACTCAAAATCACCAAATAGAGAGAAGAAGGGCAAAGAGACACATCTTTGATCAAAGCTTTCTTTGGATTGATTGATAGGGTTTGGGTTTCTGACCACTCCATCAATGGAGGACAAAGCTCAATCCAAGAGCACAAGATCAAATCAAAACTCTCTAGAACCCTAACCTCCACTAATCCTCTCCCTAAGCCAAAACTAGGGTTTCAATAAAAAAAGGGTTTTAAGGGGGTGCAGCCACCTCCCTCCTCTATTTATAGTGGAGACTTAGACCTTCTAGAAGATTAACTCAAATGGGCTCCCGTTAAGGCCCAACACAAACGGGTCACACACGCACGCATTTTAAAGCGCCGCCTACAACACCTCTTAACCTAAACCGCTTCTCTTGCGCCGCCTTGCGCGTGGGTAGGCAAAAGGTCACCAAGGTGATATTTGGTAAGATTACCAAAATACCCTTCTCGGTCCTTCTCCAAGACCGAGTCCATCTTCGCAAGCACTTCGCATGCTCGCCACGTGTAGGTTGATCAACGGCTCTCTCCATGTCGGCAAGTCTCTCCCATCCGCCCCACCGAAACCACCATGGCACTTGCACCGACTCGCGCCGCTTGATCAAACCGGCCGCACCGAATCGCCTGCTCGGTCATCATTGTCCATTCTGCCATACTTGATTTCATTGACTCACCCAAAGATCGCCGATCGCTCGACCTAAGCTCTCCAAGCCTCGCCCCGATCATCCTCGCCGTTGACCGTCGTTGACCACCAAGCAACCTCGCACAACAATAGACAAGCAAATCGAAACCGGAACAAGTTCTTCGCAACTTGACCCACGTTAGTCAAAACATGCATCATGCAACACATATGCATCAAACTCATGACTTTGACCTAACTAATGAGCAACGCCGCCACGAAGGGCGACATTCGATGATATCGGTCGATCGCCTCGTGGCCGGCTCGACCATTGCCTTTGCCGGTCGGACCGCCGCCAAAGGCCGGTCCGACCGCCGTAAGGACTTAGCCAATTTTCAACCCTCAAAATCCAAACCTCTCGGAAACTTTAAACCAATAGAACTTTTTATCGAGACTCCAAAAATTATGGGAGCAAGAACAATGGGATCCCTCACTTGCCTACACCTCTATTTTTGGCCCACTGCTTTGACCACTTTTTGTCACGGCCGTCCGACCGGCGCACATGGCCGGTCCGACCGATTTGGGACCGGTCGGACCGCGATGCTATGGCCGGACAGATCACCGCCCGTAATGACCGAACAGATCAAACTTTGTCGAAAACCCGTGAAACGACAAACCGTTAACGCCATTGCCAATTGTCACATCATCCTAAGATCCGAGCATATCCCCATGATATCCACAATCTCCCCTTGATGAACACATTGGCAATAATCCGTAAAATATAATTTGGAGGTTTGAAAAGTAAAATACTTGTTTGCGACAAAGGCACAACTTGGTCCATAAGCAAGAGAAAGCAATGGAAATGACCAAGTCGGCATCGAATAGCATAGGCAAGTGAGATAAGGCAAAAGAAAGCATAAAACTTTAATTTTAAAAGTCAAAATCTCACTTAAGGTCCATATGAAAGAACAATTGTTCAATTGACCTTTGATCATTGTGATGAGTAATAAATGCAATTCAAGTTCGTAAGAGTCAATAAGACAATAAGAATGCAATTCAAAACTCCCCTCACTATGATCCTCTGATTGAGAAAATTTCAAATTCTCCAACTTTCTCCCTTTGTATAAACTTCTCCCAACATTGAAATATCTTCTCCCCTTTGACAATGGAGTCATCAAGGAATCACGCCTTCCTCTCATCCGAGATAGCAATTTGCGTAATGAAGAAAGAAGCAAAAGAAGAAGTATGCATGAAGTGCAATGGAGTGGCTTCATTTTTGTATTTTTCAATTTTTGATTACAAGAAGCTTTGGAGATTACCCAAAAGAACTAGCTAGCATTTCTAATATTGCACAAACAACATATCAAGCCTGACAGTGCTAGCAAGATCATGGTAAGACATATATATCAAAGCTAAGCACCAAGGCTCAAAAGTAAAGCAATAGATTTGATCAATTTAAGCAACTCTTCAAATTCAAAGAAGTTCATCAACAGGATCCTAAAGTGAAATTGGCCATGTCAAAATGTCAAAGTGAGATCAAAAATCTAACAAAGACCACATTAAGAGTCAATCAAGTCCCGTATTGAATCATTTTGCTCAATCTTTGTAAACGCCCATTTGTCAACATTTTTCTCATTTGCATTGAATATTGAGGTTGACTAATGATCTAACTTAGTGACAAGATCCGGACTAGGAGCCATCCACAAACTCATCCTAAGCTTCGACCAAAAGTTGATTAAAGGTATATCTTAGTAAAGAAGATTCTGGACTAGGAGCCATCCACAAACTCTTTCTAAGCTTCTACCAGGGCGACAAATCTTGAGGTTCATGTCATTTCTGACAAGCAATCCCCATGAGATCGTTCGATCATCAAACTATCTCCAAGTTCATGTCATTTGACAAGCGGCCTCGTAAGAATAGTTTGGCACATTTTAAGCATAAGACAATCTTGAATTTTTTTAATTTTTCACAAGAGCATTTTAGAATCTCAAGAACACAAAAGCTCAAGTAATGGTCAATTTTAGATCAAAGAGTTAACAAAGCAATTACGACAGGCCAATGTCACAAGAGGAGCACTAATTGCGCAACTCGCTAAAACATCCACAAATTGCAATTTTTAGTTTGAGTTGTTTTAAAGTTCTAGCTCATATAGCAAAGACTTAGCTACACATGTAAAAGCATGATAATTCTAGCAAGTCAAGGAACTAGACATGGCATTGAGCAAGAATTGAAATACTAAAGCTCCAAAGGGTAATAGGCAAAGCTTCATCAATTTTAAAAGATAAGGTAAAATTTTATATTACAATGCATCTTTTGGATTTTTCAAACCACTTGAAGTATTTTACATATGAATGCAATATGATACAATGCGATGCAATAAAAGCCTAAAAACCTAAAAAGTTCAAAAGATCAATAAGTTCGTAAAAGAACAATAAAAGATCAAAAGAACAAGGTAAGATCGTAAAAGATCGAACTCCCCTCAAACCAACCCATAGGGATAAATTACCCTAACTCGCTTCTTAAGGTGGCAAACCTAGTTGGGTCTAAAGGTTTGGTGAGGATATCACCATTGAGCCTCTGACTCCACGAAGTGTAGCACAATATCACCCTTCTCGACATGGTCTCTAAGGAAGTGATAGCGAATGTCTATGTGCTTGGTCCTAGAGTGTTGCACAGGTTCTTAGCAATGTTAATAGCGTAGTGTTATCACGTAAAAGAGGAACACTAGCAAAATTTAACCCGTAGTCCTTAAGAGTGGATACCATCCACAAAATCGACTACAAAGAACTAGCAAAGCAGACTACATACTCACCTCAACAAGAGATTGTGCAATGAGGACTGCTTCCTAGAAGACCAAGAAACAAGAGAAGTGCCTAGGAAGTGACAAGTGCCCGAGGTACTCTTCCTATCGCCGACACCGCAAAATCGTAATCGAAAACCCCGAATGGATAAAGAAGAAGAACAGAGTACCAAATGCCATACCGAGGGTAGAGTGTAAATACCGAATATGCGCTTAATCGCTTGGCGATGGGAAGTTCTCTGAGACGCTCAAACCTCGCAGAGGCGATCGTGAAGTGGATGTCCGGTCTTGATGCCGTCAGTATGTGAGGGAGCCGATCATGTTGCGGTACTCGCGCTGATCCACGGCTTCTCCTTCCTCATCCGGATCCAAAGCGATCGAAGTCGCCATGGGAGTGGCGATCGACTTGATCACCCATGTCGAGCGCTTGAGCAGATCCTTAGTATACTTCGTCGATGGATGAAGATCCTTCCTTACATTGCTTGATTTGAAGCCCGTAAAGTAATTGAGCTCTCCCATCATGCTCATCTCAAATTCCCCGGACATAGTCTCGTAAAAGCTAGAAACAAGAGCATGAGAAGAACCACCAAAGATAATATCATCAACGAACTGAGCAAGTAAGAAATCATTGCCACGCCTAAGAATGAACAAGGTCTTGTCTACCTTACCCATCTCAAAATCATTCTTAAGCAAGAAGGTCTTAAGTCTATCATACTGTGCTCTAGGGGCTTGTTTAAGACCATACAAGGCTTTGGATAGCTTGAAGACATGATGTGGGTTCTTGGGATTCTCAAAGCTCAGGGGTTGCCTAACATAAACCTCCTCCTCTATAAAACCATTCAGAAAGGCACTCTTAACATCCATCCGATATAATCTAAAGCCCTTAGAGGCAAAGAAATGCAAGAAGAATGCGAATAGCTTCTAGTCTAGCAACAGAGCAAAGGTCTCATCAAAATCTAACCCTCAACTGGCTAAAACCCCGAGCTACTAACCTAGCCTTGTTTCTAACCACGTAACCATCCTCATTTTGTTTGTTTTGAAGACCCAATGGTTCCTATAACATTATGACCACTAGGAGGTTCTACTAGGTTCCAAACCTTATTCCTCTCAAAATTCTCTAACTCCTCATGCATGGCATTGACCCAACTCGAATCGATAAAGCATGTGATATATCGCGGGTTCAAAAGAAGCTACAAAAGGTAATGAGAATAGAGGTTTGGATCATGATACCGAGCGAGTGACTGCTCATGGATATTACCTATCATCCGATCCGCGGATGTCGCTTTTGAATGTGAAGTGGCGACCGAGAAGAAAGTACCTCTTCGACCTCCGCAGTATCGCTGATGATGAAGATGCAAGCAGTGCCTCAACCAAGGCGAAGTAGTCACGGCGGGTTCTTGTGCAGAATAGGAATGTCAACAAAGAAGCAGTGGAAGAGTATCATCGAGTCCATCATCATCTTCCTCTACAAATATACTCTCACACTGTATCACTGAAATATCCGATCTAGCTCTGTGGCTAGTCTCATCAAAAGTGACATTGCATGTCTCCGAACCAAAGTTAGTTTCAAAGATTAAAACTCGAAAACCCTTGAATGAGCAGGATAACCCGTAAATAAACCATCAAAAGTTCTTGACTCAAATTTATCTAGATTTCTGTCTTGAGAATAAAACACTTGGATCCAAAGACTCAAAGTGCGAGACAGAGGGTTTTCTACAAAAACGAAGCTCATAAGGAGTCTTGCCCAAAGACGGTCTCAAAAAGACACGATTTGCAATATGGCAAGCAAGAGAAATAGCTTCGCCCAAAACCTCCTGAGTGCTATACTCATCTAGCATTGTCCTAGCCATCTCAACTAGAGTCCTGTTCTTCCTTTCCACAACGCCATTTTGTTGAGGGACGTGGGGAGGAGAAGCGATGCTCAATTCCACGCCAAGACAAAAGGAAGCAAAGATGCATTCTTGAACTCCGTGCCATTGTCATCGCGGATCGCTCTCAAGGCACTTGGAAGTTCGAAGCCAAACGAAGAACAAGATCATGATAATGATCAAAAGCTTCATCCTTCAAGTGAGAAAGAACACCCAAGTGTATCTAGAAAATCATCGACTATGACAAGAATGTACCATTTTCCACCAATCGACCGAACTCTAGCGGGACCAACAAGATCCATATGAAGCAATCGCCTCGGTCCCGTCACCATGACCATAGTCATCGATGGGTGTGAGGCGGCAACTTGCTTGCCATGCCTATGTGGCGCACATACAAAGATCCTTGACGGCTTTGAGTTTAGGCAAACCTCTCATGAGCTCAAGGTTGCTAACTCGCCGATGATCAAAACCAATGTGTCCCAAACGACGGTGCCAAAGCCGTAACTCAAGAAGAAGATGAAATTAAGCACTTGAGAGAACCAAAGAAGAGATTCGAAAAATCAGCTCCAAAGATCCTAGCAACTCTAGTAATCCCAAAACAAGCTCACCAAATTGAATCAAGCACCGACAAGCATTTTTCTTAAATCTAGTCTCATAGCCATCATCAAGAAGTTGAGAGACAGAAAGCAAATTAAACCTTAGCTTGTCCACAAGGGCGACGCCCTTGAGGATGAACTTGTCGTTCACCCTGATCGATCCCGTTCCTTCAATCCGCCCTTGCCTATCATCTCCAAAGGTGATGAATTCATCACCCGTCGACCGCGTGAAGGAGGTGAACCATCTTGAGTCTCCGGTCATGTGGCGTGAACAAATGAGTCGATTTAACCACGTGTCCTTCCTCTTCCGCGGTAATCCCGAAAATCAAGGCACGGAAGAACAATGTGTCTCAACATCAAGTTAGTTAAACAAGACTTGGGAACCCAGTATTGAGACACATGTCTGCGAGTAGTATGCAAAGCAGAAGTGCTATCCTTGATTAAGTTTGAAGTTCTGTTATGAGCAATGGTTACTTTAACATAAGAGTTATCCTGTCTAGGAACATGATGATGAGCATGTGACACAAATCCTAAACCAAGTTTCCTCTTTCTACATTACCATGTCTCATAAAAGCTCTAGGTTGATTGAGTGAAATTCTAGCAAAATTTTTCTTATCATTTTTCAACCTACGCCAATGTAACTCAACCAAATGTCCATTCTTCTTGCAATAGGTGCAATGGTACTTGATACCACGGGAGAAGCACCCTTTGACTTAATGAAGTTTGGGCAAAACCGCAGATTTAAAAGTAGTTTTTGCAGGTTGGGTTTTAAATTCAACTAACCCATTTTCCAAGACTTGAGTTACTTGGGGCTTAGAATTATCTTGGACAGAGTTGTATCCTAATCCTTGCTTCTTATAAGGAGTCTTAGATTTGTCCAGAATCATGTTTAATTGTTTCTTACCTTTAGAAAAATTTTCTAAGGTATCCTTAAGATAAGCATTTTCTTTTCAAGATTAACACATGACTCACAAGTTTTGCCTTTAATAGCTCTAGCATATTTTTCCTTATATAAAGCAATTTCAAGTTTAAGAGCGGGACATGAAGCACATGTAGAAGACTCAATCTTGTTCTTAAGCTTGGCATATTTAGCTCTAATCGCTTCTAAGATATCTTTAACTTCATGTTCGCTCAATGCAAAAAGAGCAAAGGCTAGGATCAATAAAGACAGGAGCAACCAACTTGTGGAATCTAAGCATTTTTCACAAGGAGCGATTTAACCTCAACTAACTCGGTCCTAGCATTTTCAAGTTGTTGCAAAGCAATATCATGAGCAGATTGCGCTTAGCAAATTCGAGTGTAGAGCATGGCAGAAGAACATTCATCGATTCAAGAGTCTTAGTATTTGCAAGTTCTAAAGTCAAATTATCTACTTGAGACTCTAAGTCCTTGTTCCTAGCCATGATATACTCTAACGCCTTATCCTCGCTCATGAGTTGCTCAAAGATAGTTTCGCATCTATCGAAAGGACATCATAGGAGAGAGGTACCTCATCGTCGCCGACGCCGTCGAGTCGGCCATGAAGCAAACGCCGTGAAGTCCTTGGCCTTCCCTTCTTCTTGTCTTGAGGATCTCCTCCTCCTTGTCATCCTCGCTCCCGAGTCCACATCGCTAAGGATTGTTCCCAAAAGCGGCAAGAACCCGTGAGTCGCTTTGTGAGCTTGGCAAGATCAAATCTTGATTTGTTCCATTGAGGCTTCTTCCAAGTCGGCTTTCCTTCCTTGTGGTTGCTCTTTCCTTTCAACTTGGGGCGCTTTGTCTTGATGTGATTAAGCTCACCACACTCATAGCAAGTCACGGACCTCCTCTCTTTTGTTTCTCATATTGTTATAGGCCCGTGTGGCTTTTCTCGACTATGAGGGCTAACTCGGCCTCGTGAAGACTCTCAAACTCCTCTTCATGGATTGCGATAAACCAGAAGTTTAAAATCCGTAAGAAGACTCGAAGACCCATCGAAGCTCTCTTGAGCGGTGCGCTACCAAGGCCATATTTTCCTTCTTGGGATGATCAATCCTCTTGATCTCATGAGTCTTAAGCTTGCTATAGAGCAGCTCCAAAGTCGATCGAGAGGTTGACGTTCTCCTCAATGGCGGTAGCCTTTATCTCCCACTCCTTGGTGTTGATTGCGGCCAAGAGGTGGGTGGCATTTTCAGATCGAGAATATTCAATTCCAACACCTCCGATTAATCACTTTGTTGAAGCGATCGAAAATGTCATCGATGCTCTCTCCAGACGCATCTCGAATTTGTTATATTCACGCAATAGAACTTTTCTTGGAGACTCCAAAATTATGGGAGCAAGAACAATGGGATCCCCTCACTTGCCTACACCCTCTATTTTTGGCCCGACTGTTTGACCACTTTTGGTCACGGCCGGTCCGAGCCGCGCATGGCGATCCGACCGATTTGGGACCGGTCGGACCGCCGTGCTATGGCGGTCGGACCGCCCATCGAGAATGGTGAGCATTTGAAACTTTGTCGAAAACCCGTGAAACGACAAACCGTTAACGCCATTGCCAATTGTCACATCATCCTAAGATCGGAGCATATCCCCATGATATCCACAATCTCCCCTTGATGAACACATTGGCAATAATCGAAAAATATAATTTGGAGGTTTGAAAAGTAAAATACTTTGTTTTTGCACAAAGGCACAACTTGGTCCATAAGCAAGAGAAAGCAATGGAAATGACCAAGCTGGCATCAGAATAGAATAGGCAAGTGAGATAAGGCAAAAGAAAGCATAAAAACTTTGATTTCCAGAAAAATTCAAAAATCTCACTTAAGGTCCATATGAAAGAACAATTGTTCAATTGACCTTTGATCATTGTGAGGAGTAATAAATGCAATTCATGTTCAGAAGAGTCAATAAGACAATAAGAATGCAATTCAAAACTCCCCCTCACTATGATCCTCGGATTTCAGAAAATTTCAAATTCTCCAACTTTCTCCCCTTTTTATAAACTTCTCCCCAACATTGAAATATCTTCTCCCCCTTTGACAATGGAGTCATCAAGGAATCACGCCTTCCTCTCATCCAGAGATAGCAATTTGCGAGAATGAAGAAAGAAGCAAAAGAAGAAGTATGCATGAAGTGCAATGGGTGGCTTCATTTTTGTATTTTTCAATTTTTGATTACAAGAAGCTTTGGAGATTACCCAAAAGAACTAGCTAGCATTTCTAATATTGCACAAACAACATATCAAGCTGTGAGTGCTAGCAAGATCATGGTAAGACATATATATCAAAGCTAAGCACCAAGGCTCAAAAGTAAAGCAATAGATTTGATCAATTTAAGCAACTCTTCAAATTGACAAGTTCATCAACGAGGATCCTAAAGTGAAATTGGCCATGTCAAAATGTCAAAGTGAGATCAAAAATCTAACAAAGACCACATTAAGAGTCAATCAAGTCCGTATTGAATCATTTTGCTCAATCTTTTATGGCGCCCATTTGTCAACATTTTTCTCATTTGCATTGAATATTGAGGTTGACTAATGATCTAACTTAGTGACAAGATCTGGACTAGGAGCCATCCACAAACTCATCCTAAGCTTCGACCAAAAGTTGATTAAAGGTATATCTTAGTAAAGAAGATTCTGGACTAGGAGCCATCCACAAACTCTTTCTAAGCTTCTACCAGGGCGACAAATCTTGAGGTTCATGTCATTTCTGACAAGCAATCCCCATGAGATCGTCTGGATCATCAAACTATCTCCAAGTTCATGTCATTTGACAAGCAGTCTCGTAAGAATAGTTTGGCACATTTTAAGCATAAGACAATCTTGATTTTTTTAATTTTTCACAAGAGCATTTTAGAATCTCAAGAACACAAAAGCTCAAGTAATGGTCAATTTTAGATCAAAGAGTTAACAAAGCAATTACAGACAGGCCAATGTCACAAGAGGAGCACTAATTGCGCAACTCGCTAAAACATCCACAAATTGCAATTTTTAGTTTGAGTTGTTTTAAAGTTCTAGCTCATATAGCAAAGACTTAGCTACACATGTAAAAGCATGATAATTCTAGCAAGTCAAAGAACTAGACATGGCATTGAGCAAGAATTGAAATACTAAAGCTCCAAAGGGTAATAGGCAAAGCTTCATCAATTTTAAAAGATAAGCAGAAAATTTTATATTACAATGCATCTTTTGGATTTTTCAAACCACTTGAAGTATTTTACATATGAATGCAATATGATACAATGCGATGCAATAAAAGCCTAAAAACCTAAAAAGTTCAAAAGATCAACAAGTTCGGAAAAGAACAATACAAGATCAAAAGAACAAGGTAAGATCAGAAAAGATCGAACTCCCCCTCAAACCAACCCATAGGGATAAATTACCCCTAACTCGCTTCTTAAGGTGGCAAACCTAGTTGGGTCTAAAGGTTTGGTGAGGATATCGACCATTGAGCCTCGGACTCCACGAAGTGTAGCACAATATCACCCTTCTCGACATGGTCTCTAAGGAAGTGATAGCGAATGTCTATGTGCTTGGTCCTAGAGTGTTGCACGGGGTTCTTAGCAATGTTAATAGCGAAGTGTTATCACGAGAAAGAGGAACACTAGCAAAATTTAACCCGTAGTCCTTAGAGTGGATACCATCCACAAAATCGACTCTGACAACTAGCGTGACTACATACTCGGCCTCAGCGATGATTGTGCAGCAGAGGATTGCTTCCTAGAAGACCAAGAAACAAGAGAAGTGCCTAGGAAGTGACAAGTGCGAGGTACTCTTCCTATCAAGCCGACGACCCGCAAAATCGAATCGAAAACCCCGAATGGATAAAGAAGAAGAACAGAGTACCAAATGCCATCTTGGAGGGTAGAGTGTAAATACGAATATGCGCTTAAGCGCTTGGCGATGGGAAGTTCTCGGAGGCGCTGAAACCTCGCAGAGGGCGGTGTGAAGTGGATGTCGGTCTTGATGCGTCAGTGCGGAGGGAGCCGATCATCTTTGCGGTACTCGCGTTGATCCACGGCTTCTCCTTCCTCATCTGGATCCAGCGATCGAAATCGCCATGGGAGTGGCGATCGACTGCGATCACCCATGTCGAGCGTTTGGCGGATCCTTAGTATACCGTCGATGGATGAAGATCCCTTCCTTACATTGCTTGATTTGAAGCCCAGTAAAGTAATTGAGCTCTCCCATCATGCTCATCTCAAATTCCACGGACATAGTCTCGGAAAAGCTAGAAACAAGAGCATGAGAAGAACCACCAAAGATAATATCATCAACGTAAATCTGAGCAAGTAAGAAATCATTGCCACGCTAAGAATGAACAAGGTCTTGTCTACCTTACCCATCTCAAAATCATTCTTAAGCAAGAAGGTCTTAAGTCTATCATACCGGGCTCTAGGGGCTTGTTTAAGACCATACAAGGCTTTGGATAGCTTGAAGACATGATGTGGGTTCTTGGGATTCTCAAAGCACAGGGGTTGCCTAACATAAACCTCCTCCTCTATAAAACCATTCAGAAAGGCACTCTTAACATCCATCGATATAATCTAAAGCCCTTAGAGCGACAAATGCAAGAAGAATGCGAATAGCTTCTAGTCTAGCAACAGAGCAAAGGTCTCATCAAAATCTAACCCCTCAACTGGCTAAAACCACAGAGCTACTAACCTAGCCTTGTTTCTAACCACAGAACCATCCTCATTTTGTTTGTTTTTGAAGACCCAGTGAGTTCCTATAACATTATGACCACTAGGAGGTTCTACTAGGTTCCAAACCTTATTCCTCTCAAAATTCTCTAACTCCTCATGCATGGCATTGACCTTTCGAATCGGATAAAGCATGTGATATATCGCGGGGTTCAAAAGAAGCTACAAAGCGAGAATGAGAATAGAGGTTTGGATCATGATACAGGCGAGTGACTCGTTCATGGATATTACCTATCATCGATCCGCGGATCTTGCTTTTGAATGTGAAGTGGCGCACCGAGAAGAAAGTACCTCTTCGACCTCATGCATGCTGCGATGATGAAGATCGTGAGTGCCTCAAGCGAAGGCGAAGTAGTCACGGCGGGTTCTTGTGCGGGAATAGGAATGTCAGCAAGCAGCGGTGGAAGAGTATCATCGAGTCCATCATCATCTTCCTCTACAAATATACTCTCTGTCACTGTGTATCACAGAAATATCGATCTAGCTCAGGGCTAGTCTCATCAAAAGTGACATTGCATGTCTCTGAACGAGTTAGTTTGACATTAAAAACTCGAAAACCCTTGAATGAGCGGGATAACCCGAAATAAACCATCAAAAGTTCTTGACTCAAATTTATCTAGATTTCTGTCTTGAGAATAAAACACTTGGATCAAAGACTCGAAAGTGCGAGGCAGAGGTTTTCTACAAAAGCGAAGCTCATAAGAGTCTTGCCCAAAGGCGGTCTCAAAAAGACACGATTTGCAATATGGCAAGCGGTAGAAATAGCTTGACCCAAAACCTCCTCAGTGCTATACTCATCTAGCATTGTCCTAGCCATCTCAACTAGAGTCCTGTTCTTCCTTTCCACAACGCCATTTTGTTGAGGGGCGTGTGGGGAGGAGAAGCGATGCTCAATTCCACGCTTTCGGCACAAAAGGAAGCAAAAGATGCATTCTTGAACTCCGTGCCATTGTCACTGCGGATCGCTCTCAAGGCACTTGGAAGTTCGAAGCCAAGCGAAGAACAAGATCATGATAATGATCAAAAGCTTCATCCTTGAAGTGAGAAAGAACACCCAAGTGTATCTAGAAAAATCATCGACTATGACAAGAATGTACCATTTTCCACCAATCGACCGAACCTAAGCGGGACCAAGCGGTATCCATATGAAGCAAGCTGTCGGTCAGTCGGTCATGACCATAGTCAGCGATGGGTGTGGCGGCAACTTGCTTGCCATGCCTACGAGGCGCATATCTGACATCCTTGACGGCTTTGAGTTTAGGCAAACCTCTCATGAGCTCAAGGTTGCTAACTCGCGTCGATGATCAAAACCAATGTGTCCCAAGCAGCGGTGCCAAAGCGAACTCGGAAGAAGAAGATGAAATTAAGCACTTGAGAGAACCAAAGAAGAGATTGGAAAAATCAGCTCAAAGATCCTAGCAACTCTAGTAATCCCAAAAACAAGCTCACCGGTGAATCAAGCACCCGACAAGCATTTTCTTAAATCTAGTCTCATAGCCATCATCAAGAAGTTGAGAGGCAAAGCAAATTAAACCTTAGCTTGTCCACAAGGCGGCGTCCTTGAGGATGAACTTGTCGTTCACCACGATCGATCCGTTCCTTCAATCCGCCCTTGCCTATCATCTCCAAAAGTGATGAATTCATCACCCGTCGATCGCGTGAAGGAGGTGAACCATCTTGAGTCTCCGGTCATGTGGCGTGAGCAATGAGTCGGCGAACCACGTGTCCTTCCTCTTTCGCGGTAATCCACGAAAATCAAGGCCGGAAGAACAATGTGTCTCAATCATGGGGTTAGTTAAACAAGACTTGGGAACCCGATCTTGAGACACATGTCTGCAAGTAGTATGCAAAGCGAAGTGCTATCCTTGATTAAGTTTGAAGTTACATTATGAGCAATGGTTACTTTAACATAAGAGTTATCTGTCTAGGAACATGATGATGAGCATGTGACACAAATCCTAAACCAAGTTTCCTCTTTCTACATTACCATGTCTCATAAAAGCTCTAGGTTGATTGAGTGAAATTCTAGCAAAATTTTTCTTATCATTTTTCAACCTCATGTGAGAACTCAACCAAATGTCCATTCTTCTTGCAATAGGTGCAATGGTACTTGATACCCTGGGAGAAGCACCCTTTGACTTAACGAAGTTTGGGCAAAACCATGATTTAAAAGTAGTTTTGCGAGGTTGGGTTTTAAATTCAACTAACCCATTTTCCAAGACTTGAGTTACTTGGGGCTTAGAATTATCTTGGACGAGTTGTATCCTAATCCTTGCTTCTTATAAGGAGTCTTAGATTTGTCGAATCATGTTTAATTGTTTCTTACCTTTAGAAAAATTTTCTAAGGTATCCTTAAGATAAGCATTTTCTTTTCAAGATTAACACATGACTCACAAGTTTTGCCTTTAATAGCTCTAGCATATTTTTCCTTATATAAAGCAATTTCAAGTTTAAGAGCGGGACATGAAGCACATGTAGAAGACTCAATCTTGTTCTTAAGCTTGGCATATTTAGCTCTAAGCGCTTCTAAGATATCTTTAACTTCATGTTAGCGTTCAATGCAAAAAGAGCAAAGGCTAGGATCAACGGACACCGGGAGCAACCAACTTCTGGAATCTAAGCATTTTTCACAAGGAGCGATTTAACCTCAACTAACTCGGTCCTAGCATTTTCAAGTTGTTGCAAAGCAATATCATGAGCGATTGCGGTTTAGCAAATTCGAGTGTAGAGCATGGCGGGAAGAACATTCATCGATTCAAGAGTCTTAGTATTTGCAAGTTCTAAAGTCAAATTATCTACTTGAGACTCTAAGTCCTTGTTCCTAGCCATGATATACTCTAACGCCTTATCTGGCTCATGAGTTGCTCAAAGATAGTTTCGCATCTATCGGAAAGGACATCATAGGAGAGAGGTACCTCATCGTCGTCGGCGTCGTCGAGTCGGCCATGAAGCAAGCGCAGGTGAAGTCCTTGGCCTTCCCTTCTTCTTGTCTTGAGGATCTCCTCCTCCTTGTCATCCTCGCTCCCGAGTCCACATCGCAAGTTGTTCCCCAAGCGGCAAGAACCGGTGAGTTGCCTTTGTGAGCTTAGCGACATCAAATCTTGATTTGTTCCATTGAGGCTTCTTCAAGTGGCTTTCCTTCCTTGTGGTTGCTCTTTCCTTTCAACTTGGGGCGGTTTGCGGATGTGGTAAGCTCACCACACTCATAGCAAGTCACGGGACCTCCTCTCTTTTTGTTTCTCATATTGTTATAGGCCGTGTGGCTTTTTCGACTATGAGGGCTAACTCGGCCTCGGAAGACTCTCAAACTCCTCTTCATGGATTGCGATAAACCGACAGCGAAAATCCGGAAGAAGACTCGAAGACCCATCGAAGCTCTCTTGGCGGAGTGCGCTACCAAGGCTATATTTTCCTTCTTGGGATGATCAATCCTCTTGATCTCATGAGTCTTAAGCTTGCTATAGAGCAGCTCAAAGTCGGATCGAGAGGTTGGCGTTCTCCTCAATGGCGGTAGCCTTTATCTCCCACTCCTTGGTGTTGATTGCGGCCAAGAGGTGGGTGGCATTCAGGCCGAGAATATTCAATTCCAATGACCTTCATCGATTAATCACTTTGTTGAAGCGGTGAAAATGTCATCGATGCTCTCTCGGGCGCATCTCGAATTTGTTATATTCACGCTTATAGGTATGCAGCGTACTTTCTTGATTTGGGACGAACCCTCATGGTAGGTTTGAGGTGTTCCAAATCTCGTCTGCGATCTCAAGATTGCAAATTCGATCATACTCACATCTACCAAGCCCACCATACAAGAGGTTCTTTGCCTTATTGTTGTTAGCCAAGAGAAATTTTGTTGAAGCCGGCGTAACAACCGGGAAGAAACAGCGGGGCTCGAACAACCTCCCATATAGCTTGTCCTTCGCTCTCAAGGAAGACTCGCATGCGATTCTTCCAATAGGCATAATCGTGCCCATCGAAGATATGCGGCTTGGTGGAGTACTTATCCATCGCCAAGTTCGGTGACGGTTAAGATCAAGATTGAACTAGCAGGGCTCTGATACCACTGTTGGACCGAAAAGGCGACTAGAGGGGGTGAATAGAGCACGCTCACTTTTTCAACCACGATTAGATTCAACACAAATTTCACTCCAATAGCTATAGAAGCTATGAAGATCGATATACCGATCTGCGGAAGACTAGGATTGAATCAATCAAAACCCGAAGCAAAACAACCAAAAACAACGAAACTTAATTTCCTAAGAGTAGGGCGGTCGACCTCTACTCGAGGCGGTCGACCTCCGGTAGATGAGCAGTGAAATCGGCCAGAAAAACGAAGTTGCAAATAGGTCTAACTTTTGATCTACAACTCCAAACTTCATGAAACTTGGAACACACCTTCTCTAGGATGTCGGGAACCTATTCAATCGAAGATCATGGAGATCCATGGAAAAGTTCGACATTTTCAGTTTGAGAGATGGATGGTTCAAAGCAGAGTCAAAGCAGCGTGACCCAAAAACTTGCTCGTGGGTGATTGATGATCAAGATGATCTTAGATGTGTTCCCACATGTCACGACAAGCTATATCATGTAAAGAAATCAATAAAAACATGCGAATCAAAGAAAGACTCAAAATCACCAAATAGAGAGAAGAAGGGCAAAGAGACACATCTTTGATCAAAGCTTTCTTTGGATTGATTGATAGGGTTTGGGTTCTGACCACTCCATCAATGGAGGACAAAGCTCAATCCAAGAGCACAAGATCAAATCAAAACTCTCTAGAACCCTAACCTCCACTAATCCTCTCCTAAGCCAAAACTAGGGTTTCAATAAAAAAGGGTTTTAAGGGGTGCAGCCACCTCCTCCTCTATTTATAGTGGAGACTTAGACCTTCTAGAAGATTAACTCAAATGGGCTCCGTTAAGGCCCAACACAAGCGGGTCACACACATACGCATTTTAAAGCGCCGTCTACAACACCTCTTAACCTAAACCGCTTCTCTTGCGCCGTCTTGCGCCGTGGGTAGGCAAAAGGTCACCAAGGTGATATTTGGTAAGATTACCAAAATACCCCTTTCGGTCCTTCTCAGAAGACCGAGTCCATCTTCATGAGCACGCCGCATGCTCATGCGTGTAGGTTGATCAACGGCTCTCTCCATGTCGGCAAGTCTCTCCCATCCGGCTCCCCGAAACCACCATGGCACTTGCACCGACTCGCGCCGCAGATCAAACCGATCGCCGAAGCGCCGTTCGGTCATCATTATCCGATACTGTGCCATACTTGATTTCATTGACCTCACCGACGCCGTCGATCGTTACGGACCTAAGCTCTCAAGCCTCGTCCGATCATCCTCGCCGTTGACCGTCGTTGACCACCAAGCAACTTTGCACAACAATAGACAAGCAAATCGAAGCGGGAACAAGTTCTTCGCAACTTGACCCGTTAGTCAAAACATGCATCATGCAACACATATGCGCTGAAACTCATGACTTTGACCTAACCAATGAGCAGCGCCGCCACGAAGGCGACATTCGATGTGATCGGTCGAGGCCGCCCCTCGGGGCGGTCGACCGCCCGGCCTGCCGGTCGGACCGCCGGCCAAAGGCGGTCCGACCGCCGTAAGGACTTAGCCAATTTTCAACCCCGAAAATCGAAACCTCTGGAAACTTTAAACCAATAGAACTTTTCTTGGAGACTCCAAAATTATGGGAGCAAGAACAATGGGATCCCTCACTTGCCTACACCCTCTATTTTTGGCCCGACTGTTTGACCACTTTTGGTCACGGCCGGTCCGGCCGGCGCACATGGCCGGTCCGGCCGATTTGGGACCGGTCGGACCGCCGTGCTATGGCGGTCGGACCGCCCTATCGAGAATAGTGAGCAGATTGAAACTTTGTCGAAAACCCGTGAAACGACAAACCGTTAACGCCATTGCCAATTGTCACATCATCCTAAGATCTGGAGCATATCCCCATGATATCCACACTAACTCATGCTACTAGTCAAGACCCCTCTTAATAGTATGACAACTTATGCTAGCAATCCGGTCTCCAACCAAATACCAAGACCGGTAAAAGACTAGGAACACATCATTAGCCCTAACTAGTCATACCTTACCTTGTGCATACACTTGAAGCTTGATGACGCACATCTTCTTCAAGTCTGGGTTCTTGACTTTGATAATCATCAACACATTATGATCTCCTTTCAAGTTCTTGATTTGAATATGCATCAACCTATAATGCATTCTTTAACTTGACCTCCATCAATACATGATGTGTCTTCTCTTAACTTGATGATCAACTCATGATCATCTCCTCTTCTTGAATATCACCAACACATGATGATTTCCTTTTCTTCGAGATCTTAATACGCATCAACACATGATGCATCCTTTACTCTAAGCTCTTGACTTCAATATCATCAACACATGATGATCTTCTTCACTTCGGGATCTTGACTTGGACATCATCAATCACATGATGATTTTCTTCATCTTGAGTCTTGACTTTATGACAATCAACTCATGACGTCATCTAAAGTCTTCATCATCATGAAACATAACATATTCATCCAACTCATGAAAAATATTAGTTCCACAATATGATTATAATTAATTACAACAATGTACTATTAACTCATAATGGTGGGACAAGTTACTTCAATCTTTTTCTCTTTGATAATTGATGATAACCACTTCAATTGCAAATAATTGAATGTAGATAAATATGAGTATATATGAACTACACAAGTTTTATATACTGAAGGATATGTTTCAAAGTAGAAATCTCTAATATATGTGGATAAAGAAATATAGATCAATACTAATGAAATCATAAAACATAGAGTGAACTCCCCCTAAATGTGTGCATACACAAATGTGTAATAAAAATATATGCACATATTCAAGTTAGACTTTGAGTGGAGTTCAACCTATATTGTGGATTCGATGAATGCAACAATATATAAGAATATGATGTCGAGTGCATACCTTCATGATTTCCACATTTTATCTGAATAAGACTACACAATAGGCATATCAATAAAAGTGTTAGTCTCACATATATATTTGTCATTAATCACCAAAATACTCTATTAACTCATAATGGTGGGTCTAGATTATTCAGAATAACCCGATGTTTTTGTGGTTGAAGGGCAAGAGAAAAAAGTATGTCAATTGATTAAATCATTGTATGGTCTAAAGTAAGCTCCCAAGCAACAGCATGAGAAATTGGATAGTACTATGACCTTGGTCAACTTTGGTTTAAACAAAGCCAATAAATGTGTTTACTATCGGTTTAGTGGGGGAGAAGGTGTCATTCTCTGTCTATAAATAGATGGCATATTGCTTTTTTGGACCAACATGGATGCAATCAATAAAACAAAGTCTTTCCTCTCCCAGAATTTTGATATGAAAGACCTGGGTGAAGTTGATGTTATCTTAAACATCAAGTTGATAAAGGGTGAGGATGGGATTATTATTTCACAATCCCATTATGTGGACAAGGTTGTAACCAGATGTGATTCATGGACTGTAAGTCAGTAGCCACACTCTATGATACAAATGTTAAGCTCTATAAAAACACTGAAAATGGAAAAGACTAGGTTAAATATTCTCAAATAATTGGATCCTTAATTTATCTAACTAGTGCAACGAGACCAGACATCTCATATGTTGTAAGCAGATTGAGTCGTTATACGGCCAATCCAGGAGATGATCATTAGATAGCACTAGAGAGGGTACTTACATACCTAAATGGGACCACAAACTTGGGAATACATTATTCTGGTCATCCGGCAGTCTTAGATGGATTCAGTGATTCTAACCGGATTAGTGACTCGGATGACATGAAGGCTACAAGTGGCTGTATTTTCACTCTAGCAGGTGGAGCTGTTTTGTGGAAGACTTCTAAACAGACTATCCTTACATGGTCCACCATGGAGACTGAGTTGGTAGCTCTTGACTCAGCGGTTGTAGAGGTAGAATAGATTAGAGAACTCCTTTTCTAACCTACCTGTGCTGGAAAAGACAATTACAGCTATTTTAACCTACTGTGATAACCAAACCATTTTGGTTAAGGAGAAGAGTAGGAAGGACAATATGAAGTCCTCAAAACATATAAAGAGGTGACTTAAGTCGGTAAGGCATGCTAGAGAGATCTGTGTTATTTCTATGGAATACGTCAAATCTTAAAGGAACTTGGTAGATCCTTTCACTAAAGGATTCAAAATGCCATCTTTGCAGCATCAAAGGGAATGTGACTTATACCCTTGTAAAAGCCCACATTAGTGATAACCTATCCTAATAGATTGGAGATCCCGTGAACTAGGCTGTAGGACAACAAACTGTGTGGGGTTAGAGAGCACATCTAAAGGGTCCATTAGCTGAAGTGCTCTTTCTGTATAGGAGATTGAGCAATAACTCTTAATGAATTCGATACCTATATGGTTGTGAGACCCCGGTTTATTGGGCTTGTGATGCTTGACCATCCATTCGGTCCTAGCATTACAAATCAAATAAACCGAGACTCGAGACATGTATACTTCCTAGAAATGCAGTATACACATCTCTTTACAAAATTCATGCATCAATTCCATTCATTCACATAGAACCGAAGCAAAGCAACAAACCAGAAGTTAAGATAGATAAAGGATAGTTATTACAAAAGAGAGGCCGACCGGCCAAATTACAATAAATACAAGAATTGAACAGCGGAAGCAAAAGTGCCATAAGATGGCCATAAACAAAAGAGTCAATCAGTGTGCCTTTAACCCACAAGGCAACCGACCGGACCGCCAAGCTAGTCGTCGAATCCACAGCACATTTCACAAAAGTGAGGCCCTTGGGGCTCACATTCCTCCTCTGCAACAAATAGTTAAGCAAAGCAAATGAGTACAAAAATTGTACTCCGCAAGACTTACGTGTAGAGTAACAGACCTATACATATGCTACATGCAAGCTTATTTAAGGGGAGGCTATATGTTTCATGTTCGGCACAAAGCAATCTTTATTTGCAATAATGTAGTACATTTAAAAGCAAGTTGACAAATCTGTTTTTAATGTTCAAATAACATCGAAAGACAACACAATAACAGTAGATAGATGACAACAACAATCCTGGAAGTGACTAACCCATTAGTCACCACAACAATAGTATGAATTACCCATTCATACTAACCATGTCAAATTTTAATTTAAAAAGTTGTAGTCTAGTTCTTGCACGACCTTACCAAGCATGTCCATAACCTAGGACGAGGCTATTCGAATAGTTTTATACCCTGCAGGGGTGTACCAATGTACCCACATACCAGACCGCCTTTTTGCCACGTGATTAGCACACTTCCTTTGGTATGCCGGCACAGCTAAGTCCTACGAGACATTTCCAATATTGTGTATTAACTACGAGCCGCCCGTATGGATAGAAACCTATACGTTGTGTCGGAGTCATTGTAAAGCCTCGGTCAACTTCCCGTCGCAGGTAAAGCCTTGGACAACTACAATGCTCCTCGAGGTGGAGAGCCTACCCGGAATCTCCACCACCGCACACCCAACACAAGAACACATATCCTTTTTCACACAACACACACAACCCCCTCCTGCGACTTGGAGATAACACACGCCAATGTACTTAGTCAAGAGAGGTCCCATATCCCTCTCGCGTGGTTAGCACGCATAAGCACTCGGTTTAGTGACACAAGTAACTCGGTCCTTGATGACCTAGGCACCATTCCATTCACACCCACAGATCACACCAACATACCATTGTGCCCAAGTCTAAAACAATTTTATTTTTAGTTTTTGACTTTACAAAGTAACAAAGCACAAGTGCTGGACATAATGGAATAATAAGTAAATGTGTGATCAAGATCATCGACTAAAATCGATGATCGCCCATTGCTATCGAAACTAGGCATGTCTAAGCAATTTCAATTCGTATTCTACTAAATGACAAGAGCTCATCCATCGAACTCAAATCATAGCAAATAACCTAGGCTCATGGTAGTAGAGGATAACCAATTCCTACAGATTATGCAACTATAGGATACTAACCATAATTTAACAACAAAATAGCAATGCATACATACAAGTTGAAATCAATATATTAGACTTGAAAAATAATGGGATTAATATGATCAAACTGCTTGCTTTGTTTTTGTGTAGTCGAGATGTTGCTGAGGATCAATAATATTGTCAATGTGCTCTTCGGATCCTAACGAGAAAGCGAGAAACAACCGATAAGAACGAATAAAACGCAAAGACCCAATAGTAAACTTTCTCCAAAAATTCTGAAAATTTTACAGTAGCAAGATCATGATTTATAACGGATTTAGCAACAAGAACCAATTGATTTGGATTCTTAATGCAAAAGATATGGCCAAAACAAATTTTCTCAGCTTTTATAAATAAAAATTGCTACTATTCATTAGCAAAATTTTCTAGAGCTATACTGGGGTTGAAAACATTTTTAGATTAAAGTTCAGTTGAAAACATAACCCACAAAATTTGAATCTCCCAAAAAGGAATTAAAATGAATTAGTTATGCATTTTACAAGTTATCACATTTTTCAGTTGATAATTAAATCCTTTCGGGAAAATCAGAAATTTGAAATGACGTGGACGAACGTGGAGCGTTGATATTGGATCCAACGGTCCAAGTCCCTGTACTGACGCGCGCGCGCGGCCGCGAAACCCTAAACTTCAACCGTTGGATCTGGATCCAACGGTTCACGTGGATCAAAGCGTTCGGGCGGTCCGAACGTCCCCACGCACGCGAGCCGTGGATCTGGGATCCAACGATCCAAGCGAACGCGAATCGGGTCCGTTGATCTTGGATCCAACGGGCCACAGACCGAAACGCGCGACGAATTCAAATTTCCACGCGAATGTGGGCCGTAGATCTTAGGATCGACGGTCCGTATCGACTCAAGTTCAGAGCTCGTCCCTGTTTTCGTCCGGCAAAAATGACGGGGAAGAACGGCTCGCCGTCGGCGGCTCCGGCCGCGGCGGTGCGAGAAAGTGCCCAAAATGGATCCCAAACATCATTGCGCACCTAATGGTACCAATGGATTTGGCTGCGGTGGTCCAGAACGCCGGCAAGCCAGAGAGAACCGAAGTGGCCGAAAGTGACGAAAACGAAAAACGGCAAAGAGCTCTGCTGCGGTTCAAGGGAGCAGGTGCCAGGCCACTAGGGACTAAAGAGGGGTTACCTAAGCGCACAGGATGCACCGAGGAGAGTCGAGGCTGCCCGGGCGAAGAAGAATGACGTTTTCGGCCGAAAAGGGGGGAATCCGAATTCAGCCAAGCCCTGAGCAAATTGAGCAAAATTGAGTGAGTGTTAAACTTCAGGGAGTAAAGGGGGGGCAGAGGGAGCAAAAACTCGAAGAAGAAAACCCCTGCTGCACCGACTCCACCGAAACTCCAAAACCGACAATGGCGGCCGAAGGATTCTCGCGGATCTGCAGCTCCAGCGAACTTGTGAGTGTTAGCTAGAGTTGCGGAGGTGCTAAAGGAAGCTAAGGGAGAAACAATGGAGCTTAAATAGCCGAGGATGGCAGAGAGCAACGGCGATATCTCTCTCGGGTCAACCCGGCCATTAGAGCGCGAGAGCGGCGTGGCGATTGGAGAGTGGGCGCGTGAGGAGGAGCACAGACGGGCATTTAATGCGCAGAGCTAGCCGTTTAAAAGCGGCCAGAAGAGTGGGTGGGCCGCGGCTTTTCTCCTCTGCGCGCGCCATGGTGAGCTCACGTGGCCCAGCGGAGGAAGGAGACGACGCGTCGACCATCGGATTGAAATCGAACGGCTGAGTTAGAACGGGTGGATTAAAACGATTACATCGTTCGGTTGATCAAGGACCGTTCGATCTTGATCAACGGCTCTAGCGCGTGCGCCCGGCGGCCGCGCGGTGCGATTAGTTGGTGGACCGAGTCAAGTGGCTCGAGCCCTAGTCCGGTTCGAACCCGAGGAACAGTGCAAACCAGTTAGAATTTGAATTTTAAAAATCTGATTTTTGAGGAATTATTTGAGGTAGCAAACAAACTTCAAAATTTATGAAATTTTAACTGGAGCTTGCTGACAGCAGGAGGAACCTCCCATAAAATGTTCAGAGATTTTCATACACTGAAATTTTCTCCAGAAATTCCAGAAGAGGAGAAATAGGGTTTGACCAATTTTGACTTGCTTCCAAAAATTATCAAATAATTTCTAAAAATTATGAAATAATTCAGAGGTGTTGCCAAGACTCCCTAGAACTTAGAAAAAATATTTCCAAGGGTTTGGCACAAGATCTATTGCACAAAGGTTTTTGATTGGAGCCAAATGAGGATTGAATTTTGATTTTCCATAATTCTTTTTAAAAGAATTACAAAAATGACCAAGGGCTTCAAGATGCGAGAAAAGTTTTAATTTCTTTTTATTTTCTTACATTTGAAACACAAATCCATATTTGGGATGTTACAATGGCATTGGGAATTGTCCTACATGATTCCCTAAATAATTCACCTACTTTAGTATGATCGTGAGGTTGTGATCAAAGGAAGATAATGATATACTTTCTTAAATAATCATGAGCTAGAGATGGGGACATGACCACAACGTCCTAACCCGAGAGGGAAAAGGGCAAGCCGCCCAGTGCGGAATCTAACTTGGCTGAAAATTATCACACCAAGTCATTTGATCAAGGCGAAGTTCTCCTTTGTCTGTGCAGAGTCGTAGTCCTTGTTGCTAGGCTTTGGCTTCAAACCCGCAAGGTACCCATCATCGAATAGTTGTATATTAAACAAGATTTTGAGCATCTTTTATCAAATTAATAAATTGGGGGGATGGTTGTAATCTGAGGTCCATTTTCATCATTTCTCAATTAGAGAAAAGAAGAAAATGTAAAATAAAAGAAAGGGGATGTTGGGGCCCACCTGTCGGTGAGAGAAGAGGGAGAGGATAAGGCTGGAGACTCAGCTCTACTCCTATTCTCTCGTGCGTGTGGCGTGGTGCTCCCGGGTGAGCGACGGCGGCTTAGGAGGAGCTAGCGGCCCATGTGCTTCAGCGCTGGCCGTTGGCTACAACCATGTCGCCCACTTCTTCTCTTCTCTTCTTAAGGTTGCTGGCGGCTCCTCCTTTCTTCACCCGAAAATGAGTGAGTTCCCCTTTTTAGTCTTCTTTTCCTCAGATTTTGGCTTGAGTTTTGGGGGTGATTTGGAGCTCTTGCGCCACCGTGGTTGACCTAACGCTGTCAGTGGTGATCTCCTGATCTTCTTCTGTGTGCATCCCACCTGTTTCCTTCTTGAGCCCTATCCTTTGTGGGTGTTCGGTGGGAATTTGACCCTTGCACGATTGGAGCTCGTGTTGGTCAGCTCTGTCTTGATCTTGAGGTGGAAGGAGCCTTCGATTTTGGTGATTGATGCACCTTGAGTGCATTCACCCGGTGCACCATGGTTCTTGTGAGACATCCCTGTACCTCGTCTTCGCACACTAGTGTGTCCCGATTTGTGAAGTTGGTATTGTATCTCTGTCAACCTCGTTTGTTATTTGTGGCACAGCGTTGCCGGGTGTAATAGCCCAAATTTCAAATTTCAGTTGAAAATAAACTTTAATTATTTTTGTGGAATTTTCTAAAATTTTGCTTTTCTCTAATTATTTTAAAGCCAAAATAATTTATTTGAAAATCTATTTCAAGAATAAGTTGGAAATATTTTATTTAAATCCAAAATGTATTAGAGAATTTTTGTGAATTTTCTCACATTTTTTTTGGATTTTATTTGCTATTTTCTAAAGCCTTTTTGAATTATTGGAATTATTTTAATTGGAAATGAATTAAAAATCGCCGCACAGTGCTTAGGCCGAATCTCCCGCGGTCCACCACTGTTCTCCGCGCTTGGCCCAATCTGCATCGGCCGCTCGGCCCATTCCGCCTGTGCGCGATCGGTGCATGCCGTTCTATATAAATCGAACGACTCACGAACCGCCCGCTCCGTTATTCCGCCGACAGGTGGGGCCCACTATTGTCTTCCACCTCGCCCCCTCCCTCCAACTTCCGCGCCCGATGCTACCATTGCCGCGCGTGTGAAGCTCCTCGATTCTGTGTTTCTCTCCCGAATTCTTCGTGATTTAGTGCGCATTTAAACCCCCATTCACTGCCGCTTCTGTTTCCGGCTGTCCCCCCTCTTTTACGTTGTAATTCATCGCCGCCATTGACGCCTGCAAGAAACGGTCGCCGCAACCTCCGCGCATGATCTCTGCCTCTCGGCCCCCCTTGGCCTATAAAAGGGAGCACCGGGTGCGCACTTCCCCACACAGTCCAATGCCCCAACTCGCCTCGCTCCAATCCCTCTCACGCGCTCGGATTTTGAAGATCTTCGCTGCCGGCCGCAACTCGATTCTTCTTCGTTTTCGGTGCTGTCTAGGGTCCTCTGTCGTCGCCGACCACATCTTCGACATCGCTCCAACTCCGCCAACCTTGTCCGCACGCTAGCTTCGCTGGAGAACCTTGGGCGCTCTATCTCCACCATCGACCCAAAACAGCCGCCGCCAAACCTCGTCGCCGACGACCATTCTGCCTCGCCCTTCCGCATATGTGGTGAGCACCAGATTCAGCGTCACCCCGTCTCTCTTTTGTGAACATTCGTGAGCCTCGCCGTGGCGCGTAGCGCCGGCGAGGCTGTCGCTGGAGCACCGCCAGCCTCGGGCCGATGTTGTTCAGCCACGTCGATGCCACCTCGGCACCAGCTCAGCCCTAGGGTCTACGTGGATGCCCATGTGGCTACCTGTGCGGTGTTTGCGCCAGCATGTACCCCTTGAACACTGTTACATGAGCTGAGTCCACTGTGGACTCGTGACCTTTTGTGGACCCGTTTTTTGACTGTGGGGGACCCACATGTGACTAAAAGCTTTTTCCTTTAGAAAAATAATTCAGTTGAAAATCAGAATTTCTATACGATGACGTCAGCATGCGCAATAATTTGAATTTACTTTAGAAAAATAATTCAGAAAATCAATAAAATCTAAAATTAGGGTTTTATTTAGTTTTAAAACTTCCGGGAGCTCGTATTTCTTCATACGAACTCCGATTTAGGTGAATCAAAATTCTAAATTTATATAAATTCAAGATCTATCTAACTAAACTGAAATTATTTCATTTGGAGTTAATTTTAATGTTCATTTGAATTTATTTTTGTATTATTTGAATTTAGCTTATTTTCCCGTATAGATTTCAACGACTCCGGAGAGCTCGATCCATCTAAAGAATTAGATTATCATGACTTCGAGCAAGGAAAGTTATACCATTGATGATATTGATCCCAGTATTATAAAATTTTTTAATTCTGTTTTTAAATTACTATTGCATGCATAATTTTATGCAATTATTTTAATTCTAGTTTTAAATACCCTAGATATTCCAATTCCTTTGTATGACCAATGTTATTTATTGAATCATCATTTCCTTGTCTCCTTTGACAAATAAAAATTTGAAAATAAAGATGAGCTTAGATATTGCTTAGATAAAAAATATTTAACTTTGGGGGAAATCTAGCCAGATGACAACTATTGTTCAAAAGACTATGACCTTGTTTTGTCATGGAAGAATTTTGCAAATGTCTTTGAAAAACAAAATGAAAAAATTGGTTTGTACTTGGGCGAAATGGACAGCTGGTGGGGGCAGGTTTATGCACGGGCTCAATCTGGGTAGGATTGAGGCCCAGTAGTTGTCTTGAAAAGTCGCTCAAGTCAGTTAAGGACCAGCCTTTGAGCCGCATCTTGCAAACCTCCACCGTGCTACCACAGTCCTGTATAGACAGGACTAGGCTTATTAATTTGTAATACCTCATTGTCTTATGTACCATTTTGTTGAGTGGGTGTTGGTTAAACAGTATTCTCACCTAGCTCAAGAGGGGGCTTCCGGCAGGTGGTTAACCCAAAGGAAGCGAAACCTTAGCGGGCGTGTTAGCCTTGAGGTAGAGCATGGGAAAAGCTTGGTGATAATTGCTTAGTCACACGCCTGAGGAAGCGTGTATTGGCCGACATAAACAGCAATTATCAGATGTGGGTAAAGTTGTACCCCTTTGCAAAGTGTAAAACTATTCGAATAGCCGTGTCCACGGTCATGGACATGCTGAGCAAAGCCACTCTAAGTTAGACTGTGTTTTTGATTTTAAAATGATTTTAGTAAATAATTTTAGGATGGTGAATCCTTATGGTAAAATTGGGTGGTTAGCTATGTGATAGGAGGGTATCCATCACCATATTTCATATGGAGGTTATCTACTATAAAACTGTCAATTTAAAATATGATTTTAGTTATAGATTAAAAAATTCCTTGAAACTTAGTATGAATATTTAGAACTGAAAATGCTGCTTTACAGAAATAAACCATATCAGCCTCACTTGTTTACTTATGCATGCATCATATTTCTTTATTGGGTGTAACTTGCGAGCACAAAAGTTGTGCTCATTCTTGCTGAATAATATATTTATCCAGGAGAAGACTTCTATCCAAACGGTGAGGATCCAGACGTTTAGGCCTACGCCCCAGACGATTGTTTGTGGCACATCATGTGGCCTAGTACTACTACTTATTTGCTTTCTGCTGTATTATTTTATTTGGCCTCAGGCCTATTTTGTAATAAACTCTGATTCATGTTAAATAAATGCGGGATATGAATGTGATGACACTTTCTGTTAGACTGTGTACACTAGCAATTCTGGACTAGTGTGGAAAACATAGAGAATTCGGGATCCTTCGTTCCTGGGTTCGACAAAAGTGGTATCAGAGCCATATCGACTGTAGGTCATAGCCTAGAAGGAATCAAACCCTTAAGGACTTATTTTTAAAAATTAAAAATACTTTGGTCTTTTGGTGTCCTATCTCAAACCTTGTCTTTAAAAATGGTTACTAATTCACCTCTCTCAAAAATTGTAGATGGCCGAGGTACCGAATGCCATTTCCTATGGAGTTTTTACTGGACATTAGGCCATTGTTCTTTGGAAGATAATGCAACACCTAGACTTCGACGAGAGACCGATGTACCAGTGCTACAAGTATAAGGTAGGAAATCAAGATCGTTGGAGGGTAGAGGTGATACTCTACTCCAAACTATCACAAAACATCGATTTCCACATCTTCGACGCTCCAATGCGACGAGATACTTTCTCCGAAGGCCTCCAGGACGCGGTGAGAGAAGCAGTCCATGGACTCTGCCACATTTATGATCACCGCCTCAACGGCACCGGGTTCCACTATTACCCGATGCACATTCCAAATCGTCACGGCAGTGCCTTCCGCTCAGCCAAAGATGAAGACTCCCCCGACCTCACGCATCAGGTGGATCTGGAGAAGGCGATGGATTATGCCTACGGGAATACTCTGGATGAACTGCAAATCATCCAGGAGAGGCTACAGGATGCAGAAGAAAAGTTGAAGGCCACAGAAGAAGAGCTGACTCGCTACAAGGCAGGCGAGGCTAGCTCTAGCGAGCCAGACTACACCGCAGTTACCCCTTAGATGATATCCTAGTTCATTCCTTAGATGCAAATTATGAGCTACTAATACCTTTTGTGGTAGCCATAATTAATTAATAAAATGAAATAAAGTAATAAAAGAACTATTTTGAAGATTCATTCTTTGCCTTGTGTTTGTTGGTTCTTGGGCTATTTTAGATCTATTTCCCTCAGAGCTTTCTCTCTCAATTAAGTCTTTGGAGGACCCAGCAGATGGTGACTACTCGCACCGGAAGTGGCAGCACCAAGGGACAAGGAAACAAGAACGCTGACTACCAGGAGAATCAAGTCCAGCAGCCACCACCTCCTCCAACTGAAGCACCTGATTGGTGACAGATGATGGCCAATCAGACTCATCAGATTGATATGTTAGCTCAGTCCCTCAACAATAATCAGAATACTCAAGCAACAGTAGCATATCATGCTCCTCCACCTCTACCGAAGGTAACAATGTCAGGTTTCATGAGGATGCGCCCGCCGACTTTCTCTAGCAGCACAGAACCCATGGATGCAGATGATTGGCTCCGGGCCATTGAGAAGAAGCTGGACATCGCTCAGTGCACGGATCACAAGAGGGTCCTATTTGCTTCACACCAGTTGAATGGTCCCATATCTGAATAGTGGGACAACTTTAGTATGTCTCATACCAACGCTCAAGCAATTACTTGGGATGAGTTCGTGCAAGCTTTCCGCCGATTTCACATACCTTGAGGCATGATAACTCTGAAGGAGTTTCACTCGCTTCGTCAGGGTAACCGCTTGGTGAGCGAGTATTTGCACAAGTGATACGAGGGATGCCCGATCTTCTCGGTGAGGAACCGTAGATAACTGATGCGAAGTAGACGATGTCGCTAGCTGAACACTCGTGCCAATGCATGAACCCTCAACTCTTCGGAATACATCCAAAACACACCGGATAGTTGATCGTCGCGAGACCACGAACGACGATCGTCAAGTCCTCAATTCCCAATGGAACGACGACTTGACCTTGAATTGCAGAACAAACCAATGGATCGCCTAGTCCTCTCTCAAAGTCCTCACACGAACTCTGGTTTCGAAAGAACAAGCAATAGCTATGTTTCTATTCTTATGCATAAACTAGTCTGAAGTTACAATAGGGGTCTAACCCTCAATATATAGTGTCCTTATCCTCCTCATGGCTGGCCAAGAGGCCCTACTCCTACTCTAATTCGAAATTAGAACTCCTACTCCAATTCCGACTCAATCTAAAACAAAAAGGAAACTCTAATTTTACAACTGTCATATTATTTCGGTCATATATTTTTACTTAGGAGGAATTTCCAAGTGATGGAGGATCTATTGGATCGGACTTGAAGTTATCTTTCCAAGAAGCCCAAGAACACCCAAATCGGACTCCGTTTGTGAAAGTTATGACCGTTTTACTCCGAACTGTCCTGCTGATTCCGAATCCGAATTTGATTCTGAGTTGATTCCGAATTTGATTTCGGTTGGGCTTGTGGGAGATCCGAATTAGGCTTAAAAATCTTATCCAAAACTTGAGCGTTAAGTTCTTGGGTTTCTTCCCCTTTTACTCTCCCACCACACGGGCTTCTTTCCTCCTTGATCACCGCATGAGCTGTTTGACTTTCTCCTTCCCAACCGCTTTGATCTTCTTGTTCTTCATCGCTAGGCAATAAATATGGTTACCCTCCTCCTTGTGCTCCTCTATTACTTTGGCTCCAGCCTCCTTTCGGTTCCAAAGACTTTAAGCTTGTCAAACCTGATAATGCACAGAGTATTGCTTTTACGTAATATCCAATTCTCACGGAAAACACAAAGAAACTTGTTAATAAATAATTGCACATATTGTTTGAGAAGTGTAGCTCTTGCTTCATAAACAACCTCATAAGTAGTAGGGATGTCCTTATCAACAAGTTTAATCAGCTGGCACGCTATGCCCTGGAAGATGTGGCTAGGGATGAAGACAGACAGGAAAGGTTCTTGGGAGAATTAAATGATGAACTCTTTGTCCGTCTGATCTCGCAGGATTTCACTGACTTTCAGCAGTTAGTGAACAAATCTATTCGCCAAGAAGGCAAACATCAAGAGATGGAGAACCGCAAGCGGAGGATGGCCGCTCAGAAGTTCATCTCTGGAGGACTTTCTAAACCTCTCTTTGCTCAACCTCAGCCACTGCAGCGCGGAAGACTTCAGTCTCCCTCATCCAGAGCTCCAGCACCAGTACAACGACACATCACTTCTGGCTTCCGTAGCAATTTGTCAGGAAACCAATTTCAGTAGAAGAACTAGACTTCTTCAGCAGCAGCAGTGACCAATTTTCATTGCAACGAGCTGGGGCATTATGCTAGTAGATGCCCAAAGAAGCAACATGCCACAGCCCCAACCAGGCCAACTTCAGGAATTCCAACCTCCGATGGCACCCCGAAGCCGACTGTCCAGTACATAAAGGGACGTGTGAATCACGTTACAGCAGAGGAAGCTCATGCAGCACCAGATGTCGTTCTTGGTACGTTTCTCGTTAATTCAATACCAGCATCAGTCTTATTTGATTTTGGAGCTTCACATTCTTTTGTTTCAAACAAATTTGTGGGAAATTATGGGTTACCTATCTCTCCCTTTGATCCGTTCCCCGGGCTCAGAAATGAGAGCTAGTTTCTTTTGCCCAAACCTTACCTTGAAAATATATGGAGTAACCTTCTTGGCAGACTTAATCGTCTTGCGCTCTGAAGGTTTGCATATAATTCTTGGAAGGAATTGGTTCACCAAGAATCAGGGAAGGATAGATTGTGCCAATAAATCTGTCACCCTCACCGGTGAGCATGGAATCACAATAGAATTCAGACCCAAGATTTCTACAGGAAGAAGTTCTATCCTGACCAGTTTGGAGGAAGTAAAGCTTGAAGATATACCAGTGTACAAGAATATCCAGATGTATTTCCGGAGGAATTACCCGATATGCCACCGAATAGGGACATAATGTTCTTCATTGACTTAGTCCTAGGGACTGCTCCAATTTCGAAGTGACTCTACAGAATGCCAGCCAATGAATTAGTAGAATTGAAAAAGCAAATTCAAGAATTGCAGAGCAAAGGTTATATTCAACCAAGTTTGTCACATTGGGGAGCTCCAGTACTATTTGTCAAGAAAAAAGACAATAGTATGAGGATGTGTGTGGATTACAGATTGCTTAATGAAGTAACAATCAAGAACAAATACACGTTACCTAAGATCGATGATCTGTTCGACCAACTGAAAGGAGCAAGCGTCTTCTCGAAGATTGACTTGAGGTCAGACTATCACCAACTGAATATTAGACCAGAAGATATCTCAAAGATAGCCTTCACAACCAGATATGGACTGTTTGTGTTTACAATAATGTCCTTCGGTTTGTCAACGCCCCTTCTTATTTTATGAATATGATGAACAAGATGTTCATGGAATTCTTGGATAAGTTTGTCGTTGTTTTCATTGATGACATTCTCATCTATTCAAAAGATGAAGTAGAGCATGAGAAACACCTTCAGATAATTTTGGAAAAACTCAGAGAGCATCAGCTTTACGCCAAATTCAACAAGGGCGAATTTTGGCTTGGTCAAGTAGCTTTCCTAGGGAATATTGTGTCAGCAAGAGGAGTTGCGGTCCCTACCAAGTTTGAAGCCATAATGGATTGGAAGCAACCCAAGTCAGTTACAGAAATGAGAAGTTTTCTTGGTTTAACTGGTTATTACCGCAGATTCATTAAAGTTTTCTCCAAGACTGTTAGACCCATGACTCAACTCCTGAAGAAGGAAAAAATTTTGAATGGATAGATGCCTGTGAGCATAGTTTCCAAGAGTTGAAGAAAAGATTAATTTCTGCACCTGTGTTAGTATCACCAGATATCCATAAGGACTTAGATGCGTACTGATGCAGAAAGAAAAAGTCGTGGCTTATGTGTCTCATCAATTGAGGCCGCATGAAGGAAATTATCCGACTCATGATTTGGAGTTAGCAGCAATTGTGCATGATTTGAAAATCTGGCGGCATTACCTCATTGGTAACCGCTGTGAGATATTCACGGATCATAAGAGTCTGAAATACAACTTCACCCAGTCAGAGCTTAACCTTCGACAAAGAAGATGGTTGGAGTTGATAAAGGGTTACGACCTTGGAATCCATTATCATCCAGGTAAAGCAAATGTGGTAGCAGATGCTCTGAGTAGAATGAGATATTGCAACACTGTGTTATTTCAAGAAAATCAGCCAGAATTGTATGAAGAACTGAAACACCTGAACCTGGAAATTGTCAGCCAGGGTTGTATCAACACATTGGAGGTTCAACCAACCATTCAGAGTCAGATTAGGGAAAACATCTGGAAGATGAGGATACCAAGAAAATCTAGAAAAACATGAGAAGAGGCAAAACCCTAGGATTTTCTGAGGATGATGAACGTACAGTATGGTTTGGAAACCGCATCTTTGTACCTAATCACCAGGAAATAGGACAGATGATTCTAAAAGAAGCACATGAATCGCCTTACTCCATCCATCCCGGAGGTACCAAGATGTACCAGGATCTAAAAGAAAAATATTGGTGGGTTAGCATGAAGCGAGAAATCACTGAGTTTGTTGCACGGTGTGACGTATACCAGCGAGTTAAGGCAGAACATCAGAGACCCACTGGTCTATTACAACCATTACCAATTCCCGAATGGAAGTGGGAGGAAATTGGTATGGATTTCATCACCGGACTTCCTAGTAACCAATTAGGATGTGATTTCATTTGGGTGATAATTGACCGATTGACTAAAGTGCCTCACTTTATTCCGATCAAGACCACCTACAAAAGCAACAAGCTGGTAGAACTATACACGGCTAGGATCATCTGTTTGCTTGGAGTACCCAAGAAAATAATGTTAGACAGAGGCTTGCAATTCACATCAAGATTTTGGCAGAGCCGACATGAAGCTTTGGGAACCAGACTCAACTTTAGTACAACTTATCATCCCCAAACAGATGGCCAGACAGAACATGTCAATCAGATTCTAGAAGACATGCTTCGAGCCTGTACTATAGATTATGGAAGAAGTTGGGATAAGAATCTACGCCATGCAGAATTTTCATACAACAATAGCTATCAAGTCAGTTTACAGATGTCACCATTTGGAGCACTGTACGACAGAATGTGTAGAACTCCTCTCCTTTGGGATCAAGTGGGGGAACATCAGTTCTTCAGACCGGAGTTGATAAAAGAAGCCGAAAGTAAAGTAAAAGCAATAAAAGAACGCTTGAAAGTAGCTTAGTCTCGACAAAAGAGTTGTGCCGACAATCGTCGGAGAGAACTATCATTTGAGGTAGGAGATTTTGTCTATCTCAGAGTAACTCCACTCCTAGGGGTAAAGAGATTTCGGACTAAAGGAAAACTCGCACCCAGATTTGTTGGACTTTATAAGATTTTGGCAAGAAGAGGTGAAGTTGCTTACCAGTTGGGACTACCAGCATCTCTGTCAGCAGTTCACAACGTCTTCCATGTATCCCAGTTGAAGAAATGTCTTAGAGTAGCAACAGAAGAAACACCACTTGAGAATATCGATCTTCAGGAAGACCTCACCTATGTGAAACAGCCAATCAAGATTCTCGACGTGACAGAACGCATCACCAGAAGCAAAGTCATCCGTTCATGCAAGGTCCAGTGGAGCAATCATTCTGAAGAAGAAGATACTTGGGAGCGAGAAGAAGATTTCAAGGTAGAGTATCCCCATATTTTTGCTGACCAGGTCTGAATCTGGGGGGTCAAGATTCCCTTTAAGGGGGGTAGGTATGTAACAACCCAAATTTCAAATTTTAGTTAAAAATAAAATTTAATTATTTTTGTGGAATTTTTTAAAATTTTAAAATCTTTTCCCTAATTATTTTAAAGCCAAAATAATTTATTTGAAAAATCTATTGTCAATAGTAAGTTGAAAATATTTTATTTAAATACAAAATATCTTAGAGAATTTATGTGAATTTTCTCTAATTTTTTTGGATTTTATTTGCTATTTTCTAAAGCCTTTTTGAATTACTGGAATTATTTTAATTGGAAATGAATTAAAAATCGCCGCATAGTGCTCGGGCCGAATCTCCCGTGGTCCACCACTGTTCTCTGCGCCTGGCCCAATCCGCATCGGCCGCTCGGCCTGTTCCGCCCACGCGCGATCGGTGCGGGCCATTCGATATAAATCGGACGACTAACGCACAGCCCGCTCCGTTCTTCTGCCGATAGGTGGGTCTCGCGATCGTCATCCACCTTGCCTCCTCCTTCCTCCAGCTTCCGCGCCCGACGCCGCCATTACCGTGTGTGTGAAGATCCTTAATTCCACGTTTCTCTCCCGGATTCTTCGCGATTTGGAGCACATTTAAACCCCCATTCACTGCCACTTCCGTTTCCGGCCGTTTCCCCCTTCTTTTACGCCGTAATTCATCACTACCATTGACGCTGGCAAGAAACGGTCGCCGCAACCTTCGCGCACGATCTCTGCCTCCCGGCCTTCCCTTGGCCTATAAAAGGGAGCACCGGGTGCGCACTTCCCCACACAGTCCAACGCCCCAACTCGCCTCGCTCCAATCCCTCCCACGCGCTCGGATTTTGAAGATTTTCGCAGACCACAACTCAGTTCTTCTTCATTTCTAGCTGTAACACCCCAGCCCAACACTGAGCCTGGAATGCCACTAAACTACCTTCCAATTAATAATTATTGACACACTTTATAAATATAGCAAGAAATCAATGATAATCAAATCCAAGGACCACAAAAGAGCAATGCATAATTATGGATCATGAGGTAATAAATAAGCAATGGAAATTATAACCAGGTAAATAATCCAAAGCAGCATCAACCAATGAATCCAAATTAAGGAAGCAAATAGTCTAGTCCAAATGATATCCTAAACGTGATTCAATAACTAACATGTCCAAGTGTAAACTAATATTGAATGAAAAGATTATCATGGCGAATGATCATGTGATGCCCATGTGCTCTACTCGCTCTCAGTTACGGCATCCTCGAAGATCACCTAAAGACAACAATAGAGCAAGGGTGAGTCCACGACTCAGCAAATACATCCATAAACAACGAACAATAATAAATCATCAGCATTCAATAACTTCATTATCATCACATGCACTTCATTTGTCATTCTCATTCATTAATCTCAAATATCAATGCAACTCTATTCTATATGTCCACATGCACTTCTTTTCGCGTATACCGGTATAGCGTGAGTGAATGCTCGCGACAACATTCACTCTCAAGCCCGTTCCTCCAAAAGGATCGGGGACCTCCTCCACTCCCGTGGAGTTGTGATCATCATGATCACCTTCTCTTATGCAAAGATGCTTATGAATGCAAACATGCAAACTCCATCATAAACATCATATCCAACTTTTCATCATGCTCATCAACAAAGATATAAACATACCAATTCATTGTTTGCAATTAAACCAAATAAAAGCACAACAATAATGGTAATAGAAGATAAAGAAAACAGTGATCGATCATTGATCATTGTCTACCATGCACTTGCTGTACTAGTTGCGGCCTTACGATTTGGCTAGCAGATGGCAACAAGTACGACGACTTCTCCTACATTAAATACACACATCTCAATACAAGCTACAGCATCATACGAATAACAATCAATATACATCGCTCCTACACGTCCCCAAATATACGATATTACGCCGGTATCGAAAAGCTACCCATTGCTGTCCGGTTACTAAAAAGAGCGTAACTTTTGACTCGAAAGTCCGATCACAACAAACCACTCCATTCTGGATTCTTCATAAAATTATCCACATTTTCTTAGATTACGAAGACTTCTAATTAAATCATCTAACCCTCCGTTTTTAGCCCGGAAAGCCGGTCTGTCCGCTTCGGAACAGCAGGCTTAATAAATTCATAACTTTTGTTTTACTCAACCAAAATGCGTGTTCTCAGATCCTACAGAACCATTGGACAATTATCTACAACTTTCATGTAGATCAAAAACTCTAATTAAGCCATTTACTATTTTTAGTTTACAGTCTACCAAAACAGCGCCGAAAGGCGACAACCCTAAAAACAGCGGCCCTTCTCAAAATCATATCTCTAAATCTACTAGTCCGATTGACAAGATAAAATATGCTATAGAAAGATATCGAAATTATCTACAATTAACTAGTAGATGACATTTTCAACAATTGCCATTAAGATATCCGAATAAATCATACGACGGACAGCAGGCTAAACCGATCTAATAAACAATATCTTCCCGACTAAACATGCTAAATAGTGCTACGGCCAAACTAATCAACTACCCAATAGCAGAGTCTAAATCATCTATTTCTAATTCGGCATCTCCCATTATTTAGTTAGTCTCAGCAGTACACAAAAAAAACAATTGAAACTTCAAGACATGCACCTACCAAATCGTAGGTGCTAGCAATAGGCGAAAAAAAAAACAACGCCAGATCACTGGCTTCCACGCTGAGAGGCTCGGCCGATGCCCAGCTTCACGCGGCAATGCAGGAAGTTGTAAAATTTGAACTCGGCGGCGATCAATGCAAAGCACGGCGTGTAGCAAGCGGCAAAAGCGATCCACGCAGCGCATCCAAGCAACACTTAGGTAGTCTTGCGGTCTTGGCAGCACACGCAGGCAAAGAAACAAAGAAGACAGAAAAGCGTGGTGGCGGCATCCACGCGCAGTCTTGGCTTCGCGCGGCGGCGTCTGGCGGCGATGAAGGCAGGCATGCAGCGGCTCGGCAATGCGACCAGAAAGAACGGCGGCTGAGATCGGTCGCGATGACCAACAACGCAACACACGCGCCTCTCGGCGGACAAAGAAACGCAGCGGTATTCGCCGGGCCGGTCGGCCGCGAGGCCACACGCCGCAGAAGAGGACCAGTGCGCACAAGACGGCAACGCGAAGACCACAGCGCCACGCGAGGGACACCAGCCGATCTCGGGCGGCTTGGCGCAGCAAAGAAAAAAAACAATCGGCAGCAGCAGAGACTTGGTCAAGTGGCGGCAGCAGTACAGAATTCTTGAAGGCGGCAGGTGGAGAGAAGAAAAGTGTCAAGCGGTGCGGTGCGAGAAGAAAATCTTTGAGGCGGTCTGCGGTGGCTTGGAGAAAAGCTATTAGGGTTTTCCTAAACAAAAATCCACAATCCATTTATATAGCCCATAAAATTCTGAAAATTCTATTTTTCCACGAAATCTTTTTATTTAATTACGAAAAAGCCCTTAAGACGATTTTAATTAATTATTTACTAATACCATTAAATTAATTACTCTCCGAACATTAAGACGTGAATATTAAAATTAATATTATTTTCAGGGTATTACATTCTACCCCCTTAACGAATTCGACCGAATTCTAATCGCCGTTCTACTCAAATAAAAGCGCACGGTGAAATTAAACAACGAAATAACACGTGCGGCGTGAACAACTCGGATATTGCTCGCGCATGCAGACTCCAACTCCCAAATCGCTCTCTCTCGGATCGATCGCCCACGGCACCTTGGCGTATACCAACGTCTTGTGCCTCGGCACTCATCTCGTCAATCTTGGTACACTCAAGCGGCGGAAGTCGAAGGTGCGGTCTTACTTGGTGGTCAACGGCTCTAAGAAAACCTTGTAATCTGATCTCTCAAATACTACCTTGACATCGGGTTATACAAAATGTTGTGTGCCTGCGCATGGACACGAGACGGTCCTAACGATACACTTTCTTCCAAAAATCTCCACAACTTCCGAAACAAACTAATGTAACTTGGGCCAAACTTCGTTTTGGTACCAAACCACACAAACTGTACATAACACCACGAACTCGTCTGTCTCCCAATCAACCACTTCACATTTGCAAGGAGTACCTCCTTTAACCAGAACGCACAACCAAACTAGTTTCAAACAAACTCTTTTATAAATAGAACCCAGCGAAAACAAAGGATTCTCATCGCAATCACGCGTTACCAACTCCCCATCGAATAGTCAAATCCAGAATCAAAGATTCATCACAAAAACCTTTCCATTTTCCAAATAGGCTGTTTGCAAATAAACACCACGTAAGCCAAAAAGAAAACATTCGAATGCCAAAATCAATCACTTTTTTTTTCCCTAAATTAGAAAGAATCACATGCCAACGTAAAGCCAACTCAAATTGTAATTGACCTCTGTCATAAACACACGGCTCAAACAAGAATCAAAAGGGCATTTCACTACCCGAGGAATCAATATTATATTTTTTTTTCTCAATTTTTCTTCTAGGAATAAACTCTCTCAAATCATAGGATTTCAAATCATCACACTAACTCATTCCTCTTAACTGGTAATCTCAAAGCGATGCTCAACCTGAGAGCAACAACCGCGCCCATTTAGAGACACTCTACTCACCCATAAAAAGATACTATAGCCCCCTCCTCTACCAAAGAAACTATTTTGACAAATGATTCCCAACACCTCAAATAAAATCTACACCCCCAATCACATCACCTCAATCTTCTAGGGATAATCAACTTGAAATTCTCTACACACACACACTGATTTAAAACCAAAGGATTCTATCAATGATCATCATACTATTTGGAATTCACTTTTGTTCTACTACTTCTACACATGATCATTGGGCAACCAAGGTTCTAGCATCAAACACATGCTCAATTTCAACAGCCAGGACTCCTAAAGTGACTTCTGGTATACTTGATAGAAATCCGCATATTCGCTGTCTAGAATTCCCACAATCCAAACAATATCCTCAATCATTAATATCAACCATCATCACTAATCAATTGACTGCCCAAAACGATTTACTTCACTAATCTTGGACCCTCAATAAACCACACCATTCAATTTCACCTTCATAACCTTGCAAAGTATACCATCACAATATCCCAACTATTCGATAATTCCAATACTCCACCATCATGAACAAATATTCTTGGATCACTATTCACTATAGGTTCTACTAATTGCAACAATATGATCAGTTTTGTCCCAACGTCCATAATTCCTTTTAGATCCAATTCTCTATGAGATTTATATCATGAAATGAATTCATCCTCTAATGTTCCTCAATTAACTTGCAACCCAGGGTCTCACCACATCATATACTTGACCACTATTAACCAGTTCCCAATATACACTCTTTAAGGTTTTGTAAAACAAATCGACTATTCCTTTCTCAAAAGAAGAGACAAATAAAAAGATTTTTTTTTTTTTAAGACCAAATCACATTAATCACTTAAGAACCAATAAAGCTTTCCGACTCGTCACTTGCTCAAACCAATTTCATCTACCAAATAAATCATGAACTCCAAAAATTCATGAATTCAAAACTCCAAACCTTTCATTTAAACGATATTACGAAAGGCGATCAAATTACATTCTTTCTAAAAGAATCATCACCACACGAAGCCACAATCCCTTACAGACAATCTTACTAACATTAAGAATAATACACTCTTCACATGATTCAATATCGTCAACTCTTCCATTAATAAGCCCCGAAAAGTTCACCAAACTGTTCCATACTACTTTTCCATCACATCTTCAAAATGAGATTATACCAAAACCATACAACCTCACTACAACAACTACTTTATATTAGAAGGGATCCACTACACAATTTAAAAGGTTTTATCAAAACCCTTTCATCACGGATATGCTATTGAGTGACTATTCCACAATTGTCTAGGTATAAGCCACCTATTAAATCACACCAGCTCAACTCTTAGTGATGCTCAACACCAAACTTTATCACTCAGCAATTGCACTCCAACCATTGTTGTTATCAACTGGCTTTCTTATGATGTCTAGCTGCTACCTATTTTCATTTGCGAATCACTTGAATATTTACCAACACATATTCAGTTGTTCCTCCTCACACTTAGTTTTCAACAAAATCACCCTAAAACTTCAAAAGTCAAAATCTTCTCTCGATCCAAAGTCTCAACAACACTATAATCAAATTCATCGTGTCATTCCATAAAGAAGAACTATCCAGAACTCCTCCTGTACATTTTAGATCCACTGGTATTCCATCCCTTCAACCTTTTGTACACAATTCCAATAATCAATCATACTAAGGTATATGTAAAGCTATCAACCAAATATGATCACCAAGTGTCTACAGTAAAGATAACACCACAAATAATATCTATTAAGGCAATAACCTAGCATCCTCAAGTTTCCCTTTACACACAATCAGATTAATCCATTGGTACCAAATCCAATAAATTCAACAAACTAATCAATTTTAATGTCCAAGCCAGTTCATCAACGTTCCATACTTCTTAATAACTCTTATGACTCCAATTAGGTATGGACATACTCTTAGTCACTACTCAACTCGTAATTACTCTATGACAATATCAAATTAATCAAGTTCAATTCTAAGGATTTGGGTTAAGACCAATCATGCATCACGCTACAGATCCGACCTGATACTCATACCTTATCAATGAACTTCTATGTTTACCACCTCTAGCTTAAACATAACAAGTAAACACAGAAGGATTTTAACTCTTTTCAGAAAAAATAGGCATTAAACTTCAGCACTCGAAATAATCCAAAAGAAATACACAAAGACAAAGTTTTCACATGTTAAAGAACTTGCAATAGAAAACTTTCAGTATCCAGAATACCAAGTGAATAAATAAGTCATATTTTCCAATAGAAAGGGCGGAACTCCCACGAAAAGATCAATCTTCTTTGTTAACCGATGTTCACCCAAAGCAACAATAGATCAATGATCATGAGAACGAGTAATGGCTTTATGGAACCAAAGGAGACCAATGAAATATCACCCATTGTATTGTAAACACTATCTCAAGAAAAATTCATCAACCGCAACTATAACTGTAATTGCCCAAAATTCAAGCTCAAGGAAGAGAACAACTTTTATAAGGAAACTCACACACAATACCTATAACTCATGTAATCAAAGTAGCTACCTCTCTATTCCCATACCACGAATGGTGGTGTAACCTGGTAAAACCTGGCCACAACCACGATCTCAATCGCCTCGGGAGGGGGCCCACAGAACCACGCTGCATGCCCCGACCTCCATGACCGTGGCCACCACGACCACGTCATCTATCCCTCGACATAGCTATCAATCACAATCAACATTATATAATGAGTTCAAAGCTCCAAATAAACTCATACATCAATAAACCACATAACGGAAGCGTAAAACTATATTCGTACCTCTCTCTAACCTACTGTGCACTAGTGTGTCAAATTTTAGGTTAGTTAACCATTAGCAAATTTTAGTTGATTTACTAATACTAAAACAATTTTAACATTTTTAGTTTGCCTAAGTTGTTAATCTATTCACCACGGACCTAAACCTGGCTCTGATACCAACTGTAACACCCCAGCCCAACACTGAGCCTGGAATGCCACTAAACTACCTTCCAATTAATAATTATTGACACACTTTATAAATATAGCAAGAAATCAATGATAATCAAATCCAAGGACCACAAAAGAGCAATGCATAATTATGGATCATGAGGTAATAAATAAGCAATGGAAATTATAACCAGGTAAATAATCCAAAGCAGCATCAACCAATGAATCCAAATTAAGGAAGCAAATAGTCTAGTCCAAATGATATCCTAAACGTGATTCAATAACTAACATGTCCAAGTGTAAACTAATATTGAATGAAAAGATTATCATGGCGAATGATCATGTGATGCCCATGTGCTCTACTCGCTCTCGCCATTCACGGCATCCTCAAGATCACCTAAAGACAACAATAGAGCAAGGGTGAGTCCACGACTCAGCAAATACATCCATAAACAACGAACAATAATAAATCATCAGCATTCAATAACTTCATTATCATCACATGCACTTCATTTGTCATTCTCATTCATTAATCTCAAATATCAATGCAACTCTATTCTATATGTCCACATGCACTTCTTTTCGCGTATAATGCAGTATAGCGTGAGTGAATGCTCGCGACAACATTCACTCTCAAGCCCGTTCCTCCAAAAGGATCGGGGACCTCCTCCACTCCCGTGGAGTTGTGATCATCATGATCACCTTCTCTTATGCAAAGATGCTTATGAATGCAAACATGCAAACTCCATCATAAACATCATATCCAACTTTTCATCATGCTCATCAACAAAGATATAAACATACCAATTCATTGTTTGCAATTAAACCAAATAAAAGCACAACAATAATGGTAATAGAAGATAAAGAAAACAGTGATCGATCATTGATCGCTGTCTACCATGCACTTGCCTGTACTAGTTGCGACGCACGATTTGGCTAGCAGATGGCAACAAGTACGACGCTTCTCCTACATTAAATACACACATCTCAAAACAAGCTACAGCATCATACGAATAACAATCAATATACATCGCTCCTACACGTCCCCAAATATACGATATTACGCCGGTATCGAAAAGCTACCCATTGCTGTCCGGTTACTAAAAAGAGCGTAACTTTTGACTCGAAAGTCCGATCACAACAAACCACTCCATTCTGGATTCTTCATAAAATTATCCACATTTTCTTAGATTACGAAGACTTCTAATTAAATCATCTAACCCTCCGTTTTTAGCCCGGAAAGCCGGTCTGTCCGCTTCGGAACAGCAGGCTTAATAAATTCATAACTTTTGTTTTACTCAACCAAAATGCGTGTTCTCAGATCCTACAGAACCATTGGACAATTATCTACAACTTTCATGTAGATCAAAAACTCTAATTAAGCCATTTACTATTTTTAGTTTACAGTCTACCAAAACAGCGCCGAAAGGCGACAACCCTAAAAACAGCGGCCCTTCTCAAAATCATATCTCTAAATCTACTAGTCCGATTGACAAGATAAAATATGCTATAGAAAGATATCGAAATTATCTACAATTAACTAGTAGATGACATTTTCAACAATTGCCATTAAGATATCCGAATAAATCATACGACGGACAGCGAGCTAAACCGATCTAATAAACAATATCTTCCCGACTAAACATGCTAAATAGTGCTACGGCCAAACTAATCAACTACCCAATAGCGAGTCTAAATCATCTATTTCTAATTCGGCATCTCCCATTATTTAGTTAGTCTCAAGAAGACACAAAAAACAATTGAAACTTCATGAAGACATGCACCTACCAAATCGGCCGGTGCTAGCAATAGGCGAAAAAAAAACAACGCCAGATCACCGGCTTCCACGCGCAGAGGCTCGCCGATGCCCGGCTTCACGCGCAATGCACAGGAAGTTGTCGGTGAACTTCGCGGCGGCATCAATGCAAAGCACGGCGCGTAGCAAGAATAGCAAGCAGCGATCCATGCAGCGCATCCAATGCAAGACTTGGTAGTCGTGTTTGCCTTGGAATGCACACGCAGGACAAGACAAACAAAGAAGACAGAAAGGCGAGAATTGGCAAGATCCACGCGCAGTCTTGGCTTCACGCGCCGGCGGCGTCTGGCGGAAGAAGGCATGTGGCATGCAGCGGCTCGGCAATGCTGACCAGAAAGAACGGCAAGACACACAGATCGGTCTGATGACAAAGAACGCAACACACGCTGCCTCTCGGCTGGCACAAAGAAAGCGCAGAAATTGCTCACCGGCCGGTCGGCGCACAGAGGCCACACGCACAAGGCGAGGGACCGGCAGCGGCGACGGCAACGCGAAGACCACAGCGCCACGCAGCGAGGGACACCGCAGATCTCGAAGCGGCTTAGCGCAAGAAAGAAAAACAATCGGCAGCAGCAGAGACTTGGCTTGGGTGGCGGTAGCGCAAGTGAGCAGAATTGTCGGGCGGCTAATTTGCAGAAAAGAATCTTTGAAGCGGTCAAGTAGTACAGAAGAAAATTGTGGGGCGGTCGTGGTGGCTTGGAGAAAAGCTATTAGGGTTTTCCTAAACAAAAATCCACAATCCATTTATATAGCCCATAAAATTCTGAAAATTCTATTTTTCCACGAAATCTTTTTATTTAATTACGAAAAAGCCCTTAAGACGATTTTAATTAATTATTTACTAATACCATTAAATTAATTACTCTCCGAACATTAAGACGTGAATATTAAAATTAATATTATTTTCAGGGTATTACACTAGCGCCATCCAGGGTCCTCCGTCATCGCCGACCACATCTTCGACATCGCTGCAACTCCGCCAACCCCGTCTGCACACTAGCTTCGCTGGAGAACCCTGGGAGCTCCATGTCCGCCATCGACCCAAAACCGATGCCGCCAAACCTCATCGCGGATGAACATTCTGCCTCGCCCTTCCGCATATGTGGTGAGCACCAGATTCAACGTCGCCCCTCTCTCTTTTGCGCACATCCGTGGGCCTCGGCGTGGCACTTAGCGCCGGTGAGGGTGTCGCCGGAGCGCCGCCGGCCTCGGGCCGACATGGTTCAGCCAAGTCGACGCCACCTTGGCACCACCGACCCTAGGGTCTCATCGATGCCCATGTGGTCGCACTGTGGTGGCTGGCGCGCAAAGACGTACTTCATACACTGTTACATGAGCCGAGTCCACCGTGGACTCATGACCTTTCGTGGACCGTTCTTTGACTGTGGGGCCCACATGTCAGTGACTAAAAGATTTTTCCTTTAGAAAAACAATTCGACTGAAAATCAGAATTTCTATACAATGACATCAACATGCGCAATAATTCAAATTTCCTTTACGAAAATAATTCAGAAAATCAATAAAATCTGAAATTAGGGTTTTATTTAGATTTAGAACTTCCGCGAGCTCGTATTTCTTCATACGAACTCCGATTTAGGTGAATCAAATTTCTAAAATTATATAAATTCAAGATCTATCTAACTAAACTAAAATTATTTCATTTGGAGTTAATTTGAATGTTAATTTTTTTGTGTATTATTTGAATTTGTTGAATTTAGCTTATTTTCACGGATAGATTTCGACGACTCCGGAGAGCTCGATCCATCTGAAGAATTAATCTATCATGACTTCGAGCAAGGAAAGTTATACAATTTATGATATTGATCCCAGTGTTTTAAATTTTTTTAATCCTGTTTTTAAATTACTATTGCATGCATAATTTTATTTAGTTATTTCAATTCCAGTTTTAAAACCCTAGATATTCCAATTCCTTTGTATGACCAATGTTGTTTATTGAATCATCATTTACTTGTCACCTTTGATGAATAAAAATTTGAAAATAAAGATGTGCTTAGATAAAAAAAATATTTAACTTTAGGGGAAATTTAGCCAAATGACAACTATTGTTCAAAAGCCTATGACATTGTTTTGTCATGGAAGAATTTTGCAAATGTCTTTGAAAAACAAAATGAAAAAATTGGTTTGTACTCGGGCGAAATGGACCGTTAGTGGGTGCAGGTTTATGCACAGGCTCAATCCAGGTAGGATTGAGGCACAGTGGTTGTCTTGAAAAGTCGCCCAAGTCAGTTAAGGACTGTCCTTTGAGCCGCATCTTGCAAAGCTCCACCGTACTACCGAATGTCTTGTATAGACATGACTAGGCTTATTAATTTGTAATACCTCATTGTCTTATGTGCCATTTTGTTGAGTGGGTGCTTGTTAAACAGTATTCCCACCTGGCGCAAGAGGGGGCTTCCGGCAGGTGGTTAACCCAAAGGAAGCGAAACCTTAGCGGGCGTGTTAGCCTTGAGGTAGAGAATTGGAAAAGTATGGTGATAATTGTATAGTCACACGCCTAAGGAAGCGTGTATTGGCCGACATAAAGAGCAATTATCTCATGTGGGTAAAGTTGTACCCCTCTACAAAGTGTAAAACTATTCGAATAGCCGTGTCCACGGTTATGGACATGCTGAGCAAAGCCACTCTAAGTTAGACTTTGTTTTTGGTTTTAAAATAATTTTAGTATCATATTTCTTATGCATGCATCATATTTCTTTGTTGGGTGTAACTTGCGAGCACGGAAGTTGTGCTCACTCTTGCTGAATAATATTTATTCAGGAGAAGACTTCTATCCAGACGGTGAGGATCCAGACGTTTAGGCCTATGCCCTAGATGACTGCCTGTTGCGCATCGTGTGGCCTATTACTACTACTTATTTGCTTTTCGCTTTGTTATTTTATTTGGCTTCAGGCCCATTTTGTAATAAACTTCGATTCATGTTAAATAAATGCGGGATATGAATGTGATGACACTTTCTGACTGTGTACACTAGCAATCCTGGACTAGTGTGGAAAACAAAGACAATTCGGGGTCTTTTGTTCCCGGGTTCGACACCAGGACCCTAAAATACAATTCTGGACCCTCTATGTATACGGTACTAGTTCAGAATCAAGCTAGTACACACAGTGTCAACACAGATGAATATTGATCCACACAAGGTGAATAATATAATAAATGATTAACTTGAATAACAAAAAATAGTTTTGACCTTATGGTCGAGTTTACACTTACTAAGCCACGCAGGGCTGACAGTAAATAAATAAGCAGCAGCGGAACAAAGAAACTTCAGCAGAAACCCATCAACTCGCCACAGGCAACCGACTGGGATCAAGACCTAACGATAGGCAACCTTGTAGAACTCCTCCTCGAAGGCAGGAGACGATACCTCCACTTCAGCTGAATGACTGTAACAAGAATGAGTACTTCGAGTACTCAACAAGTTGTACCACAGAATACAATTATAGATAATGGATTATTCCAAAGGAAATGGTTTATGTGGTTCTTTTGCATAAAAACAATATTTGCACTTGAATACAAATAATAGATTGAAAGCATAATTCAAAACAAATAAATATTAATAGTTTAACAAGTATTTTCACAAAGAACACAAAGCCGAATCAAATTCTTTCACACAGCTGCACAATTTATCTCACACACCTTTCTCTTCTCAATTGTTTTTATGAAAATCTACCCCTCGTGTAAAATCCCCGAGCATATGCATGACCGCGGACGCGGCTATTCAAATAGATTGTTTAACACTCTGCAGAGGTTGTACACTTTACCCACATGATATAACCAGTGTAGCTAGCACTAATCATAGCAAAACTTTTCTGAAACTTCACCCTGACAATTGACCCTCCCAATGTGTTTTACCGTTGTACCAACCCTATCACAACGCTTGATACGACACACACTGTTGGACCTGGAAGTGGTGAACCATCCATCGATGTGACCCTACCACAACGATATACACCTCCACCCTGGTACGCAGTCTATCCTACATGCTTGAGTAGTCAATGCCAAGATTACATAACTTACTAAGTTAGGCCCATCCCATCAGGTATGTAGTTGGACAGTTGTGGCTCAGTTCAATGGCGCACAAAGTTAAGTCCTTAATTGACCAAGACGAGACTGCCAACTACTACAACTATCACAATCACATTTTTTCCAATCACACAGTTCCACCATATCACACAGTTTCATCCACTTACCTCAGTCTAAATCTTTTCCTACCCTGTCGATTAAGTGCAACACATGCCATTACGAGTAATGACACACAACACACAGTTTTACACAAAGTTTCATAGTTACTTAGTCAATTTCATAATTACAACTCAGATGTTATATACGACTCACTACATGGCTAAGCAGACTATTCGTATCTAACCAACCCACGTTGGTGCTTAGATAATACAAACTAATAATTAACCAAACTAGCGTGACAAAAATCATGATAATACAATAGGCAAGGTGGATATAGACAAATTGGATGAATAACTAATCCTAAAGAATTTAAATAAATACTTAAAGTAGAATGCAATAATTGAATCAAAGTAATTTTAGAAAATTGGGTTCAACATGGTCAAAGGTACAATTTACCTTGGAATAAGTCTTGGTACTGGTCTTGGGCTTGATCAACTTGATACGGATCAACATGTGTTGATGTATAATGTGACCCAATCTTTCACGATACTTGTATTTCAACCTTGATTGAAGCAAAATCCTAGCTTTCCTCCTTCTTGATTCGACAAAAAAGAAGAACAAGTGTATCTCCAAAGCAAGTAATGATACTTGATTGATCTTGAATTAACCCGATGAGAGAAATAAAATCAAACTCGAAGAACAACACCAAACCGTGTTGAGATGATCTGCAAGGAATCACAGATCTTGGAAGATAAACCACCCTCCAATATTCACGCAATCACAAAACTCTAGATGAGAATTTTTGAAATGCATGTACTCATTATGCGCAACATAAACATGTGACTTTTCTGTATTTTTTCAACTCTAACTTGCTTACAATGGGGGCTCTAGCGCTAAATATATAGTCTTCATAAACAATGCACATGTGTAGGATCAAGGATAACCGACTAGAGGGGGGTGAATAGGAGGTTTTTAAAGTTTTTAACAAATTAACAAGTTATGCTCCTAGCTAGGCAATTTAATCACAATAAGCAAGCTAGAAATATAAGGGCGGAATTGTAAAGACAAGAAATAACCACAAGACACAATGATGTTTTTCCGTGGTATCAAGACTTGCGGTCTTCACTAGTCCACGTTGAGGAAGCTTGATTACCCAAGCGGCTCCACGAATTAAGCCTTCCTCGATCACTTGGGTTGTTCTTCCTCCGCTCCGAGATGGTGAACACCAACCACTCACAATCTTGCTCGGGTCTTCTCACAAGCTTCACTTGAGAAGATCACCGTGCTTCACCGCTAAGCCGTCTAGGAGTGCGGCAACACCCCAAGAGAATAGATCAACGATCCTCGCTTGACTTTACTCAAGTGCCAATGAATCAACTAAAGATGAATGCACTTGATCTCCTCTCAATGAATGCAAGAGTAAATGGGAGTAGAATTGAATGCACAATGCTCACAAGGGTTGAGATATCTTCAATGCACTGTGTAACATATCCTTGTGCGTTGGGGAGGTATTTATAGCCTCCACCAAACAATTCTAGCCGTTGGGAAGAAGTTCCAAATTTCAAAGCACATATCGGAACAACCGGCGTGTTAGCATCGGTACAACCGCTACGCTCAATGCCGATACACGGCTATGTTACACGATTAAATGCTGCGATATAGCCGTTGGATTTAGTTGCGGTTCATCCGCAGCAAACACCGGATCGTCCGATTTGTGGTCTCTAAACCGTAGATTTTGCATACGTTTCGAATTTTACAACCGCCAAATACATTTCGAACATCCGTATTGCGGTTCATCCGATTATCGTATGTACGGCCGATTCTCAAAAGAGGTTTTCAAAGGAGATTACACTCGATCGTTATTTTGCAATCGCGAAATATCATCGGAACAACGGGATGCGGTTCATCCGATTATCTGTGCAGATGACCGATTCTCAAAAGCGGTTTTCAAAGGAGATTACACTCGTCATCGTTATTTTGCAACGCGAAATATCATCGAACAACCGCGCTTCGGTACAACCGCCGCTAAGCCTTGGTTCATCCGATTCGTAATTAAAGCATCAATTCATTCTAACTTAAATTCAAGTCCAATTTTAAATGCATGCATGATCCTAAGTTGATCCATATGGCACAAGAATAAGCTATCAAGCTACTAGTCGTGATCCCCCTTAATAGTACGGCATTTATCCTATAATCCGGTCTACCAACCAATTCTCCTTAGACCGGTAAAATAGAAAAGGATCCTAGACTATTTGTACCTTGACTTTAAGCCTTGTTGATCTTCACATTTTCCTTTAGCATGCATCCTTGCTTCATCATGTTCATCAAATGGAATTAACCTTGCACATTCTTAGTAAACTTGTTAATCCCATATTCACATATTATCATTAATTACCAAAACCATTTTTAGGGGCCTAGATGCTTTCAATCTCCCCCTTTTTGGTAATTGATGACAACACACTTAATATGTGAGAAAAGTTGTTTTGAATATACTAAGAGTGTATATTCTTTTGAAGTCTTTTGACAGATAAAATAATCTTTGCAATGAGCATAAGTAAATTTTGAGAATTATTTTTCTTGTCAAATCCAATTAAAAGAAGACTCCCCCTAAACAAATGCATATGGATAGTGAATAATTTGCAAGCATGTGTAAAGAATTGAAAATTTTGGCGGAGTTTCTTTTGCATTTATGAACTTGAGGAAGCAATACAGTATAAGATATGTCAAATAATTCAGATTGCATTGCATAAAAAGATAATAAGACATAACCACATTCCACAAGTTCAACAAAAGTTACCAACTATTACAGGCACAAAATAGATCAACAATCAACCAGTTTTACAAAACACATATAAATCACATAAGCCCATAGTCACATAAGCCCATAGCTCCCCCTAAAACTAAGTCTTCACATCTTCACAATTTCTCCCCCTTTGGCATCAAAGTACCAAAAAGCATCAAACAGGGGGTCCGAGAGGAAGAAAGCTGGGGTCTGAGCGGGAGAAGGAGAAGAAAGCGGAGTGGCCCAGTGCAGATCCGGAGAAGGCGACACAGAGGGCGGGATCTGAGATCTTGAGAGGGTGGTAGGAGCCGGAGGAGTTGGAGCTGAAACTCGATGAGGTGCAATGAGGAGCCGAGGTAGGTGCACTGTCCTAGAAGAAGGACCCTTGGGCGATCGAGGAGGTCGCGAACATAATATTGAGGGTCTTGAGAAAATGTTCTAAGTCATTTAGGCCCTCGGACAAAGCCGATAATCTGTTATGAGTCTCATCAAAGAAGTCATTTTGGATAGTCGCCATCTTAGTAAGCCTATGACGAGTCTCATCACGAAGGCAACTTGTTCACCTTCATTTCTCGCAAAGTCTTGATAATAGATGCTGATTTTGAAGTACTTGCGCTAGAGCACTTGCATCGAGCATAGCAGAAGCGGCGGGAGGAGCATCAACCTCGGCGAGGGCATCCTCGAGAGACTTGTTGAGGAGGAATGGCATCTCGTGGTTTATATGGCTTGTGAGTAGATCCCAAACCACCACGGTACTCGATCTTTCTAACAATCAATGCCATGATGTAAGGAGCATAATAAATCCTTTTAACTCTGTCATTCTTGGAGGAGGCTATGCCTTGAAGAATAACATCCACTACATCAAATTTAACTCCCTCCACAATATGATCTATCATGTTCCAAACATGCCCCCGTACTGCATCGAAATTCCCACTCTTAGGGTAGAAAGTATGATTAATTATCCTGTTAATCATGCTCACTGCTTCAATCCGAGAATTGTCCCTAACTTGCATTTGGTGAAGAGTCATAATGCCCGCCCAAGCAGAACAAGTAATTTGAACTCTCAAAGATTTTGTCCCAAGAGTGGATGAATTCTCAACACTCTCGCAAATTCCTCTTTGGTGCTTTCCACATTTCGACACCATCGACCATCTAAAAGTCTTCAAGTCATGGGACATATGCGGTGTGGCATAAAGCGTCGAATGATCTTGTCATCATAATTGCATTTTATGCCCACAAGATCATGAAGACCCACATTGTAGAAAAGCTGATAGACTCCATTGTATTTGTCCAAAGTATTAATATTTGACCAATTAATCCATTTATGATCGGCAAATTTCTTGTGCCTACTATATATTTGCTCATACACTTGCTCTTGAAAGATTGTGTGGAATTTTGGATTTAATGTGTCATTCTTGAAGATATTGATTGACATGGCGCTTGATGGCATAGTCATCTGTGACGAAGATGTAGGTCAAGAGGAGTCCCGGAGGATCAATCAAATCATCATCTTCTTTGTCCTTGGAGGAACTTCCTCTTCTTCTTCTTCTTCTTTGATTGATTCCTCAATTGATTTACTTCTGAGCTATTTTACGATTCGGTTTAGGAGTGGTCTCTTTCCCTTTCCTTTTCCTGCGGTGGAGGTTGAGGTGCAAGACCCTTGTCTTGACGATCCCTGAGACTTCTTGGATGTTCCTCGCATTCTAGGCATCTATACAGAGATTGGAGTGATTATAAGATGTCAAGGAACAGATTTGAATTGAATTGAATTGAAAGAAATGACAATTTCTGGTTCTGTCAGGATAATCGGATCATCCGCCGTTATGTGGCCGGAACGTCCGAACTGCGGTCGTTCCGCCCTCAAGAACCGGAACGTCCGATTGTCCTGACCGAAAACTAGGGTTGAAGAAATTCTGAGATTTTTGATGGAATCTAAGAGAGTGAGTGCTAGAACTGGATGCGCACGGGTCATAGGACACCAGTGAAGCACTTTTGCCCAATTAGATTTCTAGATATCAATCGCATTATCAAAAACCCTAAAAATTGCCCCGAGTGCTCCAAATGCGGTAAAACACGAATCAATAGATGTTTTACCTTGAGATTTGAGGAAGGAGAGCACTGGAAATGCAAGGATCAGCGAGGACTTGGAGATCCACCGAGAGAATCACTCGATTTGAAAGAGAGTTTTGAGAGGCGCTCGACTGGAGAGAGAGGAACCCGAGCGGACTGAGATGAGAAAAGGAAAACGGACGAGCCGCTGGAGTGATAAGGTCAAAAGGAAAACGGACGTTCCGCTATTATAACGCCGGATGATCCGTGATCATGACGCACTGCTCGCATAACTCCGGATGTACCGATTGTCACGGATTTTGATAAAGCTCTGGAATTCTTTGGAATTTTGAATAATTGCAAATGATCCTTAGATTTACACTCAATAAAACATCATTTAGGGATCATTATGCATATAATATACTGAAGATTATAAATAAACATAGTTTTTATAATTATAGTGAATTTAATATGAGATTTGAGAAATTCTTTTACAAAATATTTAAATAACACCAAATAAAAAGCAATTGTAATAACAAAAATTTAAACAATGTTTGAATAATCTATGACATTTAATTCATTCCTCAATTTGCAAAAGCGGCCTTCATCTAATGGCTTGGTGAAAATATCCGCTAATTGGTCTTGGTTCTTATGTGGCTAATTTCAATGTCTCCCTTGATCACATGATCTCTCAAGAAATGGTGGCGAATATCTATATGCTTGGTTCTTGAGTGTTGAACAGGATTATTAGCAATTTTCACAGCACTATCATTGTCACACAAAAGAGGCATTTTATCGGTTTAATTCCATAATCCATCAATGTTTGCCTCATCCATAGCAATTGAGCACAACAACTTCCCATGAAACATATTCGCCGGCGGTGGATAGAGCTACGAATTTTGTTTCTTGGATGACCATGATACTAAAGATCTTCCTAAAAATTGACAACTACCCGAGGTGCTTTTTCTATCCACTTTGCATCCCGCATAATCGGAGTCCGAATATCCAATTAAGTCAAATTTAGCACCTTTCGGGAACCAAAGGCCAATGCTAGAGGAATGCTTTAAATATCTTAGAATTCTTTTAACAGCCATTAAATGACATTCTTTTGGATTTGCTTGAAAGCGAGCACACATACAAACACTAAACATGATATCGGGCCTAGATGCGGTAAGATAAAGCAAACTACCAATCATAGATCTATAAAGCTTTAAATCTACCGATTTACCTCCTCATTTAAGTCAAGATGACCATTTGTTGCCATGGGAGTCTTGATGGGTTTTGCATCCTCCATACCAAACTTCTTGATCAATTCTTTTGCATACTTGGTTTGGCTCACGAAGGTCCCATCTTTGAGTTGCTTGATTTGGAATCCAAGGAAGTAGCTTAATTCTCCAATCATCGACATTTCAAATTCCCTAGACATCATATCACCAAACTCTTTGCAAAAATCTTGATTAGTAGACCCAAAAATAATATCATCAACATAAATTTGACATACAAAGAAATCATCATCTATAACTTTAGTAAATAAGGTTGAATCAATCTTCCCAATTTTGAATCCTTTTGAGACTAGAAAATCTCTAAGTCGTTCATACCATGCTCTAGGAGCTTGTTTAAGGCCATAGGCGCTTTAGAGAGTTTATAGACATTATTTGGATTTTTAGGATCTTCAAAACCGGAGGTTGTTCAACAAATACAAGTTCGAAATTTTACCATTTAAGAAAGCACTTTTAACATCCATTTGAAATAATTTAATATCAAAGCATGATGCAAAAGCAAGTAATATCCGAATTGATTCTAATCTAGCTACGGAGCAAAAGTTTCACCAAAATCCAAACCTTCAACTTGTGAATACCCTTGAGCTACCAATCTTGCTTTGTTTGAACAACCAAACCATTTTCATCTTGCTTGTTCCTAAAGACCCATTTTGTACCAATGACGTTGTGTTCCTTGGGTCGATCCACCAATGTCCAAACTTCATTCGGGTGAAGTTGTTGAGTTCTTCATGCATAGCATTCACCCAATCCGGATCTTCAAGTGCTTCTTCTACATGCTTTGGCTCAATACAAGAGACAAAAGAGTAATATTCACAAAAGAAGCAACACGAGATCGAGTTTGAACACCTTACTTACATCACCCAATATTTGGTCTATTGGATGATCCTTAGCAATTGCATTGTGGATTCTTGGTGGTAAGTTAGATGGTTGATCATCTTCCTTATTGTCAAATTGAACTTGGTTTGTAGAAGATGTTGGTGGTTCAACTTGTGTGGAGGATGATGAATCATCTTGGGCTTTATGTCACCAATTTGCATATGTTCCATTGCCCTTCTCAAAGCTTCATTGCCTACATCATCCAAATTCTCATGCTCTTCTTGAGAGCCGTTAGTTTCATCAAATTGAACATCGTGTTTTTCTTCAACTAAACCGGAGTTTTTGTTGAAGACACGATAAACTTTACTATTTGATGAATAACCTAGCAAGAAACCAACATCACATCTACTTTCAAATTTTGATAGCGAACACCCTTCTTTAAAATATAGCATTTACAACCAAAGACACGAAAATAGGAGATGTTCGGTTTCTTCCTACAAGAAGCTCATAGGAAGTCTTTTTCAAAAGACGATGTAAATAAAGACGATTTATGGCATGACAAGCGGTGTTAATTGCTTCCGCCAAAAACTATCTAAGTATTATATTCATCAAGCATTGTCCTAGCCATTTCAATTAATGTACGATTTTTCCTTTCTACAACTCCATTTTGTTCCGGGTGTAGGTTGTGGAAAGTTCGTGCTTTATTCCAAGTTCATCACAAAAGTCTTCAACTTTAGTATTTTGAACTCGGAACCATTATCACTACGGATTTTCTTTATTTTGAAATCAAATTCATTTTGGGCCCTTTTGTAAAGTTTTGAAAATTAGGAGGTTTCACTTTTATCATCTAGGAAGAATACCCATGTATATCTAGAGTAATCATCCACAATAACCAAACAATAGCTATTTCCCGATACTCTTATAGGTTGTTGGCCCAAACAAATCCATATGTAAGAGTTCCAATGGTCTAGAAGTTGACATGATACTTTTGGAAGGGTGAGAATTAGCGACTTGTTTACCGACTTGACATGCACTACAAAGTCGGTTTTCTCAAACTTCACATCTTTCAAGCCAACAACTAAATCATGTTTGAAAAGCTTTTGAGTTGAATCATTCCTACATGAGCTAGCCTTCTATGCCAAAGCCAACCCAAGGAGGTTTTGCCATCAAACAAGTTTTTAAGCATGAATCATTTGAAGTGAAATCTACCAAATAAAGGTTTCCAAATCTAAATCCTTTAAAAATTAAAGAGTTATCATTTTCATTTGAAATTGTAACACCTTCTTTAGAGAAGGAACAAATTAGTCCTAGATCACATATTTGAGCTACGGATAACAAGTTAAAGTTTAGTGATTCTACTAGAGATACATTTGAAATGGAAAGGTCATTTGAGATAGCAATTTTACCCAATCCAATTACCTTTCCTTTGCTATTGTCACCAAATGTGATTTTGTCCATTCCTTTCCCATTCTCGAATGTGGTGAACATTTTTCTATCACCGGTCATGTGTTGAGTGCAACCACTATCAAGCACCCAATGTTTTCCACGGTCTTGTAGTTCACCTACAAAACAAGAATCAAGTTCTTTTAGGTACCCAAATTTGTTTGGGTCCTTGGAGGTTAGTGACCAAGGTTTTAGGCACCCAAATAGCATTCTTTTAGCGCCTAAAATTGAAGTGCCAATAAAATGAGCAAGTATTTTACCATCCTTAGTCTTTCTAAGCATATAGCATGAATCATATATACCAAAAGATGCAATTTTACCTTTAGGACAATTTTGTTGCACATGTCCTATTTCTAAGACTTATAGCAATACTTACCATTTTCCCTCACATACCTTGTGGGTTTATTTGCGGCTTCTTACCTTTCTTAGGCACATACCGAGACCTTCCTTGTTGAATGAGCACCTTTGCTCACTCAAAAGCTTGTCTAAGGTGGCCTTACCCTTAAAGCATCTTTCCAAACTTTTGCTTAGTTTATTGACTTGTTCTTTTAATTCATGGTTCTCAACAATAAGTAAAGGATCACAAGTATTTGCTAAACTAGCAATTGAATCATCACTAGAGCAACATGGCATGGCAAGTAAATCATCACATGAAGTAGAAATGCTAGACATGGATTTTTCATTTAAAGCAATATCTTCTTTAGACATCTCATTCATTAAATCACAAGTAATTCCAATATGTGAATGAGATTTTTCAATATTCTTTAAGATGAGAGAATCATGAGCTTTCTTTAGCTCCTCAAAAGAGTCTTTTAGAGAGATATTCTTTCTTCAAGACTTTAAATTTTGATTTCTCTTTTCCATTAAATTCATTTAATTCATCAAGCATATCCAATAATTCTTCATAAGTTGGTTCATCACTATCAATGGATTTTACCTTATCTCCTTTTGCCATGAGGCATGTAGGAGTGGAGAATAGTGAAGGAGTTTCTTTGATAGCAATGCCAACTAGTCCCTTCTTCTTGGAAGACTCATCCTCATCTGAGTCTGAGTCGCTTGATTCATCATTTGAATCCCACTCTCCAATGTGAGCTTCATTCTTGCCATCCTTGTGAAGCTTCTTGAAAAGCTTCTTCTTGCCATTATATTCTTTCTTCATGAATGACTTGTCCTTGTCATCCTTCTTTATGGGCAACGAGATGAGATGTGCCCTTTTCATCACAATTATAGCATCGAATGTTGCTATAACGCTTCTTGTCACTTGAATATTGTCCCTTCTTGTATTTGTCAAAGTTGTAGCTTCTATTGGGCGTCTCTTCATGAACTTCTTCATTTTTCTTACAAGGAGTGCATACTCCTCATCGGAATCTTCTCCTTCATCCTCATCATCACTTGATTCCGCTTTGGCCTTGAAAGCGGTAATTTTCTTCTTTGAGGAGGATGTCTCCACGAGCTCTTCTTTGTCCTTCTTGAACAACTCATTTGTGATGAGATTGCCCAAAAGGCCGTTGGTGTCATCCTTGGCAATTCGGGAGAGTTGATGAAGAGCGTCACCAAAGTTTCATATTTGTCAGGAAGAGCCCTAAGCATCTTGCGCACAATATCAACATCGGAAAGGTTAGTCCCAAGGCCTTTGAGCTCATTCACAATGTTGTTGAGTCTTGAATACATCTCATTGATGTTTTCATGAGGCAACATTATGAATGTCTCATATTTAATCCGAAGCCTATGCAATTTGGCTTCTTTGACCGTGGATGTACCCTCATGGATTTCGAGAGAGTTGTCCAAATAGCATGAGCGGTTTCCAAATTGCTCACTCTATTGAACTCATCCGCGTTCAAAGCGCCAAAGAGAGCATTCATAGCTTGGGCATCTAAATGAGAGTTACGCGTGTCTTGATCCGTGGGTTCAAGTGGATTAAGAGGCATAGTGTAACCATCATTTACGATTTTCCAAATGCTTGGACTCATGGCCCTTAACAAAGATTGACATTCTAATTTTCCAATAAGCATAATTTGTGCCATCAAAGAGTGGAGCCCTTCCTAAAGCCATTCCCTCACTAGCCATCCTTGCTCTCCTAGACGGTTAAGTCCAACAACGGAGAGACCAAGCTCTGATACCACTTGTAGGATCAAGGATAACCGACTAGAGGGGGGTGAATAGGAGGTTTTTAAAGTTTTTAACAAATTAACAAGTTATGCTCCTAGCTAGGCAATTTAATCACAATAAGCAAGCTAGAAATATAAGTGCGGAATTGTAAAGACAAGAAATAACCACAAGACACAATGATGTTTTTCCCGTGGTATCGAAGACTTGCCGGTCTTCACTAGTCCACGTTGAGGAAGCTTGATTACCCAAGCCGGCTCCACGAATTAAGCCTTCCCTCGATCACTTGGGTTGTTCTTCCTCCGCTCCGGAGATGGTGAACACCAACCACTCACAATCTTGCTCGGGTCTTCTCACAAGCTTCACTTGAGAAGATCACCGTGCTTCACCGCCAAGCCGTCTAGGAGTGCGGCAACACCCCAAGAGAATAGATCAACGATCCTCGCTTGACTTTACTCAAGTGCCAATGAATCAACTAAAGATGAATGCACTTGATCTCCCTCTCAATGAATGCAAGAGTAAATTGGGAGTAGAATTGAATGCACAATGCTCACAAGGGTTGAGATATCTTCAATGCACTGTGTAACATATCCCTTGTGCAGTTGGGGAGGTATTTATAGCCTCCACCAAACAATTCTAGCCGTTGGGAAGAAGTTCCCGAAATTTCAGCACATATCGGAACAACCGGCGTGTTAGCATCGGTACAACCGCGCTACGCTCAATGTACAAGAACGGCTATGTTACGCATTAAATGCACTGATATAGCCGTTGGATTTAGTTGCGGTTCATCCGCAGGCAAACACCCGGATCGTCCGATTTCAGGGTCTCTAAACCAGAGATTTTGCATCTGTTCTGGAATTTTACAACCGCCAAATACATTTGAACATCCGTATTGCGGTTCATCCGATTATCGTCTTGATACAACCGATTCTCAAAAGAGGTTTTCAAAGGAGATTACACTCAGATCGTTATTTTGCAATCGCGAAATATCATCGGAACAACCGGATGCGGTTCATCCGATTATCTGTGCATGCTGACCGATTCTCAAAAGCGGTTTTCAAAGGAGATTACACTCATCGTTATTTTGCAACCGCGAAATATCATCGAACAACCGCGCCGGTACAACATTGCTAAGCCTTGGTTCATCCGATTCGAATTAAAGCATCGAATTCATTCTAACTTAAATTCAAGTCCAATTTTAAATGCATGCATGATCCTAAGTTGATCCATATGGCACAAGAATAAGCTATCAAGCTACTAGTCGTGATCCCCCTTAATAGTACGGCATTTATCCTATAATCCGGTCTACCAACCAATTCTCCTTAGACCGGTAAAATAGAAAAGGATCCTAGACTATTTGTACCTTGACTTTAAGCCTTGTTGATCTTCACATTTTCCTTTAGCATGCATCCTTGCTTCATCATGTTCATCAAATGGAATTAACCTTGCACATTCTTAGTAAACTTGTTAATCCCATATTCACATATTATCATTAATTACCAAAACCATTTTTAGGGGCCTAGATGCTTTCAACATGGGTGAACAGTATCCAAGTCTGTGAATAGTAATCTGACTCGGTGAACTATGCACACGAACAGTAATCCGACTCGATGAACTGTGCACGTGAACAGTTCCGAAATTAAGTCCTATTGCAAACTCTTACTTTAATTCAAAATTTAAACTACTCTAATTGCTAAAAATAGATTGAACTATCATAGTACAAGTAATTTCAAAATTAACTTCTAGTGCGCCATCTCTCCTTGTTGAACTGGCTTCGGTTGACTTGGTGACCTGCATCCAAGATTGCATAGAGAAAAGATAAAACATAGACATAATCTCCTGGCCGAAACGATCTCCTTTTTTGTCAAATAAATCCGAGTGGTCTTCCCTGAATGTACCAATGTGAAGCTCAAGGAACTCAAACTCTTTGACGTGCACTACATGACCTCCTCCTAGATCAAACACACCAAACTGCATGCGTGCACATGTATTTGCATGGCTTGACTCCATGCACTGCCCAAGTACAACATGCATACATGCAGTTTTCTTTGCTTGGCTGTGAATAACATGAGTGACGTCCTCAAGCACTGCAGCAGTCTTAATAATGTCATGCCCATTTTTTTGATCAAGTGTTAAACAAGAAAAATCAGATACATTCGTTATAGATAATCTGGCCGCATCACAACTCCTTCTTCGAAACCTCCTGAAGTATCAACCCTGGCCGATAGAATTCGGCGGCGCTAGGGTTCAAACTCCAATTCCAGTGAGGAGGTGGCGACCTAGGGTTTCGGGCTTTAGGGAAAAGGCGATGAAGGTTGAGGCGATGCTTGTGACGCGCACGCCAAGGCCTTAAATAGGTTGTAGTGGCGGGGCCACGAAGGAGTCCGAGTTCGTTTCGACAGCCGAGTCTTGAGTGTGCACGATTCAGAGATGATGAATAGTGCTTCAACAGGGTCCATAGTTCAGCGAGGGCGGCTCGGGGAAAAACGCATGACAAGAGGCACGAGTGAAATTGACAGGTGGGACCAGCTACGCATGGGAGTGAGAGAGAAGGGATGCTAACACGCGGGGCCTGCCTGTCAGTAGGAAGCGGGGCGCGCGTGTGACTGGGCTACATCGTGCTAGGCTGGGGTTAGAATAGGAATGGGTTTCAGCCCAAAACATTTCGTGAGATTAATAACTGATTTTCTATTTTAGAAATAGAAAAAGAAAAAAAGCAAATGAACTCAGAAAAATTCCAGAAAAATTTGAAAAATATATCCAAGTACAAAGAACCCAAATAAAATAGTTTTGACATTAATTGATGTTGATATTAATCACATTAAATTATTTTGCTATTGAAATTCCATGTTAAGCTTTATTAAAATTCAAATAAAACCTTGGGTGAATTTTCCAAATGACTAAACTACTCAAAAAGGATTTTTAAACTCTAGAAAATTGGTATGTTACAAGCGTGGTGATTGGTTTTATGAGATAGCCTATTTTGCGTGCCTTGCCCGGTTCTACTCGGTGGTTTTGAGTGCCATCCGCTTCGTGAGTTTTATGGTTTTTCAGAATTGCACATTACTTTACTAAAGTGTATTGTGCTAGTTGATTCTACATTTTCTAACTTTGACTAGTACTGGGAGACTTGGTTTAGTAATGTTGTGAGGTCGGATCAATGCTCGATGAGGATTATTGTCACTTGTGAAATCGGATTGACATCGTTAATTATAAATCAAACTTGAACTTGATGTTTGCATACTGTTGTTGCTTCTCATAGCTCTGTTACTTTCATTTGGTTCGGTTGCCTCTCTGTTGACCGAATTTGGCTAGTGGTAATTTATGTTTGTGCTCTGTGATATGCATGTTCCTTCTGTTTGTGTTGGCCGAAAGTATTGAATGTTGTTTATGACTTGTGAGATAACTCAATATATGTTCTTGAAATAGAAGTATTGCATTCATTTCAGTTCAAAAGTCTGTTTTATAATGCCATATCTAATAAGTGAAGAATATTGACAAAAGTGACGAGGAGGCCAAGATCTAGTCTTGAGTAGCCCGACATTTGAGAGCAAATAATCAAATATTTAAATCTGAGCATTATACTGATTTTAAAAAATGTTTTTGAGTCATAACTTTTGAGCATATTATCATGTGTTTATCTGACATAAAGAAATTACATATTTATATGTCATTCTTGTCATTTATATGCTACTGGAAATATGCTTTAATTATATTTATTGCTTTGAAATTATATATTAATATTTACTTAAACCGCTAATTTTACGATGAATATTTCGTTCGTCTCCTTTTAGAAAAAATACAACAGAGCCCGGACAGCATGTCCCCATCCTAATGAAATCTTTTTGCACAAGTGGTCACAAGGCCCATTAATTGTCAAAATTCATATCCTTGCATATGCCAAATTCATGCTCTATAAAGAAGAAAGCGCCACCCTCCTGTGTGTGTGTGTGTGTGAGAGAGAGAGAGAGAGAGAGAGAGAGAGAGAGATGAAGAAGAATGGCGGCGATGGAGGGAGAACAATGGTGTTCGACATGAAGGATGCACAGAGGGTGATGAAGGCAAGGATGGAGATGGAAGATTTGTCCTCCAGGCTTGTTTCTCTCATCCCACGAGACTACCTGCTGGACACTACTTCACAGGTACGGAAAACAAAAATTCACAATTTTTCTACGATTCAAAATTACCATGTGAGTATATATTGGGATGATGATTCAAAATTGCCATGTTAGTTATATATTGGGAGGATATAAAAAGTGCACCGATGATCTCTCTGCTCGAAGATTTCTAAAATGAACACATGCAGTTGATCTCCTTTTGCACCATGAAACCAGCTTTTCTTCTCTCTCTCTGTTTTTTTTTTTTTTGGGTCTGATATCTTCTTGGATAAGTCCTCTTGTTTCGATGAAAACAGTTCATTGCATCTAAATGTTAGCGTTCCTTTTTTTTTGGCGCGTTAGTAGGGAACCTTCCTCCCTTTCTTTCTGTTATGTTGGGGTCCTGGATGAAATAAAAAAAAATACTATTCCATCTGTTTCACTATATTTGTCCATTGACAGAATCTGTAGTGTAGTTATTGCAAAATTTTCACTTTCTATCCCTACTTAAATATTTTGAAAGAGGTAAAGTGGCTGTGTTATATCATTTAATAGGAATATATATGGTTATTTCTTATTAATCATTTCTTATATTTAGTGTTTTCTTGGTCTGTACGCGTGGTGGGTTGTGAACAAATATAGTGAAACAGAAGAAGTGCATATTTTTTTACAAACTCTTTGCTTCCCTTAGCTAGGGTTTGCAGCACCCAACATGTTCTCTGATATTTCAAGAAATATGAGGAGGTCATTAATAAATATCACCATAAATTTATTTTGATTAGGATGGTAATGTGAACTCATGGTGGCAGTCTTGGATATATCTCCTTCCTTCACCTTTAATTGATGCTAACTGAATCAATCATATCATTAAAAGTATGCATGCTCCCTTCTACTGACCAAAAGGACCATCTATCCGTTAATTTTAACATTTCTAATAAGCACAAGAAGAATGCTTGGCTTCGGTAGATATGTTGTTGCTCTACAAAATCATTAACAAATCACTTCTAATAAATTGATGACAAGTATTCTATAGAATTATAATGACTTTAATTCTCCTAATTAACTATTAGAGTCATGTAGCAAATCGGTTAAAGGCCTTCGTTGTTACATGAAAAAAAACATATGTCTACTTGTTTGGTCGTATTCAATTCACATGAGAAATAAATAAGCTCAATTATATGGTGCAAATACGTGCGAAACATAGAGAAAATAAAACCTCTGTTAGTCCTTCAAATGATAAGTTCTGCTGCTTAATTAGGGGTGAACCCCCGAACTATCGAAATTTTTATACTGGTGATTGTACCGCACTCGATTGGGCTTTATTTTTTACCCATGAAGAAATCTTCATGGCTAAACAAGTCTGCCTATGCATGTGCCCGTGAAAAATTAAAAGAAATGATCAAAAGCGCAGCAATAAATATTCCTTTCCCTCAGTAAATTTAAGATAGACACACTTTGTGGGAAACAGATTTCCGAAATTGACGGTGACATGGTTGCCAAGGTAATCATGTATTCCTGATTCAGATCCCTAGGTGTTTTACGAAAAAAGGTTACCGAGGGATTCCCAGTAATCCCTGTGGGATTCTACCAGCCAAACGCACCCTTAAAGTTAAATTATAGTTTAAAATGAACACCATTGAAGCACCTAGCAGAACTTGACCCATGTTCCGAGTGGTCGTAGTGGATTTAGTTCCACATACTTCGTTGTAGTGACCTTCAAATCAGGGTTGCAGACATAGGAGATTAATGAGAGCTCTGATCCCTCATTGTCAATGAAACTCTTTATATAACTCATAGTTGATTCATATAGAACATTAAAATACTTTCACTCAACGCCCCTTCGATATTTAGTTATTATCCATCACTGTTTCAAATGTATCATAACAAATATCGGAGAACCACTAGCGGGACACACGCAGGCCAGTACAGGAAGAAGAACCACTTGTGAAACACATGCAGGGTACAGGAAGAAAAGCGACCCGTAAGGAACGGTTCCAAAGGAATCTCTGCCCCTGCCTCTACACACACGCACGACACATGCCCGGGTGCGGAAACACGCGTAATATAACGGCCGCGTCGGTCGTACGTGAGAGCCATGCTTCGGAAATCGGAAAGCAACTGCACGGCTAGCACTGGTCCAACATGTTAATTGCGCGCGCGTGTACATGTGTGTTCCTACGGGCAGAGAGCGACGTTCCCGGCGGCCGGGACCAGTATTATCTCGCGCGGCCGTGGAACGACATGTTCCACGTGGAGACTAGCGGTACGCGGGCCGGAATAACTACTATACATGTGTTTGTAATCTATATATATCTAAATAAACAATACTACTGAAAAAGTCTGATTCAAAAACGTTATCATAGACGGTTTTATGAGCCGTCTAAATTTATACGTCAGTAATGACGTGAATGACGTGATGTCATCACAGACAGTTTATAGATAAAATCGTATGTAATAGCTTACGTATCAAAGACGGTTCGTTGATAAAACCGTCTGTGATAGCTTATGTATCATAGACGGTTTCATCTACAATCCATCTGTGTTGATATTTCTTTATAAATGTTGAGACCCCAGTTTATCAGGCTTGTAATGCTTAACATCCACTTGGTTCTAGCATCACAAATCAAATAAACCAAGACTCGAGATATATACAGTTCCCAAGATACAGTACATACACCTCATTACAACAAGTATGTATCAATTCCATTCAAACACATAGAACAAGCAAAAGCAACAAACCAGAAGTTAATATAAACAAGGATAGTTATTACAAAAGAGAGGCCGACCGGCCAAGTAACATACAAATATTAATTAAACAGCGGAAGCAAAAGTGCCATAACCCACAAGGCAACCAACCGGACCGCCAAGCTAGTCGTCGAACCCAAAGCACATTTCACAAAAGTGAGGCCCTTAGGGCTCACCTTCCTCCTCTGCAACAAATAGTTAAGCAAAACAAATGAGTACAAAAATTGTACTCCGCAAGACTTACGTGTAGAGTAACAGATCTATACATAGCTACATGCAAGCTTATTTAAGTGGAGGCTGTATGTTTCATTTTCAGCACAAAGCAATCTTTATTTGCAATAATGTAGTACATTTAAAAGCAAGTTGGCAAATCTGTTTTTAATGTTCAAATAACCGTAAATAACAACATAATAACAATAAATAGATGACAACAACAATCCTGGAAGTGACTACACCAATATTCACCACAACAATAGCATGAATTACCCATTCATACCAACCATATCAAATTTTAATTAAAAGGTTGTAGTCTAATTCTCACGGGGCGTATCCGAGCGTATCCATAACCTAGGACGAGGCTATTCGAAAAGTTTAACCCTGCAGGGGTGTACCAATGTACCCACACGTCAAACCGCCTTTTTCCACATAATTTAGCACACTTCCTTTGGTATGCCGGCACAGCTAAGTCCTACGAGACCTTTCCAATATTATGCATTAACTACGAGTCGCCCGTATGGATAGAAACCCATACGTTGTATCGGAGTCATCGTAAAGCCTCGGTCAACTACCCCCACGGGTAAAACCTTGGACAACTACGATGCCCCTCGAGGTGGAGAACCTACCAGGAACTCCACCACCGCACACCCAACAATAACACACAGTTTTTTTTCACACAATACACAAACCACCTCCTGCGACCCGGAGCTAACACACGCCAAAGTACTAGGTCAAGAGAGGTCCCATATCCCCCTCATGTGGTTAGCACGCAAATTGCTCAGTACGGTGGCGCAAGTAATTCGGTCCTTGTTGACTTAGGCATACAACCACAATCCAAACAACCACACAATCCAACCAATATGCCCAAGTCTAAAACAATTTTTCATTTTCAGATTTAGATATACAAAATAACAAAGCACAAGGTGCTGGGCATAATAGAGTAATAATAAGATTTGTGTGATCAAGATCATCGACTAAATCGATGACCGCCCAAAACTACCGAGAGCTAAGCATGACTAAGCATATTGACTCGCAATCTACTAAGCGACAAGAGCCCATCCAACAAACTCTAGTCACAGCAAATAACCTAGCTTCAGGTAGTAGAGGGTAATCATTTACCTACAGAGTATGCAACTAGAGGATCAACTAAGCATTTTTTAACAACAAAATAGCAATGCATATATACAAGTCGAAATCAATATATTACACTTGAAAATAATGGGATTAACATAATAAAACTGCTTGCCTTGTTGCTGCTGCTCAATATGTTGCTGAGGGGTGCTTTGGTTCTCAAAGTGCTCTTCGGAACCTAACGAGAGAACGGAAAAAGAACCGATAAGAACAAAGAAAACACAAAGACTCAACAGCAAACTTTCTCCGAATGCTTTGAAAATTTTACAGCAACCAGAGCATGATTTATAAGGGATTTAGCAACAAGAACCAATTGATTTGGATTCTTAATACAAAAGATATGAGCAAAACAAATCTGCTCAGCCATATAAATCACAAATACTACTATTCATTGCAATTAAATTGTTTGGCAACATTTTCTAAAAATGTGGTGCACTTGAGATTTTTACAGTAGGTCAAGCACCTCACAAGATGAGAAACCCAATTGGACTCATCTCATTTGGAGCTATGATGCACTTTCTACAATTTTTCAAAGCCATGAAATGAGCAAAGGTAAAATGCATAAGTAATCCTTTTGGGGAAAAGTAACATGTTCAAAACTAATTTTCACCGTAAGCTCATTAATAGAGGAATCCAACAAAATTGAATTTACTCAAAAATAGTTTACAGAGAAATAATTATGCATTTTTGAAGTTAATTGCATTTTCTAGTTAACAAATAATCCTTCTCGGGAAAATCTGAAATTAAATCGACGTGGACGAACTTGGATCGTTGATCTTGGATACAACGGCCCAAGTCCGCGGGACAAAGCGCGCGCGCTCGCGGCTCACGAATCCACCTGTCGGATTTAGATCCAACGGTCCACGTGGATCGAAACGTTCGGACGGCCGAACGTTTGAATGAATGTGAGTCGTGGATCTAACGATGGACGGCTCACAATGAAAGAGCTTTCGAACGGTCCGAACGTTCAAGCGAACCTGGGTCGTTGATCTAGTGATCGACGGTCCACAGAGAACAACGTTAAACGCTCGCGTACAGTTCCTCCAGCAAAACCCGACGGCGAAGGGAGGCTCACCGCCGGCGACTTTGGTCACGGCGTCGTGAGCTAAGGCCCAAAACGGGTCCGTAATAGTCTTGCACACACACCGGGACCATTTAATGCGGCTGCGGCGGTCTAGAACGCCGGCAAGTCGGAGTTGACGGTGGTGACACAAACGGCTGAAAACGAAAAGCACAAAGGAGCTCCGCTACGGTCCAAGTAAGCGAGTGCCAAGCATCTAGGGACAAATGCGGGGTTACCTGAGCACTGGAGAGGCACAGAGGAGGTCGGAGCTGCTCCGGCGACGAAGTCCCACGATGGCGCTGGAGACGATGTCACGGAGAAGCCAATCTGAGCGAAATCAATGCGACCGGGTCATCAAATTGGGTTCCACATGCCCCACTGATGCTGCCGGTGAAAGGAATCGAATGGAGGAAGACTCACTGGGCTTGGAGACGAAGTGCGGTGCTTTTGGCCGAAAACCGGGGATCTGCAATTCAGCCTAGCCATGGGGAAGATAAGTGAAATTAAGCGAGGGTTAAGCTCTAGTGAATAAACAGGGAGCAGAGGGAGCAAGAAATGGAGAGGGAGAGCCACTTTGGTACCGCCTTCACCGTGAGCTTGAAGCTCGGCAAAGGCGACCGAAATGGTTTCGGGTGAATGCAGCTCAAACAAACCCGTGGGTGCTAGCTAGAGTTGCGGAAGTGCTAAAGGAAGCCAAGAGAGGAAAGCCGGGTGCTTAAGTAACGGAGATGGCAGAGAGCAACGGCAAGGGGCCTCCTCGGGTCAAACCTGCCATGGGAGCTCTGAGAGTGATGGGAGCAGTTGAGAAGAGGACGCACGAGGGCGGTGCACTGACCAGCATTAAATGCAAAGAGTCGTTGGCCATGACATGGAGTGGACAGGGCGCTGCGCTGCCCACGACTTCCTCTATCCATGGCGCAGCGCGCACGCGAGCGAGGGAGCCCGAGGAAGGAGATGACGCGGCCACCGTTGGATCACAGTCGGACGGTTCAAATGAATGGGGCGATCGGCCACTCAATCCAGGCCGTTGATCTCCAAATCGGACGGTTCAAGTGAATGGGGCGATCGGCCGGTCCGATCGGCCACTCAATCCAGGCCGTTATCTTCAAATCGGACGATTCAAGTGAATGGGTTAAGGTGCGGTGCGGCTAGTTGACTGGGCCGAGTCAAGTGGCTCGAGGTCGAGTCTGACTAGAACCCGAGGAACAGTGCCGACTGGTTTTGTTTTGATTTTTGGGCTAGAATCTAGGGGAATTTTTAGATGTAGCAAAACAGCTCCACAAATCATGAAATTTTAACTGGGGATTTTTGACTTTAGGATTAATCTCCCATAAAATTTCCCGGGGTTTTCATGCATTGCATTTTTCCAAATAAATTCCAGAATGTTTGAATTAGGGTTTGACCAAGCTTTGACTTGGTTTGACTTGCCTCCCAAAATTATCAAATAATTTCTAAAAATCATGAAATAATTCAGAGGTGTTACCAAGCCTCCCTAGAACTCAGGAAAAATATTTACAGAGGTTTGGCACAAGATCTTTGCCAAGGAGGTTATTGATTGGAGTCAATTGAGGATTTTGATTTTTGATTTCCATAATTCCTTTACAAGAATTACAGAAATGCTCAAGGACTTCAAGATGCAAGAAAAGTTTTAATTTCTACTCATTTTCTTACATTGGAAGCAAGAACTTAGGATTGGGATGTTACAATAAAGTCTTCTCCAAGCAGTGTCTGCTTATGCCTTTAAAATCGGCTATATATATATATGGGAACGTATCTAGTGTTAATGGGTAATTCAGTGCTAATACCAATCTTGACCGTTGGATCTGGATCTTGACCGTTGGAGGTGGGAGCATGCATGGTGTTTAATGAAGACACATTAATGAAGGCGCATTGAAGGTGGGAGCATGCAAAGTGATTAAATGGTTTAGAGGTGGGAGCCCGCATTAATCTTGGTTGTTCAATTCAGATCCAACTGTCAAGGTTGGTATTAGCACCTTAGCACTGAATTACCCATTAGCACTAGATATGTTCCCTATATATATATATATATATATATATATGATTAATACTTTCTACTCCCGGGTGTAGTTACTCCCACCTGTGATATACCACCAAAAAGCACTTGGCATACTCCTTTATCACTTTGGGTATACTCATATACTAATTATAAGATACTCCCATACGAACCACAAGAAAAAATTACAAGAGAGTCCATAGTTTTAGTATATTTTGTAAATATCTTCATATTCGCATATAAAAAGGAGTATATGTAAAAAATTGAACATACCACCCCTAAAAATGTAAAAATACCACATAAGTGGTCTTATATACTCGTGTGGATATCGTGAGGATATGTGCACGATCTCAGGATGATGAGTCAATTGGCAATGGCGTTGTTGGTTTGTAAAATCTCGCGTTTTCGGGTTTGCTCAAAATTCGTCGGACCACAGCGGTCCGATCGGTTGTGTCGAGCGGTCGGGCCTTGGTGGGAGGTCGGCCATGCCATCTTGGCGGTCCGACCGAAAAATTGAAAAGTCGTTTTTGGAGCTGAGCCAAAAATAGGTTGTGTAGGCAAGTGAGGGGAGTCTCCTGGATGTGGTCCCATCATTTTTGGAGCTCCCAGTCAAAAGTTCTATTGAGTTGAAAATTCGGAAGGTTTGGATTTTCATCTTTGGAAATTTGGCTAAGTCCTTTGGGCGGTCCGACCGCCGTTGTGGGATCGGTCGGACCGCTGAAATCGATCGGACCAGGCCTTGTGGGGCTATCGGACCGCCGATGACTTGGAGGTTAGCCAAGTTTGCATTGAGTTGATTTGAATGTGTTTATTGTATGAACTTCAATGCTTTATTGTTGTATATTGCATTGCGGAGCTAACGTGGGTCAAGTTGTGAAGAACTTGTTCCCGGAAACGTTTGTCTATTGCTGTGCAGGTGGCTTGCAGGTCAACGACGTCAACGGTGAGGTGGATCGGGACTACGCTTGCAGAGCCGAGGTCCAGAACGATCATGGATACCGGGTGAGGTCGTGTGACACAAGCATGGTGCAGAATGGGCAAGATGGATTGAACGGGTAGTTCGGTACAGCTGGTTGGATCATGTGGTGCAGATATCAGTGCGAGTCTCTGGGAGGTTCCGATGGGATTCGGACAAGAGAGGCTTGGCGACGTGATGAGAACCGCTGATCAACCTACACGTGGTGAAGCAGGCGATTGCTTCAATAGTTATGTGTGTGTGGGTCCCATGTGTTTTTGGGTCCCAAAAGTGAAACCCTAGGTCTCTAGTATAAATAGAAAGGGGGGAGATGGAAAACTCTCTTAAGCATTCATTTGGCCCCTTCTTCCATTTTTCTAGGGTTTGGAGGAGAGGAGAGGAGAAGCTAGGGTTTGGAGTGTGCTCCTTGTGTGAGCTCTTGCCCTCCTTGTTGGAGAGGCTTTGTAAGCATCTAGTGTGATCAAACAATCTTGTGATGCTTAATTGAAAGATCAATTGTTCCCTTTGTGCTCTTCTCTCTTTTGGATGATCTTGGTGCTTCCTTGATTCAAAGGTTTACGCTTGGTCTTTTTGCCTATGTTATCTTGCTTTGATGTGTGGGAATACTCCTAGAGTCATCTAGATCATCAACCCCCCACAAGCAAGTCTTGAATCAAGTTTTTCATATTCCTAGGGTTTGTGCACTTCTTTTGTAAAACCTTGAGAGATTGATTCTGCGGAGTGGATCTGAAGGATCGTCACTAGAAATAGGTCTCTAATATCATTAGGGAGGTGTGCTCGAAATTTGGTCAAGTTTCATTGGTTGAATCAAAAGTTGGATCAAACTTCGTTTTGGAGTTGAACTTGATTTTCAGTACTGGACTGAACCGGTCTGACCGGTTGTGCAACGGCGGTCCGACCGCCCGCGTTTTCAGACCGCTAGTACTGCCGGGTCGAACCGATATCCACCGGTCCGACCGCCAGCTAGTAGCCGGTCCGATCCGATTGATTGGTATCGGTCGACCGCCGTGGTAGCCGGTCGGACCGCCAAGATGCTCGCCTCGTAAGATGAGTTCTTTTCTCCATTTGTGTCGTGTGGTTGAGGGGTTTATCAAATCCAACACAAGGCTTCCAATGTGCGCTTACTGATCTTCTTAGCTCTCATAGCTAAAGGAGTAAAGTTCGTGTTGTATTTGATTTAGGCGAGAAAGTTGAGAAAGCGCCTATTCACCCCCCCTAGTCGCCTTTACGGTCCTACAACTCGTATACTACACATACATACTCTTGTTTGCGCAAAATACTCCCTACATTGTGAGATACCGAATAGGGAGATACTCGAGAGTAGCAAAAAGGCTTGGGCGTTCATATCTTAAACATGTAGGTGAACCATGACCAACTTCATCGAACATGACACACTGGAGTGTGTGATTTACTTCATACCAATCCTCCAAGTGCTTGTAGAATCCTCCTAAACCACGGCCTTAGAAGTAATAACAGTAAAACTGAAGTTGAAGTTATTAATTACAAGTATGTAATTGTCTTTAAACCCAATACGAATACCAAGCAACTTGAGTTCTGATTTATATGAGAACTTGAAATCAAGGAATGGTTGGTGGCTGATACATGAAATCACTTCCCAGTCAGAGTACCTATGCGTCCACGCCACTTTCTAAACATAGCGACATCCAATTATCTGGTTGTCGTCGATAGGTAATTGGACGTCACTATGTTCAGAAAGTGGCGTGGACGCGCAGGGACTCCGACTGGGAAGTGGCATCATGTATCAGCAACCAACCATTACATGATGTCAAATTCTACGGTGAGACCATCCTTACGTATAAACCACAACTCACATTACTTGGTGCTCTTGTTAGGTTTAAAAATAATTACATATTTGTTATTAATAACTTCAACTTCAGTTCTATTGCTATTACTTATGAGGCCGTGGTTTAGGAGGATTCTACAAAGCACTTAGAGGATTGACATGAAGCAAATCACATACTCTAGTGTGTTAGGTTCGATGAAGTAGGTCGTGGTTTCTCCTGCACATTTAGGATGAACGCCCAAGTAGCGAGCTAGCTAGCTGAATTCAGGCTTCGGGTTAGCTAACAAGGGATTGCGAACTATATATATAGTATATGAGTATACCCAAAGTGATAAAGGAGTATAAGGAGTATGCCAAGTTCTTTTAGGTGGTATATCAGAGGTGGGAGTAACTACACTCGGGAGTAGAAAGTTTTATATATATATATATATATATATGAAGCCAATCTTAAAGGCACAAGCAGCCACTGCTTGAAGATTTTATAGAGAATAGATCAGGATCATGGAATGGTAGGACATACCTGAGACGCAAGGGAGGAGAACTTGACCAGCATGAACACGGTTACATAGACAAAGGTGAAATAAATGGAGAGAGGCTAGTTGAATGGCGAGAGACTAGTTGATTACACAGACCAATGTAAGATTAAGAAGATTGATTATTGCTCTCAAAATAACACTTGCTAATATATTCAGACTAGTTTAAGCAAATCATCCAAAATTAACTTTGTTGTACACAGGAAAAAATCTATCAAGATACTATCAACTGTGATGTAGGACAGTAAGTATATCAGAATGTATAAATTGCATGCTCGAAACAGTGCATAACAACAGGTAATCTAACAACTCAAGGCACAATCTATACACAATATCACATTCAATTGTATTTGTGACATCAATTCATCATAGAGCAACACTAAGCACAGAGAGCACCCCAATAGCATCATATTTCACAGGAGCACTTGACACATTAACAGTAGCATCCCCATCCATCACCAACATCCATGGCATCACAAAGCAAAGGGAGGGAGTAGTAGAGGGGAAGTATACTAGTGCAACGAGGCAACCGCGGTAGCAACCCATCTTCATCAAACCATCATAAGGCCTCATCTGGAAGTATGTCCAAAACCACACCTACTAGCCCACCTCCATCATTTTCATGCATAGGCAGCATCATCCCACATCCCAGCATCATTCACATGTGCATGCATATCAACCAACAACACATCAGGAAGAAATCAAGCTAAGCTTTGAAATCGAACTCACAGTAGGGAAAGCAAAATAGCAAGAAAGAAAAGAAAGAGAGAAGGTGACCAAGCTGGAGCGGCGGCCCCATGGCGCTGGGCCGAGCGGGGCCAAGCCAGGCCGGGGAGCCACTGTAGGGACACGGGTAGACTACGATAGCAACAATTCAAAATTTCTACCACGTAAACCAGGAAGCCAAACAAGTAGATGATCATAGATCGTTACCACCAGACGCACAGTGCAGCGAAAGAAGAGTTGGAGTAGACCGATCCAACGAAGAGCGTGTTGGTGAACTGGTTGTAGTCTGTTGTCCACACCAGCAACCTCTGCAGTTCCTCGTGAAGATTGCAGATCGTCCTTAAGCACAACAGCAACCGTAGTAGCGCCTCTACAGTATCCACACGTACAGGGAAGGAACAACCGAATGCTGGTGTGACAGCACCAACTCACATGACGAGGCTCTCAGGAAGGCAGCTAGGGTTTCGGTGGATCAACTCACGTCAACTCGTATGTCATCTATTTCCCAATAGCTTCAAGCATCTCCTTATAAAGTGCACATGACGGATCCTATCCGAACACGTTTTGTTCTGAAGGACCGAAATGGCAACAGAGGGGGGGTGAATGGTGCCTTAAAATTAAGAACTCCCCTTTACTGTATTTAAATAAGATCTACAAACCCTCTCAAGAAGAGTAAAACAAAATCAGAGAACTAATCATAAGTTCGATGCATTACATCAAATATCGGACGTTCGATTTTTTACGTGGTACTTCCGCACTCCGTAGTTCCGAATCGGTCGCGGAAGTTCCGCTTGATAATTCCGCTATGGACAATCGAAGTTCGATTGTCCCGACCAAGAACGATCTTTCGGGTTTCTTTTCAAAATCCAAAAACTAAATCTTGAATGCTCTTCTCTGGTCAAGTTTCACAGGACATCATCCTAAACACCATCTTGACCTCATGGAGAAGAATTGCAAACAAAGATTCAATGATCAAGCCAAGAACGGATTTCTTGAAGAAGGGGCAAGAAAGATCAAAACCAATGATAAGCGAGATTCTCGATTCTTAGCTCATGAAACTTTGAGGATGTAATAGCAATATCAAAGCGACTCTAGATATCAAGTTTCATGCTATTTCTTAAGACGAATCAAAAGATATGTCAAAACCCTAGATATTCAACATGAAACAGAGAGAGGAAGAGTTGCAAAGTCAAATAATCAAAACCTCAGATTTCATTGGATTGAAACACTGATTCTGAGGTAAAGCAAAAAGGAATGATTACAAAAGATTTCAGTTCATACTCTCCTCTCAACAAGCTCTCAAAAAGCAAAACAAATCCTTTTCTAGAGCTAACCTAATTTTCTCTCAAAAGTCTAACCCTAACACGGGGTTCTCCCTATTTATAGCCTTTGCTAATGGGCCTCCAACCCATTAAGCCCGCTACACCGAAACAGAACCGCCTCCACTTTTGCCGCTTTGCGAAAAGACCCTTTCGCCCCTTGCGCACCTTCTGGAAGCCTCCCGTACACCTTGCTGTCCTTGACTCACAACCACCTCAAGATTCACGCCGTCTTCGACACATCCCAACCATTCTGACCTCAACGCCTCCTGCGCCTAGTCGGTCCACGTGTCTCGCCACGACTCCATCTTGATGCCCTGCGATCAACACGGACAAAAACACATCACATAGCATTGCACAATATCATAGCATCAACATTTGTATAAGACTCAAACTCATACAAAATCAAAACCACAAATTAACCTTCTACACGATTACGGACACAATCGGAAGTTCGCGCTTACCACAAATGAAGTTCCGATTTCGAACTATCCGCACTTGTCGAGATTATCGGAACTTCCGCTCTTACCATTGCGGAACTTCCGATCTTGAACATCCGTAAACCAGATTTTCAAATCCGATTTTCATCTCGAGAACCTTAATATCGGTATTATCGGACACTCGCTACCTTGAGCGGAAGTTCCGATTTCCATGACCGAACTCAAAACCCGGGAAAATCGGAAGATCCTATTTCCAACGCGGTAGTTCGATTTATCGGAACTTCCGCTCCATACAGTGGTAGTTCGATTTCCGACTCACCGAAGCAGTCCAAACCGAAAAACTCAACTCTCAATCTAATCAACACACTTGTCAAATACTCATCACTCAGAGTGGAGGACCTCTCACATGGTCTCTCATGTTCCAACCCGTTAAGTATGTGACCCATTAGCTTTATGTGTAGTCGGTTGTGACTCGAAAACCCTTTTCAGCCATGAGTCGTTAGCGGTTCCTAGCAGGACAACGATTCCCGAACACACACAAATTATATCGAACGAACTTTAATGCAATATTATCTACGACTAGGTCCTCATCACTTATGACCAGGTCCTGTCTCTATACGACTAGTTCATATTTGGTCACGACCAGTTCGTAACTCCTTACGATCAGGTTTCGACTACTCTTTGATTACGTTCGACCAGTCTACGACCAACTCGTATCTCCATACGACTAGTCTATAACCGATCGAACTAAGCGACCTACTCACGTATTCTCCCTTTGCCGCACGATATCTGGTTGAACTCCAGGTGAGATATTATGTCATCCATGGACTGTTCAATATTTTCTCGATCGAGTGTCGAATAACCTTATGTGGTCAAACACTTCGACCACCAGTGGCATGTCCATGCACTTTCTTTATCCGATCACTTCGAGGGGCCATGAGATATATCTCCTATTATGTTAGGAGGGGTAAATCCCATATCCAACCAGTCACATCCCTCCGCATGTTTCATAGCATACCCGAAAGTTACCTTTATAACTACCCAGTTACGAGTAGCGTTTTGCAAACCCTAAGAGTGCTATTACGCATTAAGGGAACCATGCTGATATCAGTTTTAAGGATTATACATCATCATTATTTGAGACCAACTAATGACATATAGAATCATAACAATCGCAATAGTGTCTCAAGGTGTGTCTGTCTAACACCATGTTCGCTAACATGTGTTCACATTATTGATTCGATATTTCTATATCCATGACCGGTGAAGCATGGTCATCAATCCATGCATGTGCTAGTCGTAGAGCCACTACTGTTCCGACCAGTGACATCCGACTAGGGATATATTTAGAACGACATCATGTAAGTTTAAAGAGCTTCACCAATAAGTCACATACTCGTTGATCTATATAACTGATGATTCATTCAAGGAACATAATAACATTTATTCAATAACTCATAAACATAGATGTGACACAATCATCTCTATAATTGCCTCTAGGGCATATCACCAACAGCCGCAGGGGCCGCGCGGGTAAGAGGGAATCACCGCGGCTACCATGGCTACCACGCAGGAGGTAGGCGAGCCTTGAGCCAGGGGCACGCGGGCGGGCAAGCCAAGCAGGTCGCGTGCACGGGAGGGCAAACCCTAGAGTCTGAATATATATAAGTAGGGTTGGACATCACAGATGGTTCTAAAGTAGATCCATCTGTGATATTAACTTTTCACAGACAGTTTTCAACAGGAACCGTCTGTGATAAATATATATCACAGACGGTTCCAATAAATAACCGTCTGTGATAATATACATTCTCATATACATAAATACAAATTCACACATATGACACATTCTTATATACATAAATACAAATTCAGAACATATGGCACACAAACATGTATTACTTGTTTTCCACCGGTCAGTAATGCCATCATATCATTATACTGAAACTGTTTAAATATATAGAAGACAGAAACTACAAATTAAACCAGTTATTTTATTTTATTTTTGTATTTATATATGGACAAACATCGTAGTCTTACAAAGGTTAAAAAATAGAAACCTAAATAATAAAATTTTTTCTAGTGGCAGAGGTAGCTTGCCATCTCCATCTTCAAAACTTTGTTGGTGTCGACGTCAACATCGGACGATTCAGGATCATCAAACAAAGCCCGAAATATGTCCACCCACTGACACGCTCATTCAAGTGTCTCCCGAAGACCCTACGACTGGTAAATGATGAAGAATTGAGCCCATAGGCTCTCTTCCCTTGCTTGTGGGGTTTTGGCAAGGTCAAATCGGTCGCCCGTCACCTCGATTAAGCAGTCCAATTGATGGCAAGCCTCCTGAAGATGTGCAATGTCATTGTGGAGGACCACGTTGATGATGAGGTTAATTCGCTAGAAGTGGGAGATCACCTGAAAGACGCGGTGGAGGAGGATGTCAAGACAGCGAAAGGTGATCGTCACCTACTCTGGCAAATCTTCAGACAGAGGAGTGAGGACGCTGTTGACACAGTGTCGTTCTGCAGCATCCGCCAGTGTACAGCCAGAGAGGTGCTCGTACAGTATGGCCAGGTAGGCCATCAATGCCGACGACAAGGAAACAGAAGTGGGAGACATTTTTGCTTTTAAGGTAAGTATAGAGTGATGTCCGGATGATCATCTTCGATGACGGATTATCTTTTTTATAAAACAAGGAATAAATTCGATGCCTGAGACGAAGAGATGCATCGGGGAACTGAAGCGACATTGATGCGAGCGAAGAGACGCATTGACGACGAAGAAACTCATCGGGGAGTTGAAGCGATATTATCACAGACAGTTATAATTAAAAACCATATGTGAAGTCTACAATTATCACAAACGGTTCTTAGAGTGATGTTCGGATGATCATCTTCGATGGCAGATTATCCTTTTTATAAAACAAGGAATAAATCCGAAGCGTGAGACAAAGAGATGCATCGGGGAACTGAAGCGGCATTGATGCGAGCAAACAGACGCATTGACGACAAAGAAACTCACGGGGAGCTGAAGCGATATTGTCATGGACGGTTATAATTAAAAACCGTCTGTGGAGTCTACAATTATCATAGACGGTTCGTGTTCAAAACCATTTGTGATACTTCACAGACGGTTCTTAGTGCATCCAGTAAGTTAAACAAAAACCGTTTGTGATTGTAATTAATATAGACGGTTTTGGTCAACCGTCTATGATGAGACGTCCAGTATTAACCTTCTTGTAGTAGTGAAAAGACCATGAATATTAACTTCTTTGCTTTGGAGGTTAGAAAATCCCATAATAATCCTTAAATTGGAAAAAATAGAATTCTTAGAAATTCTCTCATTAATCGAGATAGAAATAGAAGATCTACACCACTTATTTCGGTAGGGACAAATTATAACGGTGTAGATTAATCATGTATAAGTAATAAATTTTGTTATTAATCAAGAGAAAAAAGATCTACACCACTTATTTTGGTGAAACCAGATTATAATGATGAGATTAATCATGTGTATATAAAAATTGTGCATTGCTCCTGGAGTATGTACTCCTATTTCTCACATACCACTTAAATTGTACGATGATACATCTTACCAATTTGAGAATACTCCAATAATGATTATAATATAACCTAAAGTGAGTTCCACGAAAAAAATTCATTGAAGTTCACTTTTTATAGCAAAATCTATGTATATACTTCTTTTATATGTGAGAAAGGGTATATAGCAAAAATAAAGGGATGAATGAAATTTTATCAATCAAGTCACATTGGAGTATCTTATAATTGGTATTTACCTATACTAAAAGTGATAAGGAAGTATAATATATTCGTTTAAGTGGTATATTAGAAGTGAGAGAATGTACTCCGAGTACGGAAAAGGCTTCATATATATATATATATAGCCATTTTTCTACTCTAGGAATAGTTACTCCCTATGTCGTATCTCATAACGTAGGGAGTATTTTGTGCAACCGAAGGTACATACGTGTAGTATACAAGTATATAAACCACCTAGGTGGTATTTACACTTTTCAGGGGTATGTATAGTTTTTTTAGAAATACTCCTTCCTTTTTACGTACGAATATAAATGTATTTACAAAATACGTTAAAAACTATGGACTCCTTTGCAAATTTTTTGTGTGGTTCAAATTGGAGTATTTATAATTAGTATGTGAGTATATCCAAAGTGATAAAGGAGTATGTCAAGTTCGTTTAGGTGGCATATCATTGGTGGGACTAACTGCACCCGGGAGTAGAAGATATTTTTCCTATATATAATATCTAGCCGCGCGATTACGTGGGAAATTATGCTAGTTGATAAACTTTGCAAGTATTTTTTATTCTTATAAGCGGGGTGGAAGAATTTGAAAAACAATCGAGAAAACAAAAATTTTAGACCAAAATTAAATCTTTAAAAATATTAAAATGTAAAAAAACAAAAAAAAAACAATTTTTAATAACAAAATAGGGCTTATTCATTTTTTTTCTAAAAAACATAAAGCTTGAATTGGTTACTTCAAATTTTAGCAACAAAGAATTTTTTTTAAAAAAAATTACTGCAAGTATACATGAGGGTTGGCTAGTATTGCTATGAAAACAACTACATATTTGGTCTAATTCGTCCTTTTGTTTTTGAGCTAGGCTTAATACGAAATCTTACGCAAAAAAACATTGTGTATTCTTGTACCTGACTAGTTTGTATAGCCCCATTAGGAACAAAATAGAGGAATTGTTTTATGATCGGGGTACTATGGAAAAATTTCGTAGGTGTTCCTTTGGAAGAAAGGAATGAGTCACAAGAATTCCTATGAAATTTCTACAGAATTTCCCAACACATAGGAATTTTAGACAAAATAACAAATGAGGCAGGACCTCATGGAAAAATTCCCTTCGTGTCTATCTCTCTTCAAAATAATCATGTACTTTTTTCAATTGGAGCATCCAAATAGCATAATTAAACTATTGCTGCGTTTTAGAATTCCCAAGGATTGAAATGGACATATCACCTCAATTTTTGTGTTTCCCCCCTATTCTTGCATTTTTGGATTCCTAGCGTAGGGTGGTGCTCTACCGTCTCGACCAACGGCTCTTCTAGCACGAATTTTTGGGCCAACAACAAGAAGAGGATATCAGAACAGGAGTCGACTGTCTTCGATTTGCCCTTGCTGCCTTGCTCTTTAGAGGTCGACTTCACGAGAGTCGACCGAGCACGATGTGTAGATGTATCTGATGCACTGGGCCCTATCGCTATAGTGCAGGTTGCTCCGGTGCAGGTAACTCTGGAGCAGGTAGCTCCCGTGGATTTGACACTGTTGCAGGACATTCTTGTGAAGTTAACACCGGAGCATGTAGATCCAAGCAGATGTCCCTCTCTGGCCACTGGATGAATGTTCCAATGGCTTGCCCTAGAGTCATGACATCATCGTTTGGGGGAATCTACAGCAAGACGACTGCGAAATTGACATGAACACTGTCCACATTCACTTTTGCGAAACCCGACGCTAGATTTACGCCATGCACCAAAGCCCCGACACCGGATGGATACGCCTGGCCCCAAGTAGCATATAGGGCAACGGAGGCATATCTCACCTGAAGCTTGCACTTCATAGCCATCTACATAACGATACAAAATTTGCTACTCCAACAGGCTTATCAATTGATCGAGGATTCCAGATATAATAATTATTACTAGGATGTCATCGACAGGAAATCTATTGTTGCCTTTTGGGGTAGGGTTGGACGCGTAGCTACTCGGAAGGTTGGGGGATGGCCAGTACAGTAGGGGCAGGGGTTTGCAACTGATTTTCCCTAAGTTTTTCCTCAAGGCTTTCCATCTGCTGTCACGTCTCATCTTTGAAGCGATCATTGATATCATCTCTGACGTGATCAATGATCTCATCTCTGAGGGATTCAGTGATCTCATCTTTGAGGGATTCACGAATCTCCTCTCGTAGCCACGGTTTTGGCTCTCTTCCTACTCTGGTACGCTTCTGAGTCCTTTGGGAATCCATATTTCCATGGAACATAATGACCAAGGTATCTCGTAAGACCCGGGTGCCCATTGTTTCCCAAGGCCGTGGAGAGTATATCTCTCTCCCTGACTGCCTGGAATGATCCTTGGGAAGATTGTGCACTCAACACTTCCTGCAATAGCCCGACATGTCATTTCACTTCCTATGAAGTTATAGAGTAATTACAAACTAGGTAGTTCGATATCTTACCAAGCGCTGGGACACTTCCTCGTCTGGGGGTTTGGAAAGGAGATGGCCCCCGAAGATATGGTAGATGATCTCGCTCTTAGCCAGTTTCGGGCGTGCTCATCAGGGATCCCGACAAATGACGGGGAGGCATCCAAACAGTTTGCCCGCTGGTACTAATCCCTCCATTGTGGGATTTTACCTGCATACCCAGCGATGCCGAGTCTGTGGGACTGTGTGTTTTTTTCCTCAAGGGCCCTGTGCATCGTACGTTCACTCCTAAAATCATCTGTCATCTTCTTCGCCACAAAGTATTGTCAGTGCTCTTCCACGAACGGATACTTCTAGAAGGTCATCAGATCCTTCTCCACGTATTTCTTGACAAGTGTGCTCTTGAAGTTCTTCCACGCTTTGCACGCCTGTAGCAATGCGTGTCATCACACGTAGTCCTGGTGTTGTTCTGGGATCTCGAATGATCAAAAAATATCATCAGCAACTCACCTTTCTGAGCTTTGGTCAACTCCTTCCACGAATCGTAGGTGATCTTGGCCCGTTCCGTTCAACTATTCCGACCGTTCTCCGTAATGTGGATGCTGCTCGGCGAGGATTGACAGGGGTGCCAGACACATCGACCTCTGTGATGGTAAATCGACCCTCTGGCCTTTTCGATATTCCTATTCTTCTACAACATTTGGATATTTCAGAGGACGGCGCATCAGACGCATAAGGCGATAATGACGAAGAATGAGTGGAAGACATCTTCACAAGAAATAGAAGTTCTGACATGCATGAACATATTATCATAAGATTCGATCTCTATGTGTATGGGTATACACACCAATTAATAACTAATTGCGATATGTAGGGAAGAAATTAGGACCAATATAATGACATAATTGACATATAAACATTTAAATCCTCCAAGTCATTTAAAAGGTATAATATGTTCAACACAAACATCATGTAAACAAATGAAATTAACATAAAGCTAAGATTTGATATTTTGATATTGCTCTCAGATGTAGAGCTCTAAAATAGTACTTTACTATAGTCTACACTCTTCATTAATTGAATTTGACAATATTAATTCAAACTTTGAGCTCTAAAATAGTACTTTACTTATTTGAGAATATTTAAACAAAAGACAACAGATAATATTTTCGGCCAACAGGAGATCAAAGCAAAATGAACAACAAAACGACACTCCAGTCAGCCAACAAAACTTGATCTACTAACAGTATAAAAGATCACAGATTAACAAGTTCAGTAATAAAACCAATTGACTGATAGAATAATATGTATTTTGAATTGCTAAGGATTACAGAAACAAGAGGTTCAACCAATTAATCAACCGAAAGTAACAGACTAAATGCTAAATATCAATGAACAGTAGTAAGCATTCAAATTAGAGCTCAAGTTCAAACCTGATTATAAAAACAATTTCAGTACAAGACTATTATTATCACAGAGCATTCATCTCAAGCCCACCACACCATATTGCAATATATTCCCGTAGTAGTACCAAGTTGTACCACATTGCATCGGTTACCTTTGGGCATCGAGGAGAAGGGCAAGCAGGGAGCACTGGAGCAAAAGGGTGCGACGTCGTAGGGGAGGCGCACCGGGCTTGGGGGGGAGGAGGTGATGCATTGATACGGAGTGGTCCGATCTTCTCGAGTAGAACCGTGGATAAATAGTGCTTGATGACGAACAACACTCAGCTGTACACCACGCGCCAGTGCACGGACTTGCAGCTCTATGAATATTCGCCAACACGCACCAGGATAATCGCCACTAAACCACAAGCGGAGATCGTCAAGCCCTCAATTCCCAGCGGAAAAGTAAACTTGACCTTTTAACGTAGAACGAAAACAGATCGCCAATTCTCTCAGAAATCCTCGCATGAACTTCTTGTATGAAAGAACAAGAAAAATACTTGGTTCAATTCTATTCTCAAAGTTGGTCTGTTCCAGTAGCTTTGGCATGCGCTAGTTAATAACCGGCCAAGTCAAATTCGTTTCAACTGAACAGGATTCGGCCTATGCGCTGGCTGATTGCCTGCCATCAAGTGGTTGCCAATTCAATACCACTAACACTAAAAATAGAAAATATGCATTAATGGTTACAACCAATCAATCTCCACGTCACATGGTTGCTTCCTTGTCGACTTATAATTGTAGATGTATTTCCTTTGTATGTCGTCACGGAAGGTGCTTTCTTGCATGCAGAAATTTGCTTCCATTTTATTTCCTCTCGGCTAACAGTAATTCAGGCGCTTGGTCTTTGTGTTTTGCCAACAACCGAAACCTCCTTGTTTTATTGCTTTCACGTGCTTTATCTATTGATGAATCTTCAAATATGAGCACAATCAAAATATTATTTATAGGTAGTATAAAATTATCATTAAAATTAATAACGTCTTCATTAAGGAGCAAGTTCACCTGATCTTGTAGTCTCTTGGCACGTGCTCTTGTAATTGGCTCAGTCGGCAATTGGATGCGTATATCTTGAGCATTAGGTGGAGGAGAAGGAAGCATCGTGGGGATCCCCTCATCATCCTCCCCCTCTTGAAAAGGCGTCGTCCTTGACGCTAGATCATCAACACCAAAGAATGGCGATAAATCAGCAACGTTGAATGTCGAGCTCACGCCATAGTCATCTCCCGGAAGCTCGATTTTGTATGCATTATCGTTAATCAGCTCAAGCACTCTGAAAGGGTCATCTCCTCGTGGTAGCAACTTCGATTTACGTCGATCCGGAAAGCGATCCTTGCGGTAGTGTAACCAAACTAAATCGCCTGGCTGAAAAATCATCTTCCTTCTTTTCTTGTTCGCCTTATCAGCATAGTACTTCATCTTGCGCTCAATTTCTTCTTTCACCTTGATGTGCAATTTTTGTGCATATTCTGCTCTCTTTGATGCGTCCATATTTATTCGTTGTTGACTTGGAAGCGGCACCAAATCAAGTGGCGTAATAGGCTTGAAACCATACACCATCTCAAACGGGCACATCTGTGTGATAGAGTGGATGGCTCTGTTGTAGGCAAATTCCACATGCGGTAAATAGTCCTCCCACTCCATGATATTTTTCTTGATCATGGTCCTCAGCAGCATCGAAAGTGTGCAGTTCACCACCTCCGTTTGACCATCAGTTTGGGGATGACAAGTTGTGCTGAATAACAACCTTGTCCCTAGCTTCCCCCAAAGTGTCTTCCAGAAATAACTCATGAATTTGACGTCGCGATTTGAGACAATGGTCCTAGGCACGCCATGCAACCTCACGACCTCCCTGAAAAACAAGTTAGCAACATGTGAAGCATCATCGCTCTTGTGGCATGGAATAAAATGTGCTATTTTTGAAAATCGATCCACAACAAGAAAAACAGAATCTCGCCCCCTCTTCGTCCTAGGCAATCCTAACACAAAATCCATACAAATATCTTCCCATGGTGCATTAGGAACTGGAAGAGGAGTATACAAACCATGTGGATGTAATTTCGATTTCGCCTTGTGACAAGTGATGCACCGTTGTACATACTTGTCCACATCAGGTCTCATCTTAGGCCAATAAAAGTGATCTCTCAGCATAGACAATGTCTTCTCACGTCCAAAATGTCCCATCAATCCACCTGCATGAGATTCCTGCAATAATAACAAACGCATAGACAATTCTGGAATGCATAGTTTATTAGCATGAAATAAAAACCCACCGTGAATGTGAAATTTGTCCCAGCCTTTCCCATCTTTGCAATGCATATAAGGGGAAGCGAAATTATGGTCATTAGCATATAAATCACACAAACTCTCTAAACTGGGAACTTGCACATCTAAGCGATTTAAAAGCACACTTTTCCTAGAAAGAGCATCAGCAACCACATTTTTCCTTTCCCTTCTTATATTTCACAATGTAAGGAAACGATTCGATAAATTCTACCCAATTAGCATGTCGACGGTTCAACTTAGCTTGGCCTTGCAAATATTTTAAAGCCTTATGATCAGAATGTATAATGAATTCCTTAGGCCATAAATAATGTTGCCAAACTTCTAAAACTCGCACTAAAGCATACAGCTCCTTATCATATACTGGATAATTCAATTGTGCACCTTTGAGTTTCTCACTAAAATAAGCAACCGGTCTAACCTCTTGCATCAAAACACCGCCAATACCAATTCCACTAGCATCACATTCAACTTCAAAGTTCTTAGTGAAATCAGGTAAAACAAGTAACGGTGCCTTAGTTAAACGCTTTTTAATTCATCAAATGCAGCTTGTTGTGCCATCCCCCATGTAAACTCAACACCTTTTTTGTTAATTCATTCAGTGGGGCAGCGATGGTGCTAAAATCTTTAACAAAACGCCGATAAAAACCAGCGAGTCCATGAAAACTCCTAATTTGACTAACATTCACAGGTGGAGGCCAATTTTTAATTGCTTTAATTTTAGACTCATCTACCTCTACTCCCTGTGCCGAAACCACATAGCCCAAAAATATTACACGATCTTTGCAAAAAGTGCACTTCGCTAAGTTCCCAAACAACCTAGCATCGCGTAAAACCTGCAACACTTGTCTAATGTGGTCAATATGATCAGACTCATTATGACTATAAATCAAGATATCATCAAAATACACGACCACATATTTCCCAATGAAATACCTCAAAACATGATTTCATCAATCTCATGAAAGTACTAGGTGCATTAGTTAACCCAAACGGTATGACTAACCACTCATACAAACCAAATTTCGTTTTGAATGCGGTTTTCCTCTTATCCCCTTCTTTCATCCTAATTTGATGATACCCACTACGCAAATCAATTTTATAGAAAATAACAGCACCACTCAATTCGTCTAATATATCATCTAAGCGAGGTATAGGATGACGATATCGAATTGTCATGTTATTAATCGCTCTACAATCTATGCACATGCGTCAAGTACCATCTTTCTTAGGAACTAAAATAACAGGCACAACACAAGGGCTTAAGCTTTCGCGTACGTACCCTTTGTTAAGAAGCTCTTGTACTTGTTTCTGGATTTCCTTTGTTTCTTCGGGGTTGGTGCGGTACGGTGGTCGGTTTGGTAGCGTCGCTCCTGGAATCAAATCAATTTGATGCTCTATCCCGCGGATTGGTGGCAAACTAGCGGGCACCTTCTCTGGAAAGACGTCGCAGAATTCCTTTAAAACATGAGAGACACCACTAGGAAGAGACGTCAAGTCGTTAGTAGAATGTAAGGTATCCTTGTACAGAAGTACAAAGTGCACCAAATTGGGATTCTCACAAAAAGCTCTCATCTTTGATTTGGTGGCTAACATGACTAAACCTTTCTCTCCCTCACTTCTCTTTTTACCGCTCAATTTTGGCTTGTGGCTCTCACTCCCCGGAGGTGGAATATCTCTAGTTGGTGTACTCTCAATTTTAACATCAATTTTCTTCTTATCAGCATTGACTATCTCTGTCGGTGTAAATGGATACAAAATCACATCTTTGCCACTCCACTTAAACTTTTAGCAGTTTGTATGCCCATCATGATAAACATGGTGATCAAATTGCCATGGGCGCCCCAACAATAAATGACAAACTGACATGGGCACCACATCGTAAACAATGGTATTCTCATACTTGCCAATCTTGAAGTGCACCTTCACCATATGACTGACTTTCACCTCACCCACATCGCTCAACTACTGCACATGATAAGGATGAGGATGCGGTAAATATTTTAGGTCCAATTTTGTGCACATTTTCTTACTGGCCAGATTATGACAACTTCCTCCATCACTTATGACTTTGCACACTTTACCACCAATTGTCGCCCATGACTGAAACAAATTGCACCGTTGTGCGGTAGACTGGCTTTGTGACACGCTAAGTACACGAGGTGTGCACACTAGCATATGCTCTCTAGCTGGCGACCCCGGTCTACAGTCCAATCTCTCATCCTCTGTAGGATCCTCTGCAAAATCAGCAAACAGAGTAGTATCGTCCTCATCAATCGCTGAAATATACCCATCATCAGTAAGTATCATAACTTTATTATTTGGGTAATCTTTCTGAAAATGATCAACCCCCTTGCACTTGTAGCATGTTAGATCTCGTGAACGGCCTGTAGAACCCATCGAGGATGCCGCACTACCAGCGGGCGCCGGTGGTCAGCACGCCGGTGGCAGCATACTATCTGTCTTCCTCTGTGTCAATCTGCGCATCGCGGAATTACCCTTGATGGAGCGGGCTTACCTGGCTGTCCCGTTTTGCACGGAGGTGCTGTGCTCATTGAATAACATTGACGTGCCACATACTTAGCATCTTCAATAACCAGTTTCTCAACCTCACGTGCCTAATCCATCAACTCAACCTTGTTGATGTATTGATGATGATTAACGATCCGCCGAATAGCATAATTCATCTCGGCAAGAAAACGAGACATCGCTTGTTCCTCATTCTCACGCACATCAACATGTATGATGATCTGCTCCATCTTTTTATAATACTTATCAACTGATTTCAACCCCTGTCGCAACCTAATCAGCTTCTCATGCAGCGAGCGCTTGTAATGGGTAGGTACAAAGCGCACACGCATCTGTCGCTTCAGCTCGTCCCATGTAACAACACGCGGCTCATGTCGCTCCATACGTTGTTGCACACAGCGCTCCCACCATGTAGCAGCATATCCGTCCAAAGCCGCAACGACAAGATCCAACTTGCGCTGATCAGAATAGCGGTTCATGCGGAACATCTTACCAACTTTCACCTCTACCACTGTTGTACCCTCAAAGGATGGCATCGTGAACTTGGGTTTTGAACCCAGATCATCGGCGTCCTCATCGCGCCGACGATTGCGTGCGTACTAATTATGTGGATGACGCGGCAAATAGCCATCGAACACGAACTCATCGCCGTCATCGTTAGCGTGGCGGTTGCCACGGCCTCCTCCATGGGAGGCATAGTAGGCACCCCCATAGGCGCCGACATGCGCGCCTCCATAGGCACCATCGTGGACGCCATCGTTGGCGTCCGGATGGGCGCCGCCTCCTCCTGTACCGTTGCCACGGTCGTGCCCTTGTGCAGGGGGATGCGCCACTACCTCGGCAATAGCACAACGCTGTTGTGCCGCCTCGCGAACATGCACCTATTCGTCGAGTTATCGTAGGCGTGGATCATCCTCGCGCTGCCATCTAGCAGCAGCCTCAGCATCTGTCTCGTCGCACGGCTCGTATGGGAGGTGTACACGCCCCTCCTCGCCACGTGTACCCAGCTGTATCAAAGCGGTGAGCTTGGCAATAGCATCGAGCAGTACCTTGTGGTTGTCGTCGACAGTCACGGACAGCTTCTGGAAATCTGTCCCCAAGCCGTCCAAATTGTTTTGGACACGCCCAAGGTCGCCGCGTACCTGGTCAACCTCAGCCCAAAACTCGTCTCGGAGCGTGGCACGAAGTGTATGGTAGTTCATCTTGTTGACCGGATCAGTAAGGTTGCCGTCAAGTTTCTTGTCCTGCTAGCTTCCTGACATGGTTACAATAGTCAAAATACCAAGTGAAAATATATGTGAAAAATAAGTGGGAATCTCTCAACTACTGTTCTGAAACAAAACAAGTTGTACCGTTCTGAAGTAAATTAAGAGCAGCAAAAACTTACGCTCGTAGTAGCGAACGACCAACCAAGATTGTGCGACCGAATATCAAGAACGATAATCAACACATGACACGAATGTTTTTGGTGGAGCTAGATGAGGAAAACAATCTAACAAATTCAGAATTTAAAGATTGTCGAGTTAGGTAGCAATCCAAACGAGACTCACAATGCCTAATTGCTGATCGATAAATATAAGTGAAAAGTAGACAACAATACACGCACAATGATAATGGGACTATTGCAATCAAAGGAATGAGTGATACAAAGATCAATTTTGAAAGGAGGTGAACGCTCAAATTGCAACAGTTCAAGGAGAGACGCTAGCTAATGCTCAAAAGTTGTATATGAGGCCACAAGATTGCTCAAAATTATGGTACACAAATAGTAGCTGATACAAGTATATAAAACTGGCCCCAATAAAAGGATTGAAAACTATAGCCGAAATTTTTGCCTTCTGTTTTTCTTGTTGTTGTTCTGTGTTTCTTTTTTTTTCTCTCATTTTCTTTTTTTTACTCACGGCCAGCGCTAATCAATCAGACCTTTTTTTTTTGTTCGTTTCTTTCACAGCCAACACTTATGGCCAAATCAGTAAGCTATTTTTTTTGTCTCTCTCTATTTTATTTGTTCTCACCGTCAACTAATAACAGCAAGGCTGTTTTTGTTTTTCTTGAACGCACCTATGTCTCACGGTCAAAACTACTACGCACAGTAGCATGCTACTACTCATCCTCACGGCCGAGCGCTACAACTGGAAAACAAACTTGTGGCGCACAAGTTTTGATGAGCAGCCCCGTGAGCAAATCAAAAGCTAGTCTCGATAAGATTCAAAGTTTTCGTAACGGACAGATTGGTTTACAAAGAGGAAGAAAAAATTGCAATCCACTGGATAGAAAACAAGAATTGGATGGAAAACAAGTGACGCGAACAGAAGACGATCAGCAACTAAACACAATGAACGAGTGGATTAAGATCTAACAAAACACACTAAAAAAATACTGAATTAAAATACAGCAAAGGCAATTTTTTTGTGTGGCTTTGTCGGTGTATAGGACAGGAAAATAATCTACGAAATTACAGGTAAAGAGAGATTCCACCGAGTGGCCTGGAATCTGATACCAAGATGATACGGGGTGGCCCGATCTTCTCGAGTAGAACCGTAGATAAATAGTGCTTAACGACGAACAACACTCAACTGTACACTACGCGCCAGTGCACGGACTTGCAGCTCTATTAATATTCGCCAACACGCACAAGGATGATCGTCGCTAGAGCACGAGCGGAGATCACTAAGCCCTCAATTTCCAGCGGAAAAGCAAACTTGACCTTTTAACATAGAACGAACAACGGATCACCAATTCTCTAAGAAATCCTCGCATGATCTTCTTGTAGGAAAGAACAAGCAAAATACTTGGTTCAATTCTATTCTCAAAGTTGGTTTGTCCCAGTAGCTTTGGCATGCGCTAGTTAATAACCGGCCAAGTCAAATCCATTTCAACTGAACAGGATTCGGCCTATGCGCTGGCTGATTACCTGCCATCAAGTGGTTGCCAATTCAATACCACTAATACTAAAAATAGAAAATATGCATTAATGGTTACAACCAATCAATCTCCACGTCACATGGTTTCTTCCTTGTTGACTTAAACTTGTAGATGTATTTCCTTTGTATGTCCTCACGGAAGGTGCTTTCTTGCATGCAGAAATTTGCTTCCGTTTTATTTCCTCTCGGCTAACAGTAATTCAGGCGCTTGGTCTTTGTGTTTTGCCAACAACCGAAACCTCCTTATTTTATTGCTTTCACGTGCTTTATCTTTGTGCATGCAAACTCCTCCTTCTATTGATGAATCTTCGAATCTGAGCACAATCAAAACACTATTTGTAGGTAGTATAAAATTATCATTAAAATTAATAATGTGTTCATTAAGGAGCAAGTTCACCTGATTTTGTAGTCTCTTGGCACGTGCTCTTGTAATTGGCTCAGTCGGCAATTCGATGCGTATATCTTGAGCATTAGGTGGAGGAGAAGGAAGCGTCGTGGGGATGCCCTCATCATGCGTGCTCGGGGGAGGGGAGGAGGCGGGCTCGGGGAGGAGGCTTGTCGAGCTCAGTGGAGGAGTGGCGCTGGGTTCAGGGAGGTGGCGGCTCGTGCTCGGACAGGAGGCGGCGGGCCCGGGGGAGGAGATGTGCCGGGCTCGAGGAGGCGGTGGCGTCGAGGACGGAGGCGACAGGCTCTGGGGAGGAGGGATAGTTAGATAAACTTAATCGTTTGAGTGGGGGCGAGGGGAACCCTAGAGTCCGAATATAAATAGAGTTGGATATCACAGACGGTTCTCAAGTAGAATCGTCTGTGATAAATAATATCATAGACGGTTCCCATATATAACCGTCTCTACGTGTGCTGGAATAACTACTGTACATGTGTCCGTAATCTATATATATATCTAAAAAAAGACCGACGATATTAACTCGTTCGCTTTGGAGGTTAGAAAATCCCACGATAATCCTTAAAATTGAAAAAAACAGAATTCTTATAAATTCTGTCATTAATCGAGATAGAAATAGAAGATCTAAACCACTTATTTTGGTAGTGTCAGATTATAACGGTGTAGATTAATCATGTATAAGTAATAAATTCTTTTGCTAATCAATGGAAAAAAAGATTGTTAATCAATAGAAAAAAATCTACATCACTTATTGTGGTAAAACCAGATTATAACGGTGCAGATTAATCATGTGTATATAAAAATGGTACGGTACTCCTATTTCTCATATACCCCTTAAATTGTATGATGATACATCTTATCAATTTGAGCATACTCCAGTAATGATTATAATATACCCTAAAGTGAGTTCTATGAAAAATTTCATCAAAGTCCACTTTTTATAGTAAAATCTGTTTATGTACTTCTTTTATATGTGAAAAATGGTATATAGCAAAAATAAATTGATGAATGAATTTTTTTCAATCAAGTCGCAGAGTATCTTATATTTGGTATTTAAGTATACTGAAAGTGATAAAGAAGTATAATATGTTTGTTTTAGTGGTATATTGGAAGTGGGAGAATGCATTCCGAGTACGGAAAAGACTTCCTATATATGTAGCATTTTTTCTACTCTCGGGAGTATTTACTCCCTATGTCGTATCGTACAACGTAGGGAGTAACTTGCGCAACCGAAGATATGTACATGTAGTATACGAGTATATAAGACCACCTAGGTAGTATTATCACTTTTGAGGGGAGGTATGTATTTTTTTTAGAAATACTCCTTCCTTTTTTATGTGCGAATATGATGGTATTTACAAAATACGTTAAAAACTATAGGCCCTCTTGCAAAAAATTTTGTGTGGTTCAAATTCGAGTATTTATAATTAGTATACGAGTATATCCAAAGTGATAAAGGAGTATGTCAAGTTCGTTTAGGGGGTATATCAGTGGTGGGAGTAACTACACCCAGGAGTACAAGATATTTTTCCTATATATAATATCCAGCCGCGTAATTGCGCGGGAAATTACGCTAGCATCCTCGACATGCCTCAAATAATATCAGTAAATAACATTGTTAATTATTCATCAGTTAAATTATTTTAGACTTAGCCATATGGTCTAACATCAGTAGTCACTTCAAAGGAGATTTTTACTGTAAACCTTTTTAGGAACGCAAATTGTAAAAGTACTACCGCATAAACGCTGGAGAGCTGTATCTTAACCCATCTTTGGACGGTCAGGGTTCGTCAGACCTGCCCAGCCAATTGATGCAAGCTGCAACCTACATCAAAGGTCTACGAGAAAGAGTTGAAAAACTGAAGCAAAGGAGAGATGATTGCTATGCAAAGATCCAACAAGCACCAGGATCCTGCTCACAGTCGCAAGATAAGCAGGATGTCAGAGTACAGTTCAATTGAGCGGCAGATTTCGACGTGAATCTGACAATGAGCTCGGAGAAATGCGTCAAATTGTACAAGGTGATCCAAACTATTGAGCAGGATCGATGCGTCGAGATCGTCGAAGCGAGTTCTTGCTTGGTTGAGGATAGCAAGACTACTCACACGATCAAGTGCAGGGTACGTATGATCCATCTTCAACAAACATGCCTGCATCCAGTTCGGTTGCTAATTTCCTTCCAGAGCATGACATCATCTTCCCTCTGCATAATCTGCAGGCAAGAGGCTCTGAGGTTGTCTTGGATGCATCCATGGTGGAAACAAGACTCAAAAGGTTGTTGACGGCATCACTTGCAAAACCTGAAGGTTTTGGGGTCTAAATTGGTGAAGCATTAGGCTCAATTCAAAGTCCACAGTCCACAGAGAGATGGTCGGGTCTAGTTTTTTTTTTACACAAGCTGTATCCTGCTTCATTATTACATCATACAATTTGCATCGACACTTCTAAAGACTACAGCCCTTTGCAATCGAACCAATGTCCCTCCTTACTTAAAACATTGCATACTCGAACGAGGCAATGCTTCTATCTGTATGACAAACAGGCAATTCCCTTGACGAAATGAACTTCTAAATAGATCGATGCTCTGGCTAGCAGACAAAGGATACAAAAATGGGCTTATATCAGTAGTGAAGCAAGCATAAGATACTAAAATTGCATGCCTCCAAAAAGCCTGAATCATTTCCGTCCACAAGACGTATGAACAAGAAAACCTTGGAGCTCCAATTGATAGATTATGTCCCCTGAAGCGTTGGTTTCTGGTAAATCAATCGCCATTGAGAACTTTGACGCTTCCATCAATATATTGACGAAAACTGCAATCAAATCAGGTGATAGCAACATCTGCTTGCCAGAAGTTGTACCATTATAGTGCATTCAGGCCTTTCAATAGTGCATCAGTGTGCTCGGGCTTCCTAACTGAAATTCGAATATATCCCTTCAGTTCCTTCTTGTCATAGTGGCGGATCATTAGTCCCTTCGTTACAAGGTCTTCCTGGAACAGTTGTCCAACAAATTTAACTGAATGACCAAGAGGAAATTTGTGCAATGCATTAGCCTTGAACTATTAACTGCATAATCAATAATTGTAAGGTCGCCAACAAAAGCTCATACTTAATATCAAATATATGTACTGTTTTCAAAATAAAATCAGGTGTCTTTCTCAAGTAAAAACAATCCATAAGATACTCCTGTTTCACATTCTTTCTTCTTTCATTTATTCTCTTCATTTCCAGCGAGAAGAGGCTCATGATTAACAGTTAGATATAATTCTTCATGATTAATGGAAGCCGTATAGCTGATACATATTCAACATAGGTGACTACCATATGGTTAATATGTAGCAATTTCATATGTATGGTAGGGAGACACCTTTATTTTCTTCTTCCTACCACTTTTATTAAATGACACTCATTGATATCAAATATACTATATTCATCGCCACGGTAAAAATAAGGTGCCGTTCTCAAGTATCAGCAATCCCTATTATTGATTCGATATTTCTATATCCATGACCGGTGAAACATGGTCATTAATTAATACATGTGCTGGTCGTAGAGTCACTGGTGTTCCGACCAGTGACATCCGACCAGAGATACATTTAGAATGGTATCATATAAGTTAAAGAGTTCCACCAACAAGTCACATACTTATTGATCTATAACTGATGATTCATTCAAGGAACATGATAACATATTATCAAAATCATGAACATAATGAAATATCATCATCTCTATGATTGCCTCTAGGGCATATTTCCAACACATGACTCACAGCGTCTCTGAGAGCTTGACTGGCTTCACCTTCCTTCCGCTGCCGCCATCGCCGCCAGTCTCTCCGCTTCTACAACTCCGTCTACCAGCTCTTTCCAGCAGTGGCATCACCGTCTTGGTCATCTGTGTGGATCTCGTCTATCGTCTTTAGTTCGTCGTGGACTTCTCGGGTTTGTCTCAGGAGACGTGTATTTAGATTGTCAGGGCTTTAAATTAGGGAAACAGATTCAGCTTCCCTATTCTCATAGTGAGTCAGTATCTCAGCGTCCTTTTGATCGTCTTCATTCCGATGTTTGGGGTCCAACTCCCTTCATTTCGAAAGGGGGTCATCGATATTATATCATATTTATAGATGATTTATATCGCCACACTTGGATATATTTTATGTCTTCTCGTAGTGAGGCCTTGTCTATCTATAAACAATTTGCCACTATGGTTCGCACACAATTCTCCACTCTTATTCGTGTCTTTCGTGCTGACTCTGCTGACGAGTACCTCTCTCGTTACCTGCGCAGCTTCCTTACCGAGCAGGGCACTCTCGCTCAGGTCTCTTGTCCTAGTGCTCATTCTCAAAATAGTGTCGCTAAGCGCAAGCATCGTCACCTCCTTGAGACGGCTCGTACACTGATGATCGCCGCCTCTATTCGACCTCACTTTCGGGTTGAGGCTGTTTCCAGTGCCACCTATCTCATCAACATTCAGCCCTCTTCTGCTCTTCAGGGTGAGATCCTTGTTGAGCATCTCTGTAGTTCTTCTTCCAGACTACCCTGCCCTTCATCTGTTTAGCTACGTTTGCTACGTTCTCCTCGCACCTTGAGAACGCACCAAACTGACTACTCAGTCTGTTGAGTGTGTTTTTATAGGATACAATGCCGAGCACAAGGGCTATCGGTACTGGGACCCTATTGGTCGACGGATGCAGATTTCTTGGGATGTGACATTCGACGAGTCTCGTCCCTTCTACCCACGTCATGTCTCTCCTTCGGTTTCCTCTATGGAGTCCCTGTCTTTTTTGACTTTTCCAGATACACTCATCTTTGTCTTGCCCTCATCCACCCGTCTCACTGAGTCTCCACATATACCTCCTGAGGCCTTTCCGTCGTTGTCGCCACCTGCTTCGCCTCGTGCGGCTCCTCAGGCTCCTCCTACTCTCTTCTACACTCGTTGACCTCGTATTGAGGATCTTCCAGATGAGCCATCTTCCCCTGATGTTTCATCTTCTCCTGATGCTCCATCTTCCCCTGATGGGTCATCATCTCCTCGCTACGCTCTCCGCGATCATCAGTCGATTCGGCCTCCTGCCCATTTTGGTTTTGCTGGTGCAGCTACCCATGAGCATGTCTCCTACCGGGATGCTATTACTCAACCTGAGTGGCAGCATACCATGGCTGAGGAGATTGTTGTCCTCGAGCGTACTGGTACTTGGGATATTGTTCCTTCCCCATCTCACTCTCGTCCCACCACGTGTAAGTGGGTCTATAAGATTAAGACTCGCTCTGATGGCTCTCTTGAGCGCTATAAGCCGCGTCTTGTTGCTCGTGGCTTCCAGCAGGAGTATGGTCGTGACTACGATGAGACTTTTGCTCCTGTGGCCCACATGACCACTATCCGCACTCTTCTTTCGGTGGCGTCTGTTCGCCACTGGTCTATTTCTCAGATTGTTGTCAAGAATGCCTTTCTTAATGGCGAGTTACGTGAGGAGGTCTACATGCATCCACCACCTGGGTATTCTGTTCCGGAGGGCATGGTCTGTCGTCTTCGTCGCTCTCTATGGCCTTAAACAAGCCCCTCGTGCTTCGTTTGAGCGCTTCTCCCGTGTGTTCACTACTGCTGGCTTGTCAGCTAGTGATCATGATCCTGCACTCTTTGTCCACACTTCGTCTCGTGGTCGTACTCTTCTTCTATATGTTGATGGTATGATCATCACCGGAGATGATTCTGAGTACATTGCCTTTGTCAAGACTCGTCTAAGTGAGCAGTTCCTTATGTCAGATCTTGGTCCTCTTCGTTACTTTCTTGGGATTGAGGTTACTTCCACTCCAGATGGTTTCTTTATATCCCAAGAGAAGTATATTCAGGATCTTCTTAATCACGCATTTCTCACTGATCAACATACCGTTGAGACTCCCATGGAGCTCAATGTTCATCTCCGGCCCTCTGATGACGAGCTTCTTTCTGATCCGACTCGCTATCGTCATCTTGTTGGGAGTTCTGTCTACCTTGCTGTTACTCGTCCGGATATCACTTATCTAGTCCACATTCTGAGTCAGTTCATCTCTGCTCCCACTCAGGTCCACTACAGCCATATTCTTCAAGTTCCGCGATACCTTCGTGGGACTATCTCTCGCTGTCTCTTTTTTCCGCACTCCAGCTCGTTACAGCTTCAGGCTTATTTGGATGCTACTTGGGCCAGCGATCCCTCTGATCGCCGGTCTATCTCTGCTTACTATGTTTTTCTTGGTGGTTCTCTCATTGCCTGGAAGATGAAGAAACAGACTGCAGTATCCCGTTCGAGTGGAGAGGCTGAGTTGCGAGCTATGGCTCTCTTGACAGTAGAGATTACTTGGCTACGGTGGTAACTTAAGGATTTTGGTGTTTCTGTCACTACACCGACTCCTCTCTTGTCAAACAGTACATGTGCTATCAGTATTGCCCGTGACCCTTTGAAGCATGAGCTCACCAAGCATATTGGTGTTGATGCTTCCTTCATGAGGTCTTGTGTGCATGATCAGGTGATTGCTCTTCAGTATGTGCCTTTCGAGTTTCAGATAGCGGATTTCTTCGCGAAGGTCCAGACTCGAGCACAATGCGGCTTCTATCTCTCCAAACTCAGTGTTATTGATCCACCATGAGTTTGAGGGGGGTGTTAGAGATATATGTATAATTGTGTTATTCCCCATTGTTATGAAGGGTTATTTGCATATTTACCTCCTGTACTTTGTCTATATATATTGGCTCTTTGGCCTCCTTGAAATACAAGTTGTTATTCCTAACACAATACAGCTCCATCACTTGCTAATTTCACACATCTTGTTTTATGGTGACGTAGCTCACTCCCTTACAAACCAACGAAAAAACACTTCCAATCGAAGAAAGAACACTCCCTTACAAACCAGATCGAAATCGAAGATATTCCTCAGCTGGCCAGCTCTAAACGGTAAAGCTCTCACTTACGCTTTTCATCCCCCTACCAAACCCAAGAAAAAAGGAAGTCACTTATAGTAGATAATTAATACCCACACATAGAATCGCATACATAACTCTGAAATTATTGTTATAACTACAGATGTAGCACCTCTCGAGCTGTCTCAAAGGCTGCTAGGAAACTATTCAAGGACGACGACGGCAAGCCCATTAGCAAAATGTAGCTCAGTTCGCTTCATCTCATATGATATCTTTTGCTGTTGGACTATCGATCAGAATAGCTGAAAATTGCATCATATTGTCTGTCGTACAGTCCAAAAAAAAAAAGATTTCCAAATTTCATATGTGCAGTCCTTTTTTCCTCAACTAACGTTTTAGATTTCGATAATATATACGCCCAGGTCAGATAGTTACATGAGAAATTCAGCTACTATACAGATAGATACATGTTTACAGCCACATAAACTGCCTGGCGTTTCACTACACCTGCAAATTGTATTCGTTATCACGATTTAAAACAGTTTTCTCGATGCTAATTTAGTTAATTAAGCTCACCCTTTAAATGCTCTTTAAGCTCCATAGTTATTAAAGTAGTAGTAATAAAAGTTAAACATTACGTTGACACAAAGGTTAGACTGTTCTCCTCAAACATTATCATACCATGATATATAGCTTTGTCAGACTGTTGTATGCTTTCGGCTTTACCCACTACTACAAAAGAGTCTATAGCAGACGGCCCATCACAGACGGTTCCTAAGGAACCGTCTGTGTTGGGTCTGTCTGGGCTTTGTCTGATATAGAACCGTCTGTGATGTTACACAGACGGTTCTATATCAGAACCGTCTGTGATAATTGACTATCACAGACGGTTCTGAAATAGAACCGTCTGTGATTTCCTGCGCTTCATATAAATTGAGCCGAGACATCCTCGGCCGCCTTTGCCTTTGTGTCTACCGCTCCAAGCGCCACTTCCCTGCCCTAGCTCCTCACTGCGCTGTGTCTACCGCTCCAGGCGCCACTTCCCTGCCCTAGCTCCTCCAACCTGCGGCTCCTCCTCTAATACTGGTATGAGCACATGATCGATCTTGCACCGTTAATGTTGGAATAAATAATATTAGCCCTGCAAATCTTAGTTTTGAATAATGGTTTCCCTTATAACTAATGAACTAAAATTTGACTTAGGAGTGGTAACTTAATAAAATTGAATTAGGTCTAATAATCACTAAAATTTGAGTTAGGATAATTAATTGGCTTAAAAAAATAAAATTTACACACCGGTTCACAGTACGGTGGGGTTTGGGTCAAGCAATATTGCATTTGCGGTTCCGGTATTTCAGGTTAATAAGTGTTGTATGAGATGATGCCTATATTTGGGTTGCATGATTGTTCAATTGAGATAGATATCGGTGTCGAGAGGTAGGGATCATGGTTGTGGCCGTAGGCATGGCTACGCTATGCCACCGCGTGTGGTACTTAACTAGTGAAGACTTTTCTTTCAATAACCTTAGATGCAAATGTTGGAGAATGAGTTTATATTGCACATTTTCGTTTGCTATAAATTAATCGCTAATCAATTTGACACTAATTTGTTACATGCGTAGTGTAGATGGATCAAAACTGGATGTACGGTGTGAACCGTGTGAGTCAAGATTACATTAATGGCGTGGTTGCTTTTAGAAGAGCCGCTGAGCAGGATATGTTGAAGAAGGGGATAAATTTTATGTACTGTCCGTGCATTGATTGCGTAATCGAAGATGTTTAACAACGCGCGCAGATCGAGCGCACTTGATTGAAGGGGTTTCAAAAAGGGTATACATGTTGGACCGATCCACGGTGAAGAGCAGATTATACGAGTTAATAATGGCGACATCGCCGAGGAAGTCAACGATTTGGCTTGGATGTGGTGTGCTTTTGATGAGGATAGGGGCACGATGACAATCTGGATCGGATGCTACGCGATGCGTAAGAGAACTACGATGAGAGAGAGTTTTGTAAATTCGAGGGCTTAAGGGAGGACTCGGTGAGACCTTTGTTCCCGGCCGCAAGCCGGAATACACAAGGTTGTCAACCGTGCTTGAGCCGCTGAAATTGAAGGCAAGCAATAGTTGGTCCGATAAGAGTTTCACGGCGTTGTTAGGTCTCTAGCGGACATCCTTAGGAGAAGCGTGTTGCCCAAAGACCACCTATCAAGCAAAGAAGGTTATTTACCCATTGGGAATGGAAGTAGAAAGAATACATGCATGTCCGAACGATTGTATCCTCTACAGTAAGAGTATGCGGACATGCATTATTGTCCGTGTGCAAAGCATCCCGATACAAGCGTCAAAAATCGCTAAGGTGAAGCATGGACCTCCGCTAAGATGTTGTGGTATCGCACTGTAATCCCACGTTTGAAGCGTTTATTTGCGAACCCAAAGGAGGCAAGATTGCTGCGTTGGCACTTAGAGGCGTAAGAGAGATGGAAAGCTAAGACACCCTACCGATTACGCGGTGGAGAAACTTCGATCGGAGCTTGAAGAGTTCGGTCGGAACAGAGGAACATAAGGTTAGGGTTGAGTACGGATGGAATGAATCCTTTCGGTAACATGAGCGTGAGCATAGCTTTTTGGCCCGTGAATCTATGTATGTACAACCTTCCTCCTTGGCTCTGTATGAAGCGGAAGTACATTTTGATGTCACTACTTATCCAAGGGCGAAGCAACACGGGAATGATATTGATGTGTACCTAGCACCATTCTTTGGAAGATCTTGTGACCTTTGTGGAGCGAAGAGTGCAGTATGGGATACGTACAAGCGAGAGAACTTCACTTTACGCGCCATGTTGTTACGCACTATCAATGATTTTCCCGCCCTTGGTAACTTTGTCGAACTTGGTACAAAAGGAGCCAAAGCTTTGTCGCCTTTGCTTAGATGCTACGGAGAGTGTATGGTCGAACAACTCGCGCAAAAGCGTGTATATGCGTCACCGTAGGTTCCTTCCGAGGAGTCACCCATACCGCAAGATGAAGAAACAATTCGACGGAAATAAGGAAGGCGGTTCACTTCAAGGGCTTTTAGTGGGAAAGAGGTCTATGATATGGTTAAGGATATCGATGTTGTGCTTGGGAAGGGGCGTAAATTAAGAACCCGTGAGAAGAACATCGGAAGAAGCGGTCAATTTTTGGGACTTGCCTTATTGGGAGTACTTAGAAGTTCGCCATCGCATCGACGTTATGCACGTAGAGAAGAATGTATGTGATAGCTTGATTGGTCTCTTCTTTGAACATTAGTGGCAAAACAAAGGATGGTGTTAACGCATGCGGCGTGACTTGGTCGATATGAACATAAGGACCGAGTTAGCACCGAAAGAGACCGATACAGACGAACGTACCTTCCCCGACTTGCTACACTCTGTCCGGGCCGAGAAATGAAGCGTGCGAGCTTGCGGTGTGAAAGTCCGTCTCGTTACTCCGCTAACATTAAGAAACTTGTTTCTATGCAAGATTTGAAATTAATTGGTATGAAGTCGCATGATTGTCGGTGTCTTGATGACACAAATGCTTCTGTTGCAATTAGGAGTATCTTGCGAACAAGGTCCGAGTGGCAATCTTGAGGTCGTGTTATTTCTTCAACTCAATTGCTCAGAAGGTCATCGATCCCCAAGGACTAGATGCTCTGCAGGCCGAGGTAGTGACGACTCTGTGTCATCTTGAGATGTATTTCCCTCCGTCATTTTTGATATCATGGTCCATCTCATTGTTCACCTTGTGAAAGAGATAAAGATATGCGCCCTGTGTTTCTCGTCATATGTACCCGTTCGAGAGGTACATGGGAATTCTCAAGTCCTACGTCGGAATCGATCTCGAGGAGCGGCATCATCGAAGGTTATGCAGCGGAAGAGGTCATTGAGTTCTGCGTCGACTACATGGCTCAGGTGGATCCGATTGGTGTGCCTCTATCTCGTCATGAGGGGAGACTGGATGGTATCGGGACCATCGGAAGGAAATCAATCACTCCCGATCTAGATACGTACGCTCAAGCCCATTTCACGATCTTGCAACACATGACCCAAGTGTCCCCGTACATCGACGAGCACAAAGACATGGTACGCCAATAGAATCTAGACCGGTCGGAGGTTTGGATCACCAGAGAGCACAACCGTCGGTTCAACGAATGGTTAAAGGCGCGAATCACTCGGAGGTCATCAAGTGATGATACGCTGCTATGGTTGGCAAGAGGGCCACGATTTACAATTGTCACATGGCAAGGATCGACATAAATGGGTACACATTTTATCTGGCACTCGGGATAGGAAGAGCATGATCTGCGAACAGCGGTGTCCGCATAGATGCATTCAGTACCGATGGGCTGAGGAGCTCGTACTATGGGCAAATAGAGGAGATATGGGAGATCGACTACGTGCTTTTCAAGATCCCCTATTTCGGTGCCGTTGGGTCCATCTCCCACGGTGAAGGTCGACAAATGCAGGCGTCACTACCGTGGACCTCGAGCGTGTCGGATACAAAGACGAACCATTCGTCTTGGCTAACCAAGTTGTTCAAGTCTTCTATGTAACCGACCGGCAAATAAGAAGCGCCACGTAGTTCTTCATGGAAAAGGAGGATTGTCGGAGTTGAGAATGTAGTGGGCGAGGAAGAATACAATCAATTTGACGAGTTGCCACCTTTCGGAGGCGGCATCGGGCTCGAGGAAGAACCAGTGAGGAAGCTAGCTATATCGCGTCGATCATCATGAAGGGCTGTATTTTAATTAAGAATTTAATTACTCCATTGTAACTAATTTATTTATTCCATTGTCATGTGTTAATGTGTTATGGACTTGTGATCTTTAATATTGATGTCAATGTGGATATTCATGGTAATGTTGAGTTGAATTAGATATGAACTTTTGAACTCAAACTTGTCATCATCTTTGCTTATCAACAGATCATACATGCTTTGTAGTGGGATATCACGAGACGATTCTAATATAGAAGCAAATGTCATGATATGCACACATCCCGAGCAGTTCTAATATAGAAGCGAAATGCGTGATGAAGTGCATATCACGCATGATTCTATTAAAGAACCGTCTGTGATGGGTGCATATCACGAGCGGTTCTTTAATAGAAAATGCATGATATACACTATCCTGAAACAGTTCTATATTAGAACAAATCGTGATGTACACATCATGAGCGGTCTTTAATAGAACAAATGCATGCTTTGTATTCATATCACGATATTATATCACGAGGCGGTTCTCACGAAAGAACCGTGCGTGATGTTATCTTTATAAGGCGGGACCGCTAGGGTTTTGCTTATTCTTCACCTCTCACGCGCCCCTTATTTGTCCGGTATTTGCTCGCCTCGGTTCCTCGGTCTTGCTCCTGCGCCTCGGCCCGCCTCGATTCTGCGCGCCTCTCCTCTGAGATCTCGCCTCCTCCTCGCCGCCTTGGCGAAAGCCCCGGCGCCGCTGCGTCGCCTCCATTGCCTCGGCCGCCTCGGCCGTCGCTCCGCTCCCCTGCCCGGCTCCAGCGCCTCTGCTGCGCTGACCTCGCTCGCTCGGCCCCGGCCAGCCGCGTCGCCTCTACTCCACCGGCTCGCCCTCGGCTGCTCCTGGCCCGATCCCCTACCCGTGGTACTCCTAGTTGCATATTAGGTTAAAGTTTGTTACGCCGAAATTTGTTACGATATGGAATTAGACTACTACTCTTTTTTTGTCCATTACATTGGCTCAAATGGGATGATACGATCATGTGTGGCGGCCGTTGCTCAAGACGATAATTGACCTCACTATGTCCCTCAAGCCTATGTCAAGTAATGTGAAGCGATGGCTTGGTCATGAATTCTTGGTTTTAGCATTTGAGTGATTGCATGCGATAAGATTGTGGATAGATGACACGGTGGTAAATAAGTTTAGTTACTCATGTATTGAGTATTGACTTTTAATCATTTTTCTTCGCTCACCGGTTGCTTAATTTATGTATGTTGAGTACACTTGAGTCAAAGCTTGGTATTATGGTTAGAAAGCCGGATCTCATTTGCCTCTACCTTACATTATCCTTGCTTCTAGTCTTCTACAACACTACCTCTCTGCGGTACATTGGGCTGATTACCTGTTCGATGGTGAGCAAGATATATGGACATGCATGCTCCTCTGTATTGGGTTGGGGGGATATAGAAAGGGCCATTCTTGGCTCGAGTTTTGTAGTTAAGGCTCTATAGATATGTGATTTATGTTGGTGGTGGTAAGTTAAAAGCCATTGTACTAACCATTGAGTTACCAGAACTCTGTTTCTTGTCTAACATGAAACACAGGGTGTAAACCCACATTAGATGGTAATTGTATCTTGTAAGCGACCTTTCCCACTTGGTGCATTACTCTAAAGGGCCCATAAAACTTAGTAGCAAGTTTAAGAGCATGTTTGAGTCCAAAAGCAGCAGTCCTGTAAGGTTGCATCTTTAAGTAAACCATATCCCCCACTGCTCTGTTTTTGGTTTTTGCAAATCTGAAAACTGCAGTTTCAGTTCAAACAAAAATTTGATTTTAGTGTTAGCAAATGTTAAGTGATAAGTTAGACTTGTAGTTGTACTTATCTAGCTGTAGCTCCATCAAGTATACCATTTTGTGATAGTCTATTGGAGCATTAAATCTTTTATCTTTAATCTGTCCTGTTTCAGTTTCAGGATGTAATCTCTAAGTCGATCAAGCTGAAATACATTCTTGAGTGTTATCTAATGATTAATGATGAGTTAAACTTTAACTACTACTCATCTAGCTATAACCTCATTAGAAATGTTCATTTATCATGGTTTAGTGAATCAACAAGCATTCATTCTCTAACCTGTCCAGATTTCGGTTTTGGTTACAAATCTGATACTGTAGCCATGTTTTAACCGAACTGGTCAATGCTTGCTAGCTGGTGGTATGTGTTGAGATGAACTTTAATTATTACTCATTTAGCCATGAATTAATCAATGATATCATTTTGCTTAAAATCATGGCTCATTAATCATTTGCTATTTATTGGATTTTTGTGTTTTAGATTCTGGTTCTTCTGAAGTGATTGAATCAGTTACTGAGCAACCAACCCTTGAGGCTTACCTTTAATCAGATCATACACTCAAACCTAGGGTAGTGTTTTTATACTAATCAGATCATTCTAGCTTCTTAAACAACATCATTAGAAAGATTAGTGCATTTTGAATTTGTTAATTCTAGGATGCCATATATATCTTTATTAATTACATCTTGCATATTCTTGGATTTCTTAATTAATTTTCGCATCACGAAACTTGAGGTATAGTCTTAGAATGATGAAAACCTATGGAAGTAAGACGGTGCCGATTTACTAGGTTGGCCTAGGTATCATGGGTATCCCGGTGCCGACTAATCTGGGTTAGCCTAGGTGACTTGAAAAACCAAGATGCCGGTTGACCTAGGTTGGTGTGGGTAGTCTCGATACTTAGGGTGCCGACTAATGCAGGTAAACACAGGAACCGTGATGATTCTTATGGTACTGCGGCGGCAATTTATTTTATTTTACTGCGAGATGGCAAGCGTTGATTATATTTGTTTATATTTTTTGTGCAATTTCCCATATATTATATACTATGTAATAATTGCGTCACGTAACTTATATAGATAGCAAGTAAGCGAGATGGCGGAGGCACCGTCTTCGCATGCCCGTCATCGGCGTCGTAAATCGTCTGGATCTCCGATCAAAGGTGATGCAGCGAGAAGGCGGAGGAATATCAAATTGCCCTCGGGCATGCAGCGATCCACGGAGGTCGGTGGCGTCGGGATCGGCGTGAGTCCCAAGAAAGCGGTGCGAGATTCCGGACCGTCTGCGGGGTACTTGTATGAGAGCGGGTCCCCATAACCACCCCAACTGGAAGTGTCTTACGGATGTGCAGAGAGACCGGTTGTGGGTGAGCTTTACGCCTCGTTCACTTTCCTGGCGAGACCGGACACGTGTGCGATGCACCTTGTTGCTCGCGATGTGCCCGCGTGGAGGACCTTCAGAGCACACTTGTCACGCGGTTTGTGAACTTTGGTCGGACGCCCTTCCACGAAGTATCTGTTGGACCGTAAAGCGACTAGAGGGGGTGAATAGGAGCACGCTCACTTTTCACAAATTATGAACTCAATACAATTTAACTCCGTAGCTATTAGAAAGCTATGAAGATCAATATACGATCAAATGGAAGACTAGTATTGAATCCAATTAAACCCCTAAGCAATATAACAAAATCAACTAAGATTACCAAGACTCACACAAAGCCGCAGGCGGTCGACGAGTTATACTCAACCGGTCGGACCGATTCTTAAGCGATCGACCGGCGTTATCTTTGGCGGTCGGACCGCTCCAAAATCGATCGGCCGGTGATGACGGAAGCGATCGGCCGGTCGACTCGAACCGTCTGCAGCGATAAAATCGGCCGATGGCGAAGTTGCAATTAGGTGAAACTTTTGATTCTCAACTCAATCTTTATGAAACTTTGCACACACCTTCTATATGCTATTGAGGACCTATTCCAATCGAATATTATGATAATTCTTGGAGCGATCTTGAGCAATTGTCAATTGATTAACGAAGGTCTAAAAGCAGGGCAAGAGCGAAAACTTGATCCTAAAGCTTGTTCGTGAGAGATTGATGATCAAGATGATGCTAGATAGATTCACACATATCACAGCAAGCTAATTCCGTGAAAGAATCAATCACAAACTCGCGGATCAAAGAAAGCCCTAAAATCACCAAATTGAAAGCAAGAAGCGAAAAGAGACTTATCTCAAGCAAACCTTGCATAGATTGATTTCGTGATTGAAGTGGATTACATCCACACCATCATGGATCGATGGACAATCAAGGATCACGAAATTCACCACAAACCATCAAGAGCCCTAGCCTCCACCTCAACTCCCCTAAAGACAATTAGGGTTTTGAAACATAAAAAGCGAGAGAGAGAGAGAGGTGCAGCCACCATCTCCTCCTATTTATAGTGGAGGCCTAAAACTCTTAGGGTTTGACTCTCTTGGGCTCCGTTAAGGCCCACTAACAAGCGGGTCACACCGCGCGCATAAGCGCCGTCTTTAACTTTTGACCTAAACCGCTTCACCATGCGTCATGGATTTGCCAATAGGTCACCCTTGTCCATCTTGTGTCACGCTTGAGTCGTTGACCTCACCGGCATCGTCGATCGTTACGGACCTCAACTCTCCAAGTCTAGTCCGATCCTTCTCGCCATTGACCGTCGTTGACCACCAAGCAACCTGCACAACCACAGACAAGCAAACACGATTTTGGGAACAAGTTCTTCACAACTTGACCCATGTTAGTCAAAACATGCATCATGCAAATCATATGCCATGAAACCAATGACTTTGACCTAACAAAACAACATCGCCACGAAGTTGGCGGCGTTCAAGTAAACCGGTCCGACCGCTCGGGTGGCGGTCGGACCGCCATGGCGGTCGGACCGCTCCTCGTGAGCGGTCGGACCGCCTATAGGACTTAGCGAATTTCAACCCCAAAATCAAACCTTCGGAAACTTTAAACCAATAGAACTTTTCTTGGAGACTCCAAAATCATGAGACCAAGTGCATTGGGATCCCTCACTTGCCTACAACACCTATTTTTGGCCCGGCTCATTTTGACCACTTTGGTCATCACGGTCCGACCGCCCACATGGCCGGTCCGACCGATTTAGGACCGATCGGACCGCCGTGCAAGGACCGGTCGGACCGCCTGTCGAGAATACACAGTAGCTTTAGAAAACACGTGAAACTACAAACCGTAAACGCCATTGCCAATTGTCACATCATCCTAAGATCTGGAGCATATCCCCATGAAATCCACAATCTCCCCTTGATGAACACATTGGCAATTATCCGAAAAATGTAAGTAAGAGGTTTGAAAACGAGTTTACTCATGATTTTGCAAAGGCACAACTTGGTCCATAAGCAAGAAAAAACAATGTAAATGACCAAGTGGCATCGTAATAGTATAGGCATGTGAGACAAGGCAAAAGTAAGCATAAAAACTTTGATTTCGAGAAAGGGTCAAAATTCTCACATGAGGTCCATATGAAAGAACAATTGTTCAATTGACCTATGATCATTGTGAGTATAAAAGAATGCAATTCAAGTTCGAGAATATTCAATAAGACAATAAGAATGCAACTCAAGAACTCCCCTCACTATGATCCTCAATTTTCAAATTTTCAGTTTCTCCCTTTGTACAAACTTCTCCCCAACAAAGAAATATATTCTCATTAACACATCTTCTCTTCTCATTTAACACATCTTCTCCCCTTTGACAATGGATTCATCAAGGAATCACGCCTTCCTCTCATCGAGAGATAACAAATAGAAAATAAAGGAAGAAGCGAAACAAGAGAAGCATAAAGAGGAATATGCATGAAGTGCAATGGAGTGGCTTCAATTTTGTATTTTCAATTTTTGATTACAAGAAGCTTTGGAGATTACCCAAAAGAACAAGCTAGTATCTCTAATATTGCACAAACGACATATCAAGCTGACAAATGCTTAGCAAGATCATGGTAAGACATATATATCAAAGCTAAGCACAAAGGCTCAAAAGTAAAGAGATTTGATCAATTTAAGCAACGCTTCAAATTGACAAGTTCATCAACGAGGATCCTAAAGTGAAATTGGCCATGTCAAAATGTCAAAGTGAGATCAAAAATCTAACAAAGACCACATTAAGAGTCAATCAAGTCCGTATTGAATCATTTTGCTCAATATTTTATAAACGCCCATTTGTCAACATTTTTCTCATTTGCATTGAATATTGAAGTTGACTAATGATCTAACTTAGTGACAAGATCTGGACTAGGAGCCATCCACAAACTCATCCTAAGCTTGACCAAAAGTTGATTAAAGGTATATCTTAGTAAAGAAGATCTGGACTAGGAGCCATCCACAAACTCTTTCTAAGCTTCTACAGGGCGACAAATCTTGAGGTTCATGTCATTTCGACAAGCGGTCCCCATGAGATCGTCGGTTCATCAAACTATCTCCAAGTTCATGTCATTTGACAAGCGATCTCGTAAGAATAGTTTGGCACAATTTAAGCATAAGACAATCTTGATTTTCATTTTTCACAAAGCATTTTAGAATCTCAAGAACACAAAAGCTCAAGTAATGGTCAATTTTAGATCAAAGAGCTAACAAAGCAATTACAGCGGGGCCAATGTCACAAGAGGAGCACTAATTGCGCAACTCGCTAAAACATCCACAAATTGCAATTTCTTAGTTTGAGTTGTTTAAAGGTTCTAGCTCATATAGCAAAGACTTAGCTACACATGTAAAAGCATGATAATTCTAGCAAGTCAAAGAACTAGACATGACATTGAGCAAGAATTGAAATACAAAAGCTCTAAAGGGTAATAGGCAAAGCTTCATCAATTTTTAAAAATAAGCGAGAAAATCTTATATTACAATGCATCTTTTGGATTTTTCATACCATTTGTTGTAACCACTTGTTGGAGTTTTCATATGAATGCAATATGACACAATGAGATGCAATTAAAAAGCCTAAAAACTAAAAAGTTCGAAAAGATCACTAAGTTAGGAAAAAGAACAATAAAAGATCAAAAGAACAAGAAAGATAAGAAAAGATCAAACTCCCCTCAAACCAACCCATAAGGATAAATTACCCTAACTCGCTTCTTAAGGAGGAAAATCGGTTTGATCTAAAGGCTTGGTAAGAATATACGCCAATTGAGCTTGGACTCTCTGAAGTGCATCACAATATCACCTTTTCAACATGATCTTTAAGGAAGTGAAAGCGAATGTCTATGTGCTTAGTCCTAGAATGTTGCCTTTGGGTTTTAGCAATATTAATAGCGAAGTGTTATCACGTAAAAGAGGAACACTAGCAAAGTTTAACCCATAATCTTTCAAAGTGGGCGTCATCCACAAAATCAGCTCTGACAACTAGCGCAGACTACATACTCCGCTTGATGGATTGTGCAATGAAGACCGCTTCCTAGAAGACCAAGATACAAGAGAAGTGCCTAGGAAGTGACAGTGCACGAGGTACTCTTCCTATCTAACAAATGACGCATAAAATCGAATCGAAAAACCTCTAATGGACAAAGTGAAGAGCGGGAATACCAAATGCCATATAAGAGGGTAGAGTGTAAATACACGAATATGCGCTTAACGGCTTGGCGATGGGAAGTTCTCGGAGGCGCTGAAATCTTGCACAAAGGCATACCGTGAAGTGAATGTCCGGTCTCGAGGCCGTCAAATCTGAAGAGAGCCGATCATCTTTGCGGTACTCGCGTTGATCCACGACTTCTCCTTCCTCATCCGGATCCAAAGCGATCGAAGTTGCCATGGGAGTGGAAATTGGCTTGCAATCACCCATGTTGAAGCGTTTGAGTAGATCTTTAGTGTACTTCGTCGATGGATGAAAGTTCCTTCCTTGCATTGCTTGATTTGAAGTCCCAAAAGTAATTAAGCTCTCCCATCATACTCATCTCAAATTCCACGGACATAGTGTCGGAAAAGTTGGAAACAAGAGCATTAGAGGAACCACCAAAAATAATATCATCCACGTAAATTTGAGCAAGCGGAAGTCATTGTCACGCCTAAGAATAAATAGAGTTTTATCCACTTTACCCATCTCAAAATTATTTTTAAGCAAGAAGGTCTTAAGTCTATCATACCGGGCTCTAGGGGCTTGTTTAAGACCATACAATGCTTTAGATAGCTTGAAAACACGATTTGGATATTTAGGATCCTCAAAACCGGGGTTGCTTAACATACACTTCCTCATCTATGAAACCATTTAAAAGGCACTTTTAACATCCATCGATATAATTTAAAACCTTTTGATGCAGCAAATGCAAGCGAGAATCACGAATGGCTTCTAGTCTAGCAACAGGAGCAAATGTCTCATCAAAATCTAACCCCTCAACTTGGTGAAACCACGAGCTACCAATCGGCCTTATTTCTAACCACGAACCATCCTCACCTTGTTTATTCTTAAACACCCAGCGGGTTCCTATAACATTATGACCACTAGGAGGTTCTACTAGGTTCCAAACTTTGTTTCTTTCAAAATTCTCTAACTCCTCATGCATGGCATTTACCCAGCTAGAATCGGATAAAGCATGTGATATATCGCGGGGTTCAAAAGAAGCAACAAAAGCGAATGAGAGTAGAGATTTGGATCATTATACCGGGCGAGTGACTCGCTCATGTAGATTACCTATTATACATTAGGAGGATCTTTGTCTCTGAATGCGAAGTGGAGCGCCGGGTGAGATCTCGTTTCTTCGACCTCATGAGTGCTGCGATGATGAAGATCGGCGAGAGCCTCAAGCGAAGGTGAAGTAGGCGTAGCGAGTTCTTGTATCGAATGGGCGCTTCAATGCAGCAGATGAAGGAATGATATTAACCGTCCTCATCTTCCTCCACAAAAATGCTCTCTGTCACTGTAAATCATCTCAGCAATAGATCTAGCTCGTGGCTAGTCTCATCAAAAGTGACATTACAAGTCTCTGAATAATGTTAGTCTCGATATTAAAAACCGAAAACCCTCGAATGAGCGGGATAACCCGAAATAACCCATCAAAAGTTCTTGATTCAAATTTATCTAAGTTGCTGTCTTAAGAATAAAACATTTTGATCCAAAAACTCGAAAATGCGAAAGCAGAGGGTTTTCTACCAAAGCGAAGCTCATAAGGAGTCTTGCCTAAAGAAGGTCTCAAAAGACACGATTTGCAATATGGCAAGCGTAGCAATAGCTTCGCCCAAAATCTCCTCGGTGTGTTATACTCATCTAGCATCGTCCTAGCCATTTCGACCAAGGTCCTATTCTTCCTTTCCACCACGCCATTTTGTTGAGGGCGTGTGGAGAGGAGAAGCGATGCTCAATACCACGCTTTCGGCACAAAAAGAAGCAAAGAAGCATTTTTGAACTCCGTGCCATTATCACTGCGAATCGCTCTCAAAGCACCAGGAAGCTCAGAAGCCAAACGAAGAACAAGGTCATGAAAATAACCAAAAGCTTCATCTTTTGAAGTAAGAAAGAACACCCAAGTATATCTAGAAAGATCATCGACTATGACAAGAATATACCATTTTCCACCGACTGACCGGACTCTAGCAGGACCAACAGTATCCATATGAAGCAACTATCCTGGTCCGTCAGTCATAACCATAGTCACAGAAGGGTGTGAGGCGGCAACTTGTTTGCCATGCCTACAGGGCGCACATCTGACATCCTTGCGACTTTGAGTTTGGGCAAACCTCTCATGAGATCAAGGTTGCTAACTCGTGTCGATGATCAAAACCAATGTGCCCCAAGCGTCGATGCCAAAGCCGTAAATCGAGAAGAAGATGTAAGCAAACATTTAAGAGATCCGAAGAGATTACGAAAAATCAGCTCAAAAATTCTACCAACTCTAGAGATTCCAAACACAAGCTCACCAGTAGAATCAAGCACACGACAAGCATTTTTCTTAAAAACCGTCTCATAGCCATCATCAAGAAGCTGAGAAACAGAAAGGAGATTATACCTAAGCTTGTCCACAAGAGCGACATCCTTTAGAATGAATTTGTTGTTTACCCTAATTGATCCTGTTCCTTCAATTCGCCCTTGTGTATCATCTCCAAAGGTGATGAAGTCATCACCTGTTGCTCGCGTGAAAGAGGTGAACCATTTTGAGTTCCCGGTCATGTGGCGTGAACATCCGGAGTCAACGAACCACGTGTTCTTCCCCTTCCGCGATAATCCACGAAAATCAAGGAACAAAAGAACGATGTGTCTCAATACTGGGGTTAGATAAACATGATTTAGGAATCCAGTACTGAGACACACGTCTGCAAGGAGTATACAAACCAGAAGTACTATCCTTGATTTCATCTAACATTCGGTTATGAGCAATGTTTAAATTAAAATGAGACTTGAATCGTCCATGGCGGTCGGCCCGGCGTTGTGGTGGTGGTCGACCAGCGACCAAAGCGGTCGACCGGTGACCACCAATGATCGCCTTGATCGATAAACATTAGAATTAGGATATTTAGAAACATAATGATTTGCATGAGAGAAAAATCCTAATCCAGGTTTATTCTTTTCAATGTTACCATGTCTCATAGAAGCTCTAGGTTGCATGAATGAAATTCTATCAAAACTTTTCCTATCATTTTCAAACCTCAACAGAATTCAATCAAATGTCCACTTTTTTGCAATAAGTGCAATGGTACTTGGTACCACTAGAAGAAGCACCATTTGAATTAATACAAGGTTGGGCAAAGCCTGCAGATTTAAAAGATGTTTTTGCGGGTTGGGTTTTGAATTCAATTAAACCTTTTCCAAGACTTGAATGACTTTTGGGTTTGAATTGTCTTGAAAAGAATTGAATCCTAAACCTTGCTTCTTATAAGGAGTTTTAGACTTGTCAAGAATCATGTTTAATTGTTTCTTACCTTTAGAAAATTTCTCTAATGTATCATGAAGGTAAGCATTTTCTTTTCTCAAGTTAACACAAGCATCACAAGTTTTATTCATAGATTTCTCCTTATACAAAGCAATTTCAAGCTTAAGAGTGGAACAAGAAGCACAAGTAGTATTTTCAATATTGTCCTTAAGCTTAGCATATTTGACTCTAGCAGCTTCTAAGATATCTTTGATTTCACGTTCCTTTTCTAAACATGAAGTGCAAGGGCTAGAATCAAACACATCAAAAGCAATCAATTTACTAGATTCTAAACATTTTTCACAAGGAGCACTTTTAATTTCATTTAGTTCAGATCTAGCATTCTCAAGTTGTTGTCTGAAATATTATGAGCAGTTTGTAACTTAGTAATTTCGAGTGCATAGCATGACAAGATAAACATTCATCGAGTTCAAGAGTCTTAGCATTTTTAAGCTCTACTTTCAGTTTGTTAATCTTTGACTCTAATTTCTTATTTTTTGTCATAACAAATTCTAGCGCTTCATCTTGACTAAGCAATTGCTCAACTATAGAATCATATTTAGCAGAAAGCTCATCATAAGAAAAAGATACCTCATCATCATCAATGTCGTCGGTGTCAGCCATGAAGCACATGCCAGTGAAGTCTTTGGCCTTCCCTTTCTTTTGCCTTGAGGATCTCCTCCTCCTTGTCCTCCTCACTCCCGGTATCCACATCGCTCAAAGATTGATCCTCAAAAGCGGCAAGGACCCGGTGAGCAGCCTTCACAAGCTTATTCGCCTCATACCTTGATTTGTTGAAAGGAGGCTTCTTCCAAGCTGACTTTCCTTCCTTATGATTGCTCTTATCTTTCAGCTTGGGGCAATTTGCCCGGATATGATTTAGCTCACCACATTCATAGCATGTCACGGACCACCTCTCTTTTGTTTCTCACATTATTGTAGGCCCGTGTGAATTTTTTAGCTAGAAGAGCTAACTCGCTTCAGAATACTTTCAAGCTCCTCTTCATGAATAGCAGATAAACAAGCAAATGAAAATCCAGAAGAAGATTCAAAAGAGTCATCAAAAGCCTTTTTGAGAGGATTTGCTACCAAAGCTAAATTATCTTTCTTGGGATGATCAACTCTTTTAATTTCATGAGTCTTGAGTTTACTATAAAGCAATTCTAAAGTAAGACTTGAAAGATCAACATTTTCTCTATAGCAAGAGCCTTCATCTCCCACTCCTTGGTGTTGATTGCAGCCAAGAGATGGGTGGCATTTTCAGATTGAGAATATTCAATATCAACAGCTTTCATTTGATTAATTACTTTATTAAAGCGACTGAAAATGTCATCGATGCTCTCTCCAGGACGCATCTCGAATTTATTGTATTCACGCTTGTAAACAGTTTGGCGCACCTTTTTGATTTGGGACGAACCCTCATGATATGTTTCGAGAGTGTTCCAAATTTCATCTTGTGATTGAAAGATTACAAATTGATCATATTCTTGTCTACCAAGTGCACCATATAAAAGATTCTTAGCCTTATTGTTGTTAGCCAAAAGAATTGCAGAAGCAGGTGTAGCAATTTCAGGAATAACCAGTGGGGCTCTAACAACATCCCAAATAGCTTGTCCCTCGCTCTCAAGAAAGACGCGCATACGATTCTTCCAATAGGCATAGTCGTGCCCATCGAAGATATGCGGTTTAGTAGAAAACTTATCCATCGCCAAAGTTCGGTGGACCGGTTAAGATCAAGATTGAACTAGCAGGGCTCGATACCACTTGTTGGACCGTAAAGGCGACTAGAGGGGGTGAATAGGAGCACGCTCACTTTTTCACAAATTATGAACTCAATACAATTTAACTCCAGTAGCTATTAGAAAGCTATGAAGATCAATATACCGATGCAATGAAGACTAGTATTGAATCCAATTAAACCCCTAAGCAATATAACAAAATCAACTAAGATTACAAGACTCACGGCCGCAGGCGGTCGGCCGTTATACTCAACCGGTCGGACCGATTCTCGGGCGGTCGACCGGCGTTATCTTTGGCGGTCGGACCGCTCCAAAATCGATCGACCGGTGATGACGGGCGATCGACCGGCCGACTCGAACCGATCTGCAACAGTAAAATCAGCCCGATGACGAAGTTGCAATTAGGTGAAACTTTTGATTCTCAACTCCAATCTTTATGAAACTTTGCACACACCTTCTATATGCTATTGAGGACCTATTCCAATCGAATATTATGATAATTCTTGGAGCGATCTTGAGCAATTGTCAATTGATTAACGAAGGTCTAAAACCGGCAAGAACGAAAACTTGATCCTAAAGCTTGTTCGTGAGAGATTGATGATCAAGATGATGCTAGATAGATTCACACATATCACAGCAAGCTAATTCACGTGAAAGAATCAATCACAAACTCGCGGATCAAAGAAAGCCCTAAAATCACCAAATTGAAAGCAAGAACGAAAAGAGACTTATCTCAAGCAAACCTTGCATAGATTGATTTCGTGATTGAAGCTGGATTACATCCACACCATCATGGATCAGTAGACAATCAAGGATCACGAAATTCACCACAAACCATCAAGAGCCCTAGCCTCCACCTCAACTCCCCTAAAGACAATTAGGGTTTTGAAACATAAAAAGGCGAGAGAGAGAGAGGTGCAGCCACCATCTCCTCCTATTTATAGTGGAGGCCTAAAACTCTTAGGGTTTGACTCTCTTGGGCTCCCGTTAAGGCCCACTAACAAACGGGTCACACACGCACGCCTCGGCAAAGCGCCGTCTTTAACTTTTGACCTAAACCGCTTCACCATGCGTCATGGATTTGCCAATAGGTCACCCTTGTCCATCTTGTGTCACGCTTGAGTCGTTGACCTCACCCGCATCATCGCCGATCGTTCGGACCTCAACTCTCCAAGTCTAGTCCCGATCCTCTCGCCGTTGACCGTCGTTGACCACCAAGCAACTTTGCACAACCACAGACAAGCAAACACGATTTTGGGAACAAGTTCTTCACAACTTGACCCATGTTAGTCAAAACATGCATCATGCAAATCATATGCCATGAAACCAATGACTTTGACCTAACAAAACAACATCGCCACGAAGTTGGCTGACGTTCAAGTAGAAACCGGTCTGACCGCTCCAGGTGAGCCGGTCAGACCGCCCCATGGCCGGTCGGACCGCTCCCTGTGAGCCGGTCGGACCGCCCCTTAGGACTTAGCCGAATTTCAACCCCTCAAAATCCAAACCTTCGAAACTTTAAACCAATAGAACTTTTTACTGGAGACTCCAAAAATCATGAGACCAAGTGCATTGGGATCCCCTCACTTGCCTACAACACCTATTTTTGGCTCAGCTCATTTTGACCACTTTGGTCATTACCGGTCCGACCGCCCCACATGGCCGGTCCGACCGATTTGGGACCGGTCGGACCGCCGTGCAAGGACCGGTCGGACCGCCCCGTCGTAATACACAGTAGCTTTGTCGAAAACACGTGAAACTACAAACCGTAAACGCCATTGCCAATTGTCACATCATCCTAAGATCCGGAGTATATCCCCATGAAATCCACAATCTCCCCTTGATGAACACATTGGCAATTATCGAAAAATGTAAGTAAGAGGTTTGAAAACGAGTTTACTCATGATAGCTCGCAAAGGCACAACTTGGTCCATAAGCAAGAAAAACAATGTAAATGACCAAGTCGGCATCGTAATAGTATATGCATGTGAGACAAGGCAAAAGTAAGCATAAAACTTTGATTTCCGGAAAAGGGTCAAAATTCTCACATGAGGTCCATATGAAAGAACAATTGTTCAATTGACCTATGATCATTGTGAGTATAAAAGAATGCAATTCAAGTTCGAGAATATTCAATAAGACAATAAGAATGCAACTCAAGAACTCCCCTCACTATGATCCTCAATTTTCAAATTTTGATTTCTCCCCTTTGTACAAACTTCTCCCCAACAAAGAAATATATTCTCATTAACACATCTTCTCTTCTCATTTAACACATCTTCTCCCCCTTTGACAATGGATTCATCAAGGAATCACGCCTTCCTCTCATCCAGAGATAACAAATAGAAAATAAAGGAAGAAGCAGAAACAAGAGAAGCATAAAGAGGAATATGCATGAAACAATGGAGTGGCTTCAATTTTTGTATTTTTCAATTTTTGATTACAAGAAGCTTTGGAGATTACCCAAAAGAACAAGCTAGTATCTCTAATATTGCACAAACAAAGATATCAAGCCCGACAAACGCTAGCAAGATCATGGTAAGACATATATATCAAAGCTAAGCACAAAGGCTCAAAAATAAAGCGATAGATTTGATCAATTTAAGCAACGCTTCAAATTCAAAGAAGTTCATCAACAGGATCCTAAAGTGAAATTGGCCATGTCAAAATGTCAAAGTGAGATCAAAAATCTAACAAAGACCACATTAAGAGTCAATCAAGTCCCGTATTGAATCATTTTGCTCAATATTTTGTAAACGCCCATTTGTCAACATTTTTCTCATTTGCATTGAATATTGAAGTTGACTTATGATCTAACTTAGTGACAAGATCCTGGACTAGGAGCCATCCACAAACTCATCCTAAGCTTGACCAAAAGTTGATTAAAGGTATATCTTAGTAAAGAAGATCCCGGACTAGGAGCCATCCACAAACTCTTTCTAAGCTTCTACCGGGCAACAAATCTTGAGGTTCATGTCATTTCGACAAGCGGTCCCCATGAGATCGTTGGTTCATCAAACTATCTCCAAGTTCATGTCATTTGACAAGCAGTCTCGTAAGAATAGTTTGGCACAATTTAAGCATAAGACAATCTTGATTTTCATTTTTTCACAAAGCATTTTTAGAATCTCAAGAACACAAAAGCTCAAGTAATGGTCAATTTTAGATCAAAGAGCTAACAAAGCAATTCTGACAGGGCCAATGTCACAAGAGGAGCACTAATTGCGCAACTCGCTAAAACATCCACAAATTGCAATTTCTTAGTTTGAGTTGTTTAAAAGGTTCTAGCTCATATAGCAAAGACTTAGCTACACATGTAAAAGCATGATAATTCTAGCAAGTCAAAGAACTAGACATGACATTGAGCAAGAATTGAACTACAAAAGCTCTAAAGGGTAATAGGCAAAGCTTCATCAATTTTTTAAAAATAAGCAGAAAATCTTATATTACAATGCATCTTTTTGGATTTTTCATACCATTTGTTGTAACCACTTGTTGGAGTTTTCATATGAATGCAATATGACACAATGAGATGCAATTAAAAAGCCTAAAAACTAAAAAGTTCAAAAGATCACTAAGTTCGTAAAAGAACAATAAAAGATCAAAAGAACAAGGAAAGATAAGAAAAGATCAAACTCCCCTCAAACCAACCCATAAGGATAAATTACCCTAACTCGCTTCTTAAGGAGAAAAATGGTTTGATCTAAAGGCTTGGTAAGAATATCCGCCAATTGAGCTTTGGACTCTCTAAGTGCATCACAATATCACCTTTTTCAACATGATCTTTAAGAAAGTGAAAGCGAATGTCTATGTGCTTAGTCCTAGAATGTTGCCTTTGGGTTTTAGCAATATTAATAGCGAAGTGTTATCACGTAAAAGAGGAACACTAGCAAAGTTTAACCCATAATCTTTCAAAGTGGACGTCATCCACAAAATCAGCTCTGAGAACTAGCAGCTGACTACATACTCCGCTTCAAAGAAGTGGATTGTGCAATGTAAGACCTTCCTAGAAGACCAAGATACAAGAGAAGTGCCTAGGAAGTGACAGTGCTCGAGGTACTCTTCCTATCTAACCGATGACCGCAAAATCGAATCGAAAAACCTCTAATGGACAAAGTCAAGAGCAGAATACCAAATGCCATATAAGAGGGTAGAGTGTAAATACCGAATATGCGCTTAACGGCTTGGCGATGGGAAGTTCTCTGAGACGCTGAAATCTTGCACAAAGGCATACCGTGAAGTGAATGTCCGGTCTCGAGGCCGTCAAATCTGAAGAGAGCCGATCATGTTTGCGGTACTCGCGTTGATCCACGACTTCTCCTTCCTCATCGGATCCAAGACGATCCGGTTGCCATGGGAGTGGAAATTGGCTTGCAAATCACCCATGTTGAAGCGTTTGAGTAGATCTTTAGTGTACTTCGTCTGATGGATGAAAGTTCCTTCCTTGCATTGCTTGATTTGAAGTCCCAAAAGTAATTAAGCTCTCCCATCATACTCATCTCAAATTCCACGGACATAGTGTCGGAAAAGTCGAAACAAGAGCATTAGAGGAACCACCAAAAATAATATCATCCACGTAAATTTGAGCAAGCAGAAGTCATTGTCACGCCTAAGAATAAATAGAGTTTTATCCACTTTACCCATCTCAAAATTATTTTTAAGCAAGAAGGTCTTAAGTCTATCATACTGTGCTCTAGGGGCTTGTTTAAGACCATACAATGCTTTAGATAGCTTGAAAACACGATTTGGATATTTAGGATCCTCAAAACCAGGGGGTTGCTTAACATACACTTCCTCATCTATGAAACCATTTAAAAAGGCACTTTTAACATCCATCTGATATAATTTAAAACCTTTTGATGCAGCAAATGCAAGCAGAATGCGAATGGCTTCTAGTCTAGCAACAGGAGCAAATGTCTCATCAAAATCTAACCCCTCAACTTGGCTGAAACCCTGAGCTACCAATCTGGCCTTATTTCTAACCACAGAACCATCCTCACCTTGTTTATTCTTAAACACCCAACGGGTTCCTATAACATTATGACCACTAGGAGGTTCTACTAGGTTCCAAACTTTGTTTCTTTCAAAATTCTCTAACTCCTCATGCATGGCATTTACCCAGCTAGAATCAGATAAAGCATGTGATATATCGCGGGGTTCAAAAGAAGCAACAAAAGCTGAATGAGAGTAGAGATTTGGATCATTATACCTGGAGCGAGTGACTCGCTCATGTAGATTACCTATTATCTGTTCCGGAGGATGCTGTCTCTGAATGCGAAGTGGAGCGCCCGGGTGAGATACCGTTTCTTCGACCTCCGCAGGTACTGCTGATGATGAAGATGCAGCAGGAGCCTCAACTGAAGGTGAAGTAGACGTAGCAGGTTCTTGTATCAGAATGGGCGCTTCAGTAGCAGCAGATGAAGGAATGATATTAGCTTCGTCCTCATCTTCCTCCACAAAAATGCTCTCTGTCACCTGTAAATCATCTCAGAGTAATAGATCTAGCTCCAGGCTAGTCTCATCAAAAGTGACATTACAAGTCTCCTGAATAATGTTAGTCTCGAGATAAAAACCGAAAACCCCTCGAATGAGCAGGATAACCCAGAAATAACCCATCAAAAGTTCTTGATTCAAATTTATCTAAGTTGCCTGTCTTAAGAATAAAACATTTTGATCCAAAACTCAAAATGCGAAAGCAGAGGGTTTTCTACCAAAACGAAGCTCATAAGGAGTCTTGCCTAAAGAAGGTCTCAAAAGACACGATTTGCAATATGGCAAGCAGTAGCAATAGCTTCGCCCAAAATCTCCTCGGTGTGTTATACTCGTCTAGCATCGTCCTAGCCATTTCGACCAAGGTCCTATTCTTCCTTTCCACCACGCCATTTTGTTGAGGGACGTGTGGAGAGGAGAGCGATGCTCAATACCACGCCAAGACAAAAAGAAGCAAAAGAAGCATTTTTGAACTCCGTGCCATTATCACTGCGAATCGCTCTCAAAGCACCGGGAAGCTCGAAGCCAAACGAAGAACAAGGTCATGAAAATAACCAAAAGCTTCATCTTTGAAGTAAGAAAGAACACCCAAGTATATCTAGAAAGATCATCGACTATGACAAGAATATACCATTTTCCACCGATCGACCGGACTCTAGCGGGACCAACAAGATCCATATGAAGCTTGTCACAGTCGTCCGCATACCATAACCATAGTCACGAGAAGGGTGAGGCGGCAACTTGTTTGCCATGCCTACAAGGCGCACATACAAAGATCCTTGATGACTTTGAGTTTGGGCAAACCTCTCATGAGATCAAGGTTGCTAACTCGTGTCGATGATCAAAACCAATGTGCCCCAAACGTCGATGCCAAAGCGTAAATCGAAGAAGATGTAAGCAAACATTTAAGAGATCCAAAGAAGAGATTCGAAAAATCACTCCAAAATTCTACCAACTCTAGAGATTCCAAACACAAGCTCACCAAGAGAATCAAGCACACGACAAGCATTTTTCTTAAAACCGCCTCATAGCCATCATCAAGAAGTCGAGAAACAGAAGGAGATTATACCTAAGCTTGTCCACAAGAGCGACATCCTTTAGAATGAATTTGTTGTTTACCCTAATTGATCCTGTTCCTTCAATTCGCCCTTGTGTATCATCTCCAAAGGTGATGAAGTCATCACTGTTGCTCGCGTGAAAGAGGTGAACCATTTTGAGTTCCCTGTCATGTGGCGTGAACATCCGAGTCAACGAACCACGTGTTCTTCCCCTTCCGCGATAATCCCGAAAATCAAGGAACAAAAGACGATGTGTCTCAATCATGGGGTTAGATAAACATGATTTAGGAATCGAAGATGAGACACGCGTCGCAAGGAGTATACAAACCGAAGTACTATCCTTGATTTCATCTAACATTCGGTTATGAGCAATGTTTAAATTAAAATGAGACTTGAAGCTGTCCATGGGCGGTCGGCCGTCGTTGTTGGTGTGCGGTCGACCGGCGACCAAAACGGTCGACCAGTGATCCATCGGTGACCAAATGGTCGGACCGCCTTGATCGATAAACATTAGAATTAGGATATTTAGAAACATAATGATTTGCATGAGAGAAAATCCTAATCCGTGTTTATTCTTTTCAATGTTACCATGTCTCATAGAAGCTCTAGGTTGCATGAATGAAATTCTATCAAAACTTTTCCTATCATTTTTCAACCTACGCCAATGTAATTCAATCAAATGTCCACTTTTTTGCAATAAGTGCAATGGTACTTGGTACCACTAGAAGAAGCACCATTTGAATTAATACAAGGTTGGGCAAAGCTGCAGATTTAAAAGATGTTTTTGCGGGTTGGGTTTTGAATTCAATTAAACCTTTTTCCAAGACTTGAATGACTTTTGGGTTTGAATTGTCTTGAAAAGAATTGAATCCTAAACCTTGCTTCTTATAAGGAGTTTTAGACTTGTCAAGAATCATGTTTAATTGTTTCTTACCTTTAGAAAATTTCTCTAATGTATCATGAAGGTAAGCATTTTCTTTTCTCAAGTTAACACAAGCATCACAAGTTTTATTCATAGATTTCTCCTTATACGAAGCAATTTCAAGCTTAAGAGTGGAACAAGAAGCACAAGTAGTATTTTCAATATTGTCCTTAAGCTTAGCATATTTGACTCTAGCGACTTCTAAGATATCTTTGATTTCACGCTCCTTTTCTAAACATGAAGTGCAAGGGCTAGAATCAAACACATCAAAAGCAATCAATTTACTAGATTCTAAACATTTTTCACAAGGAGCACTTTTAATTTCATTTAGTTCAGATCTAGCATTCTCAAGTTGTTGTACAGAAATATTATGAGCAGTTTGTAACTTAGTAATTTCTGAGTGCATAGCATGACAAGATAAACATTCATCAGGTTCAAGAGTCTTAGCATTTTTAAGCTCTATTTTCAGTTTGTTAATCTTTGACTCTAATTTCTTATTTTTTGTCATAACAAATTCTAGCGCTTCATCTTGACTAAGCAATTGCTCAACTATAGAATCATATTTAGCAGAAAGCTCATCATAAGAAAAAGATACCTCATCATCATCAATGTCGTCGGTGTCAGCCATGAAGCACATGCCAGTGAAGTCTTTGGCCTTCCCTTTCTTTTTGCCTTGAGGGATCTCCTCCTCCTTGTCCTCCTCACTCCCGGTATCCACATCGCTCAAAGATTGATCCTCAAAAGCGGCAAGGACCCGGTGAGCAGCCTTCACAAGCTTATTAGCCTCATACCTTGATTTGTTGAAAGGAGGCTTCTTCCAAGCTGGCTTTCCTTCCTTATGATTGCTCTTACCTTTCAGCTTGGGGCAATTTGCCCGGATATGATTTAGCTCACCACATTCATAGCATGTCACCGGACCACCTCTCTTTTTGTTTCTCACATTATTGTAGGCCCGTGTGAATTTTTTAGCTAGAAGAGCTAACTCTGTTTCAGGAATACTTTCAAGCTCCTCTTCATGAATAGCAGATAAACAAGCAAATGAAAATCCAAAAGAAAATTCAAAAGAGTCATCAAAAGCCTTTTTGAGAGGATCTGCTACCAAAGCTAAATTATCTTTCTTGGGATGATCAACTCTTTTAATTTCATGAGTCTTGAGTTTACTATAAAGCAATTCTAAAGTAAGACTTGAAAGATCAACATTTTCCTCTATAGCAGTAGCCTTCATCTCCCACTCCTTGGTGTTGATTGCAGCCAAGAGATGGGTGGCATTTTCAGATTGAGAATATTCAATATCAATGACTTTCATTTGATTAATTACTTTATTAAAGCGATTAAAATGTCATCGATGCTCTCTCGGGACGCATCTCGAATTTATTGTATTCACGCTTGTAAACAGTTTGGCGCACCTTTTTGATTTGGGACGAACTCTCATGATATGTTTCGAGAGTGTTCCAAATTTCATGCGCAGTTGAAAGATTACAAATTCGATCATATTCTTGTCTACCAAGTGCACCATATAAAAGATTCTTAGCCTTATTGTTGTTAGCCAAAAGAATTGCGAAGCGAGTGTAGCAATTTCAGAATAACCGTGAGGGCTCTAACAACATCCCAAATAGCTTGTCCTCGCTCTCAAGAAAGACGCGCATACGATTCTTCCAATAGGCATAGTCGTGCCCATCGAAGATATGCGGTTTAGTAGAAAACTTATCCATCGCCAAAGTTCAGTGACCGGTTAAGATCAAGATTGAACTAACCGGGCTCTGATACCACTTGTTGGACCGTAAAGGCGACTAGAGGGGGTGAATAGAGCACGCCACTTTTTCACAAATTATGAACTCAATACAATTTAACTCCAGTAGCTATTAGAAAGCTATGAAGATCAATATACCAGTACAGCGGAAGACTAGTATTGAATCCAATTAAACCCCTAAGCAATATAACAAAATCAACTAAGATTACCAAGACTCACAAAGACGGGCGGTCGACCGTTATACTCAACCGGTCGGACCGATTGTGGCGATCGACCGGCGAAGTCTTGGCGGTCGGACCGCCCAAAATCGGTCGACCCGGTGATGACGGGCGGTCCGACCGCCGACTCGTAACCGATCCGCAATAAGAAATCAGCCCGATGACGAAGTTGCAATTAGGTGAAACTTTTGATTCTCAACTCCAATCTTTATGAAACTTTGCACACACCTTCTATATGCTATTGAGGACCTATTCCAATCGAATATTATGATAATTCTTGGAACGATCTTGAGCAATTGTCAATTGATTAACAGAAGGTCTAAAACCGGGCAAGAACGAAAACTTGATCCTAAAGCTTGTTCGTGAGAGATTGATGATCAAGATGATGCTAGATAGATTCACACATATCACAGCAAGCTAATTCACGTGAAAGAATCAATCACAAACTCGCGGATCAAAGAAAGCCCTAAAATCACCAAATTGAAAGCAAGAACGAAAAGAGACTTATCTCAAGCAAACCTTGCATAGATTGATTTCGTGATTGAAGCTGGATTACATCCACACCATCATGGATCAGTAGACAATCAAGGATCACGAAATTCACCACAAACCATCAAGAGCCCTAGCCTCCACCTCAACTCCCCTAAAGACAATTAGGGTTTTGAAACATAAAAAGCGAGAGAGAGAGAGGTGCAGCCACCATCTCCTCCTATTTATAGTGGAGGCCTAAAACTCTTAGGGTTTGACTCTCTTGGGCTCCCGTTAAGGCCCACTAACAAACGGGTCACACACGCACGCTTCGCGAAGCGCCGTTTTTAACTTTTTGACCTAAACCGCTTCACCATGCGCCATGGATTTGCCAATAGGTCACCCTTGTCCATCTTGTGTCACGCTTGAGTCGTTGACCTCACCCGGCATCGTCAATTGTTCTGGACCTCAACTCTCCAAGTCTAGTCCCGATCCTTCTCGCCGTTGACCGTCGTTGACCACCAAGCAACCTGCACAACCACAGACAAGCAAACACGATTTTGGGAACAAGTTCTTCACAACTTGACCCATGTTAGTCAAAACATGCATCATGCAAATCATATGCCATGAAACCAATGACTTTGACCTAACAAAACAACATCGCCACGGTTGGCCGACGTTCAAGTAGAAACCGGTCCGACCGCTCGGGTGAGCCGGTCGATCGCCCCATGGCTGGTCGGACCGCTCCTCGTGAGCGGTCGGACCGCCTTAGACTTAGCCGAATTTCAACCCCGAAAATCCAAACCTTCCGAAACTTTAAACCAATAGAACTTTTTATCGAGACTCCAAAATCATGAGACCAAGTGCATTGGGATCCCTCACTTGCCTACAACACTTATTTTTGGCTCACTCATTTTGACCACTTTGGTCATTACCGTCCGATCGCCCACATGGCCGGTCCGACCGATTTGGGACCGTCGGATCGCCGGTAAGGACCGGTCGGACCGCCCCGCCCGTAATACCCGTAGCTTTGTCGAAAACACGTGAAACTACAAACCGTAAACGTCATTGCCAATTGTCACATCATCCTAAGATCTCGAGTATATCCCCATGAAATCCATAGTATCCTTTCTTGTCGCGGGATACATGGGATGCCTTCGTGCGTATGAAGACGACGCACGAATTTCAGAGCAAAGTGCGCGCGCCTGAGCTCTCGTGCCCAAAACACTCACCCCACAAACTCGGCACCGCTGGGTACGCGGGTAAAGCCACGAAGTGGGCGGCGGAGGACGAGACCGATGCCCGACCGTTTGCTGGGATCTCAGACGAGCGCGCTCGAGCCTGGTTAAGAGCGAGGGCATCAGCCACGTCTTCGGGCAGCATCTCTTTCGCAAACCCAGCAGTGCGAGGCGGTGTCCCAACGCTCGTAAATATGTCGAACCACTTAGTTGTTAATAAGTCCATAACTTCATGGTGTCTATAATAACATGATGTCCTCTTGCGTGAAGCATTGACTTCCGCATCTTCCCAAGGTTCCTCAAGTGGACAGGGAGAAGGATGTACTATCTACGGCCCTGGGAAACAAGGAGCACCCGGGTCGCACGCGAGGCGTTGGGGTTTACGTACCTTGGAGGGATGGATTCCCACACGACTCCGCCACATATAGGAGTAGGAAGAGATCCAAGGACCAGCACGACGCTCGGCTGGAACATGTCATTATTGAAAAATTTCAAGGACAAATAACAAGTTTACAGAACCAAGTAAATGAACTCATGAGGGCGCAAGTCGCCCCTATTAATTTGGGAGCAAGTCCTCCTCAACATCGGAGTAGCGTCGTGTCCACACATAATTCTGGACATGACGACGCAATTACCGATCGACGACATCGAGGTAATGTACATCTCGGAATGCTCCAAATATAGACATATAGGACGATTAGCTAATTGTGTACCGCTTTTGTAGGAGCCGACGCCCGCAAGCTCCAAGTGAGGATGGTTGGGTCGATTGCTATTGAGGTCGGGCGGGTATGGTGTATCCATACCGTGAAGAGGCGAGCAAAGACGGTGCCACGGTGGCGCAGGTTACGCCAGGGTGCAGGTGGACATGGTACATGACAATTTCATGGCCATCCCGCTGGAAATTCCCCCGAACGAAGAAATCACAACACTAGGGGATGCCGTGCACACTTTTATCCAGTGGCCCAAGAAGGACATCGCTCGACCTGCAGAAGGACGCGATATCGCCCCGACCCTACCGCCTCTCCAATAGGACCCTCGATGAGTCCGCCCGACCTTCGCTTGAAGCCCGCCTCATCGGTTCCCGTCGAGAAGGCGCCGAAGGGACAAGACAAGCGTGTCACCATATCAGTCCCTGAGTCATCTCCAGAGAAGACGTACCGCAGGCGTGTCATTACGGGCAAATCGATATCGCAGAAGATTCAAGCGCCTGCCAAGCTCGGGCAATACTCCCTTGGATATCCGTTGGTCTCTGACAAAGAACTAACCGGCTCGGGACTAGCTTGTCAATCTCTGCATGAGTGGTACATGCGCAAGACCCAAGAGGAGGGGAGCCATACTGGAATCAGCATCAAATACGGGAGCGAGCATTTTCATCACGAGGCGGGCCACTTCGTCGTGGGCTTCGAGGACTTATTCGACCTATACAACCTAACTGCTCTCGACGCCTCAGTTCTACGATGTTGGACACTGTAAGTGTGTACAATCAATTTCTACACTCACGTGATAGCGATAAATATCACAACTCATTCCTTACGTACAGATACATTATGAAATGTGCCCGTCGAATCAACGAACCGGTAGGTTTCCTCGACCCGCACGTGATCTCGTGAGCAAACAATAAACCAAGACGCATCCTACGCCGAGAATTACATAAAAATGGGATTGCTTGCTCGTAAGCGGCAAGGAGTACATAATGGTGCCAGATAACCGTAAGTAAGTGCTTCACTACTTGCTACACAAAATTCGTTTGAACATATATAGGTTTATGACTATAGCGACATACATGAGTAGGTTCCATCGATTCTTGTGATTATTGTGCCAAAGAGGAACATGGTATTGTACCTTGATTCTCTACTCAACAAAACCATGACTTCACCCTTCTTAAAGGAATACTCGAAAGGTACGATCATTTCCTCCGCACATAATTGTATTGTAGTCTTCCTTCATTTGAAATGGACGAGGATAACTTTTGGAATCATGTAGGGCGTTCATCGGCTATGTTGTTGAGGAGGTTTATACAAGGAACGAGCGCCACACTAACCCACAAGATGCGATTTCCGGTACGCGATACAACACAATAATAATATATCATACTTCGTAAATATTGCATCTCGAACTGACTGTACCTATATATGTATATCCATTTTTGCAAAGGCTGCGGCCAAAAACAAGATCACCTATGCGCATTCTACGTATGCCATCATATGCGCTATTGATTAATTCCACGACACACATCCCCTGTAGGTCAATCTCGCTATAGTTATTTTCTAATTATAAATTTAAATATATATTCTTACTACTTTACTCTTGCTAGCTTATGTGACTTAAACCTAGAGTTAAAAGCACTCCGGAAGAACGAGGTCACACATGTTCGAGGGTTGCTCTGCTGGCTTCATCAAGTCGTAAATCGTTAACCCTGACGGAGAGTTTCACGTCGTCGACTAGTTGTAATTGATTCAATATTGTAACTCACTTTGACTAGTTGTAATTCAATTTGTAACTCTAGCGACAATACTTAAAACATTCTTTTTTAATTGATTTTGAGTTAAATGAACACTTTGAGTGGTCAACAATAATCTGTGATGTAGCTGTTTCTGCTTGTTTGTTTTCAGAGGGCATGGCTAGCAATTCCTGAGGCTAGCTGAAAATACGACAAAAACTAGTTAGTGGAAGGACATATCACAGACGGTTTTAATCCAAGAACCGTCTGTGATATGCAAACCTCACAGACGGTTATTAGCTCAAACCGTCTGTGATACTGAATTATCACAGACGGTTCTATTAAAAACCCGTCTGTGATATTGAAGTATCACAGACGGTTTGACACAAGAACCGTCTGTGATACTTCCGTATCACAGACGGTTCTATTAAAAAACCGTCTGTGATATTGAAGTATCACAGACGGTTTAAACCAAGAACCGTCTGTGATACTTCAGTATCACAGACGGTTCTATTAAAAAACCTTCTGTGATAAACTTATCACAGACGGTTATAAAACCGTCTGTGATAACCGCCTGTTATCACAGACATAAAAATTCAGACGGTTCAAAAACCGTCTGTGATGACGGTTCCGAACCGTCTGTGATAAGGTTTTCTGTAGTAGTGACCCCGACGTGTTTACGCAAACAACCATTTTTTGGTACCAGAGTTTCGGCATCATAGTTGCTTCAAATAACTGATGCATCGTGTCTCTCTACAAAGCAATATTATGCAACTATACAGTTGAACGCTTCATTTCATAGTAGAAAGAAAAATTCCTGAACTAAGAACATGGTGATACATGTTAAATCCATTGTGTATCTCAACGCCATATAAAGGGGGAAAAACAGAAACATACACATTTAAAGCTCCATGATTGCACACCGGAGAGAATAGATTGGACACAAACTGAAAACATGCTGAAAGATAACGTACAGTTACACAGTGCCATGCTAACCTTCGTCCACTAGACACTGATTGTTGGCACCATTTAATTTTTACCTTTGTTTTGCAGGCTACAATGATAACGTCTACCCCATCAGTGCTACAACTGTGTGATGTACAGCTTGATTCAGCACAACAGTATGTTGTCTACTACTACATCCTTTTGCTACCTGCATGCACTCATCGCTTACTCAGACTGCTATGAGACGCACTGTACTGATGTATGTGTTGTCAACACGTACAACCATAACAACGAAGTCCATGTAATAACTATATAGACACAGCTGCTTTGCTCTTATGGTTCATGGTAGAATGTATATCTTACGCTACTTAGGTGTAGAGTAATCAAGAATTCCTGTCTTTCGGTTATGTATGAATAGGATAAACCATCTTACTAATGTTCTATGTTAATACCATCCCTGTTACTGCAATTACTGCATTTGAGACTGATAACATATAGCATGGTGCTAACAACACTATACCGTAGCCAATCATGTTAACACAAAACCATGCTCTGTACAGCAGCAAAATCTATTGTGTGCAGTTCAAAAAATGCCATGTTCGACCAATCTGAGATCAACGGCGCAGCAATGGCCGCACTATTATCCTAGTCTAGTTAATACTCGTAGGTTTCTGCTAACTCATGGAACTTCTTTGATAAATAAGAACTAATAGCAAAAGAAATCATTAAATCAGTTAAGCCCCGCGTGGGAGTAGCGATAAGGTAATCTCTCTCATCCAAAGTATCTTTGGATATACTTCATTTTGTCGAAGTATTTCCTTCATCTAACTCCCCTTAGGTATCTTTAATTTCGTGTGGTATTTCCTTCTTTCGAAATATCTTTGAATATATTTTGTCTGAAGTATTTCCTTCATCAACTACCTTTGGATATACTTCGCCTGAAGTATTTCCTTCATCCAACCCCTAAGGTCATTTAATTTCATCTATGGCATTTCCTCCTCCCAAGATATTGTGGGGTATAAATAATTTCGTTTGAAGCATATCATGCTTCGAACAACTCTTAGATTTATTTACTTTCGTTTTGGAGTATTTCCTTTTATTTCAAGTGTCTTTGGATTTATTTGGGTTTCATCGGTTATATTAAAGTGTTCTAGACTTCAGTTGTATTTTGCGTAATTAGAAGTCGAAGCCACGATGAAAGAGTAGCAGTTCAAACAAGGACAGGATCGAAACCAAGATTTTCATAACATTGAACAAGGCAATTGTCAAACATTGAGCAAGACGAGTCAACACTTTGAGCATGTTGCGTGTACTTTTGAAATGCAATTATATTAATTTAAATTATGAAATTGCATTAATTGCTATGATTTATACAATATGTTAACTAGCTCATAGGTAATGCATTAATGATAATTGAATATAACATTCACATCCTTGAACTTGGACACTATCCTTTGTCACCCTAGTAATGATGGCATACATGACTAGTTACTAAGTCCGTATCTAAGTGGCGGGAGCCTAGCTGGTATGTTGAAAAGAGAAAGAGACTGCAAAAGAGAAAACCAAGAAACAATTTTTAGACTTGCGTGGATGGAAAGCGTGGTGGATGCGTAAAGAAGTACGCAATGTCAGTTTGGGAAAGAACCACAAAGTTGATTAAGGACCGGTTCCTGATAGATCTAGCACTAAAATAGTGCAACCACAAGTCTACCATGTGTATGACCTGGCTCACTAATTTTCCTTGCCTTGGCATTACTCCATCATCCCCAGAATGTAGCATGCATATTAGTCACCGAGTGTAAATCCACCTGAGGGTGGTACTGCTACGTGCATGTAGAAACCACTACGACGCAAGAGGGGCGCCTCCAGGGTTATCACCTTTGGCAGAGCAACCTTAGCGGGTGGGGCCGTGTTGGGGTGGGGCATTGTAAAGGTCTTGTGAAGATTTTCTTAAATCCCACGCCTACGACAGCGTGATGACATTATAAGATAATTGGCTCTTGTGGATAAAGATGTGCGACCTCTGCAGAGTGTAAAACTGTCCAGATAGCCGTGCCCGCAATCATGGGAAATGCCGAGAACTTGCTTGATTAGATTTTACAAAACTCTTTGTGGGTGGAATGAAAAGGTGGGTGAGAGCTCGAGGATTTGATTTGACCTAGTGAGAACAGTGGGAAGTGACAGGTGTGTGCAGCTGTAGGATTGCAACTTGGGATTCGCAGTCAGATACGTCCTGGAATGGCCGGGGAATACGGCTTGGATTGCCAAGATAATGTCCCCTAGAATTCGCTCTGATGCGACCTACGCCGTCAGGGGCAGTTAGTTCGGAATTGCTAAGAGAATTCAGCCCGAAATCCGATGGTATTGATCCTGACAAGGCCAGGAATAGTCCGCCTGGAATTGTCGAGTGGTTGTAGCCTTAGAGTGGCTGGGTGGACGCAGCCCTGGACAATGGTATGGCAAGAGGTGAATGGAACTGATATGTATGTTCGAATGGATGGAACCTTTGGGTACTGCTCTCCACTAGATGTAGATGGAACATTCACTACTATTATACAAAAACACTAAATTTCATTAAAACTTGGTTTAGTCAAAACGCTAGGTTTCAGGACTTGCTCAATACTTAATTTATTTCAATAAGTGGCTTTATGCAAACAAAAGAACCACACATCATTTCTTTGATCAGCCTTGCATATTATATAACTGCATTATGTGTGTTTGCTCGTTGAGTATGTTCGTGTAATCACACTCACTCAATATCATCATTCACTAAGTGTAAAAGAGGAAGACTATGCGAGCGCTTATGAGCATTTGTCAAGACTGAGAATCAAGAAGGCTAAGAACTAGGACGCGAGCCCCAGTCGATTGCCTTTGGGTAAATCGTGAGGGTCCCACTCGTTACATTTTTTTATTCTGTTTCCGCTGTTGTTCTTGAAAAGGTTTTTGGCATGACCAGCCAATCTACAAAGTCAAAAGTCGTAAGATATATCTACGCTTTTTTATTTATTATGCAATAACTTTACAATTTTGAGATATACATTTGATATTCAATAATGTAACTGTGTGCACTAACTACTGATCCAAGAACTGGTGCTATGAACACAGAAGATTCCAAATTGTAAATTCGGGATCTAACAGGTCGGCCGGGTTTTCACGGGTTAATTACAACTCCAGTCCTGTGAGTGTGTGATGAGGACATCTCTTCAACTGATACAACCATCCCTACTGCTTCTGATGTGCAAGGATCAATTACTAGAACACATGCTTGCCAACTAAATTATCAGGTGACTTCGTTTCTCAGAGTGCATCCATATTCTTTGAACTCTATGATGCTGCCTAAAGCATGTGATATTATTTTACTTAGGAATCAAGGATCGGGAGGCAAGCTAAGTGGATATTATGGCAGCACTAAGCATGGACATGATCATACGAGGAATGAATATTTATAAACTGAGGCTTAGCAGAATCTAGCATGAAGACTATATATCAAGTTGTTTAGGCCAACACTTAGCAATATTTGAATAAAGGAACTTGGTTGTCATACTCTGATTTATTCTAGGAAGCGTTCAAAAGAGAAATTAGACATAACTCGCCTTGTTTAAAAGATAAGGTTTAGATAATGACCGATTCAAGGGGGTCCCCCAACACAACTTTCGTATAAAATTCTATTAGCTTTCCATATTGATAAAAATCATAAATTTTGGATCAGCCATTTGAAAGATATAGATTTTTCTTTTACTGCTATTCCTTCAAACTATCAGATTCCAACTTCAATTTTTTAACTGTATATTAGATCATACTAAGTTATTGTATATAATTTTTTTTATCTTTCTAGAGAGACTTAGAGAATTGAATTTGGATGTGCCAAAATAAAAGTTACGAAATTTTCAAGTCAGTAGTACCGAAGATGACATAACGGCCTTCGGGATTAAAAAAAAGGCTTAGATGAGATAATTTGATCTTTCGGTTACCTGAGAACTTGTAGCTATGCTTGTGTAGGTTCCAGAAAAGTTAGACTCATGACTTTTCGAGTTTTGACTCAAAAGTTATGAATTTCCTTTGATAGCTGTCTGTTTGGATAGATTGGGATTCGGAGTGCATCAGTTAAGTTTCGGGTTGCGATTAGGAGTGATTGATTTCATTTTGTTCCAGGGCTATGCCGTGCATTTTTTAATAGTATATTCAATATACTTTACGGTTGCTAGGTGGTGGTGAGCACCGGGGTTGAAGGCTTCCTGTCGTCATCGTTCCTCTCACGGTTGAGGTAAGTACAAATAGTGTAGAGTAAATTATGATGTTAAACTCTTGATTATTGCCACGGTTTCTTCGTATGAACTTTATCTATGATATTATCACTGAATATTATTCTCTCATGATGGATTGAGATTATGAAGTTCATTTGCATCATGACATTTATTCTTGTACCTTGGTCTACGTGGTAGCCAAGGATTGTTTCTTTTGAGGTCCCCATCATGCATTGGATGGGCATGAGGTCACCGTCATGCATTGGACGGACATGGTTCCCCACACTTGTGGAGTGTGGGCTTGAGGTCCCTGTGCCTGAGGGCACAGTGATACGGGGTGCCCGATCTTCTTGACGTAGGATTGAAGATAACTTGCACACTTGACTTGACAAATCGTAGTTGCTCACCCGATGCCAATGCACGAACTTACAACTCTTTAATTCGCCTAATCTCACATGTACTCCACCCGACCACCAAGTGGATTTTTACCGATCCCACAATTCCCAACGAGAAGACATAACGGTCTTTGAAAGAAAACGACATGTTCCCCTTCAAGTCGTTGGCCTTCACCAAACTTCTTGGAAGAATCAAGCGTTGATACAAAAAATAATCAAAATCTTTAATCGTGGTGTGAGGTTATAACGGGGCTCTAACCCTCAATATATAGTTCCCTTCTCTACCTCATGGCTGGCCAAGATGCCCTACACCTACTCTATTTCAGATTTAAGAGTCATACTCCAATTCGGACACAATCTAAAACAAAAAAGGAAACTCTGATTTTACAACCGTCATATTGTTTGGGCATATCTTTTGATACAGAATGAATTTAGGACTGAGAGAGGATCCATTGGATTGTCCTTGAAGTTATCTTTCCAACAAGCACAAGAAAACCAAAACCGGACTTCGTTTGTGAAAGTTATGACCTTTTTACTCCGGACTGTCTCGCTGATTCTCGAATCCGAATTTGATGCTGATTCCGAGTCCGAATTGAATCCAAACCTTTCTATCTTCAATTTCATTAATTGAAACGACTTGAATTCATGTGAAACTTGCGAAAGAGGCTCTTGTGAACCTTTGGAAAGTCGTGGCATAGCTTGATATCCTCCCAAGATGTTGTACAAGCCACGTAATCATTAACTTTGTCAACTCTCGCGCATTGGTCGGTCTGAATGTGCAGCATGTACTCGAATAGCCATAACTTGTTATAGAAAGCTTCAAATCGCTTGTCGTTTGATCAATTGGAAGTAGACTTGATAAGCTTTCCAAATATATATATTGTGTATGGTAGATCCTTCTGATTTTCTGCGAATATCATCGTGATCCTGAAAAGCATCATGTTCTTTGTCTTCCAATAAACCTTCTCCTTGAAATCTGACAACAAGCGATGACCCTCTATTAGGTAGTACAATATTCTCAACTAATTTGAAAAGAAATTCAAGGAACTAATTCACCTGTTGGATAAGCTTCTTTGCACAAGCTTCACCCACCAGCTTCTCTTGTTTTTCAACTCTTTTGGTAAACTCATGTTGTTCTGAGGTACTTGATGAATTAAAAATATTATATGGAACAACATAGCTAAGGATATCCGCATCATCCTCCCTTTCTTCAAAACAAGCCATCCTCGGCTTTTGATAGCCTAAAAATGTGCTAGACAAAGAAAAATCGATGGCTTGAAATCATATTTCAAATTGCACAACTGACTCATATGATAAAATTTCACCTTCCCAACATCAAAGTCAAGTAAAGTGGGTGAAAACAAATTGATACCATTCCATACTTCAACTGTGCTACTCTGACTAGTTATACATTCAAGAGATAAACAAGTAGGCATCATGTTGCGTTCTAAACAATAGACACTTGTATTTAAATCTATCTTAAAGAGACCATGACATTGCTCAATAGATGGTTTGCGCAAAACATGTAATTTTAAATCAACAAGATTATCACAAGTAATGCATATTTGATAAACTTGAAACATGTTGTCTACACCAACATCTCCAATCAAATTGAATTTATATGTCTGTATGTAGCTATTTACTAGTGATCTTAAGTGTGAAATTTCAAGAACCTTCTTAATCACACTAGATAGCTCTTTAGGACTATCGAATATGATATAACAAAAAGAATCATTATTGTGTATTCTACTAAGAACTTCTTCTTTAGTAATCAATTCCACATTGTGCAAATTAAGCATATCAAATTTAGAACGTGGAATCATGAAAGGAATAACGGAGTTTTCAGTTTTACACACCTTATCCTGACGAGCTATCAATTCAGTACCAATAGTGTTACCTTGATCGTTCTCCTCAATTGATGTAGTGGTCGCGGGTATTGTAATGTCATCATGTAATCCCGGGGCAGCAGGCATTCCCTCTCCAACTATGGTTATCTCTTCATCTTTCTCTTCCAATGGTGAAGGCTCTTGAATGTTCAACTCCTTATTTGCTTGGTAAACCTGCACAATGTGAGGCACAACACTAGAAATAGAGGGTAAGTTGTTAGATTCAAAAATAATCTTACATGGCCTATCATCTATCTCTCTCTTTTATTTTGGTGTATCTCTCACACTCTCAATTGGGATGCTCCCAACCTCGCATATGGTGGAATCACATAGGTCACTCTTTTATCACTATCACTCAATTTGGCTGTGTGACTCTCATCCTCACATGGGTTTTGATACATCTCATCCTTGTAAGACCGTGGGCTAGCAATGGCATAATTACCACCAATCACGATCTCCTCACGTGTCGGGTGTTGTGACGGGGTAGAACTACTCATCACCTCGGCCGAAGAAAAATTCCCATGATCGACCTTCTTCTGAAGTGACACACCAGTGGATGAATAAGAACTAAAGAGCTGGCGTAGATTTAATTGATGTAATTGTATGTATTTAAGTCTCTTTTCCGCCTTCATAGCATATTTCACAAGATCTTGCAAACTACGAAAATATTCATCTTGAAGTACATCAATGATTTGAAAATTCAAGCCTGGTTTCAAGTATGTCTTTTCTTGATACGTACTAGTGATATTGGCATGACGTATTGCATGATTCAACTCAATATAGTAATCTTGGAAAACTTTGCATCCTTGTGTAATGCTCTCCACATGGCGTAGTAGTTCCCGCTCTTAATAGGATGGAACAAATTCTCTTCTCATGGTCCTTTTTAAATAGACCCAAGATGTTATGAATCATTTTCCACTTAGTTGTTGCCACCAACTAGAGGCATAGTCCTTAAAAAACATAGTGGACACTCTCACTTCCTTGGCTTCTGATTCGAACTTCTGGGATTCAATCTCGAACTCCATATTTTGTACCCACTCAAGATACTCCTCTGGATCATTACTACCATAGAATGGAAGATATGTATACTCGCGATCTCTCATTGTTAGTAGCAAAGCAAAGAATATGTATGTACGTATATTTGTATCTCTCAAACTCACTTGTCTTACCAAATTAAATTCTTACCTTTCCGAAGTGAATTGAGGTGACAAACTCACACTTGATATTACAGGTTAAAACAACGTGAGAAAAGAGCAAAATTTCAAGAGCAAGTCAAAACACGACAACAGATGTTATGTGGAGCTTGGTATGGATACCTACTTAATCTGAAAATTCTAGGTATTGTAATGCTAAGTAAATATCCAAACTATAATTCGATGCCTAGTTGCCGATCACAAGCATATAAGTGAAAATCAAAGCAACTCACACGCAAAGATATTGGAACTTAGTGCAATCAAGGAATGAGCTATGTAAAATATAAGTGAAGAACAAAATAGCTCGTATTACATAAGTTATAGAAAGATGCTAGCTAGTTGCAAATATGAAACTAGGGCACAAGATTGCATAAAATATTGATATTCTAACAATTGAATCAAGAATGAGTAGGGATTTTTTGTTCAAGTTTATGGTTCGGCTTTGCACTTTCCTTTTCCTTTTCTCCTTTCTTTTTCTCGTCTTTTTTGTCTCTTCTCGTTTTCCTTCCTTTTTTGAATAATGGTCAAAATTCTCGTTCTACCAAAATGAGAAAAAATTATTTCCCACCTTTTGATCTTTGAACAATTGTCAGAACACAAATATTAATATGTAACCCTAAGCAACAACTTAGCGAGTATTAAATTGGTTCAAAGTATTCGCAAAGGATTGAAAAGTTCACAAAGGATAAATTGATGTCCCACTTCTTTTTGTTTTTTTATAAACACGACTAAAAAATCAAACAAGGCTCAAATAAAAAGCAACGCAAAATAATTCAAAATAAGCAAACTTAACTTGATTCTAATGGACAAAAACATAACAAAACTCACTAGAATAACAAATTAAATACTACGGCTTAAAAAAATTGTATGGCTTTTTCGTGTATAGGAAAAAATTAGATAACTGGATAAAGATCTTACCGAGTCAACGGAGCTATGATACCAAGATGATACGGGGTGCCGATCTTCTCGACCTAGAATCGAAGATAACTTGCACGCTTGACTTGACAAATCGTAGTTGCTCACCGATGCCAATGCATGAACTTGCAACTCTTTAATTCGCCTAATCTCACGTGTACTCTACCCAACCACTAAGTGGAGTTTTACCGATCCCTCAATTCCCAACGGAAAGACAGAATGGTTTTTTTTTTTTGAAGAAAACGCCATATTCTCCTTCAAGTCGTTGGCCTTCACCAAACTTCTTGGAAGAATCAAGCGTTGATGCAAAAAATAATCAAAATCTTTAATCATGGTCTGAGGTTACAATAGGGGTCTAACCCTCAATATATAGTGCCCTTCTCCACCTCATGGCTGGCCAAGAGGCCCTACACCTACTCTTTTTCGGATTTAGGAGTCCTACTCCAATTCGGACACAATCTAAAACAAAAAAGGAAACTCTAATTTTACAACTGTCAAATTGTTTCGGGCATATCTTTTGATACAGAATGAATTTAGGACTGAGAGAGGATCCATTGGATTGGCCCTGAAGTTATCTTTCCAAAAATCACAAGAACACCCAAATCGGACTTCGTTTGTGAAAGTTATGATCTTTTTACTCCGGAGTGTCATGTTGATTCCGAATCCGAATTTGATGCTGATTCCAAATCCGAATTGAATCCAGACCTTCCTATCTTCAATTTCATTAATACAAACGAATTGAATTTGTGTGAAACTTGAGAAAGAGACTCTAGTGAACCTTTGGAAAGTCATGGCATAGCTTGATATCCTCCCAAGATGTTGTACAAGCCACAGAATCATCAACTTTGTCAACTCTCGCGCGTTGGTCGATCTGAATGTGCAGCATGTACTCGAATAGCCATAACTTGTTATAGAAAGCTCCAAATCACATGCCGTTTGATACATTGGAAAGTAGAGTTGATAAGCTTTCCATATATATATATTGTGTATGCTAGATACTTCCGATTTTCTGCGAAGATCATCATGAACCTGAGAAGAATTATGTTCTTTATCTTCCCATAAACCTTCTCCTTGAAACCTGACAACAAGCGATGACCCGCTATTAGGTAGTAAAATATTCTCACTAATTTAAAAAGAAATTTAAGGAACAAATTCACTGTTGGATAAGCTTATTTGCACAAGCTTCACCCACCAGCTTCTCTTGTTTTCCAACTCTTTTAGTAAGCTCATGTTGTTCTGAAGTACTTGATGAATTGAAAATACTATATGGAACAACATAGCTAAGGATGTCCGCATCACACAGGCTTGAGTATGCATCGACGGATGTACTACTCCGCATTACCGGTAATTGCAAAGAAGAAAGACAGAGCAATCTTGACATATGCATTGCATTCAAGCATAAGAGGTTTATTTATGGATCCTTACTGATGTTCATGTGATGACTTGGTACCCTTATTGGCTACTCATGATGTGTTGATTAATATTCCTGTTGTGTTTTGTTGAATCATGGACTCATGCTTGTTGTTGTTTTCTTTTAGGTACCTCTCGAGGCAATGACATGCATGGGAAGGGGTAGATTGGTGCACTTCACTTATATTCACCCATGTCAAATAAATTAATTTGTTTACCTAAGTCTCATACTCTTGCTTTGATAGAATAACATGAACGTCTTGATTAGTTTTACATTCTCATTTTTCTGACAAGTCTTGATGATTTAGATTTAATTGATAAGGAGCTACTCTTATTATGTTCCTTTATTCTTTTGGTTCAATTTGGATGAGAATTAGCATGAGCCATGCCTAAGTATTCATTAACTGAATTGTGGTAGTCTTCTTTCTGTCTATTTGTAGCTTGTGTTAGTTCTTTTTTATTTGAGTTAAATCTTTCGTAGTTATATGTTTTGCTGAATTGTTTTAGTAAATCGAAGTAAAAATGTTGTCGTAAGGTTGATTAGTAGCATCTTAGGCCCTATGCTAGGCTAGGATGTTACAGTTGGTATCAGAGTAGGCTTTAGCTCCGTGGTAATTGAAATATTAAATTGACACATTGTGCACAGTAAGTGGGGATTTTGGTAATTCATTGCATCTGCATTTCTGATAGTATATTTCATTATGTTGAAGTTGAACTGTTATTGAATTGATTTGTACAACTGTTATTATTGTTCTAAAGCTAAATGGTTAGCTATATGTCTTTGCTGTTCGGAAATGGCAAGAGGTAGAGGTCGTGGTCGTGAAGAGAGCTGTGGCCGTGGTCGTGGATGCGGTCCGGTTGCGTCTTCATCCCCAGCTGAGGGGGCCGTTGGTGAGGCAGCTGAGGAAGTTGCCTCAACTGCTCACCCGACTGCTGATGCTCAGGCTGTGTCGGTCGCCTTACTTTAGGATCATCAGAGAGAGGTTCAATAGCTTCGCCAGTAGGTGCAGGCAGCTCCTCTGCTGTAGTTGCACCTATTGATGTTCCGATTGCTGCACCAGCTCCACCTGAGGCCAGATTGAGCCCTCGAGAGTGGATGTCTCTCCATCTTGACACTTTTGACGGTGTAGGCACTCCGGTTCGTGCAACTGACTTGCTTCGGTATATGGAAAGATAGTTTGGTGCATTGGAGATGACTTCAGCGTAGAAGGCACGTTTCGTGGCCTTCCAACTGAAGGTCCAAGCAGATATTTGGTGGGAATGAGTTCTATCAGCTAGGAGTCCAATGCAGGGACCAGTCACCTGGGAGGATTTCTTAGAGCAATTCAGAGCTAAGTTTTATCCTTATTCTTTCCTCGAGAGGATGGAACATTCCTTGATTACCTTTGTTCAGGGGAAGCTGTCTGTGGCGGATTATGAGGTAGGATTCAACAACTTAGTCCGTTTTGTGCCAGCTGTGGCTGGTAACGACCGAGAGAAGGCAAAGAGGTTCCATAGGGGCTTAACCATGACTATTTCCTTGTCTTTGGGGCGACTAGTTTTGCTTGACTTCAACTCTGTGGTCGATCAAGCTACGAGTATGGAGTTGGAGAGAGAACTCACTATGGAGAGGCAGTCTTCTAGTGGCTTTACTCCTTCTGGTGGTTCTGGTAGTGGTCAGAAAAGGAGTTTCAGTGGTGGAAGTGGGTCTTCTCAGCGACCTACTTCCAAGAAATTTCAGGGAGGTCATCATTCTCAATCGTCGCGATCTACTCAGTGGAGGCAGACTGCACCTTCAGCACCAAGCACTTCCTTGAAGGCGTTACGTCCTGTTCCAGGTCAGGGTATGATTTGCTTTAAGTGCGGTGATAGTCATCGTGCTTCTGAGTGCTCTTTCACTGGGGTTTGTTGTCATTGTGGCTGTTAGGCCATAAGATGTCAGTTTGCAAGAAGAATCCAGTGAGTATCATCGAGTGGGAGTCATCCCCTGCAACATCTTTGTTCACTACTCCTCGAGGTTCGGTTCAGACTCTGATAGCTGCTCCCGCACCTTAGTACCCTTTTGATTGGGTTCCTCCTGCAGCGTTCTCTCCAGCACCTCCTGCAGGGTTCTACTGGAACCCTGTGTCATCAGCACTGTCGTCGTTCGCTCCATCTGCGGCAGTCTCTGTTCATCCTTCGCTGAGTGTCGGGGCGTCCTCCACTCCGGCACCAACGGGAGCCTACGCCATGCCTACACTTGAGACCGTAGGTCATCCTGACGTGGTGACAGGTACCTTGCTAGTTGATTCCCATGAGGCTTTTGTTCTTTTCGATTCAATGGCTACCTATTCGTTTGTGTCACTTAAGTTTGCTAGGAGAACGGGTTTTGAGTTTGCATATTATTTCTCAATCTGTTGTGGTCAGTTCTCCGGGGTCTCATTTCTAGCTCCACAATATGTCCGGGTTGTTCCATTTCCATAGATGGTGAGGATTTTACAGCTAATCTTATGGTAATTCAGTTATCTCCATTCGATGTTATCCTTGGCATGGACTGGTTATTCAGTTACCACATTAAAATTTATTGATTCTGGAAGACCGCGACTTTGCAAGCCCCATCCTGTGAAGAATTGGTGTTTTAGGGCAGTGCGTGGTCTGACTCCCTTATTGTGTTTGCCAGTTTGTTCCCTAGCCGACGAGCATCAACAATTGAATTACTTTGGTCTACTAGCGCGAAGGCAGATTCATCTCTACGCATCGAGGAGATTCCGGTAGTGTGTGAATATCCTGATGTTTTCCTTGCAGAGCTTCCTAGGATGCCTCTAGAGTGGAATGTGGAATTCTGGATTGATCTTATTCCTCGTACCTGACCTATCTCTATGTCTCTATGTCTCGTAACGTTTGGCTCGACCCTTCCAGGATGAACTGAAAAAGCAATTGGACGATTTGTTGTCCAAAGGTATGATTCGGCGTAGTGTTTCATCGTGGGGAGCGCCTGTTCTCATCACAAAGAAGAAAGATGGCAGTTGACGTATGTGCGTGGATTATCGGGCTCTCAATCAATTGACGATAAAGAATAAATATCCTTTGCCCCGTATTGAGGATCTTTTTGATCAGCTGAAAGGAGTTAAAGTGTTCTCCAAGATTGACCTTTAGTTAGGATACAACCAAATTCGAGTTCGGAGCAGGATATTGAAAAGACGGCTTTCTATACGAGGTATGGTCATTATGAGTATAAAGTTGTGTCTTTTGGACTAACAAATGCACCTGCAGTTTTCATGGAAGCAATGAACATCATGCTTCATCGGTATCTTAATGAGTTTGTAGTGGTGTTCATTGATGATATCTTGATCTATTGTAAGACAGAGGAGGATCATGAATAACAATTGAGGTTGGTTCTTGAGATCTTGAGAGAAAACCAATTTTATGCCAAGCTGAAGAAATGTGAGTTCTGGATTTCTGAAGTTGGGTTACTGGGCCATGTGATTAATCAAGAGGGTATTTCAATCGATCCTAGCAAGATCGCGACGGTAGTAGAATGGAAAAGGCCAACCAATGTCAAGGAAGTGGGGAGTTTTCTGGGCTTAGCTAGTTATTACCGGTATTTTGTAAAGGGTTTCTCTATCATTGCCAAACTGATATCATAGTTAACTCAGAAAGGGGTCAAGTTTCTATGGTCATATGAGTGTGAGCGTAGTTTCTGCATTTTGAAGGATAGGTAGGTGACTGCTCCTATCCTTACCCTTCCTAAACCTGGAAAGCGATTCACTATTTATTCAGATGCATCTCGAGTTGGGCTCGGTTGTGTACTTATGCAATATGGCAAGGTGATTGTCTATGCTTCGAGACAGCTGAAGAAACACGAGTAGAACTATCCTACTCATGATTTAGAGCTTATCGTAGTGGTTCTTGCTCTAAAGATTTACCGTCATTACCTGTATGGAGAATTTTGTGATATATTCATTAATCACAAGAGCCTGATGTATATATTTACCCAAAAAGATTTAAATCTGAGATAGCGAAGGTGGTTGTAATTAATAAAAGATTATGACCTCGCCATTCAGTAACACCCTAGCAAGGCAAATATAGTAGCGGATGCTCTAAGTCGCAAGGCGACACCCCCTACTCTCAGTTGCTTTATTGCTGATTTTGAGCGTATGGATATCTCTTTCTGTTTTGCGGGCACTGCCCAGACCGAGACTCGTTTGCTTCTTGAGTCAGCTATTCCGGATCGAGTGCGAGAAGCACAGCAACATGATCAGATGCTCCAACGGGCAAGGAAGCATCTAGGGGAGGGCAAGCAAGGTCATTTCAACATCGACGAGTCTGGCGCGTTGCGGTTTAAGAGCCGCCTTTGTGTACCACAGGGGGCCCAGGTCAAGGATGAAATTCTAAGAGCCATGCCTAAGTATTCATTAACTGAATTGTGGTAGTTTTATTTCTGTCTATTTGTAGCTTGTGTTAGTTCTTGTTGATTTGAGTTAAATCATTCATAGTTGTATGTTTTGCTGAATTGTTTTAGTAAATCCAAGTAAAAATATTGTCGTAAGGTTGTTTAGTAGCATCTTAGGCCCTATGCTAGGTTGGGGTGTTACACTGGTGCTACGCCACCTATGCTAATGGGCCATAGGCCTTGTAATTCGGGCTGAACACCTATGGTTTTACACTGTTCATGTGTGAATAGTACCCACGGCCGCCGCCCCTCTCTTCCTCCTTTACATAGTGGCCGCCACCCTTAGGGTTTGGCGGGTTTTGTTGATTGAAGTTTAGCTTTGTTAGTTTATACTTTGTCCTCTTGTTCGGCGAGATCAACAGCAACATTGTTCTTTGGAACCCCACTTATCAATACTAATTCCATTCATATTTGTAATACATCAGATTGTATTTTTACCTTGTTCTTGTGTGCTTCTTCGATGTATGCAGGAATTGATCTCCGTGATCAGGTCATCCAGGTATTCTTGCATGGTTGATAACGACCTGTTGAACAGTTCAGCAATTGCGTGGTTTCGAGCCTTGTGAGTTCATAGCCAGGATCATGAGAGTTGAGCGACTACTACCGAACTAACCTTCTCATCGAAAGATCGGGCCAGAACAGGACCTTCGTGGTTCATCAAGTGGTATCAGAGCTACAGTTGATCGGTGAGAGTTTCTAGTTTTCTAGTAGTAGATTCATTTTTTATACCTAGAGTCTAGAACATTACCCAAAAAAAAATTGCATCAATCATCCATACCGAGCCCTTTGAGCTATTGCAATTTGTTTCTGTTAGTTCGCGTTGTTGAATTTTTGTTGCATCGTCGAGTCGTTGTGCTGGTTTCTGTCTAGATTGGTCTAGTTTGGAGTCTCTTGCAAGTCGTCTAGTTCTACCGCAGCGCTCATCACCCCCTGTAGCGCCACTGCCTTCGCGGTCGTGGCACCCATCACCCCCTACCCCGCCGCTATCTACCAACCTTTACCGCAGCCACCAAAATGCCTGCCGCGGCAATCGATCGACCACAACAGCGCTTGCCGCCATTGCTAATCACTATCGCGGCACCAACGCGCTCTACCACCGTTTGGCCATCTTGTTGCTGCGACCACCAGCCACCCTACCACCGCGAGCTAAAAGAGATTGTTTCATGTTGTCGAAGGAAACCTAAGATTCATGTAACTTCAGCAACGCGATAAAAAAATTAGAGTCTAGAGAGAGAGAGTATCTTTTAATTACCTTTATACCCCTGTCATTTACAAAAAGTTTGTGACCCATATACCTCCCTAGGCTCGAAAGAGGATTTTGAAGAGTTTTGAGTCAGGTGCGGATTCGCAAAAAAAAACAGAGGGCAAAAAAAGAGCGAAAAAAGGAAAGAGAAGAAGAAAAACAGAAGGACAAAAAAATTCAGAACTGGCTCCTTTCTTGATTTATTTTCCCCTTGTTTATCCTTTCTTGATTTATTTTCCCCTTGTTTAGATTGGCATAGTTCATCCATTGCTCGCTTGCTTCAATAGTTCTTGTGCTACCCTTCCCGTTGTTGCTCCTAGTCGTTCTTGCAAGTTGCACAAACTAGGTTTGGTTTATACTAGGACCAACACTTGTGACTAGTACTTTGAACTACTTTTCAACTTTGCATACTGATTTGAACATTTGCTACTCATTTGCTATATACTAGCCTTCTGAGCTCCACTTCCTACTAACTCAGCAAGTACCGTTTCCTCGCAATTGTTGGGCTATTCACAAGTGAGAGTATCACGAACCAGTCACCGGTTGTACCACCTCCTTGCTGCATTGGTAAGAACTTGGTAAGACGTTGTGAGAGAGTAACTCGTGAAACTCCAGAACCAAGTAGTTCATAGGGACATATACACTGTGATTTATTCTTTTTTTCTACTAACAATGGCAGGGTCACGCGGATCTACACATGGCGGAAACAACAACGACCACTCTTTGGAGCATGCGGGTGAGGGGTCTCTCACACCTCGTACGAGAGAGCTCGTGAGGCACATGGAGCACTCGCTCGGTGAGAGCGTACATAATGCCTTGGATAAGATCAACGATAACCTCGTGGCGCTCCATACACGTGTTGTACTCCTCGAACGTCAGCCACTTGCTGAAACCACGGCCCAGGGTGAGCCAAGAGTGGAGGAGCCTCCTGCTCGCCGCACACCACCTGCTGCCCGCTCTTGAGCAGATGTGGCGGAAGAACAAGACGTGAACAACTACTCTACTGATACGGAAACCAATGGATTCAATGTTCACAATGATCGCAACCATCATCGGTTTCGTCAAAACGTCAAGGTTTGGGAAGAAATCAACGTGAGGTACGTGACCATAATGATGCATTTGGTAAAATTAAATTCATTATGCCTCCTTTTGCTGAAAAATATGATCCTGATGCTTATCTCACATAGGAGTTTACTGTAAAATAAAAATTTGCTTATCATGAATTCCCTGAAGATAAGAAAGTTCGGGCTGCTACTAGTGAGTTTTCTGATTTTGCGTCTATTTGGTGGAGCGAATATTGTCGAACTAATCAGAACATACCTAGAACATGGAATGCTTTGAAGAGCCAATGAGGTATAGATTTGTACCTTTATATTATTCTCATGATTTGCTTAGTAAATTGCAACGCTTAAGACAAGATAGTAGTTCTGTAGAGGATTATTATCAAGAATTGCAAACTGGTTTGTTGCGTTGTGCTTTAGAAGAAACTAAAGATGCTAAGATGGCTAGATTTTTGAGAGGTTTACACCGTGAAATTCAGGACATACTTGACTATAAAGATTACAATTCTATCACTCGCTTGTTTCATCTTACTTGTAAAGCTGAGAGAGAGGTACAAGGACGTCAATCCAAAAACAAAGGAAATTTTGCAGGTTCTTTTAAAGGTCGCACAACTCAAGGGCAAATAAGAGCACCATTTACTCCCTCCAGCCAAACACCTGCACCTACGAACTCCTCCAACAGTCGGCGTTCATCTACTTCCACTACACCATTTCGTGCACCGAAACGAGCAAGAGCATGGTACAAGCCCTCGCACAAAGTTCAGCTTCGGTTGCTTCAACGGTTATGAACACATGATGCGGGATTGCCCTAGTAAGTGGGCTCTCATGATGAATGATAATAGTGAGTATACTCAGCTAGTGACATTGAGGAAGAATATGTTATGCTTGCAACTGACCTCACAAGTGATGACCAAGAATCTGAGCGCGACAAGGAACAATATGGTGCTGAAATTTCATATATCTATTTAAGCATTATAATGAAGCATGTACTTAGTGCACAAATGGAGTATGCTTGAGCAAAATCAACAACACAATCTGTTCCAAACAAAGTTTATCATCAAAAAGCGTTCATGTCAAGTGATCATTGATGGAGGAAGTTGCAATAATTTGGTGAGCATGGACATGGTTGAGAAGCTTGCATTGACCACACAACAACACCCTTGTCCATATTACATTCAGTGGTTCAACAATTGTGGCAAGTTGAAGGTAACTCGCATTGTGATAGTATATTTTTATATTGGTTCTTATCGTGATTATGCTGATTGCGATGTAGTACGTATGCAAGCATGTTCTTTGTTATTAGGTACGCCTTGGCAATATAATAGAGATACGGTGCATCATGGTAGAACTAATAAGTATACTCTCATATTTAATGAAAAGAAAATCATTTTACTGCCCATGTCTCCTGAAGATATTTTAAAGGATGAATTAGAGAGAGCTAACAGAGAAAAGAAGAGTAGCAAAAGTGAAAATCAGATTGTAACTAAACAACTTTTGCACCTAAAGAAGAAAGAACCTAGTGCTAGGAAAGGTGAAATTAAATTAGAAGGTTCTATTTTCCTTGCTACTAAATCTGATATTTGTGAGATGGAAGATAGCAAATCTGATTGCTTTAGTGTGCAAAGAAGCCTTGTTTTCCTTTCAAGATATGCCTCCTTCTTTGCCTCCTGCTGTTGCTAACATTTTGCAAGAGTTTGCGGATGTGTTTCCAAGTGACATACCCCCAGGGTTGCCTCCAATTAGGGGGATTGAACATCAAATTGATTTAATTCTAGGAGCCTCGCTTCTCAACCGTGCGCCATATAGAACCAATCCTAAAAAGACTAAGGAAATTCAACGTCAAGTGCAAGACTTGCTTGACAAATGGTACGTACGCAAAAACATTAGTCCTTGTGTTATCCCTGTAATTTTGGTACCTAAGAAAGATGGATCATGGCGTACGTATGTTGACTGTAGAGCTATCAATAATATTACTATTCGATATCATCATCCTCTTCCTAGGCTAGATGATATGCTTGATGAATTAAGTGGCTCTACTGTGTTTTCTAAAGTGGATTTGCATAGTGGGTATCACCAAATTCACATGCAGTTAGGCGATAATGGACAACAGCATTCAAAACTAAGTTTGGATTATATGAGTGGTTGGTGATGCCTTTTGGATTAACTAATGCACCTAGTACTTTCATGTAATTAATGAATGAAGTGTTGCGTGCTTTCATAGGACAATTTATGGTGGTATATTTTGATGATATATTGATCTATTGCAAAACATAAGAGAAACATCTTGAACACTTCTGTGCTATTTTTAATGCTCTACATGATGCACATTTATTTTGTAACCTTGAGAAGTGCACCTTTTGCACCGATCGAGTATCGTTTCTTGGCTATGTTGTTACTCCATAAGGTATTGAGGTTGATCAAGCCAAGATCGAAGCTGTACAGAGTTGGCTAACTCCTAACACGGTCACACAAGTGTAGAATTTTCTCGGACTTGCTGGATTTTATCGATGCTTTGTCAAAGATTTCAGCACCATTACCGCACCGATGAATGAGCTTACGAAGAAGGTGTTCCTTTTATCTGAGGCCCAAAACAAGAACAATCATTTTAGATTTTGAAAGATAAGCTTACACATGCACCACTTCTCCAACTTCCTGATTTTGGTAAGACTTTTGAGCTTGAATATGATGCTAGTGGAATTGAACTTGGAGTTATGCTTATTCAAGAAGGTCAACCTGTTGCGTATTTTAGTGAGAAATTAAGTAGGCCTAGTCTGAATTATTCTACTTATAATAAGGAATTATATGCTTTAGTTAGGACATTAGAGACATGTCAACATTATTTATGGTCCAAGGAATTTGTTATACATTCTGATCATGAATCATTAAAGCACATTCGTAGTCAATTAAATCTAAACCGTAGACATGCTAAATGGGTTGAGTTCATTGAATCATTTCCATATGTCATTAAATACAAGAAAGGAAAGGGCAATGTTATTACCGATGCTTTATCTCGTCGTTATACCATGTTATCTCAACTTGATTTCAGAATTTTTGGGTTAGAGACAATTAAAGAGCAATATGTGTATGATGATGATTTTAAATATATCTTTCAGAATTGTAAAGAAGACAAAACATAGAATAAATTTGATGCGAATGTGGATATTTATTTCGTACTAACAAGCTATGCATTCCAGGTAGCTCCGTTTGTCTTTTGTTGTTACAGGAGGCGCATGGAGGAGGACTCATGAGACATTTTGGTGTCAAGAAGACAGAGGATGTTTTGACCAATCACTTCTATTGGCCTAAGTTGAGGTGCGACGTTGAGCACTATGTGTCTCGCTGCACTATATGCCACAAAGCTAAGTCATATCTTAATCCACATGGTTTATATATGCCTCTTCTTGTTCCTAGCGTACCTTGGGAAGATATTTATATGGATTTTGTTTTAAGATTGCCTAAAAAAAGAGGGGGAGGGATAGTATTTTTGTTGTTGTGGGTAGATTTTCAAAGATAGCGCACTTCATACCTTGTCATGAGAGCGATGATGCTACAAATGTTGCTAAATTATTTTTCAGAGAAATTGTTCGACTACATGGAGTGCCCAATATAATTGTGTCTGATCGTGATACGAAGTTTCTTAGTCACTTTTGGAGGATACTATAGGCTAAATTGGGGACAAAGTTGCTGTTTTCTACTACATGTCCTCCCCAAACAGATGGACAAACTGAAGTTGTCAACCGGACATCGTCCACTATATTGAGGGCTATTTTGAAGAAGAACTTGAACATGTGGGAAGAATGCTTATCTCATGTGGAGTTTGCTTACAACCGTTTGCATCATTCAACCACAAAGATGTGCCCTTTTCAGGTAGTTTATGGATTTACTCCTCGCGCTGCTATTGATTTATTACCTCTACCATTTTTGGAAAAAGTAAACATTGATGCTACACAACGTGCTGAATTGATTCTGAAGATGCATGAGACAACTAAAGAGAATATAGAGCGAATGAACGCACAATATAAACTTGCGGGTAGTCAGGGTAGAAAAGAAATAACATTCGAATCTAGAGATTTTGTTTGGTTGCATGTGCGCAAGGATAGGTTTCCTGACTTGAGAAAGTCAAAATTGATGCCTAGAGTCAAGGTCCTTTTAGAGTGTTAGAAAAGATTAATGATAATGCATATAACATTGATCTACCAGTATATTTTGGGGTTAGTCCTACATTTAACATTGAAGCCATACTTAGGAGCTGAAGATGACCTTGAGTAGAGGACGACTCCAATTCAAGAAGGGAAGGATGATGAGGACATCTTTTCCACTGAGACAATCATCCCCACTGCTTCTGAAGTGCAAGGACCAATTACTAGAGCACGTGTTCACCAACTAAATTATCAGGTGACTTCGTTTCTCGAAGTGCATCCATATTCTATGAACTCTATGATGCTACCTAAAGTACGTGATATTATTTTACTTAGGAATCAAGGATCTAAGGCAAACTAAATGGAGATGATGGCAGCACCAAGTATGGAGATGATCATACGAGGAATGTATATTTATATAATAAGACTTAGCAGAATCTAGTATGAAGACTATATATCAAGTTGTTTAGACCAACACTTAGCAATATTTGAATAAAGAAACTTGGTGCTACACCACCTATGCTAATGGGCCATGAGCCTTGTAATTCGGGCTGGACACCTAGGGTTTGGCACTGTTTACATATTACTATTCACACATGAATAGTACCCAGCGGTCACCGCCCCTCTCTTCCTTCTTTACATAGTGTCGCCACCCTTAGGGTTTGGCGGGTTTTGTTGATTGAAGTTTAACTTTGCTACTTTATACTTTGCCCTCTTATTCGCCGAGATCAACAACGATGTTGTTCTTCGAAACCCCACTTATCAATTCCAATTCCATTCATATTTGCAATACATCAGATTACTTTTTATCTTGTTCTTGCGTGCTTCTTCGGTGTATGCAGGAATTGATCTTCGTGATTAGGTCATCCGAGTATTTGTGCACAGTTGATAACTTGTTGAACAGTTCAGCGATTACGTGGTTTCAAGCCTTGCGAATTCGTAGCCAGGATCGTGAGAGTTACGCGACTACTACCGACCTTACCTTCTCATCGAAAGATCGGCCAAGAACACCAGCACAACAAAAACCCTGGATCTAAGTTTTTCCAGTTCAATCAACGATCCGGTCCTAGTTTTATACCTAAAAACCTCAAGTTTCCTTCGCATGTAAAAACATTGACTAAAATGTTCACAGATGCACACCTTCCCCTCTACAATACGGCCCTATTTGGTACAACTTCCACTCCCAGCTTCTCAATCGATTCTAGTAAAACTGTACCAAACACTCTGAATTCTCAAAACTACTAGATTCTGCTTCTCGCGAGAAGCTGTCTCGAAAATGAACTAGCAATGAGAAGAAGCTTCCCAGCAGATTCTCGTGAGAATCCAACAATCAGAAACGAAAATACCCTTTAAAGTTGAAGGTTTTTACCCGCAAATGCCACTGAGTTACACAAATACAATTAAAGTATTACACTCAGGGGTGACATGGTCTATTTGTCTCTAATCCTCCCTCATATGGTTTTTGGAGCCAACCTACTAGCCAAACGGTTTCAACAGACAGCTCCAGATTCTCAGAGAAGTGGATTCTCAGATAATCAGAAGCAGAATCTGAAAAATGAGAATTTTGAGTTGTACCAAATAGGGCCTACAATTCAATCAGATTTTATGGCTACATCATTCACTTCCATAGTGGCAGCATCAACTGCATTCCAAAGGGTGCTCAAACGTTGTTGGCTCGGTCGAAGTGCCTTCCAAAGGGTGCTTGGGCGATGTTGTCTTTGGCTGAACTGCCATCCAAAGGGTGCTCTGACGTTGTCGTCTGCTCGGCTGTATTATTCTTAGGTTTAGCTTCCTCAAACAACTGAAGAAGCAGAGTCTGCATTATCTTTCTTAGTGCAGAAGCCTCTTCAGGTTGAAACCATCCTTTGCCAAACTAACAGAAGATAAGAGAAAAACATGAGCCAGAAGCATATGTGGACATGCCAGTGTGTTCTGCAAGCAGTCAAGCACACATAATATAAAACGTTCAAGATATTAACAAATAGTGACTAACCATAGAAAGGCCTTCCTTGTGAAGCCTTTCAGGTGCCTCCTCAATAAAGCGCTGCATATAGTACAGAACAAAGAGGCCACAATCGTATTCATTTTCCTGCTGTGGAACCTGGCAACAAAGGTAAGAGTGTAAGGGTAATTACAATATCAAAGTGTGGAAGAACAAACACATCATCTAGAATCCAGATGTCCTCAACCATATAGGAAGGAAAGGGGATATCCACTTCTAAAAAATGTGGATGACCACCTGTAATTTTATTTTTGACAACGGCCTGAACTTCTGAGTCATTGCCAATTAATACCTGCACTTCTAATTTTAGCAATATAGTGCCTGTACTTTGTAAACTGAACATTACACTGTCTGTCTTGAGAAAATTGGTCACTAATATGGACAAACCGTCATGGGAAGTCCAAATGGTCGCCTTAGCACCTATTTTGTACCAAAATTTTCATCCTTCCATTGCCAACAACCAATTTTCTCAATAATATAGGTGTATATTGCACAGATTTCAGTAATACAGATGGTTAATGAAAATCACAGGTGGGTCTGAGGCAATTTTCTCAAGAGAAGTCTAAATAACAATTTTGTTTTATACAATTCTGAAGTGAACATATGAATGCACAAACTCTTGGATGCTGCAAACATATAGGCACATTTTATCAGCTAAAGATAACCTAAAAACAAATTGAAGTACATGCATTTCAAGGGAAAGAAACAAAGAGTTACCACAATCAGTTTCTTCTCAATTTTACGAGGAAGGTTCTTACACACCATTTCTTGTATAGGAAATTCTGCTAAAGAACCATTTTCATTCAGGTAGTTCCACTCTTCTTTTAAGAATCTGCAAACAAATATGCAACGTTTAAAAATAGAATTAAAATAATACAGCGAAAATCTGACAATAGCATGTAAGTTTTCACACCTAGACAAGAAAAAATAATGGGATGCACTAAATAATATTGTCCACATTCCAGAAGTTAGGTTTACATTAATGCAAAAATCTGTTCGATTCGATTGTGTTGTAGTGGTACAAACAAAAGCCACAGTAGTATATCTAATAACAGTCCAGTTATAACTGCTCAAAGATTTTGAGACTACGTACCTGTCAACAATGCTGAAAATCAATCTGCTGCTATGAAACTTCAGTGAATCCAAATGAAGTATGATGGAACCTGATTGATCCTCCTTTCCCGGCATACATATAATGACCAAGCTCCAGTGTTTACTGACCAATTGGAACCACAAAAAGAAACACGTTCAGCCATTAATAAAAGATTAGAACAGATGGCTCTAGCACAGGTAGGTTAAGATATGCATCAGTGATCAGGTCATGTCCCATTAAAATTTGAATCCATTCAGGCGAAGAGGCATACAAATAGATTTTACGCACAGCTCTTTCCTAGAGATTACGAGATGTAAAAAGACCTTTTGTGTTCTGCAACTATCAACTGAATACTAAGGCAAACAAGCTGAATGAACATTTACTTCTTTATGACCACTCTTTCCTAGAGATTACGAGATGTAAAAAGACCTTTTGTGTTCTGCAACTATCAACTGAATACTAAGGCAAACAAGCCGAATGAACATTTACTTCTTTATGACCAGGGTTTACAAAAGTGTACTGGGCTGGTTTCCAGTCCCTCACCAGTTTGCCGGAAACCAGCTGGAAACCGGCCAGCTCCCAGATTTCCTCATAAAAACATGACTCGGTGGGAATCACCAGTAATCTTAAGGAATCGCTCAATGTCAACCATAATAAGTAATAGCTAATTATGGTGTAAACTTAAACTGACATTAACTCAGCGCTCAAAACGGCCAAAATACCATATCCAGCATGTGGTTGGTTAGACCGGAACTGTCATGGCCATAGGCCACATGCATGCCGCATCAACCGCCCCTAGTCTGTCCCTTAAATTTAGGAGTGATTTCTTTGTTAGTTGTTTTGTTATCAATACATAATTAGTTCCTATTTCTTAGAGATATGATTAGATATGGATTGTTAGGCAAGGGTGGCCTCTATATAAGCTGTCCTAGGTTATATCTTTTAATCATGCAATGATTTTGTTATGGGCATATATCCAGTTGAGTACTGTAGTACTATAGCACATGCAACTGTAGCATCACGGATATTAGGCAGGCTTTGTTATTTAGGAATCTATCTATTAGATGTATGGCATTATCTATTAGTTAGGTAAGTTATTATTATATTGGATTGTTAGAGATAAGTTTCCTTATAGATTAATTTTTAGGGGTCAAGTCGGGTCATCTTTGTAAAAAGGATAGCATGTATTCATTATCAATAAAGCAAAGAAATAAATAAAGTTAGTCCCTAACCGGTTGGCTAAAGATCAGAGCCACCTTGTTCGTTGGGAAGAGTCTCGGGCGAGCTTAGCTCCCTCGCCTCCCTAGCTAATCAGGTCTCAGAGCCTTACTACTCAATAGGGAAGAGCCCTATTAGTGGTTAGATGAGGACGAGTGCCCTACCCTCGGTCCTCGAACCCGTACCCAACCAACGACCACAACATTTGATATCAGAGCCACTCATCATGGCTTCTGGTGCCGCACCATCTCCCTTGGAGAAGTTGAAGGCTAACAACGAAGAGCAGAAAGTCTTACTCGACAACATGACTATTGTCCATTGAAGCTTCGCTGGTCCTCATCGACGTGACGTGACGTCATCGTATCCTTTCATCAATATGAGGCCACCAAGGGCTTTAACCGCGGCCACCATCGCAGCTTGAGGACGAGCAGCCTCGTCGCGAGGAGTGTAATGTTATGGGCAAATATCCAGTCGAGCTACTCGACTGTAGCGCACGCAACTATAGCATCGCGGATATTAGGCAGGCTTTGTTATTTACGAATCTATCTATTAAGTGTGTGGCATTATCTATTAGTTAGGCAAGTTATTATTAGATTGGATTGTTAGAGATAAGTTTCCTTATAGATTATTTCTTAGGGGTCAAGTCGAGTCTGTTAGGAATAGCAACATATATTTCCAAGAGGCCAAAGGGCCAATATATATAGACAAAGTACATGAGGTAAATATGCAAATAACCCCTCAAAACAATGGGGAATCACATACTATACATATATCTCTAACACACCCCCCCTCTCAAACTCATGGTGGATCAACAACACTGAGTTTGGAGAGATAGAAGCCGTGTTGTGCTCGAGTCTGGGCCTTCGTGAAGAAATCCGCTATCTGAAGCTCGAAAAGCACATACTGAAGAGCAATCACCTGATCATGCACACAAGACCTCATGAAGGAAGCATCAACACCAATATGCTTGGTGAGCTCATGCTTCACAGGGTCACGGGCAATATTGATAGCACCTGTACTGTCTGACAAGAGAGGAGTCGGTGTTGTGACAGAAACACCAAAATCCTCAAGTAACAACCGTGGCCAAGTAATCTCTTCTGTCAAGAGAGCCATAGCTCGCAACTCAGCCTCTGCACTCGAACGAGATACTGCAGTCTGTTTCTTCGTCTTCCAGGCAATGAGAGAACCACAAAAAACACAAGAATCGAGATAGACCGCGATCGGAGGATCGCCGCCCAAGTAGCATCCGAATAAGCCTAAAGCTGTAACGAGCTGGAGTGTGGGAAGAAGAGACGGCGACAGATAGTCCCACGAAGGTATCGCAGAACTCGAACAAGGTGGCTGTAGTGGACCTGAGTGGGAGCAGAGACGAACTAACTCAGAATGTGGACTGGATAAGTGATATCCGGACGAGCAACAGCAACGTAGACAAGACTCCCAACAAGATGACGATAGCAAGTCGTATCAGAAAGAGGCTCGCCATCAGAGGGCCGGAGATGAACATTGAGCTCCATGGGAGTCTCAACAGTACGCTGATCAGTGAAGGAGGTGCGATCAAGAAGATCCTGAATATACTTCTCTTGAGACATAAATAAACTATCTGGAGTGGAAGTAACCTCAATCCCAAGGAAGTAACAAAGAGGACCAAGATCCGACAAAAGAAACTGCTCACTCAGACGAGCCTTGACAAAGGCAATGTACTCAGAATCATCTCTGATGATGATTATATCATCAACATACAGAAGAAGAGTCCAACCACGAGACGAAGTGTGGACAGAGCACGGGATCATGATCACTAGCTGAGAAGCCAGCAACAGTGACCACAGAGGAGAAGCGCTCAAACCAAGCACGAGGGGCTTGTTTAAGGCCATAGAGAGAGCGACGAAGACGATGCACCATGCCCTCGAGAATGAATACCCAGGTGGCGGATGCATGTAAACCTCCTCACGCAACTCGCCATTAAGAAAGGCATTCTTGACATCAAGCTGAGAAACAGACCAGTGGCGAACAGACGCCGCCGAAAGAAGAGTGCGGACAGTGGTCATGTGGGCCACAGGAGCAAAAGTCTCGTCACAGTCACGACCATGCTCCTGCTGGAAGCCACAAGCAACAAGACGCACCTTATAGCGCTCAAGAGAGCCATCAGAGCGAGTCTTAATCTTATAGACCCACTTACACGTGATGGGACGAGAGTGAGATGGAAAAAGAACAAGATCCCAAGTACCAATACGCTCAAGGGCAACAATCTGCTCAGCCATGGTATGCTGCCACTCAGGGTGAGTAACAACATCCCGGTAGGAGACAGGCTCATGGGTAGCTGCACCAGCAAAACCAAAACGGGCAGGAGGCCGAATCGACTGACGATCGCGGAGAGCGTAGTGAGGAAATGATGACCCATCAGGGGAAAATGGAGCATCAGGAGAAGATGAAACATCAAGGGAAGATGGCTCATCTAGAAGATCCGCAATACGAGGCCGACAAGTGTAGAAGAGAGTGGGAGGAGCCGCAAGAGACGAAGCGGGCGGCGACAATGGCGGAGAGGCCTCAGGAGATATATGTGGAGACTCAGTGGGACGGGAGGACGAGGGCAAGACAGAGATGGGTGTATCTGGAAAAGTAAAAAAAGACAGGAACTCCACAAAGGAAACCGAAGGAGGCAGGACGTGGGTAGAAGGGACGAGACTCGTCGAAAATCACTTCCCAAGAAATCCACGTCCGTCGACCAACAGGGTCCCAGCACCAATAGCCCTTGTGCTTGGCAGTGTATCCCAAAAAAACACAATATCAAGGACCAATCACGAGAAGACGTGCTAAAAAAATACTTGATCGTGTGAACGCTAACTTAGCAAATGCAACAAAATCACCTACAATCGGGCGTGGTCATATCAATACTTAATGAAATGAAGCAAGTGATGAGAAGGCGCTGTGCCTTCAAGCTACCAACGTGACCTTCGCAATAGGTTGCAAGCGCTAAGACAAGGGTCTAAAACGGTGGACGAGTACTATAAAGAAATGGAATTACTCTTGATCCGTGGCTGGATTCGAGAGGATGTCAATCCAAGATGGCAAGATTTTTGCATGGTCTAAATAATGAAATTTCGTGTTTTGTTGAGATGTTTCTTATAACAATCTGCAAGATCTTGTTGCCTGTGCTATGCACGGAGAGAAAGATTCGACAAGAAGGACGTGGGTCGATCTTTTGGGAACCGCTTTTTCAGCCCATGGCATCGCCAACACCGAGTACATCCTCATCGGGTCGCCGCTCAAGGTGCCCCGCCGAGACGCTCCATACTCCTCGCCGCTAAGCCTACACCTCGTCGGCTTCTTCACCGCAGACACCAAGATAATCGACGCCTAGTGGAAAAATAGGAGCATCATCTTCCACATCGACAAAGAAGAACTACATCTCGCACTACAAATTATGCCATAAGTGCCAAGAGCGGGCACATTGCCTCCGAAAGTGCCCTAGCAGAAGAAACTTGCTTGTTAATGAACAAGGAGAATGGGAATCGAGAGTGAGCCAGAGGAGGATGGGCTACTTGAAGAAGCATCGGATGATGATGGTATTCCAATGATGATGGAGACAACAATTGTTTTATCTCTCGACGCGGTGCTTAGTGTTAATGTTGTGAAAGGAGAAAATGGTCACGACATAACCTATTTCACACTCGAGGCACCATCATGAGCAAGGTATGCAAGATTATTGTTGATAATGGCAACCGCAATAACATTGCAAGTCTAGAATTGGTAGAACGAATGGGACTAAAACTACGACGCCATCCTCGCCCTATATAAGATGCAATGGCTCAATGATTGTGGAGCAATCGCGAGTGAACAACATTGTGACCGCCCAATTCTCAATTGGAAAATACCAAGATCGTGGAGTGTGATGTGGTTCCAATGCAAGCATGCAGATTACTTTTGGGGCGACCTTGGTTATATGATCGTGATGTTCGATTAGTTGCTGAGCCAATACCCTTGTTTTTATGTATAAAGGGAGCGATCACTTTGCTTCCTTTAACACCGGAGGAGATAATGAAGGATGAACGAAAAAGAAACAAATGAGAGAGTGAGAAACACTTGAGTGAGAACCACAAACATAGTGAGCGAGTGCAACCAAAACCAAATCAATCTCCACAAATGCAAAATACCAAGACACGGGAAAAGAGGATTAGTGATGATGGCTAGGAAAGGGATATAAAAGAATTGAGAGAACCCAATGCCATGTTCTTTGTACTCTGCATAAGGAAAGCCTTTATCAACTAACGACTTACCTCTACTTTACCGAAAGTGTTGTATTGAATCTCTTCTGTGGTTACGATGACGTATTTCCGACGGTACCACTGTGGTCGCCACCAAAAAGGCATTGAACATCAAATTGACCTTGTTCACGGTGCCCCGCTTCCTAACCGACCAAAGATACCGCACAAATCCAGAGGAGACCAAAGAAATTCAACGCCAAATACAAGACCTACTCGACAAAGGGTATGTAAAAGAAAGTCTCTCCCCGTATTCTTTGCAGGTTCTTTTAGTCCCAAAGAAAGATGGATCATGGAGAATGTGTGTAGATTGCCGAGCCATTAATAACATAACAAGAAGGTATAGGCATCCAATACCTAGACTTGATGACATGCTTGATGAGCTTAGTGGTTCAACCATCTTTTCTAAGATTGATTTATGGGCGGCTACCACCAAATTCGAATGAGAGAGGGTGATGAGTGGAAAACCGCATTCAAAACAAAATTTGGGTTGTATGAATGGTTGGTCATGCCGCTTGGATTGACAAATGCACCAAGTACTTTCATGAGATTGATGAATCATGTGCTTAGAGCTTTTATTGGCAAATTTGTTGTTGTTTACTTCGATGATATCTTAATTTACTGACAAGTCTCTTGAAGAACATATTGAACATCTAGAAAGTGTGCTATGTGTCTCATGAATGGAAAAGTTGTCGCTAACCTTGCCAAGTGCACCTTTGCAACCGACAAGGTAGTTTTTCTTGGCTTTGTTGTTTCGTGTCAAGGAGTAGAGGTGGATGAGGAGAAGATAAAGGTCGTTCGTGAGTGGTTACCTCCACAAAATGTGAGCCAAGTGAGGAGCTTCCTTGGCCTTGCCGGTTTTTATCGTAGGTTTGTGAAGGATTTCAGATTATTGCTGCCCCAATCAACGAATTGACAAAGAAAGCGTGCCTTTTCACCGGGTATGACACAAGAGAAGGCATTTGAAGAGTGAAAGCTAAGTTGACATCAGCACCACTCCTTGCACTCCCATTTTAGTAGGACTTTTGAAATTGAATGTGATGCAAGTGGTATAGGGATTGGAGGAGTACTCATGCGGTGAAGGTAGGCCAATCGCTTATTTTAGTGAAAAGTTAAGTGGTCCAACTCTCAATTACTCTGTTTATGATAAAGAATTGTATGCCCTCATGAGAGCTTTGGAAACTTGGCAACACTACTTGTGGCCTAAGGAATTTGTGATACACTGCATCATGAATCTTTGAAACATCTTAAGGGTCAACTAAAGCGAATCGACGACATGCAAAATGGAGTGAATTCATTGAATCTTTTCCCTACATTGTCAAGTACAAGAAAGGGAAGGATAATGTTGTAGCAGATGCCCTGTCTCGACGTCATGCTTTACTTTCTCAACTTGATGCTAAAGTTCTTGGGTTAGAAAGTATCAAAGAATTGTATGTTCATGACTCATATTTTTCTGAACCATTTTCCAAATGTGGTAATGGAAAGGGCTGGGACAAGTTTCATTTGCATGATGGTTTTTTATTTCGCGCTAATAAGCTATGCATTCCAGATTGCTCTGTTCGCCTATTGCTTTTGCAGGAAGCTCATTCTGGCGGACTTATGGGCCATTTTGGTGCTAAGAAAACTGAGAGTGTGTTGGCTGACCATTTCTTTTGGCCAAAGTTGAGGCGCGACGTTGAAAGATATATATTGCGATGTGAGACATGCCATAAAGCTAAGTCCCGTTTGAACCCTCATGGCTTGTACATTCCTTTACCTATTCCTAATGTTCCATGGGAAGATATTTCAATGGATTTTGTTCTTGGTTTACCTCGGACAAAGAGGGGGAGGGACTCAATTTTTGTTGTGGTTGATAGGTTTAGCAAAATGGCTCACTTTATTCCATGTCATAAGAGCGATGATGCTTCACATAATGTCAATTGTTTTTCGTGAGATTGTGCGCTTACATGGCGTGCCACGAACTATTGTATCGCATCGAGACACTAAGTTTTTGAGCTATTTTTGAAGACCTTGTGGGAAAGCTTGGGACCAAGTCGTTGTTCTCTACAACATGCCATCCTCAAACGGATGGACAAATCAAGTCGTGAACCGAACATTGTCCATGTTGCTTCGAAATGCTCAAGAAAATTTGAAGATGTGGGAAGAGTGTCTACCTCATGTGGAATTTGCATACAACAGTATGTACATTCGACCACTAAAGTTTGTCCATTTGAACTTGCATATGGTTTCAAACCCACTTGCTCCCATAGATCTTTTGCCTTTACCGCTGCAGAGCGCCAATTTAGATGCAAACGAACGTGTTGAACATGTCAAGAAGATTCACCAAAAGGCGAGAGAGAATATTGCAAAGATGACCCAAACTGTATGAGAGGCGGCAAACAAGGGAAGAAAGAAGATGTTGTTTGAACAGTGACTTGGTATGGGTACATCTTAGAAAAGATCGCTTCACGACCGGCGCAAGTGCAAGCTACGACCACGAGCAGATGGCCCTTTCAAAGTGGTTCAAAAGATTAATGACAATACCTACAAGATTGATCTTCCCAAAGAAGTATGGCGCTAGTGAGACCTTCAATGTATCCGACCTCTCTCCATACTTTGGACCAAACGAAGTCGAGGACGACTCCTTTTCAAGGAGGAGGATGATGAGGACATCCCAACCTTCAATGACCATGCTACGTAAGATCATCTCCGCGACCAAGATATTCTCAAGGACAAACAATATCAAGGACCAATCACGAGAAGACGTGCTAAAAAATACTTGATCAGTGAACGCTAACTTAGAACTTATTCGGATCTCAATAACTTAGTAGTGCTTCCAATGTCCTCTTCTTTATTGAACTGGGTGCATTGAGAGGAACAAGGAGGTCCAGAAAACCAATGAGTTTTGCAATCATTATCTGCATGAATTATAATGTTTCCGACCAGCATACACCGAGCATTGGATAGTTTGTCAAGTCTATTTTCCTACGCTTCAAACCGTGCATTATTTGGAGTTGTGTAATGAAAGTTATGATCATTTTAGTAACAAATGCACATGCTGAAAAATGCTGCGCGAAAACTGAAGTCTTCTTAAGTGCTTGCACACCAACCTCGAACGTTTCACTATGCCTATCCTATATGGATGGAAAGATAATCAAGTCTATTTTCACCTCCAACAAACGGTTCGTCATTTAGACTTCCGAGAGAGAGTTATTGCTATTTTACTAAAGATCTGCAGAAGTTGAGCAGACGCTGAGAAACCGAGAAGACTCCTTGAATGCTTCAACAGTTGGCCTTCCACCTTCCAAACGTGGTGACTTATGTTCATACCTAGCTAGGAGGGTTGTTCCTAGTATATATACCTCTACTCCCATCCATGGAGGTAACTTTTGATATTTCAACTCAAACAGATCGGTTTGGTGTGTTCTCGAGGTGCGAGGAGAACGTAGCAAACGCACCAAACAGACGAAGGGCAGAAGAGGGCTGAATGTTGACGAGATAGGTGGCAGTGGAAATAGCCTCAGCCCAAAAGTGACGTGGAATAGAGGCGGCAATCATCAGTGTACAAGCCGTCTCAAGGAGGTGATGATGCTTGCGCTTAGCGACACCATTTTGAGCATGAGTACCAGGACAAGAGAACTAAGCGAGAGTGTCCTGCTCAGCAAGGAAGCTGCGCAGGTAACGAGAGAGGTACTCGCTAGTAGAGTAAGCACGAAAGACACGAATATGAGTGGAGAACTGTGTGCGAACCATAGTGGCAAATTGTTTATAGATAGACAAGACCTCACTACGAGAAGACATAAAATATATCCAAGTGTGGCGAGAGAAATCATCTATAAATATGATATAATATCAATGACCCCCTTTCGAAGTGAAGGGAGCCGGACCCGAACAAGATCAAAAGGACGCTGAGACACTGACTCACTATGAGAATAGAGAAGCTAAATCTGTTTCCCTAACTTACAGCCCTGACAATCTAAAGACACGTCTCCTGAGACATACCCCAGAAAACCACGACGAACTAAAGACGACAGACGAGATCCACACAGATGACCAAGACGGTGATGCCACTGCAGGAAAGAGCTGGTAGACGAGCGGTAGAAGAGGAGAGAGTGGCAGCGACGGTGGCGGCGGAAGGAACATGAAGCCAGTAAAGCTCCCAAAGATGCTGTGAGTCAAGGCGCCGAGGGCCAGAACCAACCAGAGCCCCCGTGTGGTGGTCCTGAACACAACAAGAGTCAAAGTCAAGAATGACCCGACATCCAAGGTCAGTAATCTGCCCAGCAGACAGAAGTTGCATGGTTAGGAGAGGAACAGGAGCAACAGAGGGAACATGAAAAGATGAGTTGCTAAGAGGTCCTCGACCAGAGACAGAAAGAGGTACCATCAGCAGTAAGAACACTGACAGGAGAATCAAGAGGGGTCATGAAAGACTGAGTGGAAGAATCAGAAGTCATGTGAAAAGATGCTCCGGAATCAAGAATCCACGGGGAGGTACTTGATCGTAGGAGGAGGGTTTCTCATTCAAAAGTTAGTAGCGTAACATGCGTAACACGCCGAGGAGAACTCAAGCGCAAACAGCGCCGAAGTCCGCTATCTCTCGCCTTGAGGAGAGAAACAACTGAATGAGTCGATGCAGACGTTGATGTAGAAGCACCAGTGCCAGTGCTACTGGAAGAACGACGTGAAAGATGCCGCTACTTATAGCACTGGACTCAATGTGGCCGACCTTGTCGCAGTAGGAGTAGCGAGGACGGCCACCGCCAGATGGAGGGCGGCCACCACCACCTGTGGCAGCCGCTGGAGGAGGTAGTGTGTGGAAGCATAGAGTAGTCGGTGTAGCAGGTGGATGAGCGACGAGTACGGAGGAGAGTGGCATCAGACCAACACCACTTAGGCGAGTCTCCTCTACACGTATCTCGGTGAGAGCCTCGAGAAGAGACACGACGGTGGCGTGCAAGAAGCTGGGCACGCCTCTGCTCGAACTCAAGACGAATGCGAGCAAGGAAATGGTAGACACGCTGAAACCCATGTCAGCACGAACAGGAGCGACAACCAGCAGTACGAAGAGAGTCCAGCTGACACTAGACAGCAGAACTCTGAGCGTAGAAAGCGTCAGCAGTAGCATCACCCTGCTGAAGAGAGTGCTCCTGGCGGACAATGGACAGGTAGAGGGCATCACCAGAGGGCTCGTAGCACTGACGAAGGTGAGTCCACATTTGGAAAGCCGTAGAGAGTCCCACAACCTCAGAAGAGAACTGAGGCTAGACACTAGCGATGAAAACAGCAGCGGCCGAGCGTTGTCGTCGTACCACTGAGTGTATGCGGTCAGTCGATCCTTGTAGGAATCCAGAGCCTCTTGGTAGGCGTATACCGCGTTATCAAGAAGGCCAAGACCTTTGTACCGTGAAGCGTGGGATGGACAGCGTAGGCTCCGTCGGAGGAGTAGGGCAAGGCGGGCAAGTGACATTGCCAGAGAGGACGCCCTAGAGACGAAGACCACACATGTGGATGCGCATGTGAGATACGAAGTCGGTGTAATTAACACCATCAAAGATCACCAGGCAGCGAGGGGGAAAACGGTGCCCATTGGTAGGCGACGTTGGACGGCGCGGCGACCAAGGCAACGAAGTCTAACAGGCGGCGCTTGACGGCGCGGTGGTTAGAACGAAGTTTTTTTCTCGTCCAGCTCAGCTCAAATTAAATGGCCAGTAGGGCCGGCTCCCTCGGCCCAAAGATGTATCGTGCACGGGAGGGGGAGGGGTGGGGGAACGAACTAGGGTTCCCCTGCAAACAATGGCGGCGGTGTCGGCAGGCGCGTAGGTGGCGGCGGCGTCGGCTAGGGACAAATCCCCAATGGTCGCCGGATCTCCCCAAAGACAAGACACCCATCGCGGCAGATCTCCCGACGACGACGGCAATGCGCAGACGGGCCCGTAGCGGCTTGGGAGTCAAGTGGGGAGGCGGCGAGGTAGGAGGCCAGGCGGGAGCTGTCGGTGGCGACGGCGGTGAAGGCCGGCGCGGCAACGAGGCGTCGGCCACGAGTACCAACGGCGTCGACGGCAGGCGGTCAACGAGTCCAACAAGCAATGAGCGCGATCCCGATTAGGCGGCTCGAGGCGTCGACAGCGCAAGCGGCAGTGGAGCCGGAGGCGAGCGGCGGCAGCGAAGAAGATGGGAGGAGGCCGTGGCGATTAGAGGCGAGGAGGACGAGTTGCGTGTCCGGGAGAGGTAACCCTAATGGGCTCTGATACCATGTTAGGAATAGCAACTTATATTTCCAGGAGGCCAAAGGGCCAATATATATACACAAAGTACAGGAGGTAAATATGCAAATAACCCCTCATAACAATGGGGAATAACATACTATACATATATCTCTAACAGGGTCGTCTTTATAAAAGGGATTAGCATGTATCTATTATCAATGAAGCAAAGAAATAAACAAAGTTAGTCCCTAACTGGTTGGCTAAAGATCATAGCCTTCTTGTTTGTCGGGAAGAGTCCCAGTCGAGCTTGGAGACCGATCCCTCGCCTCCCTAGCTAATCAGGCCTTAGAGTCTCGCTACCTCGATAGGGAAGAGCCCTGCTGGCGGTTAGATGAGGGCGAGTGCTCTACCCTCGGTCCTCGGACCCATACCCAACCAACGACCACAACAGAATTAGTCAAGTATCTACCTCTCCCACGTCTCCTCCTTCCCCTGCCGAAGTCCCTCTCTACCCTCTGTTCTTCTGTTCCAAACCAATCTATTGCTTCTCCGATTCCTACCCCAGCTACCCTTCACCGATCTAAGCCCATAACAGGAACCAGTCAGTTTTATTAGTTTTTTGAACCCTGGGGATGAGTGCATGACTGTCCCAGGGCACATCAAACAACAACTACTATTTGCCTAGAATAGTTCAGTATTTGTATAGAGGCAGGGGTGGCGAAAAACGAGATGAATTAAGGCTTTGGCAGGAGTAGCAGGACCTACTATTTTGTAGTTGTAGTTTGAGCTCTTTGTTCCTCGACACCTAGGCATTGAATTAAATGACATTAACAAAAAATAACAAAAACTGTACCGAAAAAGGATAATAGTTAAAGTTCCATCCCTCTGTCTAACTAGCCAAACAGGTTACAGCTTGTTAGTGATGAATAAGTCCCTGTACTGTAGTCTTTGTGGGGTGGGCATATGGTTCTTGTACAGCAGCTTTAAACTAGCATCTTGAGCTTTAGGACAGCTTTAGACTAGCATCTTAGACTAGCTTTAGGACAGCTTTTGACTGGCATCTTAGGACTAGCATCTTAGCATATGCTTGGTCATCCTCTCCATGAGAGTAAGGATCTTGCTATCACCAACAAACAAGACCTATATTAAATTTGTATCCCCAACCCTCATAGTTGGCATGGCATTGCGTGAGAAATAAACCAAGAAAATTGCCCCATCTCCAAGTGTCATCCTCCATGAGAGTAAGGATCTTGCTATCACCAACAGCAAGACTACAGCGAGTAACAAGTGGTATCAGAGCTATACTATCCTCAGTAGCTCGAGCATCTCCTCGCTCATCTCGTCTCCGCCTCGCGGCAGCAAATTTCAAATGCAGAGAAGACTCGGCATCCCGCTCCTCACTCTCTCGAGACGGCAAGCACTCGTCGTAAGCGACCCTCTCTCCATGCGACATTTCAAAGCGCGCCATGTCCGCAAGGCGATCTCGGGCTTCGGCCGCCGAGCACGCGGCGTTAGCAGACGGCCGAGCTTCGCCAGGCAGAGCAACGCAGCAGCGAAGCGGCGGCAGAGACCGCGGCGGCGGAGCCGGCGTCAAGGTCGGGTACGTGAGCGGCAACGAACAGAAGAGGCGAAGCGGCGGCGGCAGATGCGGCGCAGGTGGCGCAGCCGAGGTCAAGGTTCTCAGCGGCGAAGAACAGCAGCTCCATATCCGCCGATGCGGCGCCGACGCGACCTTGAGCGGCTGGAGAGGGAGGCAACGAGGCGGCAGGCGATGAAGGCGCCAAGACGCCACGAGCGCGGCGCGGCGCTCAGACAGCGCGACGCGCGTGGCACTCTCGAGGAGGCGCGCGACGGCGGCGGTGACGGGTCGACGGAGAGCGCGGCCTTCACAGCGACGCGCTCTCTCCCCGACGGCATCGTGGTCACCACGAGTACCAGCCGTCGTCGAGGACGCCGGCCCGGCGGCGAGTGGCCTACCTCACCAAGACCAACTATGTCGAGCGGTCTGCGGTGATGAGGGTAAAGCTCCAGTGCGGCATATGTGGGATGCAACCGACCGATGACGGCGACGCCGACTACGACCGGGATCGACGGCGCTGGATGATCTCATCATCGCAGCCCCGCCCGAGATGCGCTTCGCTACCAACAAGCGGATCGCCAAAGAGGCTTGGGACGCCATCGCTGCAAAGACGCATCGGCAGCCGATCGCGCCGCAAGTCTACATTGCAGCGCCGCGACGGAGTGGGAGCACCGCCTTCAAGCGGTGAGGACGTGGATGACTTTGCTCTCCGCCTCAACACTCTGTTGCGTAGCCGTGCGATTCGGCGACGACACCTACGGCGAGGAGAGAGCTGTGGAAAAGCTCTTCCGCTGCGTCCCCGAGAAGTACAAGCAGACGGCTCGCTCGATCGAGTCTCTGCTGGACCTCTCCACGATGACGATCGAGGAGGCGCGGTCGCCTCAAGGTCGTTGGCGGCGATGAGCCAGCGCGCTCTCGGGACCCGGCACCATTGGCGGAAGCTCCTCACTCGGGAGCAGTGGGCTGCCGGCCAAGGTGACTGAAAGAAGGGGGAGCCTTCTTCCACGACAGGCGACCGCAAGCGTGGCAAGTGCGGCAAGCCGCGCAAAGACGCCCAGGCAGGAGCGCGAGGACATGCCGAGGGTGATGACCGTGGAGGCGCCCAGGGCGGCGCCGCTGGCAAGCAAAAGCCGGCACAAGACGACTCTTGCCACAATCTGCGGCAAGCTTGGTCATTGGGCCAGGGATTGTCGACACCACGACGCTGCCAGCCCACATCGCAGCAGCAGAGGAGGAGGAGCAACCGGCTCGTTCATTGCTCATGCGAGCATCGAACCACCTCCAGCCGCACCGCCGCGATGGCTCTCCTCCACCTTGACGAGCCAAAGCACATGCCCTCGGCCACGGCCCCAAACAACGACAAGACTGACGGGTGGTGCCTCGACACCGACGCCACCCATCACATGACCGGTCGACGGGAGTTCTTCGTCGAGTTTGACTCTAGCGTCCGAGGCTCGTCTGTTTGGGACGCCCGCGTGGAAATCAAGGGCGCCGGCTCGGTCATCTTCACCACCGTGTCTCGTGAGCACATGTTGCTCACCGGCGTCTACTACATCCCCGACCTGCGGAACTCCATCATCAGCTTGGGACAGCTGAATGAGAACGGCTCGCGTGTCGAGATCGAGCACGGGGTGCTGCGGATTTGGGATCTTCGCCGCCGCCTTCTTGCCAAGGTAACCAGAGGCGCAAATCGACTCTACATTCTTCACGTGCCGGTGGCACAACCTCTCTGTCTCGCTGCTCGTCGGGACGACGAGGCGTGGCAGTGGCACGAGCGCTTTGGGCACCTTCACTTCGAGGCCCTGAAGCGGCTCAGTGCCACGGAAATGGTGCGAGGCCTGCCGTGCCTTGACCATGTGGAGCAGTTCTGCGACGTCTGCGTGTTGACGGGCGAGGCGACTCCTTTCCCAATGGGCGAAGTTTCGAGCCAAGGAGAGGCTCGAGCTCGTGCGGGACTTGTGTGGTCGGTGACACCGCCACACCGGAGGACGACGCTACTTCCCGCCGCCGTCGACGATCTCTCCGCTACATGTGGGTGATGGTCCTCGGAAGAAGGAGAGGTGCGGACGCCATCAGCGCACGCAGTTACGCCGGGGCGAGCGCGGCCGCAAGCTGCAGCGTCTTTGCGTCTGACAACGGCGGCGAATTCACGGCGGTGAATTCGCGTCATCACAATGATGAGGGCATTGGCGCCACTACTGCTACCGCATGACCGCGCAGCAGAACGGTGTCGCCGAGCAGCGCAACTGGGCGGTTGTGGGATGGCTCGGAGCCCTCCTCAAGAAGAGAGGATGTCACCGCCTTACGGGAGAGCGGTGGTGACGGCCGCCTACATCCTCAACCGCCGCCTACCAAGGCGCCGACGGCAGGACGCCATACGAGGCTTGGCATGGACGCAGCCGGCGGTCTCCCACTTGCGGTCTTGGCTCCCTCGCGTTCGCCAAGGAGCTTGGTCACATCGGTAAGCTCGACGAGCAGAGCACTCGGGAGTGTTCATCGGCCACGCGGAGGCTCAAGGCCTACCGCATCCTCGACCGCCACACACAAGCGCCCGCATCTCGCGTGACGTTGTGTTCGACGGCGGCGAGGCCGACGGGACAAAGCGCGGGGCGACGGTTCGACTTCGACTCGTGGACTTTGTTGTCGACCACGCCCACTTCGAGAGCCGGTGAGCTAGCGGCTCGCCTTCACCGAGCTCGCCCACCTCGACACCTTGCTCGCCACCGGCTCGGCGAGTGCTCCACCACCTTTCGCACGCCACGCCCACTCTTCACCACCGCCACTCCACGCTCTCCGCACCGGCCACCACTCTCCTGCACGGAGGCCACACCACCGGATCGCCCCAATAGCTTCGGTCCACGACGAGCGCAGATGGTGGAGTTCGCTACTCCATTGTCTCACGACGAGGACGCGCCGACGCTTACCACGACGACGAGCCTCGCGCTTATCGCACCATGGACAACATCTCGGCGAGCCGCCCATCCTCGGATCGGCGCAAAGACGACTTCGAGGCTGAGCTGCACTTGCGCGGCGACGACGGCCGAGCCCCGCTCCTTCATCGAGGCGGAGGAGACGCGGCGTGGCGTGTCGCGATGAAGCAGAGATGGACGCCGCCGAGCGGAACCGAACGTGGGAGCCGGCGGATCTTCCTGCCGGTCACCGCGCGATCACCCTTAAGTGGGTGTTCAAGCTGAAGCGGGATGAAGCCGGCGCCATCGTCAAGCACAAGGCTCGCTTGGTGGCACGAGGCTTCGTGCGGCAGAGGGGTCGACTTCGATGACGCCACACCCGTCGCGCGCATGGAGTCCGCTCGCCTTCTCCTCGCACTTGCGGCCGGGAGGATTGGCGCGCCCATCACATGGACGCCAAGTCCGCCTTCCTCAACGGCGACTTGAAGGAGGAGGCCCACGTCCGTCGGCCGCCGGATTCGTCATCCCGGCAAGGAGGGCAAGGTTCTCGCCGCGCAAGGCCCTCTATGGCTTGGCGGCAGCACCACGAGCCCGAACGCTAAGTTTGGACTCCACCTCAAGCAAATGGGGTTCCAGCAGAGCGCACACGGTCGCGGTCTACCGGCGGGCAAAGGCGGCAACGCCTGGCGGTGGGCCTACGCCGACGACTGGTGATCACCGGCTCCAAGGAGGCCGAGGTCGAGGCGTTCAAGGCGAGATGAAGACCGCTTTCGGATGAGCGACTTGGGGCTCTCTCCTTCTACCTAGGATCGAGGTCCACCAGACAGCCCCAGATCTCCTTCGCCGGACCGCCACGCCAAGCGCACCGTCGAAGTGGGCGGGCTCACCGATCGCAACCCGGCCCACACTCCTATGGAGGAGAGGTCAAGCCGAGTCGTGAGAGCACGGCGGAGGAGGCGGACGCGACGCAAGACGGCAAGATCGCGGGCGCCTTCGCTACCTCGCCCACACGCTGGCCCGTGATTTGGCGTTCGCCATCGGCCACGCGGTCGGTTCATGCAATGACCGACGACGGCGAGCATCGAAGGCCGTGAAGAGGATCCTCCGCTACGCTGCGGGCACCTCCGACCACGGCTTGCACTACCCGAGGTGTCCCGTGGCGCGACTTCATCGGCACAACGACGGCGACCACGCAGCGACATCGACACCAAAGAAGAGCACAAGCGGACTCTCTTCTTCCTCGGCAAGTGCCTCGTTAGTGGCGATCAATCAAGCGGCGAGTGGTGGCCTGTCTCACGGTGTGAGGCCGAGTACATAGCGGCTTCCACCGCTCGACTCAGCGCCTGCTCGCTCGACCGCTTGGTGATCTCCTCGGCGAGATATCAAGCGGTGGCGCTCGGGTAGACAAAGAAGTCCGCCTGCTCGCAAAGAACCCCGTTTTCCACTTAACGGAGAAAGCACATCCGGGTGAAGTACCACTTCATCCGAGGTCATTGGATGAAGGCAAGATCAAGGCGAGCTACATCAACACCACGGATCGCCTTATGACTCGCCACCAAGCCTCTTGGGAGGTCAAATTCCTCGAGCTCGCTCTAGGATCGGATGGTTCAACTCCCACAAGACAACGCACAAGACTTAGGGGAGAATGATGAATAAGTCCCAGATCGTGGTCTTTGTGGGGTGGGCACATGGTTCTTGTACAGCAGCTTTAAACTAGCATCTTGAGCTTTAGGACAGCTTTAGACTAGCATCTTAGACTAGCTTTAGGACAGCTTTTGACTGGCATCTTAGGACTAGCATCTTAGCATATGCTTGGTCGGGTAGCGACCTATAATTTGTATCCCCAACCCTCAAAGTTGGCATGGCATTGCGTGAGAAATAAACCAAGAAAATTGCCCCATCTCCAAGTGTCATCCTCTCCATGAGAGTAAGGATCTTGCTATCACCAACAGCAAGACTCCAGCGAGTAACAGTTAGCCTCACATTGGATGTTATTTTCCAATTTACACATCTTTGTAGTGTTACTAAGCAAAATACCAGCTAATAGAAATACATATCTAAAGTAATGTATCTTTACAAAAGAGACAACAAAATAGCTTACTCTGCATGCACAGGCAACAATATATATGCCTTTTGAAATATATCTACGCCTTTCCACCATCTTCTCAGCTTCAAGAAATAAGCAGCCTTGTCCACCTTCAGAGTAAGAGTAAGAAGTTCAATAAATAACTAGCACAAAGAAAAATATATGACAGGGGAACATATGTTGATATAGCTGAGTGACAGACATCAAATTTTCATTTTACTATGAAAAGGGTATACAAATTTATTGCAAGCAGTAGATCATATGAATAAAATACATTGTGTGGCCAGAACACTATTCAGTATTCACCTTCAGAATAAGAAAACAAAAAGGTTGAATACAGAACTAACAAGACTTGGGATTAAACATGTCATGTGTTAAGGGAAGTAGTGTAATGTGTCAAGGTAGAAATGTAATAGCCATGTAAGTGTTACTGTGCTAGGGGTAGTTGTGGAACTATAGTCTAGTCTACGGTTTCTCTCTTGTACACTATATATTAGCCTATTGGGCTCTTGCAATCAGTGTTCCCAGGACACGGGAGTCCAATTTTTTTTTGCCGCGTCGACATGCATCCCCGTGTCGAGGCATGTCAGACTCCTTGCGACACGTATCGGACACCCAATGGAGAGTCCTTGTGAGGAGCAGAAGGGAAGAACTAGCTCGATACCGGTGTTTAGATAGATCTGTTGCAGATGGAAGAGAAGAAAGAGATGTCGGTGCTCTGGCATGATTTAGAGAGCTATTAGAGGAAGGAGAGTCGGGGGTGGAGTGGTACTGCCTGGTCGAAGTAGCATGTGAAGGAGAGTGGGGCTGGTCTGATGAGAAGGAAGAAAGTGAGAAGGCGGCCAGAGGAACTGCAAGAGACGTCAGTTGTAGTACTTCTTTATTCATTTTTACTAACGAGGCATTGGACAACTTTTGTTACCTTTTTTTAAAAGGGTCAGTGGTGTGTAGCTGGTATTTCTTGTGACTAGGTGATATCGACAGTGTCTAGGATCTTTTATGCCAATTATATAGTGATGTGGTAGTGTACTTAAATCAAATATTTCATTGCATAAATTATTTTAATTTAATTTTAAAAGATAAAAGAACATATATTAGATGAATCCTCGAATCCTATTTTCTAGAGCTTGCCGAATCAGACACCCGAATCCGAGTCAGATTCTGACACCCGTGTCCGTGTCCAAGTAACACTACTTGCAATACGACTATATATTCAATCCACATTCCTCTCTTCTCTCACTAAAATTTACATGGTATCAGAACCTAGATCCAAACTCTAGCCTTTATCCTCTCCCACCACGTCACTGCCCCCCGGTGGAGCAATCTCCACTCCCAAGGGTGGCATCCAACTTCGTTTTACTTCTTTAGTATAGTTTCTTCAGTAGTAGCAAGCCGCCACCTCTCCCCATCCTCGCCGGTGACGCTATAGTTCGTCTCCTTCGTCACCAACCTCGCTCCTTGCTAGATCCGGCCTCACCCGAGCTCGCCATCGCCAGTTCCCTCATTGTTGAGCTCAGATTTGTCGATTCCAGTTGACACTGACCTCAGATCCGGGGAGGATCCATCACCAGCGAAGGTCGATCTTGGCAGATCATAGTCGTTCTAGGCCGGATCTGTCGCCGCTCTCCTGGAGCGCATGGTTACTATTCACACATTTACTATTAAATTGTGATTAGTTTCATTTGTTAGGGAATATGTGATTTGGTTGGTTAGGAAGGTTTTGTTCATTGGGCATCTACCTATTAGAGCATCTCCAATTCTCCACCATGGATCAATGCTCCAACCATCCATGTAAGAGAAAGATGACACCTCACTGCACATGGTTGCTTCAAAAAGGACTGTGGTAGCTTCAATTTATATGTGTGGGCCTAGTGAGGTGAGGTGCCCAGCCAAGCCACCATAGAGAGGGGAGTGGTGGGAGCTTCAAGTGGTTTAAGATCTTGTGGGCCCATCCTGAAGCGCCCATGTATTGGAGTGGAAGTCTCCTTGTATATGCTTAAGCTTATGTGGAGCACTCTTTCTCATGAAGCTACAACTTGAAGCTACTATGCATTGGAGATGCTCCTGGGTTATTTTCAATTAGTTGGTTTTCGTATTATTATGGAAAAATTGGTTGTGGCACCGGAAGATAACCACTTTTGCTATATATAACTTGAAAGAATCCGGTGCATTTTGATACCACTAAAAGATTTCACCGTTAGTTTCTCTACCATTATGTGAGCTTCCATTAGTCCCTTTTCCTTTTTTGTATTTTTTTTTGCAACAAATATGAAATCCCTGGATTGCCCTTGGCTCTATCGACAAAACATGTCAGCCTTTGCTCCCACTGTTCTATCCACCGAGCGTTGTGACCACGCCGAGTGCACAGGCATTGCGGCCCCGCCTGGAGGGAGGGGTTTGTAACGAACCTTAGTTCATAACAGGGTAAACACCGCCAGGAAAAAGGTCGGGTGGTGTCGGCTTAGTGGGATGAGATTAGACTATAGATTGGGATGATAGTACCTTAGGAGAGACTAGATTAAATTATCTTTCTTGCTTGATTGATAATGGACACATGCTAGCCTTATAGAGACGACCCGACTTAACCGCTAAGTAATAATCTCTAAAGAAACATATCTCTAACAATCCAATCCAATAATAACTTTCCTAATTAATAAACAATATCAAACACCTAATAGATAGATTCCTAAATAGTAAACCTTTCCTAATAAGCGCGGACGATTACTGGTCATGCGTGAGCACATGAATAGTACACGTGAGCAGTGTGCCGGCCCATGACAACTACTCCACTCCTTTCGCGACAGCTCGTCCTCGAGCTGTGGTGGCGGTCATGGCTGAAGCCCTAGAAGACCCCATGTTGACGAGAGGTTACGATGGCTACATGAGTCCTTGAAGATCGTTGCCTCCACGCGCGGTTGCGGCAAACTCACCGGTTGCTGCAGCAGGCATGGTAGCAACCCTGGCAGCGTCGCGGTGGCCACGACATACTTCGGTAGGGCCGCGACAGGCTCCGGCAGCTTCGCGGCAAGACGTGGCAGCACTGCTAAAGGTTTTGGCTCTGCCATGGTAGGCTTCGGCGACACCATGGCAGGCCTTGGTAGGGCTATGGCTGCCATAGCAGGATGCGACAACGTCGCAACAAGTTCCGACAACATCGTTGTGGCTGCTGGAAACAACAATGCCGCTGCCTCTTGTTGCACCTTCTCCTTCTGATCCGCAATCAGCTTCTCTAAAGTAGCATGCATGTCGAGGAAGATGGTCGCCATCTTCTTGTCGTTGTCGTTGGTACTCATGACCATCTTGTTGGCGTTAGCCTTTATCATAGCCAACGACTCGGCAGCAGGTCTGATGGTCTAATATGTCGCCATAACCATGGCAGCACAAGTCGTGGGAAGGGATCGACTGCTCTGATACCAAATGTAACGAACCTTAGTTCATAACAGGGTAAACACCGCCGAGAAGAAGGCCGGACGGTGTCGGCTTAGTGGGATAAGATTAGACTATAGATTGGGATGATAAAACCTTAGGAAAGAGACTAGATTAATTCATCTTTCTTGTTTGATTGATAATGGATACATACTAACTCTTTTATAGAGACGACCCGACTTGACCCCTAAGAAATAATCTCTAAGGAAACATATCTCTAACAATCCAATCCAATACTAAGTTGCCTAATTAATAGACAATATCGAACACCTAATATATAGATTCCTAAATAGTAAACCTTTCCTAATAAGCGCAGACAGTTACTGTTCACGCGTGGGCAATGTGCCGGCCCATGACAACTACTCCCCTCCTTTCGCTCCAATGGCGGTCAGGGTGCTCGGAGCCTATCAAGGCGGCAGGGTGGGCCGGCCAGGTCAGGATTCTTGAGGTGAACCAGAACGAGAAGATGGTTGGGCTTAGATGAAGAGAGCGCTTTACATTTGTTTCCTTTGTGTAGGTCTCAAAAAGAATTTGAGGTAATAATAGACAAAATAAGTTCTTTGGTTGGTTAAATTATTTGCTCCACTGCCACCAGTTGTTGTGCTCAAATTTGGGTCTAGAACTTGTCCAATTTCTCTATGGGTAGAAATTGGGGAATGGAAGCTAGCCCAAACAAGTATAGAGATTGGAGAACACTGGTGATGCGGAGTGGCAGCTCGATGGCTCAATGCAGCAGACGGAGCTCATCACTGCCGCTGGCAGGAGTGAAGAGCGAGGCCATCGGTGTGCAACATCGCTGCTCGCATATTTGCTATTGTGGCCCAGCACCCATCGCTATGTCAAGGCCTCCAGTGTCTAGCATTCCTCAGACAGAGCTATCTAGCTCCCCAGCATCCTCGACTTGGATCCATGGGTGTTCATCTCTGGTGGCAGCTATCTGTTTGATGGGCTTATTCTTGGACTGCATCACACTTGTCCATGAGAAGTATCATGCCTATTCATCTTTCTAGGCACTCAGCTCGGAAACCCAGTGTGAAATATGTAGTAGAATACAACATAGCAAGTGTAGCAATCACAATATAGAATATTAAATTTTAACAAGCAAGACAATAGAAGTTAGAAATTTAATACAGAAAGTTACCTTTGATGTCAGGGCTTCAAGTTTGCTAAAGAAGTATGTGTTGAAAATGTGATACTTGCCTCTTAGTCTACTAATTGATGACATTGGTCTCTGCAGGTACCTACAAGAAGTCTAGTTATGACTGTTACGAACAAGACCACAAAAAAGGAATTCAGAAACGTCAATGCATATGCCAAAACCGTCAATGCATATGCCAAAACACGGAAATGTCAATGCCCCCAGAGTGTCTAAAACACCAAAAGGGCAGCAAATGACTACTGCAATATGTCATACATTTTTTTTTTGGCATTTTAATCTGCATAGTCGCAATTTTCAAGGTACATTGGTACAATCCTATCACGGCCCTAGGATCCTGATACTGTCAACAAGAAAATGATAACCCCCAGGATCCTGAATTCCTGATAGTGGCAACCTTGGTTATCAACTGATGCATAAATATACAACTTCATTATGATCAATTGTTCTTGTTACTTGCTTTTTATCAACAGAAGTATCAGTAACTAAGAAGAACACTTACATAATGTAGAAGTTCATTATAGGTGACGACAGCAATGATTCAGGATCAAGGCATTTTATGTCGTCATGAGAAAGCTCAACAGAATCAGGGTGTTCCCTGCCGGCAAGCGAAAATGAAAATAACCATCAACTACATATCAAAAACGGTAAGGTCAAAGGATTTTATTAGTTCAAATGCCAACCTTGAAGGATAGTATATCTTCATTGCATCCCTAAATTAGTACCAGAATTAGTCAATAGTAGTCAAAAACTTACAGAAGATACTAAATGTAAAGCATAGGCATTGTTGTTATGCTATATACACTGAATCACAGGCCAACCACATAAGTATGCATTTGTGCAGAGCAGGTAAAATACGATTTAAACTTGCTTATGGGAGCTCCCACATGGGAAGAATGAAAAGTTGTATCAACTTACAGCAGATAATGAAAAGTTGTATCAACTTACAGAAGATACTAAAATGTAAAACATAGGCATTGTTGTTAACTTGTTATGCTGTATACACTGAATCACATGCCGACCACATAAGTATGCATTTGTGCAAAGTATGCAGCAGGTAAAATACGATTTAAGCTTGCTTATCGGAGCTCCCACATGGGAAGAATGAAAAGTTGTATCAACTTATTTACCATTTACTGGAAGGTTCTTCTGTAGATTCTGAATGGCATGCATCTCCATCCAGTAGAACAACCTCTCGAACCTGAACCATGATGCAAAAATCAGACCAAACTTGTGGGAAGAGTAACCTAATATCGATTGCAAGCAAACCATAACTAGCTTAGCTTACTGTTTCTAGAAGCTGACATGGCAAAACATTTACTACGGTAGTTGGTTACCATAGGATCACTATAAGAACAATTAACTGAATTAAGAATAACCCCAAGAGAGGAGTAGTAAAAGCATTTATATTTGTATTGTTAGGTTTTTGTAATTGCAGGATAGAAGAGGTCTAACTGAAAATGTATCACAACTTGCAAGTATTGAAAACTGTCAGCAATTGTTTTTCTTTGCTGGTACTCCCCCAAAAAATTACGACCCCCTTTTTCCCATATAAATCACCAATAATGAGCACAGGAAATATGGTACAGAAATAAAAAGTTTCCAGCAACTACTCTATGTAAATACTGACACCGATTAAAAAAGAATGTTGTTTTTTGACTGGGCATGGTCCCTAAGATACAGCTTTGACTGCTAGTTTTTATTCTTAAATGTTAATAAAATATTATAAATTTATAACAGAGGATTCAATACCCATATGAGGAGTGCGCCACTATTCTAAATGTATAACAGACATATAGGGTGGTGTGCTTCTGTTGTTATGGGTTTGGCACACTAACTAGTGTCTTGTCAGCAATGGTACGCGACATCAGCTTGAGGGGTTGACATGGCACCCTAGCAGCAGTATGCCGGTATCTACTCTACTTTCCGGTTGCAGCTGGGATGCCTTGTTTTCTTCAGATGGCTGCAAGAATGTTTAGCTGGCTGCTACCGGGTTCTTTCTATTTAAAAAAAGGTTGGCATAATTCTCTGAGATGATTTCTTTTCATATTTTTTATGATTTTTCTTTGTTTTGGGGCATCAGTGATTTGATTTTGCTTTGTGTACACCTTGTAGATCAGTATCTACGATTTTCTACTTGTGGGAATCCGGTGGAGATGGCCAGTCTGGTAGCAATTATCTTGTGCAGTTGGCCATATGGATAGGTAGTAGCTGTTAGAAACTCAAAGAAGCTAGGGTTTGCTATTTGAAACAAATCAACTTCTCACGTCATTAGATTAATGACGTATATTGTACAGTATATATACTACATTAACCCTAGAACTCATAGGCTTATGGGCCTCATACACATGGGCCATATCCGCATATACATAACACCCCCCTTCAAACTCAACATGGGTCAGGAGGATCTGAAACATTTGAGTTTGGAGAGATGGAAACGATGTTGCTCTCGGGTTTGAGCCTTGGTGAAGAAATCAGCGACTTGAATCTCAGAAGGTACATACTGAAGAACAATAGTCTTCTGTTGACAGTGAGAACGTGTGAAAGATGCATCCACACCAATGTGCTTAGTGAGCTCATGCTTCACTGGATCAGTAGCAATCTGTACAGCACTGGTGTTGTCACACAAAAGAGATGCAGGAGTACTGCATGACACACCAAGATCAGCTAAGATCCAACGAAGCCAAACAATCTCTGAAGTAGTAGTGGCCAACGCTTGAAGCTCGGCCTCAGCACTAGACCGTGAAACCGCAGTTTGTTTCTTGGACTTTCAGGCAATAAGCGAAGACCCAAGAAATATGCAATAGCCAGAAACAGATCGTCGATCAACAGGATCGCCCGCCCAAGTCGAGTCAGAGTAAGTATGAAGCTGAAACTGATTCGACTGAGAATAAAACAAACAACGATCAACAGTTCCTTGTAGATAGCGCAACACACGTAGTAGATGAGCATAGTGAACAGACGTAGGAGCAGAGACAAACTAACTGAGCACATGAACAGAATGAGCAATATCAGGACGTGTCACTGCAAGATAGACAAGACTGCCAACAATGTGACAATAACAAGTGTTAGAGATACGTGTAATTGTGTTATTCCCCATTGTTATGAGGGGTTATTTGTATATTCACCTCCTGTACTTGTCTATATATACTGGTCCTTTGGCCTCCTGAGAATACATGTTGCTATTCCTAACATGGTATCAGAACACATTAGGGTTACCTCTCCCGGACGCGCAACTCATCCTCTCTTGCCCTAACCGCCGCCGCCGACTTCCCTCCATCTCCGCCGTCGCCGCTAGGCTCGGGTCTTCTGATCAACGCCGCTAACGCCGCCTGCCGCCTTCCTCGCCAGCCGCCGACGGCCCTCGCCATCGCTGTCGTTAGCGTCGCCCGTCGCCGTCGTGGCGCTTCCCTCGCTAAGCATTTGCCGGACCCTCGCCATGCCCGGCCCGGCCTCCGCGAGCTAAGGCTGCGCTCCCTCTGCGAGCCCGAGCTGGATCTCCTCGAGCCGGCCGGCTGCGCTACCTCGCGAGGTGAGCCGGATCCGCCGCCGCCGCCGCCGCGCGGGGACGTCGTCGTCTGTCGCGAGGAGGACGCGAGGCCGCCGCCACCACCGCCACGCGGCCGCCGCCGACGCCCGCTGGCCGCCTCATGTGAGCGCCCAGATCGCCTCCGCGTGGGCGCGCCACCGCATGAAGCATGGGATTAGGTCTCCCTCTATGTGTGCGCGTCGGGCGCGACCGGAACTGGGCCGGCCAGTTAAAAGCAAAAGCCGGTGCACTGTGCGGCCGAAAGAAAAAAAAAACGCCGTTCTAACCGCCGCGCCGTCCAGCGCCTCCTGTTAGACTTCGTTGCCTTGGTCGCCGCGTCATCCAGCGCCGCCTACCAATGGACACCGTTTCATTCCCTCGCTGCTCGGGGATCTTCGATGGTGTTAATTACACCGACTTCGTGTCTCACAAGCGCATCCACATGCGTGGTATTCGTCTCTGGGGCGTCCTCTCTGGCGATGTCACCAGCCCGCCTTGCCTACTCTCCGCGGAACCTCGCTGGCGCGCGCCCATGACGGTGACAAGGTCGCAGCCTCGGCGATGATGCGGCTGCCTCTGCCAACCAAGAGGCTTTGGATTCCTACAAGGATCGACTGACCGCATACACTCAGTGGTACGACGACGACGCTCGAACCGCTGCTGTTTTCATCGCCAGTGTCCAACCTCAGTTCTCTACTAAGGTTGTGGGACTCCCTACGGCTTTCCAGATGTGAACTCACCTTCGTCAGTGCTACGAGCCCTCTGGTGATGCCCTCTACCTGTCCGTTGTCCGCAGAGCACTCTCCTCAGCAGGGTGATGCTACTGTTGACACTTTCTACGCATAGAGTTACTCGTGTCCGCGTCGGTGGACTCTCTTCGCATCGCTAGCCGTCGCTCTGTTCATCCGCTGGGCAGACGTGTTGACACAGGAGTTTCGCGTGTCACGATTTCCTTACTCGCCGCCCCGAGTTCGGCAGGCGTGCCCAGCTTCTTGCACGCCACCCTCGTGTCACTCTTCTGGAGGCTCTCATCGAGATACGTGCAGAGCAGACTCGCCTGAGTGGTGCTGGTCTGATGCCACCCTCCTCCGTGCTCGCCGCTCGTCCACCTGCTACACCGACTGCTCCACGCTTGACATCGCTGCCTCCTCGGCCGCCACGGTGGTGGTGGCCGCCCTCCATCTGGCGGTGGCCGTCCTCGCTGCACCTACTGCGACAAGGTCGGCCACATTGAGTCCCTGCTATAAGCAGCGTCATCTTTCACGCCGTTCTTCTACTAGCACTGGCACTGGTGCTTCTACATCGACGTCTGCATCGACTCCAAATAGGTTTCTCACCGAGCGGGAGATAGCGGACTTCGACGCCGCTGCGCCAGGTTCTCCCTTGCGAGTTCGCGCATCGACTCTTGGGCAATGAGAAACCACCTCCTACACAGTCAGGTACCTCCCCGTGGATTCTTGATTTCGGAGCACCTTTTCACATGATTTCTGATTCTTCCACTCTACCTTTCGTTACACCTCTTGATTCTCCTGTCACTGTTCTTACTGCTGATGGAACCTCTTTGATACGGATCAACGTGTGTTGATGCGTAATATGGCCCAATCTTTCACGGTACTTGTATTTCAATTCTGAATGAAGTGAAACTCCCGCTTTCCTCTCTCTTGATTTGGCAAAATAGCAGAGCAAGTATATCTCCAAAGCAAGTAACACTTGGTTGATCTTGAATCAATCCGAAGAGAGAAACAAAATCAAACCGGAAGAACAACACCAAACCGTGAGCAATTGAGGATGCTACGAATCGGTGAGATGATCCACAAGGAATCACGGATCTTGGAAGAACAACCTCCCTCCAATATTCACGCAATCACAAAACCCTAGATGGGAATTTCCGAAACGCATGTATTCATTTTGCGCCACATAAACCTGTGACTTTTCTGTATTTTATTCAACTCTAACTTGCTTACAATGGGGGCTCTACCCCTAAATATATAGCCATGAACAGTAAAACCGTCTCAAATCATTGTAGCATAAGCGAGAATCCGAGTAGATCTTGTAGCAATGAACGAGAATCGACTGGGTTCTTGTAGCAATGAACGAGACCGAAAGGTACTTTTATTGCGACCTCCTTTAATTCGAAATTTAAACTACTCTAATTGCTGAAAATAGATTAAACTATCCTATTACAAGTAATTTATAATTAACTTCTTTTAAAGAATGATCCGAATTGGAATTGCACCAATCCAAATCCATTTTGGATTCTTAGGCTGAAAATGTATTGATTTCGGAATAGAGTTTGAATTTGGTTCTTCTGTCTTTTCTTGGCTGAATTCTCTTGTATACTTTGCAACATGCAAAGTCCTTTGTTCTTGTGTCTTTCCATGTCCGCTAAAGCTCCCGGTCGGCATTTCTCCTATCCTTGCTCTTTCAGAACACGGTTCTTGTTTTTTTCTCCATTGATGCATAATAGGCTCAACTTGAGGCTTAATACACAATTGCCGCTTAGGGATATTGACTACCCTAGTAGATGCACTTAGGGCCTCATCACTCTTTCTGTCTCTGGTCGAGGACCTCTTAACAACTCATCTTTTCATGTTCCTTCTGTTGCTCATGTTCTTCGCCTAACTATGCAGCTTCTTTCTGCTGGGCAGATTACTGACCTTGGTTGTCGGGTCATCCTTGACTCTGACTCTTGTTGTGTTCAGGACCGCCACACAGGGGCTCTGGTTGGTTCTGACCCTCAGCTCCTTGACTCACAGTGTCTCTGGGAGCTTGACTGGCTTCACCTTCCTTCCGTTGCCATTGTCGCCGCAGTCTCTCCGCTTCTGTCACTCCGTCTACTAGCTTTTTCCAGTAGCGGCATCACCGTCTTGGTCATCTGTGTGGATCTCGACTGTCGTCTTTAGTTCGTCGTGGTCTTCTGGGGTCTGTCTCACGAGGAGACGTGTCTTTAGATTGTCAGGGCTGTAAGTTAGGGAAAAAGATTAGCTTCCCTATTCTCATAGTGAGTCAGTGTCTCAACGTCCTTTTGATCTTGTTCATTCAGATGTTTAGGGTCCAGCTCCCTTCATTTCGAAAGGGGGTCATCAATATTATATCATATTTATAGATGATTTCTCTCACCACACTTGGTTATATTTTATGTCTTCTCGTAGTGAGGCCTTGTCTATCTATCAACAATTTGCCACTATGGTTCGCACACAGTTCTCCACTCCTATTCGTGTCTTTCGTGCTTACTCTGCTGGTGAGTACCTCTCTCGTTACTTGCGCAGCTTCCTTGCTGAGCAGGCCACTCTCGCTCAGTTCTCTTGTCCTAGTGCTCATGCTCAAAATGGTGTCGCTGAGCGCAAACATCGTCACCTCCTTGAGACGGCTCGTACACTGATGATTGCCGCCTCTATTCCACCTCACTTTTGGGACGCTGTTTCCATTGCCACCTATCTCGTCAACATTCAGCCCTCCTCTACTCTTCAGGGTGAGATCCCTGTTGAGCGTCTATGTGGTCTTCCTCCAGACTACTCTATGTCCTTCGTCTGTTTGGCTGCGTTTGCTACATTCTCCTCGCACCTTGAGAACGTACAAAACTGACTGCTCAGTCTGTTGAGTGTTTTTCTGTGATACAGTGCCGAGCACAAGGGCTATCGGTGCTGGGACCCTGTTGGTCGACGGATGCGGATTTCTCAGGATGTGACTTTCGACGAGTCTCGTCCCTTCTACCCACGTGCTGCCTCCTTCGGTTTCCTCTGTGGAGTCCATGTCTTTTTTGACTTTTCCAGATACACCCATCTCTGTCTTGCCCTCGTCCACCCGTCCCACTAAGTCTCCACATATACCTCCTGCGGCCTCTCCGCCGTTGTCGCCGCCTTCTTCGTCTCCTGCGGCTCCTCAGGCTCCTCCCACTCTCTTCTACACTCGTCCACCTCGTATTGAGAATCTTCCAGATGAGTCATCTTCCCCTGATGCTCCATCTTCCCCTGATGGGTCATGATCTCCTCGCTATGGTCTCCGTGACCGTCAGTCGATTCAGCCTCCTGCCCGTTTTGGTTTTGCTGGTGCAGCTACCCATGAGCATGTCTCCTACCGGGATGCTGTTACTCACCCTGAGTGCCAGCATGCCATGGTCGAGAAGATTGCTGCCCTCGAGCGCACTGGTACTTGGGATCTTGTTCCTTTTCCATCTCACTCTCGTCCCATCACGTGTAAGTGGGTCTATAAGATTAAGACTCGCTCTGATGGCTCTCTTGAGCGCTATAAGGCGCGTCGTGTTGCTCGTGGCTTCCAGAAGGAGCATGATCGTGACTACGACGAGACTTTTGCTCCTGTGGCCCACATGACCACTGTCCGCACTCTTTTTTCGATGGTGTCTGTTCGCCATTGGTCTGTTTCTCAGCTTGATGTCAAGAATGTCTTTCTTAATGGCGAGTTGCGTGAGGTCTACATGCTTCCGCCACCTGGGTATTCTGTTCCCGGGGGCATGGTCTGTCGTCTTCGTCGCTCTCTCTATGGCCTTAAACAAGCCCCTTGTACTTGGTTTGAGCGCTTCTCCTCTATGGTCACTACTGCTGGCTTCTCAGCTAGTGATCATGATCCTGCCCTTTTTGTCCACACTCCGTCTCGTGGTCGGACTCCTCTTCCTCTGTATGTTGATGATATGATCATCACCGGAGATGATTCTGAGTACAATACCTTTGTCAAGGCTCGCCCGAGCAGCTCCATCCGTGCCCATGCTCGCCCGGCCGCCGCTTGCGCTAGCCCCGGCCATGAACGAACCAGCCGCCCGGTCTCGCCGCCAGAGCCTCCGCCGCCATCATCCACGGCGTCGGCCGACTGCCCTACTAGAGGCGTGCCGCCACGAGGGGACGTGTCGCGGTGGGGCTATTGGGCTTTATTTCGCGAGCCGTTTGGCCTCGGTAACCAAACCTAACTCGAGAAAAGAAAAAAAATGTTGATCTAACCGCCACACCGTTCAGCGCTGCCTGTTAGACTTCGTTGCCTTGGTCGCCGCGCCGTCCAGCGCCGCCTATCGATGGCTTCCATTGCATCAACTGCAATCTCATTCTCGGGAACCAAGCTTAATAGGACAAACTACAGGTTGTGATCTTCACTCATGGAGATCACCCACGATGGTCTCCGCCTCTAGGGACATGTCACTGGTGCCCGACCTTGTCCGCCGTCGCCGGTTCAGCCTTCTCCCAGACAGCATGCTTCTGCACTTCCTGCAGAAGATGAAGCCGCCAACAAGGAGGCAGAGACCGCTATTGCTACTGCTGATGAGGTTTTTCAGTATGACATAGACGCTTTTGAGCACTGGTGTGCGGATGAGGCCCGTGTTCGAGCCATCCTGGTGGTCAGCATCGATGACTCTATCCAACCAAGCATTGTTGGTCTATGCCACTCGTCAGATCTGAAAGTACTTGCGTGAGCGATACCAGCAGAGCAGCGATGCTCAATTTTTTCACCGGCGTGAGTTGGAGGCGGCCGCGGGAGGACTCCTCATCGGCGATTTCTTCGAGCCACGGCGGCCATCGGCGCCCCGTGGGAGTGGCTTCTCCGCTCTGCTAGGAGTGCCATAAAGTGCAGAAAGTGGATCGTGATCGCCTTCGCCTTTATGACTTCGTCTATCATCTTCGCCCGGAGTTTGAGCCTGTTAAGGCTCAACTGTTGAGCCGCTCACCACGACCGACAGTCACCGAGGCTCTTTTGACGCTTCGTGCTGAGGAGTTTCACCGCGGTTTAGCAGCACAGTTTGTTCCGGCTGTGCTTGCTACCCCTTCTTCAACTACTCGACGGTTTCTGCTTCGACGACAGTCTCTCCTCAAGTGTCTGTTTCTGCTCCTGTTTTTGCACCAACCGGTGTGCAGCGTAATTATTGCAAGAACTTCGGGCACGACTATCAACGTTGTGCGGTACAAAAAAGCAGAACAAGATGCGTGGGGCTAGATGATCCATGGGAGGGCAAGGTGGCCCTTCCTCAACGGGAGGACAGACTAGCACGTCAGGACCTTCTCAGCGAGGTAACTCTGTTCAGTAGTTCTGCTAGGCTCTACTCCAGCAGCTCTCTCACAGCTCAGCAAATTCTACCAGTCTAGCTCAGACGTCTCCTTCAGGTACTTCTTGGGTTCTGGATTCTTGTGCCTCTTTCCACATGACACCGGACTTCACATCTCTCACTTCAGTAGGACCTCCTGTTTTTCCAATCTCTGTTCAGACAGCTGATGGTACTCCTCTGTCTGTCAGCTGTCAGGACACTCTTTTGTCTACTGACTTTTCTATTCCAGTTGTTTCTCATGTTCCCCAGCTTACCATGCAGCTTCTCTCGGTGGGTTAGCTCACCGATCTTGGCTGTAGGGTTGGTTTTGACTCTCACACCTGTTTCATGCAGGATAGACAGACAGGGACGGTACTTGGTACTAGCTGGCGCCGTAGAGATCGTTAAGGTCTCTACATCCTTGATCGTCTCCACCTTCCGTCTACTTCAGTTGCTCGTGTCACCTCTACATCTACTTCCACCGCTACTGCTGCCACTACCTCTGCGTTTTTGCGCAGTGGCATCACCGTTTAGGTCACTTATGTGGGTCCTGTTTTTCTTCATTAATTTGTCAGGGTGTTCTTGGACGTGTTACTGTTGACACAGTCATGTTTTATCAGGGTTGTAAGCTGGGCAAGCAGCTACTTCCTTATCATTCCAATGAGTGCTTGTCTTCTCGTCCTTTTGATTTAGTTCATTCAGATGAATGAGGACCTGCGCCTATTATCTCTAAAGGCGGGCATAAACTTTATGTGATCTTCATTGATGATTATTCCCATTTTACATGGATTTTCCTAATGTCTAATCGTGATCAGTTTCTTACGATCTATCGTAGCTTTGCAACGATGGTTCGTACTCAGTTTGATTCTCCCATATGTACTTGTCGCTGTGATTCTGCTGGCGAGTACTATTATGGCGCTTTTAGACAGTTTCTTTCTGAGTAGGGCACTCTTTACTAGTCTTCTTGTCCTGGTGCCTATGCTCAGAATGGGATTGCTAAGCGCAAACATCGTCATGATGAGGACATGACCCCTATGGATACAATCATATTTGTTATGCTTGCTATTCCAATTACAAGAGCTCGTACGCTTCACTTAAATTATCATGTGAGCTCGTTTTTAGTAGTGCATGTATATTATATGAACTATATGATGCTACCTAATGATGAAAATGTATATTTGTGCAGTATCACATCACTTTTTGTCCAAGCTAAGCAATAGTTCAAGCTGGATACATTTTGGAATCCAATTCGCCTCCAAAGACAACACTGACTTCAAACGTGCATAACTTTCACATACGAAGTCCGTTTGAGCTCTACGAGTCTTGATGGAAAGCTTATCTCGTCCGCTTTCCAACGGATCCGATCTCACCTTCAAATTCCTTCTGTGGCCACCGCAATCACCAAAAGAAGGTGTTGTGTCACCTATTTGGGCCAAATTGGGGCTTATAATGCTTGGGCCCAAGGGAAGGTGCCGCCCTAGGCTGCCCATACTGTTCATAAGATACTATTCATGTGTGAACAGTGCTATAAATAGTACCACCCCATATTTTATTAGCTATGTGCGGCTTCCCCTTCCCTATATAAGGAGGTCGCACCCCTCTAGCTTCCTGGGATTTTGTTTAGTTAAAAGTTAGCGTCGTTGCAACTTCGTGTATTGGCTTGTGTCGATTGGACCAACCATAATACCGCTTCAAAATCCCAACTTTATCAAATATTCCAATCTTATTTGCAATTTCAGATTGCTTATTATCTTGCTCTTGCATGTTCTTCGATTGCATGCAGGAATAGACCTTCGTGGTCAGGTCGATCGTGTTTCTAACAACGTCGATAACGACCTTAAGGTTGGTTCAGCGATTGCCGGTCATATTGGTCGTGTGCGATTGGTAACCGAATCGTGAGTCATCTCCACCAAAATTGAGTTATCCTTCTCACCGAAAAATCGGGACACCTGTTGTCGCATCACGTCATCTAATTGAGACTGCCCGCACTCTTCTCCTCGCCTCTCACGTTCCACCTCAGTTCTGGGCTGAGGTTATTTCTACAGCTGCATATCTCATCAATATGCAATATGCAGCCTTCCACTGCTCTTAAGGGTGTCAGTCCTATAGAGTGTCTCTACTTTCGAGCCCCCCAGTACACCCACCTTCGTGTTTTTGGCTGCACCTATTTTGTTCTGCTACAGCCTCGTGAGCGTACCAAACTATCAACTCAATCAGTTGAGTGTGTGTTTCTTGGTTATAGTTCTGAGCATAAGGGTTATCACTGCTATGATCCTTTTGCTCAACGGATCAGGGTCTCACGAGATGTTGTCTTTGACGAATCTCGACCTTCTATCGTGATTCAGCTCCTCCTGTTTCCACCGTTGAGTCAATTTCATGATTGTCTCTTTCTGACTCTTCGCCCATTTCTCCACAATCACAGTCTTCTCCTGGTTTGTCTCCCGTGGTCCCTTTTGTACCTCTGCCTCCGATGTTGCCTCCTGCAATACCGCCTCTTATTCCTACAGCACCACCATCTCGGTTCTCTGGTATTCACTACTCCAGACGTCCTCGTCCTTCGCCAGTCTCCTCTCCTGGTATCTTGCCGACACCTACATCTGATCCTCCTGATGATGCTCCTTGTTATGCTCTTCGTGACTGGACATCTCTTCGCCCTCCTGATTGTCTTGGATTTGCTCTGATAGCTCATGCCCTCTCTGTCACTGAGCCTAGTTCTTATCGTGAAGCTGCTCCTCACTCTAAGTGGCAGCTTGCTGTGGCAGAGAAGCTTGATGCTCTTCGACGTACGGAGACTTGGGATATTGTACCAACACCTGTGCATGCTCGTCCGATCACATGCAAGTGGGTGTACAAGATTAAGACCCGGTCTGATGGTACTATCGAGCGCTACAAAGCTCGCCTTGTGGCTAGCGGCTTTCAGCAGGAGTATGGTCGTGACTACGATGAGACTTTTGCCCATGTTGCCCATATGACCACTGTTCGCACTCTTGTTGTGGTTGTTTCCATTCGCCAGTGGTCTATATCTCAACTGGATGTTAAGAATGTTTTTCTTAATGGTGTCTTGCATGAGGAGGTCTACATGCAGCCACTATCTGGGTATTCTGTTCCTGATGGGCACGTCTGTCGTCTTCGTCGTGCTCTTTATGGCCACAAACAGGCTCTCCGTGCCTGGTTTGCGCGTTTTACCTCAGTGATTACTGCTGTCGGTTTCACTGTCAGTTCCCATGATCCTGCTCTTTTTGTCCATAGCTCACCTCGGGGTAGGACACTACTTCTGTATGTTGATGATATGCTCATCACTAGTGATGATTACTCATTCATCACGTATGTGAAGAAGCATCTCAGTGAGCAGTTTTTGATGACTGATCTTGGTTCTCTTATGTACTTCCTTGGGATTGAGGTCTCTTCCATGCCTGAGGGCTACTACCTCTCCTAGTAGAAGTATATTCAGGATCTTCTTGACCGGTCTGGTCTGACTGACACTCGCACTGCTAAGACTCCCATGGAGCTATCCCTCCAACTCCGTGCCACTGATGGTGATCTTCTTGAGGATCCTACTCGATATCGTCATCTTGTTGGGAGTTTGGTGTACCTTGTAAGCACTCGTCCTGATATTGCTTATGCAGTTCATATCTTGAGTCGGTTCATAGCTCGTCCTACCCATCTTCACTACAGTCACCTTCTTCGTGTTCTTCGCTACTTGCGTGGGACTATCTCTCGTCGTTTGTTTTTCCCTAACTCTACCTCACTACAGCTTCAGGCATACTCCGATGCGACCTGAGCTAGTGATCCTTCTGATATTCGTTCTCTTTCTGCTTACTATATTTTTCTTAGCTCCTCCTTGATTACCTGGAAGACAAAGAAGCTGGCTGTCGTTTCCCATTCAAGTGTAGAGGGTGAGTTGAGAGCTATGGCAGCAGTGACAGCAGAGATTATTTGGTTGAGGTGGCTATTTGCAGATTTTGGAGTGCCTGTGATTGGACCTACGACTCTTTTGTCTGACAATACAGGTGCTATCAGCATTGCCCGGGACCTAGTGAAGCATGAGCTCACCAAGCACATTGGTGTGGATACTTCATACACTCGCTCACAAGTGCAGTAGGGAGTACTTGCTTTACATTACAGTTTATGCCCTCAGAGATACAGGTTGCTGACTTCTTCACGAAGCCATAGACTACGTTACAACATTTGTATTTTCTCTCCAAACTCAGTGTGTGTGATCCACAATGAGTTTGAGGGGAGTGTTAGAATATGACTCTTTTGTATTCCTTATCTGTATATGATATCCCCTTGTACTCCCTATATATATTGCCCATTGGACCCTCTTGAATACACACACAATATTCCTAACACATTATTAACCAGCATGAAAGACAGTCAAAAACAAAACCAAATATCTTATCTAGTTCTGATGCCAAAGATTGAGGTGATCAGGGGCTCTGCAATTCTAATACTTCAATAATATTCAACATAAATGCAACATAAAAAGATCACTCTGCTGGCCATGATGGTAAGAAATGTAGAAAGTATGTACTAACCTTTCTTGATCTCAATCGCATTGAAAAGGTAACCGAAGCAGATCCTTTCCTAGAAGAGGTCGGATCATTACATGATTCAATATAACAATAAAGTCCACTTAACACATAATAGATGACAGAAGTTAATATAATTCTATCATACATTTACCATAATGTTTCCATTGATCAACACAATTACAACTGCATACAAGGACATGGTATAATAACGGTTCAGACATGTATACATATTGGTTGATGAATTCATGCATGTGACATGACTGATGAATACGGAAAAGTTTCCTTTTAGAAGTCAACTTAGATTATTTGAGGAATCCCAGGTTCTATTTTTTTAATTCTTGCATTCATTCCATAATGGTTTGTTTTTGTATTTGCCAATCAATCATTTTGTATTCAAATTTGAAAATGATGAAAAATCACATACAAATCCAAAAGATTAAACAAACAATGTGTGTTGTTTAGCTACTATATTCAAAAACAAATTAAACATCTTTTAGAAGAATGAATGAATGGATTGATTTCAGGGGAACAATAACAAAGCTGGGAAAGCAATTATCCACCAACCCTGAACCTACAGTATGCCTTGATAACTGCACACCACCTAGCTTTCCTTGGATAGATGCATAGTTTCTTAAATCAACTGAAACTGAAGGAATGAAGAGTAAGGACTCCATTGCACTCCTAAAAACTACATGTTATGCAAGTTAAACGTACATTCGATCAAGGCATCGATATTAGTTACACAGCTGCAACACATCTGTAATTTATTTAAAAACATAGAAGCATAACATAAATAGCATGGGACCATCTTCCGTGAGTTCTTTTTGTTATGGCGTGGAATCCACGATGCGGTACCGCAACAACACCATGTGTGAACAGCGCATGCAGCACTGTAGCAATGCCGTGTGTGAACAGTACTCAAGTACTATAATATTAGGATTGGGAAGTGATTACGTTCCTCAATAAGAATATCTATTTCCCTAAATAGTTGATTAATTTCCTTGTATAGGGATTAGTTAGAAAAGTTATCATTTAGATTGATTTTATTCATAATTGTTACAAGAGCCCTCTATATAATGAGGCCTATTGTAACCGCTGGCAGGAAGAAAGAACAAAGGCATTCTCAGTCTTAGTCTCCCCTCTCCTCCGAGCCACGCTGACGCCGCCGGACCATCCTCCCAGCAGTGTTTACCCCAATGATTTAAATTAGATCATAACAACTTAGTATCAGATCCAATCGCTGCGACCACCATGGCAGGTAGCAATGGCCCTATGATCTAAGCTAGATCATAACATTTTAGTTCAATTCATAAATCAGTGTTTCCTGGTGCCGTTAAGTCACGCATGTTTGATATTACTAAAAGCAATAAAAGCATGTTATCTAACCGAACCTTTTACATTTGCTTAATAGCTATCACTATCAGGTACGAAGGATACAAATTTTGATAGATCTATGCACCATACGCAACGTGGCATGACTATTTAGACTATTGGAAGTGCAGCATGACCAGTGTAACATAAGAGTTCAAACATACTGACCTTTTTCGTGAAGGTGTGGGGGCATGTTCACATATCCTACTGTGGCCATTATCCTTCCAGTCATCATCAGCAGACATATTTCCCATGTTGGTTGAGTTGTCAATATATGATTCTTTGTGAGACAAATCTGTTGGTTGTCTAGCTGTAGCTGGTTTACAAGACTCTTCCTCTTCACACAACTTTCCCTCGTTTTCTACTAAAGTTTTAGGCTCGTCAGGGATTGTACTTGTTAGTTCCAGATGAGATACATTAGTGCCTGCCTAATGTAAAGAAAATAAAACACTTGCACAGAATACATAGATTTAACAACACAACAAAATTATTACCTCTTCATCCATCCGAAATGTGGACATGAAATCAGATGTGGTTAATCCATGATTTTTATTGGAATCACTAGCCAAACCTACAAGTGGTAAGGAAAGTAAAAAAAAAAATGAATAGCAAATTAGTCGATTATGGAGAACAATAGAACATTATAATAGAAATTCATGTTGGATAATTGGTCAAGTATCATGAAACAAAGAAATATGATCTGACAACTGTTCAGGCCATCTACCTGCTTAATTCTTATTGTGGCAGTGGCATGCCCTAATATGGTCATAAAGTCTGCGAGTAAACTCAAAAGAAGCAATTTCTGTTTCTGTTTTTGACAGGTATAACTTCATCATGAGCTGTAAGCACAACACAATTTAAAAAGCATAGTAGTTCCTTGGCATCCCATAGCTTTGGGCATCATTTGCTCTAACCAATCTATTTGAATTATTTCTGGATTTCATCACTATTTTAATCAGCCACGTGAAATATCACATGGCACTGGTGTGACTCAGATTATATCAAATATTGAAGTAAAATATGAACCAAAAGCTGAGTATTCTCATGTCAGAAACTAACTGTATATATGCCACTCTTCCACATCATTTTTTATTTATTACATATGAACTACACAAACTTACATTGCATTTTCATGTGTGTTTGATCATGAGGGCACAGGGTTTAGGCTGTAAATAGAAGGTTAAAGGATGGGCAAGGAGCTTGGCCATATTTTAAGGGATGAAAAACATAAGAGATGCATCCGAAAGCAGCTAATAAACATTTTCAAGTAATCTTTTACCAAAAAAGAGGAAGAAAATCAAAGAAAGGAATATGAAGCGCAAAAACAAGAGAGTGTATAATCAGACAACACTAGCAATGCAGTGAGCAACAACATTTACAGCAGTATTTAAGAAAGATCGGCGAGAACGGATTTTAGTTCTACAATATCTAGGTCACCACAATTATCATCTAATCAATACAATTGATGTAATGAAAGCGAATGTGTGTACTTCCAGACACAAATGGAACATGCTAAGAACCATCAGATTCTACATGATGGTATGTGGAAACATTCAAGTCTTAGTAGTTGCCAAAACCATAAATCGATCTCATACCAGATGATTCCGCACACCTTGACTGAACTATCCTTTCGCATCTGTTGTCATCCTGCAAGATAGAATTACATGATCAGGCTTACTAAGCACTCCTCCATTCTTACTGTATATAATACACAACTATAGCATTTAACGGATTGGGTGCCTAATCCACTTCATATACTGCATGACGCACTCTAGTTACCTTTCTACATAGCTCTTCCTGACTACATATGCTCCTCCTAATCAGACACAACAAGCAATTCGAGTATTCACTCCAGCAAGAGGATTTTTTAAGGAAAAAAAGCAGGATAGCTACTATTATGCCATTGGAGAAGAAATAACATGTTTACAGTGGCCATACTAAGAAGAACAAAGCAAAAAGAGAAAAAAGGGCTGGTAAGAGGTTTTGACTTGGATTTCAGATTTCAGATTGCGAATAGGCCAGATGAAAAACACTTTTCAGTTTCAGTAACCACCGCTGTACACACGCAAGATGAAAACTTTGAGTTCTCTCACTACTGAATTAATACAATTGCATGTGACCTGCAGGCATTTTGTCAAACAGAAGCTCGAAACCCCCAAAGCTTCCCCGCCTCCTCCAACCTATCCCCTAGGCAGACCAAGCCCAAACCGGAGCAAACCAGGCAAAGATCGAATCTTTATCCCACGCCACCGCACACCAAGAGAATGAGTACGAAGCATGAAGAATGTCTCACCGGCTCTCCGTGAAGGCCGTGCGGCGGGGGCGGGGGCGAGGGCCGGGAAAAGGGCGAATGCGAGTGCGAGGCCGAGCAAGGGCCCTGCCGGCGAGCTAGCTCGCGGCGAACGTCGTCTAGGGTGAGGCGGAACTTCTCTCCACCGTCGGGGAGACGTCGGTCGATGCCTTTGTCGAGCTCCCCCTGCATGCGCTGTGACCTCTCCTGCAGCGCCCGTAACGAGAGATGGCGCAGCTCGCCGTTCACGACCTCCTCCGCCTCGTCGCCGGAGACCTTCTCCAGCGAAACCGTGGCCATCGCATTCAGCACCCGGCCGCGGCTTCTTGCCTCCGGAGGGGGCGGAGGACGGGGAGGGGGAAGACAAGGCGGAGGCGGAGGCGGAGGGCGGAGACGAGGCTGACAGGTGACAGCTGGGGACGCGTGGGGCAAAGGTACATAGTTTCATAGACGGAGTGATGACACGTGGGACCATATCACCTCTGCAAGTACGGGGAAAAGAGCATTCCAACTTCTACGGGGAAACTCATGAAATACCGTTCCGAAGAGCGGTGGTACTGTAACACCGCTCAAAGATTGATTCTCACCGGTTGGATACCGTTCCGAAGAGTTGCCACGGATAAAAAAATCAAATTAAAACTGTAATCTCTTAATCGATATATCTAAATATGTAATTCAAGAACCACGTTAATACATAACTTATTTCCAAATATACAAGAGAGTGAATTATATTAGATTGGGAACATGTACATATTGCACACACAATAAAACCAACACTAGAAACAACTGTGATCTTGAATATAAGGTTATCATTAAGAGGCCTCAAAGAGGCAAAGGCGCATGCTAACTGCCAAGGACTTTTCAAGATCGACATTTTACTTTGATATATTTTGGAGTAGAACATACTAATATTCATAATCAAATAAAATTCACAAGAACAAAAAAAAATATACAATTGATTAGTTACTATCATCTAGTTCTTAAGACTAATTCTTCCAATCCATCAAGTCAGTGAAAAAAAAATCCCTATCGTACCAGTTTAATACTCGTTAATTCCTTTTTTTTACAAAATAGATACATAAAATCAGGAGAAATACCCCCTATGAATATAGAAAGATATCATTCCCAATAAACTTCCACAACAAATAGATGTTTCAACTATCTAGTAATCCATTCTCTAGAAGCTAAAGTAGCATACCACATCTGCTTTGTCAAAACCAGTCATAACAAAGCAAGTGTGAACTATGAACACCTAATGCCCTTGCGATGCTTCTAACATATGGAATGCAGTTGTGCATGCACGTTGTTGTGACATAAACATGCAAAATCATTCTACAGCGTGCTTCCATGCCTCCAACTTCTCTCTCCACCATACCGCTCTTATGGCTCATGGCCCCGCTATCAGCACCATTGCCACCTACTGCACTCCTAGCACCGGACTTCCATGTGCCTCACTATTAAGTTATACCATAGCATGGTTCAATGGATTTCGTACAGATGAAATACGCTCCAAATGCAATAAGGATTTAGAGTTCATATTTATCCCATGAAAATCAACATTAACCACTAAAACTCACTAATCCAGAAAGCTATGCGTATCATATGCGTGTTCCTGAAAACCGTTAGAGAATGACTTCAAAATTTCTAAATAACTACAACCACAAATGCTTCTGAGAAGTGAGAAAATATTTTTTTTCTACAGACCATGGTTGCTTCTGAAAAAAAACAACAAATTATGGCCCTGTTTGGTATGGCTCCAACTCCCAGCTTCTTAGTTGGAGTAGGTGGAGCTGTGCCAAACGGGCTAACTCCACAAAACTGTTGGAGTTGAAGCAACCTGGAGTGGAGCAGCCCTCTAGTGCAATTTGTAGAAGTAGATAAAACCTTGCTCCAAGTGAGGAGCTGTGGACTAGTAAAACAAACTACCCTTTGAAGTTAAAAATATTTACCCATAAATTGCCACTCAACTACCCTCCCCGCCCTCCCGAACCGAACCCGCCTCCCCTCCCGAACAGTCCCCCCCCCCCGCCTCCGCCCCAACCCCCGACGCCTCCGCCCCCACCTCCTCCTCCCCACGGCGGCGCCGACCTCGCCCGCGCCTACACCCCCTTCACCTCCCTCCCCGAAGCCTCCGCCCTCCACTACTTGGCCTCCGCCCTCCACCCCTTCGCCTCCCTCCCCAACGCCTCCATCCGCCTCCCCACAATGGCCCACCTCGCCCGCGCCTACACCCCCTTTGCCTCCGTCCCCGAAGCCTCCGCCCTCCACCCCTTCGCCCCCTCCCGACGCCCAACCCCACCCTTCCTCCGCCTCCCCACGGTGGCCGACCTCGCCCACCTGCACCCCTCTGCCTCTGCCCTCCACCCCTTCGCCTCTGCCCCCAAGGCAGCGACTCGACGGAAGGTTCTCCATCTCATGGCGCCCTAGCCGATGTCGTCCATGTGCTTGAGAGCTCATGGCGAGTGGAGTGAGGGTACCGCCATTCGCCATGCAGGAGCTCCTTGGCGAGCTCAAGGAGGACAGCGAGGCCGCGGCGTCGGCGTCCGGGGGCGATCCTTCATCGGCGACATCAACCGCCACTGCACCCTCACCACCACCCTGCAAGCCGCCTCCTCTATTCCCTCTCCTGGCCCCTTCCTTCCCTTCCTCCTTACCTGCTACCTCTCGGATCCGAGGTGAGGCCGTGTCTCCACCAGATCCGCATAAACCTCGTGGCCCTCGCGATTTCTTCGCCAAGAAGCGATCTAGCGCCGAGTTCTTGCCTTTGTCAGGGACTAGCGAAATTGAGGACAAGTCGCGATAGAATCTTTCTGAGCAATGCGGTTGCGCTAGTCACTAGATCACGCTTAATTATTCTTACTATGGATATGATGGTCATGTCGTGGGCCGAAATTTGTGCTTGTTTGGCCTTTTAAATGCAGAGGCATGCGGTTTTGCGATATGCTTGGTGCTTAGGTTTAGCATGCACTTTCTTGGTGAGTTTCCTATCTCATGTGTAGAGATTTTTAGTAGAAATTCCCATATGGGGTACTTTTAGTAGAACCTTTTGTAGGTAGCACAATCATCCATATTTTATCTAACAATTTTGACTCCAGTATGTTTTTACCTCCAAGTTTATTCATATTATTCAAATTGTCAAGTTGTTGCTCTCTGGTCTCAATTCGAGATAAGATTCTTTATAAGATAGGTCAAGGTGAATAATTAAGCATTTTGTAACATTGTTCTTTGAGCACTTGGAAGGTCTGTTTCACCATATTTTGAAGTTCATTCTTCGTCCTTTTTTGTCATGGGTCTTTAGATAATGTCCATTAAAAGCGAGTTATAAATTTATAATTCACAAACTATGTTGTCTTAATATGCTATATCCCTATGTGAGATCACGAGCAACGTAATTTTATATCAAAGAATCCACAGGCATATCTTAATTATGCCTACTTGCCATCGTTTTGGAATTTGGCGCCCTTGTTTGGTAAGTTGAGTCTCTTTCTGTGGATATCGTGAGGATATGTGCACGATCTCAGGATGATGAGTCAATTGGCAATGGCGTTGTTGGTTTGCAAAATCTCGCATTTTCGGGTTTGCTCCAAATTTGTCGGACCACAGCGGTCGGCCGTGGTGTCGGTGGCGGTCGAGCGCAGTGGAGGAGTCCGACCGAGCCATGTTGGCGGTCCGACCATAAAACAAAAATAGGTTTTTGAGGTGAGCCAAAAATAGGATGTGTAGGCAAGTGAGGGGAGTCTCCTGGATGTGGTCCCATAATTTTTGGAGCTCCCAGTCAAAAGTTCTATTCGTTTGAAAATTCCAGAAGGTTTCGGAATTTTGAGTTGAAAATTTGGCTAAGTCTTTTGGACCGGTCGGACCGCCGTTGTGGGAGCGATCCGTAGGCATGAAATCGGTCGGACCGGCCGTGGGGTGGTCGGGACGGCAATAACGAAGGTTAGCCAAGTGTTGCATTGAGTTGGTTTGATTTTGTTATTATATGAACTTCAATGCTTTATTGTTGTATATTGCATTGCGGGCGGCGTGGGTCAAGTTGTGAAGAACTTGTTCCGGAAGCGGTTTGTTTGTCTATTCTTTGTGCGGTGGCTTGCGAGTCAGCGGCGTCAGCGGTGAGTGGATCGGGACTACGCTTGGAGAGCCGAGGTCGAGCGATCATGGATCTGGGTGGTCGTGTGACTCAAGCAGTGTGAGAATAGGCAAGACGGATCGAGCGGGTGGTTCGATCATTTGGTTGGATCGGTGGTGCGGATATCGGTCGCGAGTCTCTGGGAGGTTCCGATGGGATTCGGACAAGAGAGGTTTGGCGGCGATGAGCCGTGATCAACCTACGTGGTGAAGCAGGCGATTGCTTCAAGAGTTATTTGTGTGTGGGTCCCATGTGTAAGTAACCCCAAAAAGGAAACCCTAACTCTCTAGTATAAATAGGAAAGGGGGAGATGGAAAATAAAGCCAAGCATTCATTTTAGCCCCTTCTTCCTTTTCTAGGGTTTGGAGGAGAGGAGAGGAGAACTAGGGTTTGGAGTGTGCTCCTTGTTGAGCTCTTGCCCTCCTTGTTGGAGAGGCTTTGTAAGCATCTTGTGTAATCGAACAATCTTGTGATGCTCAATTGAAAGATCGTTTGCTCTCTTTTGTGTTCTTCTCCCTTTTGGATGATTTTGGTGCTTCCTTGATTCAAAGGTTCATGCTTGGTCTCTTGACCTACTTTATCTTGCTTTGATGTGTGGGATTACTCCTAGAGTCATCTAGATCATCAACTCCCCACAAGCAAGTATTGAATTAAGATTTTCATATTTCTAGGGTTTGTGCACTTCTTTGGTAAAATCTCGAGAGATCGTTTCTGCGAAGTGGATCTGACGGATCGTCGCTAGAAATAGGTCTCTAATATCATTAGGGAGGTGTGCTCGAAATTTGGTCAAGTTTTATTGGTTGAAACAAAAGTTGGATCAAATTTCGTTTTGGTTTTGGGTGGAGTTTTTGATTCTGGACTTTACGGTCCGACCGGACTTTCAGCGGCGGTCGACCGCTTGCGGTGTATTCGAATCCTGGCTTGCCGGTCGAACCGCCGAATCCACCGGTCCGACCGCTAGTTAGTTCTTGGTCGGGCCATTGGTTGACCGTCGGTCAAGACCGCCGTGGTAGCCGGTCGGACCGCTTGATCCCGATGAAGGAACGAGTGAGTTCTTTTCTCCGGTTGTGTCGTGTGGTTGAGGGTTTATCAAATCCAACACAAGGCTTCCGTTGTGTGCTTCTTGATCTTCTTAGCTTTCATAGCTAAAGGAGTAAAGTTCGTGTTGGTTTTGATTTAGGCGAGAAAGTTTTGAAAGCGCCTATTCACCCCCTAGTCGCCTTCCGGTCCTACAAGTGGTATCGAGTGGTTAGCTCTTCTCATAGATCTTAAGGTCTTTGGAGCCATGGCGGTGACAAGTACTCAACCAAGCCACACATTTTGAAGGAGTTGACTTTGCATCTTTGGAAGGCTCGTATGCAAGCATATATCGAGCTCAAGGGCACGCTATTTGGCTAAAGGTGAAAAATCCTTATGTCGTGCCGGTAGATGGCGATCGATCACTCGGATGTGGAGGCCAACAACAAAGCTCGGAATTATTTGATCAAGGCCTTAGTCGATCGAGTTTGGCGTGTTGCTCACTTGCGATCGCTCACGAGATCTGGCGGACTCTTTGTGACTATCATGAAGGGTCCACTGCGATCAAGGAAGTGAGACAGAACCAACTCAAGAAAGTATACTCAAAGATCGAACAAAGGTAGGGTGAGTCTTTGGATGAGTGTGGGAAGATTCTCTAAGATTCTTCATGATCTCCGTATTTGTTGACTGGTATTTCACGAGTGCGAGAATGCACGCCGACTTACAGGTGCTCTTGATGTGAAGTGCAGGGAATGAAGATCACTTCCATCAATGACAACCTTGTCATGAGTGAGCTTACCATGGATAAGCTTTACTCGAGGTTGAAGACGCATGAGATTGACTTTATCTCGCGTCTTCCCAAAAGCAGTCGATGGCATTAGTGGTCGATAAATCCAAGGGTTGTTCTTGAGTCTCTTGATTGTAGCTCATACGGTTTTCATTATCGCTTTACATTCTTTAAGTGATGAGCAACTAGAAAGCGCGAGGATGACTTAGCCCTCCTTTCCACCAAATTCACAAGAGCGTATAACAAGGTGAGGAATAGAAGGAGAAGTGGACCTATCACATGCTTGAATGTGGTGAGCCAAACCACATTCGCTCCGGTGCCCAAGCTAAAGGGCAAGGAGGAGAAGGAGACACGAAGACATCCCGGAGAGGATGCTAAACCCAAGAAGACAAACTATCGAAGTTTGTCGGTAGGGTCCTGCCGCTCTTGAGAATGTAAATATGGCGATGTGGACTCGGAAGCGGAGGGCGGAGAGTGACTCGTGGCAAGAAGAAGGCGCATGACTTCACCCGGCATGTGTTTCATGGCCAAGAACGACCACGACAATGACTCCTCCAACAATGAGGATCCTTTTAGTGATCGATGAGGTATGCCCTTCTATTCTTGACATGAAAAGGCGTTGGTGCTTCTTGAGCGAAATTGCATAAGCAAGTAAAAATGATTAAGAAGCAAGGACATTATGATTGATAATTGGAACCTAGAAGTGGTTAGCCAAAAATCTATTAATCAGGATAATTTTTGTAAACCTGCACTAGCTTGCTTAATGACTTGACAAGCTTGAAATCTGCTCATTCCTCATCACTAATCAACTTAAAGATGCTCTCGATGAACTAGAATCTCTCAAGTCTAGTTACGCTTGCTTAGATGCCATTTCACTTGATGTGTGCCATGGAAGCTATCCCTTTAACTTGCTCAAATTGTGCCTTGCTTGAATTAAAGCTGGATAGCTCCTTAAAAGAATTGCAAAAATTTGATGCTAGTCACACTTGTTCTCATTGTAAGAATAATAAGATTAAGATGCAAGAGATGAAAGAAATGCTAGTTTACTCTAGAGTTGCATCTTGTGAAAATTGTCCCAAGCTTACAATTGAGATTGAAGCCTTAAACAAGACCCTTGAAGAAAAGGCTAAAATTGAAAGATCCATGTCTTTTCTTGCTTCTAAGAAAGTTATTGATTCTAACTCTTGTGCTTTAAATCTTTGAAGTTGAAACCATGATTAATCGATTCAAGAGGCATTTAGAGTCAAATTAAGGAAGCAGATTGAATAGGATTAGAGAATCCTATTGTGTGTCTTGTGAGGCCTTTAAGGTGGAAGTGGCCCTTCTTAAGAGTAAGAACAATGAGGTAATCAAGTCTAGCAAGTGCACTAGATGTGAGGTTTAATGAAAGAAAATGATTACCTCAAGGTGACTCTTGAGAAGTTCTCAAGTGGGAAAAAGAAACTCAACATGATTCTTGATCAATCCAAGGTGAGCGTGAAAAATAGTGGTCTAGGTTTCAATCCCTAGAGCATTCCAAGAAAAACCCACCTAGGATTGCTAGAGTTGTGAAGAATGGTTTGTTTGAGCTAGAACCTCCTAAGCCATCAGGGTTGTTTTCAAATCTTTGGTTTTGCTCAAACTCTTTACGGCAAGAAAGGTGCTTTCACTCATGCATGATCAGGACCTCTCAAAGGTTCGATACCATTGCACCTTCTGCAAGAAAGAAGGCCATCTTGTTGAGTTACCTTAGAAGAGCAAAACTTGAGAGAAAAGAGAGGATGGCGTCCTAAGATCCATTAGAGGAGTCCCTTCTCCATTTGTAGTCTCTAGAGCTAAGCGACTGTTTATCGCACCACACATAGGCCTAGATTTGTAGAGAACTTTGTAGACTCTTTTGGTGGGTCTAGGCGGCATGTTGGATTAGGACATCGTGAGGAGAGACCACGGTAGCACCTAGGCAGGAGAGTGTCGATCTTTTGGTAGATCGTTTGGAGAGGTCTAGGTGGTTCTCATGTGCATTCTTGTGATTTTATTCTGATCATGTTTACGCTACTTCTCTGCTTTGCTCCTAGACATCGTGCTTCTCGATCTTTGGATCCTCGATCATTTATCACTAACTTGATCTTGAGGCACGGATGTTTTCGATTGTGCTTTTAGGTCCGTCGTGCGAGGAAGGAGGACATATGGCTTGTTGACTCGGTGTTCTCGACATATATTGGAGATTCTAGATGGTTCTCCTCCTCACACGTGCATCCGGCAATGAATTGATTACATTTGGGGATGCTTCTCTAGGGACCGTATTGCAAAGAACTTTGTCGGCGTCAACGACAAGTTCATGCTAAAAGGCGTCGCTTTGGTAAGTAAGGTGAGGTATAATCTTCTATCTGTTTCTCGGTTTGCTTGATGAGGGTCTAGAAGTGAGGTTTAAGAGAGGTGAGTCAGAGTTCTAGATTCCTCGGGTGAGCTTGTTTTGAGATCTCAGATTTGAGAAGATTTTACGTGCAAATTTGACATTTCTTACGCTTCCGATCCTAGGTGTCTTGTGGCCTCGATTCTCATGACCTTGTTTTGTGGCATCGTAGACTTGGGCATATAGGTTTTGATCATTTGTCTAGAGTCGGTTGCAAGGACTTGATTAGAGGTTTGCCTAGGTTGAAGGTGTTAGAGATCTTGTGTGCTCACCACTGTAGACATGGTAAGATGGTGTCTGCTTCCACCCACCTCTTACTTTGGTAATGGTGATGGACCGGGATGACTTCTTCACTTAGATCTGATTGGTCCTTCTAGAGTTGATCGGTGGTGGGAAATGGTATGTCTTTGGTGGTTGTGGATGATTACTCGGTATTCATGGGTTTATTTTCTTGCTTCTAAGGATGAAGCATTTGGATTCTTTAAGATTTGGTCCTTAGAATTCTTTGTTGATATACGGAGCTTTGAGAGCCATTAGGAGTGATAATGGGATGAGTTCAAGAATTCTTCTTTCTCTACCTTCTGCGATAGGGAATTGAGCATCGATTTTCTTCTCCTAGAGTTCCTCGTGAGAATGGTGTTGTAGAAAGGAAGAACAGAACCCTTGTAGAGATGGCTCGGACCATGCTAGATGAGCATTCTACTCCTAGGAGATTTTGGGTGAGGCGATCTCTCTTGCTTGTTATATTTCAACGGGGTTTTCTTGAGATCTGTGGTTGGAAAGACTTCTTATGAGCTTAGATTTGGTCACTCTCCCAAAGTCTCTCATTTCAAGATCTTTGGTTGCAAGTGCTTCATTCTTAAACATGGCAATCTTGATAAATTTGAGTCTAGGTGTTTTGATGGCATATTTCTTGGATATCCTGCTCATTCACGTGGCTATCGTGTTTTTAATGTTGACACTAACAAAATTGTTGAGACTTGCGAAGTCACTTTTGATGAGGCTAGTCACAGTACTAGACCCGATGCTTGGTCAGAGGTTCACGAAATTCAAGGAAGCATTTTAAATCGATGATGACTCGAGGATGAAGAACCAAACCATCCTCCGGCTACTTACGAGAGGGTGGAGAGCTGCTACCACCACGTCGGTTTGGTGGCGACCTCCTCCTATCCCCAAGCGATCGAGTGGCTCTGTTCCTACCTCCACAACTCTTGAGGTAGAGGCCACGTCGCACCAGAGCACCACCATCTGGCGACAACATCCACTGAGCGAGATGATTGGGGATCTTCAAAGCGAGTCACTCGCTCGGGTTTATTCTCCGATTCTCATGCACATTACGCTTTTGTCGCTTCCTTTGAACCCGAGATATCACCCATGCTTTATCGATGCCTCTTGGGTCAATACCATGCATGAAGAGCTTGAAAATTTGAAAGAAACAAAGTCGGTTTTAGTTGGCGACCTTACGATTCTCATGTTATTGGAACAAAATGGGTTTTTAAAAATAAGCAAAGTGAGGATGGATTGGTTGTTACATAATAAGGCTAGACTTGTAGCTCAAGGTTATTCGGGTGAGGGCTTAGACTTTGAGAGACCTTTGCTCCGATAGCTAGATTGGAGGCCATTCGCATTCTTTTAGCATTTGCAACATCCAAGGGTTTCAAGCTTTTCAAATGGATGTTAAAAGTGCTTTCTTGAATAGTTTCATAGAAGAAGAGGTCTTTGTCAAGCAACCTCCTGGTTTTGAAAATCAAAAATTCCCAAATCATGTTTTAAACTCTCTAAAGCCTGTATGGATTGAAACAAGCTCCGGAGCTTGGTATGTGAGCTTAAGAGTTTCTTGTGAAAATGATTTCAAAATGGGAATGGTTGATAAAACCTTGTTCACTCTCGGGCATGGCGGTGATTTCTTCTTGGTTGATTTATGTGGATGATATTATTTTGGTGGTTCCTCTCATGCTTTGGTGTCTAGATTTTGATTCAATGGCGGTGAGTTTGAGATGAGCATGATGGGAGAGTGACATTCTTCCTTGGCCTACAAATCAAGCAAGCGAAAGAAGGCACCTTCGTTCACGAGTAAGTATACAAAGGACCTTCTTGGCGCTTCAATATGGGAAGCGATAGGCCAATGTCTACTCCCATTGCTACAACCACCGTCTTTGGACCACGATGAGGATGGAGAGTCAGTGGACGGAAGAATCTACCATGATATGATTGGCTCCCTCCTCTATCTTCTGTGTCGGTAGGACATACAATTCGCCGTATGTACGTGCGCTCGATTCGAGCTTCCTCGTGCTTCTCATCGTCAAGCGATGCGCGCATCTTGGTATCTTCAAGATCGCTTGACTTTGGACTCTGGTATTCTTCTTCTTGACTCTTTCAATTCGAGCATTTTACGATCTTGATTTAGCGGGTGTAGAGTTGATAGGAAGAGTACTTACGGCACTTGTTATTTCTTGGGCACATCTCTTGTTTCTTGGTCTTCTAAGCAGTCTTACATTGCCTGATCTGGTGAGTAAGTATGTAGGCTGCATGATGGTTGCTCTCGGAGTTCTCTGGATTTTGTCCACGCTGCGAGACTATGGGTTATCTTTGGGAAGTGTTCCTCTTTTACGTGACAACATACGCAATTAATATTGCCAAAAACCCGATTGCAACATTCGAGGACTAAACATATTGACATTCGATTTCATTTTACGAGAGACCATGTTGAGAAAGGTGATGTTGTGCTTCACTTTGTAGAGTCGAGCAACGACTTGCAGATATTTTCACTAAGGCTCTTGACTCTTGGCGTTTTCTTGCTGCTTATGGGAGAGTTAGGGTTATTAGTCCTATTAGGCATTTTGAGGGGAAGTTGCTCTTTTGCATTCATTGTATCATAATGCATATTTCAATTCACTTGTCTTGCATTGTATAATAAAATTAGTGGAGCTTTGATTATTATCCTTGTATGACTTGACTTCATCTTCTATACCTTGTTATATCAAGTGATAGTCGCTAGACTCCTTTTATGGCTCTTCGTGTTTGGCTTAGCTTTTGCCTTGCTAGCTTTATATCATGAGCAATTTGAATCAAATCATGTCTTGTTGGATCTTGTGACTAGTTTTGCTCTAGTGATCCTCTTATGATTCTCGCCATGTCTTACAGGTTGAATTGAGTCTTGAACTTATTACGAGTTGAAAAATGAGCTTTTATCTTATTAAGTCAAGCAAATAAAAATGAGATTTTAAATGCGAAAAAGCCATCTCACCAATCCTTTCTCATGAGGCGGCTTGCCATTGCACTAGGCATGAACTCGGGGAGTTTTGGATGACCTAGATCATTCTTTTAAGCTTATCGCTTGAGATGGTCGCGGCAAGGCTTGAGATCTAGCACAAAAAAAAAAAAAAAGGAATTGCCCAAAAAGGGCTAAGTGCTTGAGCTTTGCTTCAAAAGAATTCTCTTAATGCTCAAAATGCCTCAATTCTTGTTTTGAGTCTCTTTTTACTTATAGACATGGCTTGACTCATTTTTGGTTGCTTGGGTGAATCTATGATATTGAGCAACCTTTCATGATTTTAATTACGTTAATCTCGATTCTTTGCTATCTTGGTTTTAGCTTTGCGGTACATATTTTGCCATGATTGAATATAAGCGTCTACTCTTTATATGGCTTGGTATAATACTTATCTTGTCTCCATGTATAATGGTCATGGCTCCTTTTACTAAAGTTCAAAAATAAAGTCATTCCTTCATGCTCTTTCTTTTTCATGCATCTTGATGAATTCATTGTCAAAGGGGGAGAAAGATTGTGAAGAAAATGATGTTAATGATGTTGGAGCTTTTGGTGTCATACTCAAGGTTTAATATAGAAGAACTTCATAAAATAAAAATTTTGAACCTTTTGAAAATTTGTGATCATAGTGAGTTAAGTCTTGTGGTTCTATTGCCTTTTCCTGATTTCATTTGCAATTGAAAAATACTCACAATGATCAAAGGTCAAACAGAAAAATTGCCTTTCATTTGGACCTAAGTGAGATTTTTGGCTACTTTCTGGAAATTGAATCGTGAGGATATGTGCACGATCTCAGGATGATGAGTCAATTGGCAATGGCGTTGTTGGTTTGCAAAATCTCGCGTTTTCGGGTTTGCTCCAAAATTTGTCGGACCACGGTGATCGGCCCGAAAGCGGTGTCGAGTGATCAGGCCGCTCGTGGAGGAATCGGCCAAGCCATGTTGGCGGTCAGGCCATAAAACAAAAATAGGTTTTTGGGCGGAGCCAAAAATAGGATGTGTAGGCAAGTGAGGGAGTCTCTGGATGTGGTCCCATAATTTTGGAGCTCCAGTCAAAAGTTCTATTCGTTTGAAAATTCGGAAGGTTTGAATTTTGAGTTGAAAATTGGCTAAGTCTTTTGGACCGATCCGGCCCCGTTGTGGGAAGCGGTCCGACCAAGATGAAATCGGTCGGACCGTACGTAGGCTGATCGGGCCATAATGGCTTGAAGGTTAGCCAAGTGTTGCATTGAGTTGGTTTTGATTTTGTTATTATATGAACTTCAATGCTTTATTGTTGTATATTGCATTGCGGGCCAGCGTGGGTCAAGTTGTGAAGAACTTGTTCGGAAGCGGTTTGTTTGTCTATTCTTTGTGCGGTGGCTTGCGAGTCAATGGCGTCAGCGGTGAGTGGATCGGGACTACGCTTGGAGGCGAGGTCGAGCGATCATGGATCACGGGTGGTCGTGTGACTCAAGCAGTGCGAGAATGGGCAAGGCGGATCGAGCGGGTGGTTCGATCTGTTGGTTGGATCGGCGGTGCGGATATCGGTCGCGAGTCTCCGGGAGGTTCAGATGGGATTGGACAAGAGAGGTTTGGCGGCGCGATGAGAACCCGATCAACCTACGTGAGTGAAGCGGCGATTGCTTCAGGAGTTATTTGTGTGTGGGTCCCATGTGTAAGTGACCCCAAAAAGAAAACCCTAGCTCTCTAGTATAAATAGGAAAGGGGGAGATGGAAAATAAAGCCAAGCATTCATTTTAGCCCCTTCTTCCTTTTCTAGGGTTTGGAGGAGAGGAGAGGAGAACTAGGATTTGGAGTGTGCTCCTTGTTGAGCTCTTGCCCTCCTTGTTGGAGAGGCTTTGTAAGCATCTTGTGTAATCGAACAATCTTGTGATGCTCAATTGAAAGATCGTTTGCTCTCTTTTGTGTTCTTCTCCCTTTTGGATGATTTTGGTGCTTCCTTGATTCAAAGGTTCATGCTTGGTCTCTTGACCTACTTTATCTTGCTTTGATGTGTGGGATTACTCCTAGAGTCATCTAGATCATCAACTCCCCACAAGCAAGTCTTGAATCAAGATTTTCATATTTCTAGGGTTTGTGCACTTCTTTGGTAAAATCTCGAGAGATCGTTTCTGCGAAGTGGATCTGACGGATCGTTGCTAGAAATAGGTCTCTAATATCATTAGGAGGTGTGCTCGAAATTTGGTCAAGTTTTATTGGTTGAAACAAAAGTTGGATCAAATTTCGTTTTGGTTTTAGGTGGAGTTTTTGATTCTGGACTTTCCGGTCCGCCGGACTTTCAGCGTGATCGACCGCAGGTATTCGAACCGGCTTGCCGAATCGAACCGCGAATCCACCGGTCCGACCGCTAGTTAGTTCTTGGTCGGACCATTTAGTACCGTCGGTCAAAGCCGCCCGTGGTAGCCGGTCGGACCGCTTGATCCCGATGAGAACAGTGAGTTCTTTTCTCCGGTTGTGTCGTGTGGTTGAGGGTTTATCAAATCCAACACAAGGCTTAGTTGTGTGCTTCTTGATCTTCTTAGCTTTCATAGCTAAAGGAGTAAAGTTCGTGTTGGTTTTGATTTAGGCGAGAAAGTTTTGAAAGCGCCTATTCACCCCCTAGTCGCCTTTTCGGTCCTACACTTTCAATGATTGAAGTTTAGACATGTTTATCTTGATATTTGAATAATCTCTATCCAACCACACTCATAACCTCTCCAAGTCCTAGGTGTTCCTATGTGTAATTAACCTTTATTAGTTTTTATCTACTTGTATTGTTATGGTGTCTTAAGTATTTAGTATCAACCAACATTCCCAGACATGACCCATAGAAAGATGCGTCATAGTGTATGTCTATACATGCCATGAGTAAATGATTTCATATCTTGCCAAAGGAATGGGTTCTCATCATACCACGTAGAAATTTGTAACATTTTTGATCTATAGAGGTGTTGTGCAACCACATAAATTTAGTGTTGTGCAACCATGGGGATAGAACAATAATTACGAAGTTACAATTGTTGGTGTCTGCAGTGCAGTCTAAGCTATATACCTTTTGTGCGGTCAATTGTTTCAAAAGTGATGACATCTTGCTTCGATGCGAATTCTCGGACAACCATCTTGGTCAACTGTCATCGCTAAATCGTAGATATTTGTAATCTACCATGTACCTTGTGAAGACCATGAAGAGGTTCTTACGGGTGGGCCAAGGAGTTCTGAGAGACATCCGAGCCGATGAACTTTCGAGAGGCTGCTGTGCGAGACAGGCTTAAACTCTTGCTGATGAACTTCATAGTAGTTTACGTAATGCTTAGGCTATTATGAAGATGGTATAGATCTTTGGATAAACGGATGAAAGCACAAGTAACTCTTGCTTTTCTTATCATTTGAGGTGAACTATGATCACTTGGGACGGGATGGTGATGAGCTGCTACATGTATGCTCTTTGAATCCTCACAGTGTATCACGGTCTCATTTCAAGCTATTTTGATGATCGATTACTTGTTTTTGCAAATCGCCTTGAGTTGGAACAAACAATTTTGTAATATTTGCAAGGTGATAGTGAGTTTGGAATGCACTGATAGTATTGTTCTGAATGCTTTTGAGTTTGTGTGGTGATACATTATCCTAGTGGATGTTCTCAATATTTGCAAGGTGATACAATATTTGATTTGATTATGTGTTTTTTGATACAATATTATGTCTTTGTTATGGACTTTTGTTATGATACTCATTGAATTAGAACCTTTGTTATGAACTTCGCATGTTTATGTAAGTTTTTTTATATATTTTTTGAAGTAAATTATTTTTTGAAGTAAAACTTCCGAATTTGGATGAAAATATGGCAATATGACAAAAAAAATAGATAAATAAAAGCACAACATGATTAAAATCAACTTATTAAACTGTTATAGGTTAAGCAATACGAAAAAAGATTATAAGTCATAAAACAAGGGTAATGCAGTCTTTTCACAAAGATCTTTCTCATTCCTGGAGCTGGAGTTAACTTTCTAACCAAACACCTCTGTAAACTGCTCCAACTTCTCATAGGAGTGGATCCAAGAGTGAAGCTGGAGTTGGAGCTGTAAAAGATTGGAGTAGAGCCGTACCAAACAGGGCCTATGTTGCAAGCAAACATATAAAATCATTTTTTTCATCGACTACAACTTCCAAAAAGTGCATGCCAGCACAACGACAATAGAAAGGAAAACAACACTGGGAACTAATTTTTCCTTGGAAAACTACTAATATGAATGGTACTAGTATCAACAAAAATACATATAATCAAGAAAGTACTGCTTCAAGAGTTACATTTTTACATGGTTTTGCATCGATTCAAGATTGGTTCAACTATGATGCATGCAGTATGCACCCACTAGCACAAAACAAAATGCCACCATCCAAAAGACAATCTTCACGCAACAAAAAGGGCTAGCACAAGGGTTCTTTGTTTCTTAAACATTGCACATATGCACCAAGCCAGTGCTAGAAACATGGCCAAAAAAGTACAAGCTTCTACATCAGAGAAGGAACATATTACAAGAGAAGTGTCATTTGAGTAAGTCCCCAAAACAAGACTTTGCTTGTAATTACAGGTTAGTAGCATTGGCAAACTTAGTAGACCATAAATTCCAGACACATTTAGTGACTTTCGAGATAAAGAGATGCTCGCATGGGTCGATCAATTCACCATGTTAGACCACCACGGTTACACAATTCATCCTAGGAGACACAAATTCTACAGCTTTCTGATGTGCCTCCAATAGTTGCTAGCCAATGTGCCAGCAAATCTGAAATATGAACGAAGGTTTGCAATTTATCGTTGTTAGAGCCAGCTAATGAAGCAGGCACTAATCAGAAGCTCAGGTAGCATAACACAAAACAGACTCCCTCTCCCACCTCCCCTCTATTTACCATATATACCCACATCCAACAGTACCGAAAACACAAAATGCTGAGACTAATCAGAAATCTTACACTAAACTGGTGAAATGTGTATGTGGCAGCCTAATAGCGTGCCATTCTACCCCCAAAAGAACCTCATCATCTTTCCAAAGCGCGGCAAATTGTAACATAAATCTCAATCCTAACCCCGCATAAAAATTTGATCTAATTCATCCTGACAATCACATTAATCTATGACTCGATACTAACCTTGAACTAACATAAGGACAAGGTACTACACTACAATTAGTCTTTTGTCCTCACTTAATCTGGAGCTGCAACATGCGGAGTAGAAGGCTCCTGACTATGTCGGCATTGCGGCGGAACAAAATCCCAAGGTACCTAACGACCACCTGCGCTCGTGGTTCAACGCCTCCGAGTGCTCGCCGTTGCCACCGATCCCCACAGGCGCCATCCTCAATTGCCTCTATGCCTCCCTCTCTCCTCCTTCCTAAGCTCCCGCGCCTCCACAACCACCTGGCGAGCCTGGGAATCGGGTGAGAGGAAGCAGGCGAGTTGAAGTGTTGATGAAGATGGCAACCGAGTTGGATGGCGGTTAGATGCTTGTTCACTCGAGATGGGAAGATGGTTGCCAGAATGAGGAAGGTGGCGAGGCGGTTCCTGGAACACGCGCGGAGCAACGTGGGTGGCGAATTGGGCAAAGTAGATTATTGAATTAGGCATGAATCCAAGGAGGGGGTGTCGAAGTGTGGTGGCGCAAATCCAGGTAGGGGCGGTGTCAGAGCGACCTTTCTTGACCACTGCTCCATCTTGGCTTCCCGGTGTGCCACGGCAATGGTGGCTTCGCCATCAGAGCGCTGGATAAGGAGGCGGAGTTTAGGGGGTGGCGGCAACGGCGGCACAAATGCGATGAGGGGCGGCGTACATGCGAGGACCTGTAATTGTAGGTATTGGGCGGGGCGTGACAGAGTGGCTGGGCAGCGATGGCGTATATACAAGAAGCGATGGTGGTAGGGGCGAGGTGGGGGCTAGGCAGGGCTGCATGGATGTGAGGTGGATGGCGCATATGAGGTATGGGCGAGGGCGGGCGGTGGTGGCGCAGATGCGGTGTAGATGCAGTAGGGGCGAGGGGGCCTATCTTCTATCCAGCTGGTACGACCTGTGTCCTATGTGGCCATTTTGGTTTTCAGCTAAGCAAAGTGAAAAGGCAAGCACGGGTCAGACCCAAGTGTGGTCCAAGGAGGGCAAAGAAGTCATTTCGTGTAGTTGAGAAAAACGATAAAGCTAGAAAAGATAATAAAGGAGCCGAAACAGTATTTCATGCATCTGCATGTCATTTGAGTGGTATAATTCGGGGGTATGTTTGGCACAACTGCAGTTTTTTTGAAAAGCAAATTTCAGTTGGACTGAAGGGTTGAACGACTGAACTAAAGAGGTTTGGTATTTAGCTATCTGGCTTTTAGGTAGACTGGCTGGAGCTTTTGAGTTGAGAAATGTCTAAAATGCCCCTAAGGCAAATGATAACTTGTTTGATGTTGTTTAACATGGACTGTGTGGATTTGAATTTTTATTTTTTTGCACGTGACATACAAATGTAAATCTAAGCGTTAAACGTAATGCATTCATGATTGGCAAGTACTACATACAAAATGTTACATATATGTCGTTGTTGTTGTGATCTTTCGCCTTCATAATTGGTAAGTACTACATGCAGAATGCTACATATATGTCTTTGTTGTTGTGATCTTTCGCCTATCTTATCATCATGCTACCAAAGTCGTTGCAATAGCGTCGCGGAGGTCGGTCATGTCAACATCATCCATATCAATTGTAACATCATATGCACCGAGGTTATTCGACATATCCCCATCGACACAATCTTCATCCCTCTATATACTAGCAAATTATATATCAAGCAAAGCACTATCTCGAATAAAATTATGCAAAGCCATTGTTACAACAATAGTTTTCTTTTGCTTGTGTGGGTATCATGGGGATATGCTCCAGATCTTAGGATGATGTGACAATTGAAAATGGCGTTAACGGTTTGTCGTTTCACGTGTTTTCGGTAAAGAAACAGTGCTGTCAGGCTTCAGGCGGTCTGCCCGGCCTAAGCGGCGGTCAGACCGACCTAAGATCGGCCGGACCGGCCTAAGTGGCGGTATGACCGGCAATGTCAGGAAGTGTTGGATTGAGCTGGGCCAAAAATAGAGGTAGAAGGCAACAGAGGGGATTCTATTGCACTTGGTCTCATAATTTTTAGAGTCTCCAGTCAAAAGTTCTATTAGATTGAAATTTCCCGTAGGTTTCGGTTTTAGAGGTTGAAAATCTGCTAAGTCATTACTGGCGGTCTGACCGGCTCATAGGTGGCGATCGGGCCGGCCGAAGTGAGTGGTCGAGCCGGCCTAGGGCGGTCGGACGATTTCACTGGATCGTCGCCCGTCGTGGCGGCGATATTCGGTTGTTAGGTCAAAGTCATGAGTTTCAGGGCATATATGTTGCATGATGCATGTTTTGACAAACATAGGTCAAGTTGTGAAGAACTTGTTCTCAAATTCGGTTTACTTGTCTATTGTTGTGCAGGTTGCTTGGTGGTCAACGACGGTCAACGGCGAGGATGATCGGGACTAGGCCTGGAGAGCTAAGGTCCAGAACGATTGACGATGCCAGGTGAGGTCAATGTACTCAAGCGTGGTGCAAGATGGACAAGGGTGACCTATTGGCTAATCCGAGGCGCAAGATGGCGCAAGATGTAGCTAGTTAGGTCAATGGGAGATAAAGATGACGCATTAAAATACATGTGTATGTGTCCCGTTTGTTTTGAGCCTTAACGGGGGCCCAATTGAGTCAAACTTCTAGAAGGTCTAAGCCCCCACTATAAATAGGAGAGGGAGGTGGCTGCATCTCCTCTTCGTCTCTTTTGCCATTTTGTAAACCCTAATTTTCTTAGGGAGAGATTTTGTGGAGGATAGGGTTCTTGATAGTTTGATGTGATTTTTGTTCTCTTGGGCTGAGCATTGTCCTCCATTGATGGAGAGGCTGTAAGTCCATATCATATCAAATCAATCAAAGGAAAGTTTGATCATGTTTTGTCTCATTGCGTTCTTTCTCTATATTTGATGATTTTGAGTCTTTCTTTGATTCGCAAGTTTTTGATTGAATTCTCCACGTGATCTAGCTTGCTGTGACGTGTGGGAACCTATCTAGGATCATCTTGATCATCAATCACACACGAGCAAGATTTTGGATCAAGTTTTCGTTTTGACCCAGTTTTGAACCCTTTTTCAATCAAACGGAAAATGATTCTTATTCTTTCGAGAATTATCACAATCTTCGAATAGCTTCCTGATATCATAGAGAAGGTGTGTTCTAAGTTTCATCAAGTTTGGGGTTGTAGATCAAAAGTTTCATCTATTTGCAACTTCATCATCGTAATTTATTTGATGCATTACGGAGGACGGGGTCAGCGGTCGAGTCACCGAGTCGAGCCGTAGGCAATCGGTCCAACCACCAGTAACACAACGGTCTGACCGGCAGTGCATTGATTTGCTTTAATCTTTGTTGATTTTGTCGTTTTGCTAAGGGGTTTATATTGGATTCAATATTAGTCTTCCGCTATACTGATATACTGATCTTCATAGATTCCATAGCTATTGGAGTGAAATTTGTGTTGAATCCATTATTTTTGAAAAAGTGAACGTGCTCCTATTCACCCCTCTAGTCGCCTTTTCGGTCGAACAAGTGGTATCAGAGCCCGGTTAGTTCAATCTTGATCTTAACCGGTCACTGAACTTGGCGATGGATAGATACTCCACAAAGCCGCATATCTTCGATGGGCACGACTATGCCTATTGGAAGAATCGCATGCGAGTCTTCCTTGAGAGCGAAGGACACGCTATGTGGGATGTTGTTCGAGTCCCGCTCGTTGTGCCCGAAGTTGCTACGCCGGCTTCAGAAGCCCTTTTGGCTAACAACAATAAGGCTAAAAACCTCTTGTATGGTGGGCTTGGGAGACAGGAGTATGATCGGATTTGCAATCTTGAGACTGCGCATGAGATTTGGAACACTCTCGAAACCTATCATGAGGGTTCGTCTCAAGTCAAGAAAGTACGCCAAACAATCTATAAGTGTGAGTATAACAAATTCGAGATGTGTCCTGGAGAGAGCATCCATGACATTTTCAGTCGCTTTAATAAAGTGATTAATCAGATGAAAGCTGTTGGTATTGAATATTCTCAGTCTGAAAATGCCACTCACCTCTTGGCTGCAATCAACACCAAGGAGTGGGAGATAAAGGCCACAACCATTGAGGAGAATGTCAACCTCTCTGATCTAACTTTGGAGCTGCTCTATAGTAAGCTCATGAGATTAAGAGGATTGATATCCCAAAAAGGAAAATATGGCTTTAGTAGTAGACCTCTCAAGAGAGTTTCTGATGGGTCTTTTGAGTCTTCTTCTAGATTTTCGCTTGCTGGTTTATTTACAATTCATAAAGAAGAGTTTGAGAGTCTTCCTGAGGCTGAGTTGGCCCTCATAGTCAAAAAGGTCACACGAGCCTGCAACCATATGAGAAACAGAAAGGTACGAGCCCCAAGTTGAAAGGTAAGAGCAACCATAAGGAGGGAAAGCCAGCTTGGAAGAAGTCTCAATGGAATAAATCAAGGTTTGATACTGCCAAGCTGACAAATGCCACTCACCGGGTGCTTGTCGCTTTTGAGGATCAATCCTTAAGCGATGTTGACTCTGGGAGTGAGGAGGACAAGGAGGAGGAGATCCCTCAAAACAAGAAGAAAGGGAAGGCCAAGGACTTCACGACTTGTGCTTCATGGTCGACTCCGTTGACAACGACAACGATGAGATACCTCCTTCCTATGATATTTTTTCTGAAAGATGTGAATCTATGTTTGAGCAACTCATGAGTCAGGATAAGGCATTAGAGTTTGTCATGGCCAAGAATAAGGACTTAGAGTTATAAGTAGATAGCTTGACTTTAGAACTTACAAATGCTAAGACTCTTGAATCTGATGAATGTTCATCTTGCCATGATATGCACTCAGAATTTGCTAAACTGCAATCTGCTCATGATATTGCTTTGCAACAACTTGAAAATGCTAGAACTAAGCTTGTTGAGGTTAAATCTGCTTCATGTGAAAAATGCTTAGAGTCTAGCAAGTTAGTTGTTTCTGGTGTGGCTGATCCTAGCCTTTGCACTTTCTGTTTAGAACGCGAACATGAAGTTAAAGATATCTTAGATGCACCTAGAGCTAAATATGCCAAGCTTAAGGACAGTATTGAGTCTTCTACATGTGCTTTATGTCCAGCTCTTAAACTTGAAGCTGCTTTATATAAGGAGAAATATGCTAGAGTCATTAAGGGTAAAACCTGTGAATCATATGTTAATCTTGAAGAAGAAAATGGTTATATTAAGAATACCTTAGAAAAATTCTCTAAAGGTAAGAAGCAATTAAACATGATTCTGGACAAGTCTAAAACTCCTTATAAGAAGCAAGGATTATGATACAATCATGTTCAAAATAATTCTAACCCAAAAGTTACTCAAGTCTTGGAAAATGGTCAATTGAATTCAAAAACCAACCTGCAAAAACTATCTTTAAATCTGTAGGTGTTGCCCAACCCTCTGTTAAGTCTAAGGGTGCTTCTCCCAATGGTATTAAGTATCATTGCATCTATTGCAAAAAGGATGGGCATTTGATTGAGTTCTATTGGCGTAGGTTGAAAAATGATAAGAAAATTTTTGCTAGAATTTCATCTAATCAACCTAGAGATTTTATGAGACATGGTAACATAGAAAAGAAGAAACCTTGTTTAGGATTTGTGTCACATGCTCATCATCATGTTCCTAGACAAGATAACTCTCATGTTACTTTAACCATTGCTCATAACAGAACTTCAAATAAAATCAAGGATAGCACTTCTGCTTTGCATACTACTCGTAGACGTGTGTCTCGATCTTTGGGTTCCTAAGTCTTGTTTAACTAACTTGATGTTGAGACACATCGTTCTTCTTGCCTTGATTTTCGGGATTCTGCGGAAAGAGGAAAGGCACGTGGTTAAATCGACTCATTTGTTCACACCACATGACCGGAGACTTAAGATGGTTCACCTCCTTCACGCGGTCGACATGTGATGATTTCATCACTTTTGGAGATGATAAACAAGGGCGAATTGAAGAAACGGGATCGATCAGGGTGAACGACAATTTGATCCTCAAGGATGTCGCCCTTGTGGACAAGCTAAAGTTTAATTTACTTTCTGTCTCTCAACCTCTTGATGATGGCTATGAGACTAGATTTAAGAAAAATGCTTGTCGTGTGCTTGATTCAAGTGGTGAGCTTGTTTTTGGAATTACTAGAGTTGCTAGGATCTTTGGAGCTGACTTTTCTGAATCTCTTGCTGGTTCTCTCAAATGCTTAATTTCTTCTTCTTCTTCTGAGTTCTGGCTTTGGCACCGTTGTTTGGGGCACATTGGTTTTGATCATCTGACGCGAGTTAGCAACCTTGAGCTCATGAGAGGTTTACCAAAACTCAAAGCCGTCAAAGATGCTGTTTGTGCGCCCTGTAGGCATGGCAAGCAAGTTGCCGCCTCACGCCCTTCAGTGACTATGGTCATGACTGACGGACCGGGACAGTTGCTTCATATGGATAATGTTGGTCCTGCTAGGGTTCGGTCAGTTGGTAGAAAATGGTATATTCTTGTCATAGTCGATGATTTTTCTAGATACACTTGGGTGTTCTTTCTTACTTCGAAGGATGAAGCTTTTGATTATTATCATGATCTTGTTCTGTGTTTGGCTTCTGAAGTTCCGGATGCCTTGAGAGCGATCAGCAGTGACAATGGCACGGAGTTCAAGAATGCCTCATTTGCTTTTTTTGTGCTGAGTGTGGAATTGAGTATCAATTCTCTTCTCCACACGTCCCTCAACAAAATGGCGTTGTGGAAAGGAAGAACAGGACCCTGGTCGATATGGCTAGGACGATGCTAGATGAGTATAGCACGCCGAGGAGGTTTTGAGTCGAAGCTGTTGCTACTGCTTCCTTATTACAAATCGTGTCTTTGTGAGACCTTGTTTGGGCAAGACTGCTTATGAGCTTCGATTTTGTAGAAAACCCTCTGTCTCGTACTTTCGAGTCTTTGGATCTAAATGTTTAATTCTCAAGACAGGAAATCTAGATAAATTTGAGTCAAGAACTTTTGATGGTTTGTTTATGGGTTATCCTGCACATTCGAGGGGTTTTCGGGTTTTTAATGTTGAAACTAACCTTGTTCAGGAGACGTGCAATGTCACTTTTGATGAGACTAGCCCTGGATCTAGATCAGATGTTTCAGGTGATACACAGGTGATAGAGAGCATATTCATAGAGGAAGATGATGTAGGATTTGATATTCTTCCACCTGTTGCTGTTGATGCTCTTATTCCAGCACAAGAACCTGCTGTGACTACTTCGCCTTCAGATGAGGCTCCTGCTGTATCTTCATCATCAGCAGTACCTGCGGAGGTTGAAGAGAAGCTTTCCTCTCGGGTGCACCACTTCACATTCAAAAGCAGCACCCTCTGGATCAGATAATTGGTAATCTTCATGAGCGAGTCACTCACTCCAGGTATCATGATCCAAATATCTACTCTCATTCTGCATTTGTTGCTTCATTTGAACCTCGCGATATATCACAGGTTTTATCGGATTCTAGCTGGGTTAATGCCATGCATGAGGAGTTAGAGAATTTTGAAAGGAATAAGGTTTGGAACCTAGTAGATCCTCCTAGTGGCCATAATGTTATAGGAACCCGTTGGGTTTTCAAAAATAAACAAAATGAGGATGGTTCTGTAATTAGAAACAAGGCTAGGTTGGTAGCTCAGAGTTTTAGCCAAGTTGAGTGGTTGGATTTTGATGAGGCCTTTGCTCCTGTTGCTAGACTAGAAGCCATTCGCATTCTGCTTGCATTTCCTGCATCTAAGGGCTTTAGATTATATCAAATGGATGTTAAAAGTGTTTTTTAAAAATGGTTTCATAGAGGAGGAAGTTTATGTTAAGCAACGCCCAGGCTTTATGAATCCCAAGTACTCACATCATGTATTCAGGCTATCCAAAGCCTTATATGGTCTTAAACAAGCCCCTAGTGCCTGGTATGATAGACTTAAGACCTTCTTGCTTAAGAATGATTTTGAGATGGGTAAGGTAGATAAGACTTTGTTCATTCTTAGGCGTGGTAATGACTTCTTGCTTGCTCAAATTTACGTTGATGATATTATCTTTGGTGGTTCTTCTCATGCTCTTGTTTCTAATTTTTCTGAGACTATGTCCAGGGAATTTGACATGAGGATGATGGGAGAGCTCAATTACTTTTTGGGGCTTCAAATCAAGCAATGCAAGGAAGGGATCTTCATCCATCAGACGAAGTATACTAAGGACTTGCTCAAACGTTTCGACATGGGTGACTGCAATCCAATCTCCACTCCCATGGCAACTTCGACTATTTTGGATCCAGATGAGGAAGGAGAAGCCGTGGATCAGCGCAGTCTGCATGACATGATCGGTTCCTTACATACTGACGGCCTCGAGGCCGGACATCCACTTCACAGTGCGCTTTGTGCGAGGTTTGAGCGTGTCAGGGACTTCCATCACCAAGCCGTTAAGCGTATATTCAGGTATTTACACTCTACCCTTCTATATGGCATTTGGTATTCATGTTCTTAATTTTTGTCAATTCAGGGGTTTTCTGATTCTGATTTTGCGGGCTGTCGGCTTGATAGGAAGAGTACCTCAGGCACTTGTCACTTCCTAGGCACTTCTCTTGTATCTTGGTCTTCTAGGAAGCAGTTTTACATTGCACAATCCTTCTTTGAAGGTGAATATGTTCTTCTTTGCTAGTTAAGTAGTCGATTTTGTGGATGATAACCACTCTCAAGGATTATGGGTTAAATTTTGCTAGTGTTCCTCTTTTCTGTGATAACACTTCTGCCATTAATATTGCTAAGAATCCTGTGAAACACTCTAGGACCAAGTACATAGATATTCGCTATCATTTCCTTAGAGACCATGTCGAGAAGGGTGATATTGTGCTACACTTTGTGGAGTCCGATGCTCAATTGGCTGATATCCTCACCAAGCCTTTAGACCCAACTAGGTTTTCCACCTTGAGAAGCGAGTTAGGGGTAATTTATCCCTATGGGTTGGTTTGAGGAGGAGTTCGATCTTTTCGATCTTACCTTGTTCTTTTGATCTTTTCTTGTTCTTTTTCGAACTTATTGATCTTTTGAACTTTTTAGGTTTTAGGCTTTTATTGCATCTCATTGTATCATATTGCATTCATATGAAAAATCAAGGGAAGTTCTACCCTACTCTTTTGTTGAGAAGATGGAGGTTGCCTTCACTTTGTGAGTCCGACAGCCTTTAGACCCAACTAGGTTTTCCACAAGGTTTTAGGTCATATGAAAAAATACAACAAGTGGTATGAAAAATCCAAAAGATGCATTGTAATATAAGGATTGGAAGAGGCCGACTAGTGTGAAGGAGGTGAGGAGTTTCTGGGTTTGGTTGGTTATTATCGGCGTTTTGTGCGGGATTTCTCTATCATCGCCAAACCGATGTCTCGGCTTACTCAAAAGGTGTGAGATTCCGATGGGTGATGAGTGTGGCCTGATTACGCATTTTGAAGGACAGGTTGGTGACCTCTCCTATTCTCACTCTTCCCGAAGCGGAAGCGATTCTGATCTTTTCTGGATCGTCTCGAGTGGGTCTTGGCTGTGTTCTCATGCAAGGCGGTAAGGTGATTGCTTATGCGTCGAAAGCGATTAAAAGCACAGACAATTATCCCACTCATGATTTGGAGTTGGCTGCGGTTGTCTTTGCTCTCAAGATTTGGAGGCATTATCTATCACGGTGAGCCTTGTGATATTTTCACAGAGATCATAAGAGTCTCAAATATATCTTCACTCGAGAAGGATCTGAATTTGAGGTAAAGGAGGTGGTTGGAGTTGATCAAGGATTATGATCTTACCATTCGGTATCATCCGAGCAAGGCCAATGTTGTTGCTTGATGCCCTTAGTCGCAAGGCGACTCTGCTACTCTAGATTGCCTCATTCTTGATTTTGATCGCATGGGAATATCTTATTGTTATGCGGGCACATCATTTGTTGAGACACGATTGATTCTTGAGTCGGCTATTCCGGACCGTGTCGGGAAGCTATGAGTGACCGGTTATTACGAGGAGGTTAGGAAGCGTCTGGATGAAGGCAAAGAGGTGATTTTAGCATGGATGATTTTGGTACTTTGAGGCTTAAGGGCGTCTTTGCGTGCCAAAAGGCGGAGGTCAAAGATGATATTTTGAGGAGGCACATCGCACTCCATACCTTTATTCATCTGGTGAGACTAAGATGTATCGAGATCTGAAAGCGAGAATTTTGGTGGAAAAGAATGAAGGTGGATATTGCTAATTATGTGGCTTCTTGCGGTGTTTGTCGGCAAGTGAAAGTGAGCACAAGCGTCCTGCGGAGGTTATTGCGGCCTTTGGAGGTTCCCGAGTGGCCTTGGGATGATATCTCTATGGACTTTGTGGTGGCGTTGCCTCGTTCGCGCGAGGAAGGATGCGATTTGGGTAGTGGTGGATCGATTGACAAGTCTGCACTTCATTCCTATTCATACACGACAAATTCGCGAGTGATCTAGCTCCTATTTATGTGCGTGAGATAGTAAGGCGCATGGTGTGCCAAAGACCATCATTTACGCGAGGGCCAAGTTTGTCTCAAGTTACGGAGAGTCTGCGAGTGCATTGGGCTGCAGCTCCGCCTTAATCTGACGTTCACCCGCAGACAGATGGGCGATCAGGCGTACTATTGGACTTTGGAGGATATGTTGCGATCTTGTGTTCTATCTTGGAAGGGTAGTTGGGAGGACATGTTGCCACTTGCGAGTTTGCTTATAATAATAGTTACCATTCGGTATTAGGGCGCCATTTGAGGTTCTCTATGGCGGAAGTGCGGATCGCCACTTTGTTGGGATGCGATTGGAAGAAGGCGATTTGGAGTCGGATTGGATTGAGAGACCGTTGAGCGTGTGGCCATGGTGAGTGCGAATCATTAGCGGCTCGAGTGAAGCAGAAAAGTTATCTTGATTTGAGGAGGCGCGACTTGGAGTTTGCTGTGGGTGACGAGTGCTCTTGAGTGTCTCCCACCAAAGGTATTGTTCGGTTTGGTACTAGAGGAAGCTTAGCCAAGTGCGTTGGACCGTTCGATTATTGCAGAGAATTGGAAAGTTAGCCTACCGCTTGGATCTTCACGAGTCCATGCGTGGAGTTCATAATGTGTTTCATGTCTCGATCTTTGAAAGTTTTGAGAGATCGAGCATAAGATTTCTTTAGAGCCGTGACTGATTGAGGCAAGACCTCACAGTTGAGTCGCGTCGGCCCGCGATACGGAGAGGTCGGAGGCGAGTCTTTGAGCACAAGGCGTTGGTATCGTCAAGGTCTTGTGGGCTTGCTCGATCGATGAGAGGCGACTTGGGGTTGGAGTCTCGCATGCGCGAGCAATACCGCGAGTTGTTCACGTCCAGTGCGTGTTATTTTGTTGTTTAATTTCAGGTGTGCAGTTTTCTTTGAGTAGAGCAGAGTAGAATTCGAGTCGAATTCCGTTAAGGGGTAGAATGTAATACTCGAAAATATTAATATTAATAATCACGTCTTAAGGGTCGGGCGTAATTAATCGAAATAGTATACATAAAAAGCGTCTTAAGGGCTTCTGGCGTAATTAAATAAAAGAATTTGTGAAATGGAATTTTAGAATTTTTAAGAGCTATATAATTAAATTGTGGGTTTTCTAGAAACCTAATAGTTTCTTTGTCCCACAAGACCGCCTCCACATTTTTTCTGCGTTACGCCGCCAATCGCTTTCTTGTTTGCTTGCCGCCGTAGCCAATTCCACTGCGGCGTGGTGCCGCTCTTGTTGCCTGTGGCCGCTCCCTCTGCTATTTGCCAGCGAGGCGCTGTGTGGATGATAACCACTCTCAAGGATTATGGGTTAAATTTTGCTAGTGTTCCTCTTTTCTGTGATAACACTTCTGCCATTAATATTGCTAAGAATCCTGTGAAACACTCTAGGACCAAGTACATAGATATTCGCTATCATTTCCTTAGAGACCATGTCGAGAAGGGTGATATTGTGCTACACTTTGTGGAGTCCGATGCTCAATTGGCTGATATCCTCACCAAGCCTTTAGACCCAACTAGGTTTTCCACCTTGAGAAGCGAGTTAGGGGTAATTTATCCCTATGGGTTGGTTTGAGGAGGAGTTCGATCTTTTCTGATCTTACCTTGTTCTTTTGATCTTTTCTTGTTCTTTTTCTGAACTTATTGATCTTTTTGAACTTTTTAGGTTTTTAGGCTTTTTATTGCATCTCATTGTATCATATTGCATTCATATGAAAAATACAACAAGTGGTATGAAAAATCCAAAAAGATGCATTGTAATATAAGATTTTCTGCTTATCTTTTAAAATTGATGAAGCCTTGCCTATTACCATTTGGAGCTTTAGTATTTCAATTCTTGCTCAATGCCATGTCTAGTTCTTTGACTTTCTAGAATTATCATGCTTTCATATATACAGATAAGTCTTTGCTGTATGAGCTAGAACTTTAAAACAACTCGAACTAAAAAAATTACAATTTGTGGATGTTTTAGCGAGTTGCGCAATTAGTGCTCTTTTTGTGACATTGACCCTGTCAGAATTGTTTTGTTAGCTCTTGAATCTAAAATTGACCATTACTTGAGCTTTTTGTGTTCTTGAGATTCTAAAACTGCTCTTGTGAAACATAAAAAATTAAGATTGTCTTATGCTTAAATTGTGCCAAACTATTCTTACGAGACTGCTTGTCAAAGACATGAACTTGGAGATAGTTTGATGATCCAGATGATCTAATGGGAACTGCTTGTCAGAAATGACATGAACATCAAGATTTGCCGCCCTGGTAAAAGCTTAGGAAGAGTTTGTGGATGGCTCCTAGTCCAGGATCTTCTTCACTAAGATATACCTTTAATCAACTTCTGGTCGAAGCTTAGGATGAGTTTGTGGATGGCTCCTAGTCCAGGATCTTGTCACTAAGTTAGATCATTAGTCAACTTCAATATTCAGTGCAAATGAGAAAACTGTTGACAAATGGGCTTTTGAGAAATCTTAGCAAAATGATTCAATACAGGACCTGATTGACTCTTAATGTGGTCTTTGTTAGATTTTTGATCTCACTTTGACATTTTGACATGGCCAGTTTCACTTTAGGATCCCTGTTGATGAACTTGCTGAATTTGAAGTTTTGCTTAAATAGATCAAATCTACTGCTTTACTTTTGAGCCTTCGTGCTTAGCTTTGATATATATGTCTTATCATGATCTTGCTAGCGCTGTTAGGCTTGATATGTCGTTTGTGCAATATTAGAAATGCTGGCTTGTTCTTTTGGGTAATCTCCAAAGCTTCTTGTAATCATAAATTGAAATATATATATATAAAATAAAGCTACTGCATTGCACTTCATGCATACTCCTTATGCTTTTTTCTTCATTCTGCATTTGTCATCTCTGGATGAGAGGAAGGCGTGATTTCTTGATGACTCCATTATCAAAAGGGGAGAAGATATTTCAATGTTGGGGGAGAAAATATATCATTGTTGTACAAAGGGGGAAAATATATAAAAAATGATAAAAGGGGGAGAAATTGGAGAATTTAAAACTTTCTGAAATTTGAGGATCATAGTGAGGGGGAGTTTTTGAATTGCATTCTTATTGTCTTATTGATTCTTCTGAACTTGGATTGCATTTACTAATCCTCACAATGATCATAGGTCAACTGAACAATTGTTCTTTTATATACTTCCTCCTCTATGAAACCATTTAGAAAAGCTTTGGATACTTGGGATCCTCAAAACCAGGGGGTTGCTTAACATATACTTCCTCCTCTATGAAACCATTTAGAAAAGCACTTTTAACATCCATTTGATATAATTTAAAACCTTTTGATGCAGCAAATGCGAGCAAAATGCGAATTGCTTCTAGTCTAGCAACAGGAGCAAAAGTCTCATCAAAATCTAACCCCTCAACTTGGCTGAAACCCTGAGCTACAATCTGGCCTTATTTCTAACCACAGAACCATCCTCACCTTGTTTATTCTTGAACACCCAACGGATTCCTATAACATTATGACCACTAGGAGGTTCTACTAGATTCCAAACCTTGTTTCTTTCAAAATTCTCTAACTCCTCATGCATGGCATTTACCCAGCTAGAATCAGATAACGCATGTGATATATCGCGGGGTTCAAAAGAAACAACAAAAGCCGAATGAGAGTAGAGATTTGGATCATTATACCTGGAGCGAGTGACTCGCTCATGTAGATTACCTATTATCTGATCCGGAGGATGCTGTCTCTGAATGCGAAGTGGAGCGCCGGGTGAGATATCGTTTCTTCGACCTCCGCAGTATCGCTGATGATGATGATGCAAAGCAGAGCCTCAATCAAGGTGAAGTAGACGTAGCGTGTTCTTGTATCAATATGGGCGCCAAGAAGAAAGCAGATGAAGGAATGATATCGACTTCGTCCTCATCTTCCTCCACAAAATGCTCTCTCACACTGTGAATCATCTGTAATAATTGATCTAGCCTGTGGCTAGTCTCATCAAAAGTGACATTACAAGTTTCTGAATAAGGTTAGTCTCGAGATTAAAACCCGAAAACCCTCGAATGAGCAGGATAACCTGTAAATATCCCATCAAAAGTTCTTGATTCAAATTTATCTAAGTTGCCTGTCTTAAGAATAAAACATTTTGATCCAAAGACTCGAAAATGCGAAACAGAGGGTTTTCTACCAAAACGAAGCTCATAAGGAGTCTTGCCTAAAGATGGTCTCAAAAAGACACGATTTGCAATATGACAAGTTGTAGCAATAGCTTCGGCCCAAAATCTCCTCGATGTGCTATACTCATCTAGCATCGTCCTAGCCATTTCGACCAAGGTCCTATTCTTCCTTTCCACCACGCCATTTTGTTGAGGGACGTGTGGAGAGGAGAACTGATGCTCAATGCCACGCTCAGCACAAAAAGAAGCAAAAGAAACATTTTTGAACTCCGTGCCATTGTCACTGCGAATTGCTCTCAAGGCACCAGGAAGCTCAGAAGCCAAACGAAGAACAAGGTCATGAAAATAACCAAAAACTTCATCTTTTGAAGCAAGAAAGAACACCCAAGAATATCTTGAAAGATCATCGACTATGACAAGAATATACCATTTTCCGCCGATTGACTTGACTCTAGCAGGACCAATAGTATCCATATGAAGCAACTGTCCTGGTCCGTCAGTCATGACCATAGTCACAGAAGGGTGTGAGGCGGCAACTTGTTTGCCATGCCTACAGGGCGCACATACAAAGCATTTTTGACAGCTTTGAGTTTGGAGAAACCTCTCATGAGATCAAGGTTGCTAACTCGCGTCAGATGATCAAAACCAATGTGCCCCAAACGTCGATGCCAAATCCAAAATCCAGAAGAAGATGTAAGCAAACATTTAAGAGATCCAAAGAAGAGATTCCAAAAATCGGCCCAAAAATTCTACCAACTCTAGATATTCCAAACACAAGCTCACCAGTAGAATCAAGCACACGACAAGTATTTTTCTTAAAAACAGTCTCATAGCCATCATCAAGAAGCTGAGAAACAGAAAGGAGATTATACCTAAGCTTGTCCACAAGAGCAACATCCTTTAGAATGAATTTGTTGTTTACCCTAATTGATCATGTTCCTTCAATTCGCCCTTGTGTATCATCTCCAAAGGTGATGAAGTCATCACCTGTTGCCCGCGTGAAAGAGGTGAACCATTTTGAGTTTCCGGTCATGTGGCGTGAACATCCGGAGTCAACGAACCACGTGTTCTTCCCCTTTCCGTGGTAATCCTGAAAATCAAGGAACAGAAGAACGATGTGTCTCAATACTGGGGTTAGATAAACAAGATTTATGAATCCAGTATTGAGACACACGTTTGAAAGGAGTATACGAACCAGAAGTACTATCCTTGATTTCATCTAAAATTCTATTATGAGCAATGTTTAAGTTAACATGGGAATTAAATCATCAGGCGGTCGGCCGGCGTTGTCTTGTGATCGAGCCGGCGACCAAATCGGTCGACCGGTGACCAATGTCGACCGTAAACTCAAGAACATGAGAATTAGGATATGTAGAAACATAATGATTAGCATGTGAGAAAATCCTAATCCGTGTTTATTCCTTTCGGTGTTACCATGTCTCATAAAAGCTCTAGGTTGCCTGAATGAAATTCTATCAAGATTTTTCCTATCATTTTTCAACCTACGCCAACAGAATTCAATCAAATGCCCACCTTTCTTGCAATAAGTGCAATGGTACTTGGTACCACTAGAAGAAGCACCATTTGAATTAATACAAGGTTGGGCAAAACCTGCAGATTTAAAAGATGTTTTTGCAGTTGGGTTTTGAATTCAATTAAACCTTTTCCAAGACTTGAATGACTTTTGGGTTTGAATTGTCTTGAAAAGAATTGAATCCTAAACCTTGCTTCTTATAAGGAGTTTTAGACTTGTCAAGAATCATGTTTAATTGTTTCTTACCTTTAGAAAATTTCTCTAATGTATCATGAAGGTAAGCATTTTCTTTTCTCAAGTTAACACAAGCATCACAAGTTTTATCCATAGATTTCTCCTTATACAAAGCAATTTCAAGTTTAAGAGCGGAACAAGAAGCACAAGTAGTATTTTCAATATTGTCCTTAAGCTTAGCATATTTGACTCTAGCGACTTCTAAGATATCTTTGATTTCACGCTCTTTTCTAAACATGAAGTGCAAGGGCTAGAATTAAACACATCAAAAGCAATCAATTTACTAGATTCTAAACATTTTTCACAAGGAGCACTTTTAATTTCACTTAGTTCAGATCTAGCATTCTCAAGTTGTTGTACAGAAATATTATGAGCAGATTGTAACTTGGTAATTTCAATGCATAGCATGACAAGATAAACATTCATCGAGTTCAAGAGTCTTAGCATTTTAAGTTCTACTTTGGTTTGTTAATCTTTGACTCTAATTTCTTATTTTTGTCATAACAAATTCTAGCGCTTCATCTTGACTAAGCAATTGCTCAACTATAGAATCATATTTAGCGTAAAGCTCATCATATGAAAAAGATACCTCATCATCATCAATGTCGCTTGTCACCATGGAGCACATGCAGTGAAGTCTTTGGCCTTCCCTTTCTTTTTGCCTTGAGGGATCTCCTCCTCCTTGTCCTCCTCACTCCCGGAATCCACATCGCTCAAGGATTGATCCTCAAAAGCGGCAAGGACCCGGTGAGCGGCCTTCACAAGCTTATTAGCCTCATACCTTGATTTGTTGAAAGGAGGCTTCTTCCAAGCTGACTTTCCTTCCTTATGATTGCTCTTACCTTTCAACTTGGGGCAATTTGCCCGGATATGGTTTAACTCACCACATTTATAGCATGTCACCGGACCACCTCTCTTTTTGTTTCTCACATTATTATAGGCCCGTGTGAATTTTTTAGCTAGGAGAGCTAACTCTGTCTCAGAATACTTTCAAGCTCCTCCTCGTAAATCGCAGATAAGCAAGTAAATGAAAATCGTAAAAGATTCAGAGTACCATCAAGACCTTTTGAGAGGATCACTATCAATGCCATGTTCTCTTTCTTAGGATGATCAACTCTTTTAATTTCATGAGTCTTGAGTTTACTATAAAGCAATTCTAAAGTAAGACTTGAAAGATCAACATTTTCTCTATAGCAAGAGCCTTCATCTCCCACTCCTTGGTGTTGATTGCAGCCAAGAGATGGGTGGCATTTTCAGATTGAGAATATTTAATATCAACAGCTTTCATTTGATTAATTACTTTATTAAAGCGACTGAAAATGTCATCGATGCTCTCTCCAGGACGCATCTCGAATTTAATGTATTCACGCTTGTAAACTGTTTGGCGCACCTTTTTGATTTGGGACGAACCCTCATGATATGTTTCGAGAGTGTTCCAAATTTCATGCGCAGTGGCAAGATTGCAAATACGATCATATTCTTGTCTACCAAGCGCACCATATAAAATATTTTTAGCTTTGCTGTTGTTTGCCACAAGAATCAAGGTGTGTTGCAATTTCAGGAATAACAAGCGGGGCTCGAACAACATCCCAAATAGCTTGTCCCTCGCTCTCAAGAAAGACTCGCATACGATTCTTCCAATAGGCATAGTCGTGCCCATCGAAGATATGCGGTTTAGTAGAAAACTTATCCATCGCCTAAAGTTCAGTGATCGGTTAAGATCAAGAGTGAACTAACCGGGCTCTGATACCACTTGTTGGACCGAAAAGGCGACTAGAGGGGGTGAATAGGAGCACGCTCACTTTTTCCCAAATAATGAATTCAACACAATTTCACTCCAATAGCTATTAGGAAGCTATGAAGATCAATATACCAGTACAGCGGAAGACTAGTATTGAATCCAATTAAATTCCCTTAGCAAAATAACAAAATCAACTAAGATTGCAAAATCTCAAAGCAAGGGCGGTCTGACCTCTGGACCCAGCCGGTTGGACCGATTGCCGGGCGGTCGACCATTGTTATCTTGGCGGTCGGACCGCTCAAAATCGATCGACCGCTCCATGTGACCGGTGATGACGGGCGGTCGACCGCCGACTCGAACCGATCCAAATAAGAAAATCACCGATGACGAAGTTACAATTAGGTCAAACTTTTGATTCTCAACTCCAAACTTAATGAAACTTTGCACACTCCTTCTCTATGCTATTGAGGACCTATTCCAATCGAATATTATGATAATTCTTGGATAGATCCTGAACAATTGCCAATAGATTAACAGAGGGTCTAAAACCGGGCAAGAACGAAAACTTGATCCTAATGCTTGTTCGTGAGTGATTGATGATCAAGATGATTGTAGACAGATTCACACATATCACAGCAAGCTAATTCACGTGAAAGAATCAATCACAAACTCGCGGATCAAAGAAAGCCCTAAAATCACGAAATTGAAAGCAAGAGCGAAAAGAGACTTATCTCAAGCAAACCTTGCATAGATTAAGAACATGATCGTTGCTGTATTACACCCACACCATCATGGATCAGTGGTCAATACAAGATCACGAAATTCACCTCAAACCATGAAAAGCCCTAGCCTCCACCTCAACTCCCCCTAAGCCAATTAGGGTTTGAAGACAACAAAAGAGGTGAAAACAATGAGAGAGAGGTGCAGCCCCATCTCCTCCTATTTATAGTGGAGGCCTAGAACTCTCTAGGGTTTGACTTAATTGGGCTCCCGTTAAGGTCCACTAACAAACGGGTCACACACGCACGCTTCGCAAAGCGCCGTCTTTAACCTTTTGACCTAAACCGCTTCACCACGCGTCATGGATTTGCCAATAGGTCACCCTTGTCCATCTTGTGTCACGCTTGAGTCGTTGACCTCACCCGGCATCGTCGATCGTTCTGGACCTCAACTCTCCAAGTCTAGTCCCGATCCTTCTCGCCGTTGACCGTCGTTGACCACCAAGCTACCTGCACAACCATAGACAAGCAAACACGAATTCGGGAACAAGTTCTTCACAACTTGACCCATGTTAGTCAAAACATACATCATGCAAACCATATGCCACGATACCAATGACTTTGACCTAACAAAACAACATCGCCACGAAGTTGGCCGACGTTCAAGTCAATACCGGTCTGACCGCTCCATGTGAGCCGGTCGGACCGCCCCTAGGGACTTAGCCGAAATTCATGCCCTGAAATTCCGAAACCTTCTGGAAATTAAAAACGAATAGAACTTCTTACTGGAGACCAAAAATCATGAGACCAAGTGCATTGGGATCCCCTCACTTGCCTACAACACCTATTTTTGGCCCATTGCTTTGACCACTTTTAGGTCATCGCGGTCCGACCGCCACACATGGCCGGTCCGACCGATTTGGGACCGGTCGGACCGCCGTGTTAGGACCGGTCGGACCGTCCCTGTCCAGAATGCTTGTAGCTTTGTCGAAAACTCGTGAAATGCCAAACCGTAAACACCATTGCCAATTGTCACATCATCCTAAGATCTGGAGCATATTCCCATGATATCCACATATTTAACACAACATCATGCAAAGAATTGAAAACAACACATAGTAGCATAGGGTACTTGCCTTCCGCGATTGGCCGAACTAGGTGGCACAAAAGGTGCGCCTACACTCGCCGCCTCACCGCCTACACCAGAAACAATTGAAATAAGAATGATGTGATACGACGACACTACCGGTAATCTACAATGACTCCCGGACTACCCGGCATAATTCGCGAACCCAACGATGAGACAAGCGTTTCCCCTGTTTTCTACCGTTCCAAACAGCAGCACGGAAAAATTCATAATTATTAATCTGAACCCGAATAACCTGAGACTAGTGCCAAAACAAACTTAACAGATAAACCTTCAAAACACTAGGAGACAAGATTTTCTAATTATGCCCACACATAAGTCTAATCTGCAGTTGAAAGTGCCTGATAGATAAATAGTCCAACAGCAGACTAGTAGCAAAAACATGGCATAACTTTTAATCTATAAATACAAATTGAATGATCTTTATCAATCTGGAGTCATAATTAAATTATCTACAAAAACCATTTTGGGTGGCCATCCTGAATATGACTCTAACTAGATCAAAACCGAGGAACAAACCGACAGTCCCCATTTCTCAGACTGACAGAACAGCGCGCGGTTAAAAATTCATATCTCCTAAACCGTAAAGCGGAATCTCGTGATCTCAGTGCCAAATGAAAGCCAACGACCTCAGGAACAAAACTCTAGAAGACAAAAACTCGAGATTCACCTTCTAAAGACCCTCAATTTTCCATACAACAATCTGACTTAATCTGGAACTACTGGAACAACAATCTGATTCGAATCTATTGATCAATTTCGCATCTAACATAAATCAAACAGCGAGTAAACTCGATCGTTACCCTTGAAGACTCACTGGGGGATGAAGATCAAGCTCCCACTGAAACCCCCCCTTTCTCCCTCTCCCTTACTTCCTTGGATCGGCCACCAAAACCGAAGGAAGGAGGAGGGACCGGTTGGGAGGAGCTGCTAGGGGCTTGGGAGTCGACGACGGCGATCACCGGGGACCAGCACCGAGGGGAGGAGGAGGCGCCTGGGAGGGAGGAAGCGCTGGTTGGGGAGGAAAGGGGTGGAGGGGGCTGCGGCTCTAGGGGGAGAGGAGGGAGTGGGGTAGGCGGCTAGGGTTGGGCGCCTCCCCCCTTGGCCGACCCCCCTTAGGCCTGCCTCCCCCTCTTGGGCCTCCTGGGCCATAGCCCGTGTCCCAGGTTGTCGAAATTTTATGAAAACCCCCTCTCTCAACAGAAAAATCCAATTCTTTAATTGCCTTTTCGTCCCCGACTTCTTTTAAATTCTCCCGATTCGATTCCGGGATGTTACAACTGGTCATCACATGGACTGGTCGGTGCAGCTGGTTTGCGGAGTTGGTCATCAAATGGACTGGTCGACAGAGCTGGTATGCAGAGTTGGTCATCACGTGGACTAGTCAGCGGAGCTGGTCATCGCATGGACTAGTTGGCAGAGCTGGTCATCACAGGGACTGGTGAGCGAAGCTAGTTGGCCTTGATCAACAACTTCTCCATGAATTCTCTCGTAAGTAGAAACATGTAAAAAACAATCATTATGCAATATCATCTGTTCCATAATTAAATAATTAATTTGCCCAAGGAATGAGTTCACCTGTTGTCCAAGACGACATGCACGTGCTCATGCCATTGGCCCTTTAGTAGAGACATATGGTGCAGATATGGAGATAAATCAGCAACGTTGAATGTATCAATTACTCGTATTCCTTTGGTAGCTCCGATTTGTTGGCATTATTGTTGATCTTTGTAAGCACTCTGAATGGTCCATCCCCTCACAACATTAGTTTGGACTTACATTGTTCTGGAAAGCGATCTTTGCATAAATGTAACCAAACAAAATCACCTTCCTTAAATACCATCTGCTTTCTTGCTTTATCCGCAAACTTCTTGTATTGGCCTTGCATCTTCTCAATGTTCACTTTGGTTGTCTCATGTAACTTGCGAATCAGCTCAACCTTGTTCTTAGCATCCAAATTTACCTTTTCCAAAGGTGGTAAACCTAGTAGGTCAATAGGTGCGGTTGGCTTGTGTAACATCCCAATTTTCGGGCCATTTTGAAAATTTTCAAAATAAAAATAAACAAGTTGAATTTTACTGAATTAATTAAAGCTTAAATTAAAATTTTAGAATAAAAAACATTTTAGGTGCTTAAAATAAACTTCAATTGAATCCAAAATTATTTTATTTGAATTTCTAGGTTTTATTGGATTTCTCCAAGTTCTTTTGTTATTTCTTGGAATTTCAACTTATTTAATTTCTTTTCTGTTCTTTCTTCTAAAAATTTAATTTAATTATTTCAAAGTATTGGCTTTTAAATTGGTATTCTTGCTTAAATAAATAATATGCAAATCAAATCCCAAATCTCAGTCATCTCCAAATCAAACTCCCGATTCCAAGTCTCAATTCATATTCCTCATCCGGAGTTCAAATTCTTATTCCATCGTCTGAATTCGAATCTCGTCATCACATTCCAAATTCAAATTCCGAAATTCGGATGTTTCCTAACCCCTTTCTTTTCTTTCCCTTTTTCTTTTTCCCTCCCTTGCTTTTTCTTTTCCTTTTTTTCTTTTCTTCCTTTTTCTTTCTCTCTCTTCCTTCTCCTTTCCTACCTACCCCGTGCACCCATGCGTGTGCTCTCCCGAGCACCACGCTTGCCCCATGCCTTGCTGCTGCTCAACCACCTGGCCGCCCATGCTACACACTGGCCCCACGAATCCCACTTTCGCCCATGCCTCTCACCCGCTCTGCCCGGCGCCTTGCCCATGCCCTGGCGCCACTGTGCCCATGCCGCATTGCCACCCCCGTCTTTGCCTATAAAAGGGCACCCCTGACCTCTCTACTCCTCCTTCCTTCCCCTCACTCTCCTTCTCTACTTCTCCCTCCCTCTAGAACATTGTCGCCGTCACGTAGACATTCCCCGAGCTCCGGCCGCCAACCCTCCTCACCGTTCCTGCCACTCCACTGAAGCCCTCAAGACTCCGAGCATGTTACGTCATGTTCCTAAGGCTCATGAACATTTCCCCTCTTCTTATTTCACTAGTCCCGCAGAGGTTCGCTGGAATTCACTTCTTCCTTGCTTCCGGCCGAAATGCCACCTCCACTGAATTCATCGCCCTCGGTGAGCTTCATCTCAATTCCTTCCATCCGTAGCATCACCTCGACCTCCTCTATCTTTTCCCTAGCCTTTTCCTCCATTGTGTCGCCATGGAACGTCACCGCCTTGAGCCCTTCTTCTTCGCCGTCTGCCACCATCGCCCTGCGTCCTCAGACTTACTCTGGTCTCCTCGAGTAGCCCTGTGTGCTCCCTATGCCACCGCAGAGCCCACGTGTGCATGGTCGGTTCCCTTCTGTACCTGACGGCCTCGAGACCGGACATACACTTTACGGTCTGCCTCTGTGTGAGGTTTCAAGCGTCTCCGAGAATTTCCCATCGCCAAGTCATTAAGCGCATATTCAGTATTTACACTCTACCCTCTTGTATGGCATTTGGTATTCCTGTTCGTCATCCTTATCCATTCGGGGTTTTCGATTACGATTTTATGTCGTCGGCTAGATAGGAAGAGTACCTCAGGCACTTGTCACTTCCTAGGCACTTCTCTTGTTTCTTGGTCTTCTAGGAAGCAGTCTTCTGTTGTACAATCCGCTGTTGAAGCTGAATATGTAGCTGTTGCTAGTTGCTATAGTCAGATTTTATGGATGGTAACCACTCTTAAGGATTATGGGTTAAATTTTGCTAGTGTTCATCTTTTCTGTGATAACACTTCTGCTATTAACATTGCTAAAAATCATGTGCAACACTCTAGGACCAAGCACATAGACATTCGCTATCACTTCCTTAGAGACCATGTCGAAAAAGGTGATATTGTGCTACACTTTGTAGAGTCCGAGACTCAACTGGCTGATATCCTCACCAAGCCTTTAGACTCAACTAGGTTTGCCACCTTGAGAAGCGAATTAGGGGTAATTTATCCCTATGGGTTGGTTTGAGGGGGAGTTCGATCTTTTCTGATCTTACCTTGTTCTTTTGATCTTTTCTTGTTCTTTTTCTGAACTTATTGATCTTTGTGAGCTGTTAAGTTTTTAGGCTTTTATTGCATCTCATTGTGTCATATTGCATTCATATGAAAAATCCAACAAGTGGTATGAAAAATCTAACAAGCGGTATCCAAAAAGATGCATTGTAATATAAGTCTTTCTGCTTATCTTTTAAAATTGGTGAAGCTTCGCCTATTACCCTTTGGAGCTTTAGTATTTCAATTCTTGCTCAATGTCATGTCTAGTTCTTTGACTTGCTAGAATTATCATGCTTTCACATATACAGATAAGTCTTTGCTGTAAGAGCTAGAACTCTAAAACAACTCGAACTAAAAATTACAATTTGTGGATGTTTTAGCTAGTTGCGCAAGTAGTGGTCCTTTTGTGACATTAGTCTTGTCAGAATTGCTTTGTTAGCTCACTACACCATGGCATATTATTAAGGGCAATGAAACTGCCGCAGAAAACTGCATTCCGCGGCAACTTATCTGCCGGCAATACCTTTCACCAGCGCTTGTTGCCTGCCTGGTAAAGTGCTGCTGGGAAAAATATTTCTCGGCAGATATTTGTATTCCCGGCAGTTAACTGCCCTAGAAAATTTTTTTTTGCCGGCAGTTAGGTTTTTCCCTGCAGTTGGAGTTTCTCCGGCTGTTATATGTATTGCCGGCAGTTAAACTGCCGTCGATTGTCTGTTTTCCCGGCGATTAATCGCCTCAATTGTCTATTTTCCTGGCGCTAATCGCCTCAATTATCTGCTTTCCCGAGAGTTAATCGCTCTTAATTGTCATTTTCCCAGAAGATTAGATGTATTGCCGGCGATTAATCATCCTCGATTGTATTTTGCACCATTTTACCATAATTTAGAAAACATATAATTTTGGTAATCATACAACTCAAAAACATGTCATATCAACAATTAAAGACATTTGCAACACGTAGATCAAATTCAGATTTTGCAAAATACATAAATATGAAATATGAAAGTTCTAATAAGCACAACAATACATCTGCAGTACGTACAGAGTGCATACAATTTCAGAATTCTGAGCATTCAAATATAGCCACGATCTATCCTTGGCATGTACAAAACATCCACACAAAAGAAGTCCACAATACTAGTCTATCCTTTGCACATGAAAATACTTATCGACAATATTGAAGGGTAGTCCAATAGGGGTGGCAAACATCACCCTAGTAGCATCATCCTTGAAATTGAAAGTCCTTAGCAATGCAAGTATTAAAGAGTAACCATGTAGAGCCACAACTGAAGAGTAGTCTAATTTCTCAGTCAAGTCAACATCCCTACCGAATGAATAATGATGAGTCAGATATCATAGACTATGGCAAAAAAGAAATCAAGTCTTTTAAGGTAATTCTTAATTGGAAAATAATATAGTCAGACTCGTGCAAAACTAAAGTTGACAGTATTGAACTGAGTTGGAACTGCTTGAGGTTTCAGTTTCACAAGATGGAAAATACCAGCAAACAATGGTTTCCAATATGACAAGTCGGCATTTGGCAACATGAATAGGCTAAAATAGCCATGTGTTAAAAACGTTTGGTGACAAGTCAGCAAAACAAGAAGCAATGCACCCCCAAATAAGAGGAAACTAAGCAAGAAAACAATTTTTTTTTTTGCATAATTTGAGGTGTCAGGTCCTCCAAGAATTGCAACAATCATATACTCCATTTTAAGCAAGTACGATACTATATGTTAAGCAAGCACGATATAACAAAAGAATCTATTTTCATCTTAAAAAAGCTATTTTCGTTCATCTGCTTTTGCTATAGAAGTATTAGCCTACAAAGAAAGATACAAGTGGACCAAACAAGTTATATGTAACTATTTCACCACAAGGTTTTAAGTCATAAAGTGTAAGTACTACCATATTTGACTATCTCTACACCGCAAATAGTTTCAATTCAAAATCAAATGGTGTAAATTTCAATACCTGTTCAGGAGCACCTTTGCTAACCCTGTGCATTTACCCCCAACATCTAAGTATGTGAGAGCTGTCCGCTTGTCAGTTGGGTTAAATGGGTGGAAATGGACTTCTTGAATGCCAGCATGTGCCTAATAGCAGAAGTAATTAATGAAACATTTCAGTCAACCAAAGCATGTAGTTAGGCCAAACTCTGACGTTAGAAGTAATTAATCAGTAATATAGCTCTCATGCTAGATTGTAAAAGTGAAAGCCAATACAATGCCAACTAAGCCTAAGAAAAGAAGTATTCCACTCAAGTATCAGCAATCAAAGTGAACAATCATTCATGATTCCAATATTAAAAGATGTGGACAAAATATTTCTTGTCTTGTGTTCCCAAGCAATTAAGCTCAATTTGCTTCGTCCAGTTTATCTGATTTAGTCCCTCCCACCAGAAGTCAGTAGTTCCCCAATCAAAATGAAGTGACGTCATTTGCTAGCTTACAATTTTTTTCCATTTAGCAGTAGTACCCATACGCTAAGCCCTACTAGATGGGATTTGTTGTTGAGAACTTGACATAGCTGCCTAAATTCACGGTTCCAAAGTGCAACTTTGACCACTAATTACTATCGTAATATATTTGTCGAACTCAATAAAATTATAATATTATGATAGTACTTTTCGAGACGAATCGACACATATGATTTTCATTAGCTAAAGTTTCCGATGTTTGACTGTACATGTTCCAAAACGACTTGTTTTTGTGAACTGAAGGAGCACTAAGAATACGAAGAATAGCACTATCAACCCCATCATAAATATTAAAACCAGGATGGAGGATAGCTTTAAAGCCATTCTGATGGGAAAACATGAATTCCTAGCAAGTATCAATAATACATACCAAGCATAACAGAGAAACATGGGGGAGAATAGATATAGTAGGATATGGTTTAGGCTAGGTAAAAGTAGAATAGCCAAAATAGGATAACGTGAGAATAGGGATGTGAGAGGTTAGAATGCAGATAAGACAACCAACAGATAGATCAAAAACATTATAACTGGGAAGGTTTTTGTAACACCCCAGCCCAACCTGAGCCTGGAATGCTACCACACTAACATAAATATAAAATAACCTAAGATATTTTGCTAACTTTCGGCAGAATCTCCTTTGAATAATGAGCCATCCGGACAATCGCCCAAATAACATTAATAATAAACAATTAACCAAACGCATAGTCTATGGCATGTTCATAAAAGTAACATTCATAATTCGCTAGCAAACTCCAAAAGAGGTTATCCAAGGCATAAAGCATAAACATAAGAATCCTTAAGCGGTTTAATCAAATTCTAAACTATCATTCAATTTGTTTATTCAATGGAGAATTGGTTCATGCCAATGTGCATCCAAGCATAAATCTACTCCCTCCCATGCATGCTGTCCACAAACGGGGTACCTAAAAACACAGTAACAGCAAGAGTGAGTCCAATACTCAGCAAAGTACATTTAGCAAGACAATAACAAAAATAACTATAACTATCATCATCCAACCACAATTGTCAATAATAAATATTTCATATGCTCATGCTATGCAAATTGCTCAAATGCACTTTTCTTTTCTCTTTTGCATATACCGGTATTGCGGAGTGTGCATCCGTCGATTCACACCCATGCCTGTGCCTTCTAGCACAGGGAACATAGCCCATACTCCACAAGTATGGGGACCAAAAGCCCATTATCTTCATGACGGGGACCTCAATCAATGCTTGGTCACCACGTGACCAAGCCTCCAATATGATATCATGATGCACATGAACCATGTGGATATCATGGGAATATGCTCCAGATCTTAGGATGATGTGACAATTGGCAATGGTGTATACGGTTTGTCGTTTCACGAGTTTTCGACAAAGCTACAGGCATTCTGGATAGGGGCGGTCCGACCGGTCCTAGCACGGCGGTCCGACCGGTCCCAAATCGGTTGGACCGGCCATGTGCTTGGCTCGGACCGGTTGTGACCTAAAAGTGGTCAAAACGAGCTGGGCCAAAAATAGGTGTTGTAGGCAAGTGAGGGGATCCCAATGCACTTGGTCTCATGATTTTTGGAGTCTCCAGTAAGAAGTTCTATTCGTTTTAATTTCCGAAGGTTTGAATTTGTGGCATGAATTTCGCTAAGTCCCTAGGCGTTCCGACCGCCACAGGAGCGGTCCGATCGTTAGGCGGTCCGACCGGCTCACATGGAGCGGTCAGACCGATATTGACTTGAACGTCCGCCAACTTCGTGGCGATATTGTTTTGTTAGGTCATAGTCATTGGTTTCATGGCATATGTTTTGCATGATGCATGTTTTGACTAACATGGGTCAAGTTGTGAAGAACTTGTTCCCGAATTCGTGTTTGCTTGTCTATGGTTGTGCAGGTTACTTGGTGGTCAACGACGGTCAACGGCGAGGAGGATCGGGACTAGACTTTGAGAGTTGAGGTCCAGAACGATCGACGATGCCGGGTGAGGTCAATGACTCAAGCGTGACGCAAGATGGACAAGGGTGACCTATTGGCAAATCCATGGCGCATGGTGAAGCGATTTAGGTCAAAAGGTTAAAGACGACGCTTTGCGAAGCGTGCGTGTGTGACCCGTTTGTTAGTGGGCCTTAACGGGAGCCCAATTAAATCAAACCCTAGAGAGTTCTAGGCCTCCACTATAAATAGGAGGAGATGGGGGCTGCACCCTCTCTATCGCTGTTTTTCACCTCTTTTGTGTTTTCAAACCCTAATTGGCTTAGGGGGAGTTGAGGTGGAGGCTAGGGCTTTTCATGGTTTGAGGAGAATTTCGTGATCTTGGATTGACCACTGATCCATGATGGTGTGGGTGTAATCCAGCAACGATCACGTTCTTAATCTATGCAAGGTTTGCTTGAGATAAGTCTCTTTTCGTTTTTGCTTTCAATTTCGTGATTTTAGGGCTTTCTTTGATCCGCGCGTTTGTGATTGATTCTTTCACGTGAATTAGCTTGCTGTGATATGTGTGAATCTATCTAGCATAATCTTGATCATCAATCTCTCACGAACAAGCATTAGGATCAAGTTTTCGTTCTTGCCCGGTTTTAGACCTTCTGTTAATCAATTGGAAATTGCTCTGGATCTATCCAAGAATTATCGTAATATTCGATTGGAATAGGTCCTCAATAGCATAGAGAAGGTGTGTGCAAAGTTTCGTAGAGTTTGGAGTTGAGATTCAAAAGTTTGACCTAATTGCAACTTCGTCATCGAACTGTTTTTTCTGTTTCAGATCTGTTCTGGAGTCGGCCGGTCAGACCGCCCGTCATCACCGGTCAGACCGATTTTGGAGCGGTCCGACCGCCAGTTCAACAGCGGTCAAACCGCCCATGCTTTGTGATTTTGCAATCTTAGTTGATTTTGTTATTTTGCTTAGGGGATTTAATTGGATTCAATACTAGTCTTCCGCTGTACTGGTATATTGATCTTCATAGCTTCCTAATAGCTATTGGAGTGAAATTGTGTTGAATTCATTATTTGAGAAAAAGTGAGCGTGCTCCTATTCACCCCCCTCTAGTCGCCTTTTCGGTCCAACAAACCAGAACATTAAATCTTCATGCATGAATGAAACTTACTCATACTACTAGCATTCATGATCATTGACATTCATAACATTCAAGCATCCATTAATAGCACAAAATACTCGTAATAAGGTAAACATGAACAATCGATCATGAATAATCTACCACTAACTGTACTTGCCTTTTTCCGCTACGGCGCGCGAAGAAGCAAAGATGGTGCCTCTACTCCGGGACTCTGCCTCCTACACAAGAATAGCGCTAACAGTAAATACGCTAAAAAGTGAACTCCGTTTATGCCCCTTAACCCAACTCCTCAAGACCTAGGGTTCGAATTCAGGTTTTTGCTCCACCTTCCCAATAGTCTAGCAGAAAGGACTACGGGACAACAGCGCTAACAATAACATAACTTTTACTATACAACTCGGAACGGGTGATCTTGGACTCTCTGGAATCAAGACAAAACCAGCTACAATATTTTAGTTGGGCAAGTCCCCTGATTCGGCCTCCTACTAATTCTTATCTTCAGGTAAAATTTCTGTCTCTGCAATCTGACAGTTAGCAAAACAGCGGCGGTAAAATTCCATAACTTTTGATTGCCAACTCTAAAAATTATTTTATTTATCAACCTGGAAAGCTTACTGAATTCTATACAATATTCATTTTGGGTGGCTTTTCGAATTCGGCATCTAAATAATTCATACTGGCCAGACAAGACAATCTGCCAATTCTTGTCAGCTCTCCTGGATAGTCACGGTAAAACTATCATAACTCCTAAACCGTAAGTCCAAATCAGGAGATCTTGGTGCCCAAAGAAATCTAGAACCGAGGGTTACAACTTTCTAAGAGGCAGTCAGATCATAAAACGTGTGTATCTTATCCAAAACGGACGAGCAACAACGCTGAACAAAACTGATCTGCTACTTCCACTTGGTCGGCCCTCCAACGGTGGTCTCCTCGCCCTTCCTCCAACGGACTGCAACAAGGATTTTTGCCGGGGAGGGAGGTGGTGCTGCTGGGGAGGTGGTGGGGCAGGGGAGGTGTAATGGGGGCGCGACAGGTGGCGGCTATGGGGGGAAAAGAGGGAGGGTGGCTAGGGTTTAAGGGGGAGGTCATCCCCCCTTTGGCCGGACCCCCTCTTGGGCCACGTGGGTCGTGGCCAAAGGCCCAGGTTGTCAGAAATTCGCGGAAACCCCCTTTTTTCCTGGGATTTTTCTCTTCTTTTATTGTTCTTTCTTCTCCCGACTAGCTGTCTAATTGCCCGATTAAATTCCGGGTATTACAGTTTTGATACTAGTTCCTAGAAGAATGTTGAGAGCACACTGCCACACAGCATACATAACCCGTGAAAACAGCACTAAAACCAACCTATGCCAGTTATATTTCTAACATAAAAAAATTACTAAATTGCAATGCTTTTGATATCATGGGAGTAAATTGTGACAAATGATTAAAAATAAAGAATAACCTGGGTGTAAAAGCACATAAAGATCTTCTACTAACAGAATTTCCATGTTCCACACACGAGAATACTGTAATAAAAAATAAAGGTGGTCCATTTGTGGATGGAAAACTATTGTGAAGCAATTCATTCATTTCACACTCAATGTTGCTATTTTTCAATGCTACCATGTTGTATTCAATTTCAAATTAGCTATTTTACATAGGAGCAACCATTGATAGATGAATAAGAAGAATAAACTTTAAACCAATGCAGCTATTGCAGATTGACAACAAGCATTAATCCAACTTTCACAAAGATTTACAGCGCACATACACAAAGAATATGTAAACAAAAACAAGAACTGCATATTCACAGTATTACCTGGATAAGGGATAAAAAGTATGAATTAGTATCAAACTACAAGAAACTATATTTGGAAGAAGTTAAAAGACCAATTGTTGATTTGTATGACAGTAAACCTTCTAAATAACCAGACTTAGATATTCTTCTAGCAGTAACCACTGGTGAAGGATCTTCAATCGGGCCACTCATGTTTATCAAATTCTGCATTAGCAATTATCAGCATAAACTAATTGCTAACCCGCCTCACTTCAACTGTTTGGAAATGGTATTTGCCTATAAAGGGAAAATATAGAAACCTACCAACATTTCGGCATCTTGACATATTTTATACCATGACTACTAACAAGTGAACAACCTATTAGTAATAAAACACATATAACCATGACTATTAACAGGTGAACAACCTATTAGTAATAAAACACATATAATTGAGCTCTTGACATATTTTATACCGATCCATTGCAATGGCAAGTTTGATTCATTGTCAAGTGGACAGCAAAGGGAACAACCAGTTAGAACAATAACAACTGGGCAAAAATTCACACGTAACACAAACCAGATTCCAATTTACAGTCAACGAACAAATCAAGAGTCCAGATAGTATTTAGCAAAACAGAAGGCACTGGTATAGGTCAGCCAGTCCCTTGGCCACCGGAGTACCCTGACCAATCGCCATTGATCAGGCCTTTGGAAATTAATGTATCCATGCCGACTTAGATTAATAGAAATCTTTTACTTCTGTGGGTATCATCATCCGGCATCTTAGAACCCAACACCCACATTTTATCGACTTAGGAAGCTAGGGAACCAGAAAGAAGAGGAGAGCACCAGCGAGGCCAGTACCGCCACCCTCTTCTCCCAACCCAGATCCCATCAAGAGGTAACCTCAGTTACACCTCAGTATGCACTACACAAATGCATGCATCATTCGCACATATCACGGATCTCAAGAGCATCAACGGTAGCTCTCACCAATATCATCACAGAGCTTGTCGAACCCATTGTCAAGAGCATCATCCAAGCATCACAGAGCCAGGGGAGGGGTCAGGGAGTAGAGAGGAAGGTGGGTATTACCTCAGTGTAACCCACGGCCGATCCACCACCCTCACCTTCCATGTGCATCAACCCAACCCATGTCCACTAGTAGCAAGCCCACCTCCAACCGCATACTCATGCATCACCCAATAAGCGACATCAGAAAGCAACACAAATCAAAATATTAATGAAGTAAAAATGAAGGGGAACCGAGAGCAGAGAGGGAGGAGAGACCAGCCGAAGGGAACCGAGCGGCAGGCCGGGTGAACCAGACGAGCGGGCCGAGCGCGGCGGCCGGAGGTCGTGTCGGCAGGAGGCGGTCGCGAGCCCGATCCGACGGAAGGGCTGGGCTGGAGAGCTGGCGACGACGGGGCGAGGAGGAGCCGGAGTAGGGCGAGTCGAGGAGGGAGAGCCACAGACGGCGTTGGCGCAAACGCCGAGCCGGCCGTCGGGAGGAGCAGGAGCGGGGAGGAGGGGAGGCGCCGGGAGGATGGGGAGGCCAGGTGGAAGGGGCGGTAATTGGCAATTGTGGATATCATGGGGATAATTGGCAATGGCGTTTACGGTTTGTCGTTTCATGTGTTTTCGGCAAAGTTGGCATCTTTGTCAGCTATAACGACCGACCGCCGTGGTGGTGTCGACCGATTCTGGTGGCCCGACCGGCCACGGGGCGATCGACCGACCAAATACCAAAGTGAGGATTTGAGCTGGGCCAAAAATAGAGGGTGTAGGCAAGAGAGGGGATTCTATTGCACTTGGTCCCATAATTTTTGGAGTCTCCAGTCAAAAGTTCTATTGTTTTGAAATTTCCAGTAGGTTTCGGTTTTCAGAGGTTGAAAATCGGCTAAGTCATTATTGGCGGTCTGACCGGCCAATAGCTGGCGGTCTGACCGGCCCTAGGGCGGTCTGACCGGTTGTCACTTGGTTCGTCACTCGTCGCGGCGGCGATTTTTGTTTGTTAGGTCAAAGTCATGAGTTTCAGGGCATATATATTGTATGATGCATGTTTTGACTAACATGGGTCAAGTTGTGAAGAACTTGTTTCCAAATTCGATTTACTTGTCTATTATTGTGCAGGTTGCTTGGTGGTCAACGACGGTCAACGGCGAGGATGATCGGGACTAGGCTTGGAGAGCTGAGGTCCAGAATGATCGACGATGCCGGGTGAGGTCAATGTACTCAAGCATGGTGAAAGATGGACAAGGGTGACCTATTAGCTAATCCGAGGCACAAAATGGCGCTAGGTGTAACTAGTTAGGTCAAGAGGTGTTAAAGACGGTGCATTAAAATACGTGCGTATGTGTCCCGTTTGTTTTGGGCCTTAACAGGAGCCTAATAGAGTTAAACTTCTAGAAGGTCTAAGCCTCCACTATAAATAGGAGAGGGAGGTGGCTGCACCTCCTCCTTGTCTCTTTTGCAATTTTTGTAAACCCTAATTTTCATAGGGAGAGCTTTTGTGGAGGCTAGGGTTCTTGGTAGTTTGATGTGATTTTCGTGCTCTTGGATTGAGCATTTTCTTGCATTGATGGAGAGGCTGTAAGCCCATATCATATCAATCAATCAAAGTGTAACACCCCAGCCCAACCTGAGCCTGGAATGCTACCATAGTAACATAAAAATAAATAAGCTAAGACATTTTTGCTAACTTTCGGCAGAACCTCCTTTGTATAATTAAGTATACCGGAGGTTCCAACAGATGGATATACTATTAACAATATCTCAACATCCAAAGTTCATCAAAGCATTCTTAAATAATCTATTCAGCTAATGCATAAGCAAGCATACTTAAAATTTACCTCTCATTATTACAAATAATCCAATGCATTCAAGCATAGTCAAAATTAATCCTTAATCAGTTTGCTTATTATTAAGGTACGATCTAAATGATAATCATCTTTAAAAGAATGTGTGGTAGTGAGTGCATCCAAAGCAACCCTACTCCCTCCCATGCATGCCGTTCTTGCAAGTGATACCTAAAAACACAACAAAAGTAAGAGGTGAGTCCAAAGACTCAGCAAATATAATAAATGGCATCAACAACATACAAGCATGTAACTCATCAACTATACTTCACAAAACTACATATCAATCACTTTACAAATGCATGCTACGCAATATGCTCAACATGATCTTTTTCCTCCTCTTTCCCTTTTGCATTTTATCGGTAATGCAAAGTGCGCATCCGTCGATGCACACCCATGCCTGTACCATCTGGTACAGGGACCATTGCCCATACTCCACGTGTATGGGGACCTAAGCCCATGCTTTTCAAGCATGGGGACCTTTAGCTCGTCATTAACATGACGGGGACATCAAGATTTGCTTGGTCATCACATGACCAAGACTTCAATAAACCAATATGATGCATATGTATGAATATTCAAAGTAACACAAACATGCATCCTCAACAACATTGCATATGATTAACCTATTCATACTCCAAAATCTCATAACCATAGACAAACAACCATGAATAACACGTAATTCATATCTCTAGCAACCATGAACAATACCAACTATGTCATCTTCACAAACATGAACACACAAGTACTCATAATATATACATCGAACATTGCCATTCAATAATATATATTATACTCATCATTATACTTGCCTTAACCACGAGAGAACGAGGGATGTACAGAAGGTGCTGCCCCCGGTACCAGTCCACCAACTGAATAATAATTATAACACACGCTAAGGCACATCAGCGGACCAAAACAAACTATATAACAACAACCATGAACTAGCAAAAACATCTAACTCGATCCCATCCCCAAATTCCTAAACGTCGATCTGTCCCCTCGGTGGATAGTCAACTTCAAAAATCTATATATGTTGGTACAGAAGTCCAAATAAGATGTTCTTAGACTTTCTCGAAGGGTAATTAAATTCTCCAACTAAGTCTAGTTGGTGAGCCTTACTGAATAGGCCAAATAATACCCCAACCAAGCCAGTTAATAAAACATCAATTTCACGTCGGGCTCTCTGGACAGAGCACTAAAACCACCATAACTTTTGCTACGCAACTCGGGACCGGGTGATCTTGGACTCTCCGGAATCACGACAAAACCAGCTACAGTAGTCTAGTTGGATAAGTCTCCTGATTCGGCCTCCAACTAATTCTTATTCAGGTAAAGTTTCTGTCTCTGCAATATGACAGTCAGCGAAACAATGGCGGTAAAAATTCCATAACTTTTGATTGCCAACTCTAAAAATTGTGTTCTTTATTCACTTGGAAATCTTATTGAATCCTCTACAATATTCATTTTGGGTGGCCTTTCTAATTTGGCCTCTAAATAATTCATAATGGCCAGACAAGACAATCTGTCAATTCTCGTCAGCTCTCCTGGTCAGTCGCGGTAAAACTACCATAACACCTAAACCGTAAGTCCAAATCAGGTGATCTCGGTGCCCAAAGAAAGCTAATACCGAGGGATACAACTTTATGACAGGCGGACACTCTCAAAAGCACCTAATCTCCCACCGCAAACTCCAAGTCACGTCTCCTCACATCTACATAACTTTTCTGCTTGCTCTGCGCTGCTAGCTAATTCTGTCTCACCATTGCTACATGCTCAACTGTCTTCTGAATCCAGTCCGGTCCCAAAACTTGCTTTCTCACCCACTGCATCCCAAAAGTCAAACTGATGTACCTTGGGCCAACCTTCCCTGCGGTACCAAACTAGACACTCTACACATGGGACTCTGGTTCCAACTCTCGATCGACCTTTTCATCTTAACAATGAGCACATCCTTTAACTAGGATCACACAACAGAACTTGCTTTAAACAACTCTTTTGTAACCTGAACCTAATTGAAAATAGTGGATTCTCATCACAATCACAAAATGGCAACTTTACCCAAAAAAGGATCGAACTCAAAAGCGAAGATTCATCATGAAATCCCTTCCGCTTTCCGAGTAGGCAATTTACAAATAAACACCTCACAAGCCGAAAGAGAAACCTCTCGAATACCCAAATCGATTACTTCATGTATTCTTTCTAAACTGATAAGAACCACGCATGACAGTCATAAGGTCAAACTCCATTTGCGAAAGACATCCGTCGTCAACACATAGCTCAAACAAGAATCAGAGAGCGCTTCACTACTCGAGGAAACATTTTTTTTTCAATTCCCCTTTTAGAAATAGAATTTCCCTCAAATTATGGAACCCTATTTCATCCATATCACACTAACTCATTTCTTTTAAATTGGCAACCTCAACACTATGCTCAGACCGAATTCACCATTCATACCTTTGTAGGGAGGCTTTAATGACTTCCACAAAAAATATACTCTAGCCAACTCCTCTACCAAATGAATTACTTTGATAAATAATTTTCAACGTACCTCAATATAGGTTTCACCCACGATCACATCTTCTCAATACTTTAGGAATAATCAACTTAAGATTCACAGCACACGCTCTCATTTACTATACTCAAAGGTTATTATCAATGGTCATCCCGCTATTCAGAATCCACTCTTATTCTACTACTTTCACACATAATCATTGGCAACCAAGGTTCTGGCATAAAAATCCAAAGCCCAAATTCAACCTCCAAGACTCCTACGACAAACTTTTCGTATAGAAGATTGAGAAACCTCGTACTCATTAACTAAAATTCCCACATTCCAAACCTACTCAATCCTTATCATCCACATGTAAATGTTTTCTCGACCAAATTGTCTTTTAGAAGAATTCTATCTCCCAGAAAGTTATTCACTAAGCCGGGCATACCTGCCGACATCACAATACTCCCTACTATCCCAACACTTGTCATAAAGGTTAGACATCTTTGCAATTCTAATCTCATTAACTACACCGTAAAAAAATATTTTTGTAATACTCCGGAAATGGTTCGGTAAAAAGAAAGAGGTCGGAGAGAGTAAAAGAAATTGTTTTCGTCGGAAAATTCCAATCTTGGGGTATACGTTATTACCAGGCAACCTGGGCCGCAGTTCGCGACCCAGGTGGCCCAAGAGTGGGCCGGCCGGCCCATGTAGGGGCCGGCCAAAGGGGGGGGCACCACTTCCCCCCCCAAACCCTAGTGCCTCCACCTCCTCCCCTTGAGACGCCCCTCCTCCCCCTTGAGCCGCCCCCATCTCCTCCCCCACTCGGCACCTCCCCTCCTCCTAGGCGCCTCCTCCCCATTGGTGGCTGCCATTGGTGATCCCCGGAGTTGCACCCCCCGGTCTTCCACGTGTACACCTTCGTTTCTTCCTCCGCCGGGCGTTTGCAATCCACTCGGGATCGTGGAGTTGGGGCCGGCCAAAGAAGGAGAGGAAAAATCTTCGGGAAGTTGATCCTCGTCGTTCTTCGGGTCTACAAGGGTAACGAGAGACCCCATCGCTGTTTGATTGCGTTAGAGTTGTCGATTCAATGATTTTGGTAGTATCGCTTAATCTCTGTCAGTAGATTGATTCGGTACAGAATGTTGTAACTCGGTTTTGGGTGTCTTAGAGGCAGAATTGGATGTCTTCGCATTCTAGAGATTTGTTCCTTATTTCATTAGCTTTCTTTTGGCACCTGGATCACGAATTTCCCCCCAGTAGATTAAAAGTTATGACTGTTTTATTATATACTGGTCTGTCTGTCAGAAATGTTGAGTATAGTCGGTTGCACCTAGGTTTTGATCTAGTTAGAGTCAGAATCAGGTCGGCCACCCAACTAGGTTTATGAAGATAATTTCACCATATTTCCAGGCAGATAAAAATCACTTTATTTGGATCAGTGGTTTAAAAGTTAGAGCCTATTATTTAGGGCTGTTCTGAATTCTGGGCAGACTGCAGTTAAATTTTTTCATTGGATGGTTAGACCTCTGTATTGGCCGAATTAGAGTTTACCATCAACTAGAGTTTTGTAGACAGTTAAGTTAAGAAAATTTGAGCACTGGTTTCAGGTCTTTTGGACTTACGGTTTTTTATTGGTGAATTTTATAGTAAAACTGCCAGATTAGGGATAATTGAAATGTTTGGGTAAATTGATCAAATTGAACTTTTCTTTGGTTAGTTTGGCTAGAGATTGAGAGAGGACACGTGTAGCATTGCCATATTCGTTTGCCCTCATTTCGATTATTTTATATTGTAGGCGGTGAAGCGGTGAGTGGAGGGGTATCTCAATTACCTCCCAACCCGTTGCAGCGCGGCAGGCAAGTAATTTGTATTCTATGATTGATGCCATGTATGATGTGTGATTGAATGATTACATTTGTTCGTATTTGTAAATGAATGCCATGTGTTCTTTTCATTTATGAGTACTATTCAATATTGACATGGGATCACATCATGACATGCATACATTACTTTTGTAAGACCCATCAATTCCAGTATGGGCACTTGAAATCCCATCAATTCCAGGATGGGTACGTGAGTCCACCATTCCAATGTGGGCCACGTTATGTGAGTCCACCATTCCAATGTGGCCACGTTGGACGGTCGTATGAAACGTTCTTCATACGATTACTTTAAGTGAACACCGACGGGTGATTCACTCGCTATACCGGTATATGCTGCAATATGTCCATTCCCTTCAATGCACCATTCCACTTCATCCATTCTTAAATTCGTTTCCAGAAAATGGTCCAATTATGATTGTGATATATTGTTCATAGTATGTTTGATTGTTACATACAGTTGCTTGCTGAGTCTTTGGCTCATTCTTGCTTTATTGTCTTATTTAGGTAAATGGCAAGGAAGAATGATCTTGTGGAGGGTAGTTCATCACGATGCACTCACTACCATATAGCAAACAATTTGAGGACTTTTACTGTCGTTAATTATGACTTGTGTGTATTGTAATAAGCCATCATGGCCTTGTTTACCATATCTTTCTGAGTTGTTGACTTCCATTTCGTTGATTAAAACTTGATGATGAATACTTGTTTCGTATAATCTTAATACTTGCTTCACCTTATCATGCGTTTTGATGTTATTCAATTGAAGAGTAGTGGTTGTAGGTGACATCTTGACTTCCTTATAGTCGTGGTGTTACAGATTGGTATCGAGCGGGCTTCAGGTCCGTGGTAATAATATTAAAATGACACACTGTGCACAATAGGAAGGGTTGGGTAAACCATTGTTTTTCCGCAATTGCTTGGTTATGTCTCAATTATTTTGTTTATCAGTTCGTTGAGCTAAGTATTTGATTTTCGTTCATTGTGATGTTCTTGATGGCAAGAGGTAGAGGCCGTGGTCGTGGTCGATCACCGACCGTAGTGGTGGTCGTGGCGCGGTCAAGCGCCTACATCGTCTTCGTCGAAGGGTTGGTGGTCTTTGTATCGAGGAGATTGCCTCATTGCGCCTCCGGTTCTTGAGCCACCGCCGCAGCGGTGATCTCATTCAGAACCTAATAAGGGAGAATCAACAACTCCGCCAACAATTGCAGGCGGCCATTCTGCGCTTTGCACTTTGTGGCGGAACTCATTGTCGCTCATTGTTCCACCCGAGGCTAGGATGAGCCTCCGTGAGTGGATGTCGCCGCTGGACACTTTTGACGGAGCGAGCACACGGTTCAGTGCGGATGGTTGAGGTACATGGGCGTCGATTTGGAGCCTTAGAGTGGCATCCGCGCAGAAGGCGCGATTTGTGGCCTTCGGTGAAGGTCCGGCCGACATCGGTGGGAAGGAGTCTGTCTTCGGGACTCAAAGACAGAGTCTTGTTACTTGGGAGGTTTTGTGGAGAGGTTCAGTCACGCTTTATATCGACTCCTTCATCGAGAAGATGGAGCAATCACTCGACCTTTGTGTAAGGAAAAATGTCAGTATCTCGAGTATGAGGCCGGATTTAACAAACTGTGCGCTTTGTCCCACCGTGGCAAGTGATGATAAAGAGAAGGCTAAGAGGTTCGCGGGGCCTCAATCAGAGTATCGCCGGTTCAGGAGCAACAGGTCTCGTGACTTTAGCTCGGTGGTTGAGCGAGGCTAGAGGATGGAGTTGGAAAGAGCTCCTTCGTCGCAAGGGCATGTTGCTAGTGGTTACTGTTGCTCTTGGTGGATCGCGGTGGCGAGCGGAGTTCGGTGGAGGTGGTGGGTCTTTTGACGACCATTGCTAAGAGGTTTCAAAATAACCAACCCTCCGTCCGGTTCGCGATGGCGATCTTCTTCTTGGCGCCACGTTCTTCATCTTTCGCCCCACGATTGCGTCTGTCCCAGTCGGGGCATGAAGTGTTCGGTGTGGTGGCGGGCATCGAGCTTGAATGTTCCTTCAAGGAACATGCGGCGATGTGGTCGGGAGGGCCACAAATCCTCGATGTGTAAGCAAAATCCGGCTAGTATCATCAAATGGGAGACCGTCCCGGCGGCTTCTTCCTCCGGCTTCCACAGAGGTTGATTCGGACTCGGCGGCGGTTCTGCACCACGGTATCCTCGGCATGGGTTCCACTGCGGCTTTTACTCGGCGCCTCTGCAGGTTCTATTGGAATCCGCACCATCGCACCTCCGTCGTTTGTTCCTCCAAAGAATTTGTTTCCGACTTTCCGTCGCATGAGTGTCGGTCGTCTTACTGCCGGTGCATCGAGGGGTCTCGCCATGCCCACCCTCGAGACCTTGGGGCGTCTGATGTGGTGACAGTACTTTACTTGTGGATTCGCATGATGCCTTTGTCTTTGTTTGATTCGGGGCTACTTACTCGTTCGTGTCTTTGGAGTTTGTTAGAAAAGTGGGTTTGAGTTTTGACTTATTTACGAGTCGGTGGTAGTCGGCTCCCGGAGGACTTATTTCTAGCTCTCAAATGTGTCGGTTGTTCTATACTTATTGATGATGAGGTTTTCACTGCGAATCTTATGGTTATTCAATTGGCACCATTCGATGTTATTACGGTATGGGTGGTTATTCCAATACCGTGCCAAGATTTGTTGTTTACGGAAGGCGGTGACCTTCTTGGCTCCTTAGGTGAAGAAGCGGTATTCGAGGCGTATGCCGTCGATTGAGATTTGTCTTGGCTAATCTATTCCCTAGCCGTCGTGCTTCGACCATCGGATTACTTTGTTCCCTCAATGAGAAGACTGATTCTTCACGGCGTATTGAGGAGATTCCAGTTGTGAAGGAGTTTTCCGATGTCTTTCCTATAGAACTTCCTAGAATGCCTCGGTGAGAAAGTGGAGTTCCGGATTGATCTTGTTCCGGGAACTCGGCCTTTGTCCAAGTCTCCTTACCGTTTGGCTCGGCCATTTCAGGAAGAATTGAAGAAACAATTGGACGACCTGCTGTCCAAAGGTATGATTCAGCGTAGCGTATCGCCTTGGGGAGCGCCTGTTCTTTTTATTAAGAAGAAAGATGGCAGCTGGCGTATGTGCATAGATTATCGGGCGCTTAATCAGGCGACTGTGAAGAACAAGTATCTTTTGCCTCGCATTGAGGACCTTTTCGACCGATTGAAAGGAGCTAAGATATTTTCAAGATTGATCTCGATCGGGTTATAATCGATTCGAGTTCGTGGCGGGATATTGAGAAAGCGGCTTTCTACGAGGTATGGTCATTATGAGTATAAAGTTATGTCTTTTGGACTAACGAATGCTCCTGCAGTTTTCATGGAAGCCATGAACAGTATGCTGCATCAATACCTTGATGATTTCGTTGTGGTATTCATAGATGATATCTTGATTTATTCCAAGTCAGAGGAGGATCACACCCACCATTTGCGGTTGGTACTTGAAACTTTAAGAGAGAATCAATTCTATGCCAAGCTGAAGAAGTGTGAGTTCTGGATTTCTGAAGTTGGATTTTTGGGTCACGTTATTAATCAGAAGGGTATTTCAGTTGATCCTAGCAAGATTTCGACAGTGGTAGAGTGGAAGAGACCAACCAATGTTAAAGAAGTAAGGAGTTTTCTGGGTTTAGCTGGCTATTACCGGCGGTTTGTGGAGGGTTTTCAACCATTGCTAAACCGATGTCGATTGACACGAAAGGTGCTAGGTTCGATGATGCGATGCTTGTGGCGCAGATTTTGCACTTTGAAAGATAGATTAGTATTGCTCCAATTCTTACTCTTCACGAGCACAGGAAGAGATTCACTATCTATTCAGATCGTCCATAGTTGGACTTGGTTGTGTACTCATGCGGGATGGTAAAGTGATTGCCTATGCATCGAGGCGGTGAAGAAGCATGAGCGAATTATCCCACCCATGATCTAGAGCTTGCTGCGTTGATTCATGCTTTGAAAATCAAGCGTCATTATTTGTGCGGCGAATCTTGTGATGTATTCACGACCACAAGAGCACGAAATACATCTTTACCCAGAAGGACTTGAACTTGAGACAGAGGAGATGGCTAGAGTTGATCAAGGACTATGATCTTACTATTCAGTACCATCCCGGCAAGGCTAACGTGGTAGCTGATGCCTTGAGTCGCAAGGCGACACCTCCTATCCTCGATTGTCTTATTGCGACTTTGGCGTATGGATATTTCATACGCTGCGGGTACCGCATGCATCGAGACTCGATTGATTTTAGAGTCGACCCTTCCGGATCGGTGCGAGTAGTACAAAGAAGAAGATCGGATGCTCCAACGAGTGAGGAAGCGTTGTCTTGAGGGCAAGCTAGGTCACCGGTGTGGATAAGTTTGATTCTTTGCGATTTAAAGGGCGCCTTTGTGTGCCACAGAGTCTCGAGTTAAATTGGAGATTTTGAAAGAGGCCCATCGTACTCCTTATACCGTACATCCTGGTGAGACCAAGATGTACAAAGATTTAAAGAAAAGTTTCTGGTGGAAACGGATGAAAATTGATATCGCACAGTATGTGGCTTCATGTGGGGTGTGCCAGCGGGTCAAGGCTGAGCACAAGCGACCAGCAGGACTGTTGCAACCCTTAGAGGTACCAGTTTGGCCATGGGACGATATATCTATGGATTTTGTGGTTGGTTTACCTCGCACGCAATGAGGAAAGGATGCTATTTGGGTAATTGTGGACCGGTTGAGAAGTCCGCACATTTCATTCCTATTCGTACAACCAATTAAACAAGCGATTTGGCTCCTCTTTATGTACGAGAAATTGTGCGTTTGCACGGAGTGCCAAAGACCATTGTTTCTGATCGAGATGCCAAGTTCGTTTCCAAATTCTGGGAAAGTTTGCGAGTGCATTGGGCACACAACTCCGTCTTAGCACGACCTTTCATCCCCAAGCAGATGGGCGATCGGCGCACCATTCGGACATTAGAAGACATGCTCGGTGTTGTGTTTTATCACGAAAGGGAATTGGGAAGAGCATTTAGCCTTGGCGAGTTTGCTTATAACAACGATTATCATTCCAAGATTCGGCGGCACCATACGAGGTTCTTTATGGGCGTAAGTGCGAGTCCCGTTGTCTTTGGGATGAGGTTGAGAGCGGGCGATCTTGGGTCCCGATTGGGTTCGTGACGATGGCTAGAGTGGCGAGGTTAGGCGAATTTGTTGGTCGCCTAGAGCCGATAGAAGAGCTCTGCTGATGTCGAAGGCGAGATTTGGAATTCGAGGTGGGAAATGAAGTTACGTTGAGAGTATCGCCATCTAAAGGCGTAGTGCGTTTCGGCACCAAAGGAAGCTTAGTCCAAGGTATGTTGGACCCTTCCCAATCGTGGCACGAATTGGAAAGCTAGCGCACCGTTTGGACCTTCCGATTCTATGAGTGGGGTTCTAGCGTGTTTCATGTTTCGATCTTTGAGAAAGTTTACGAGAGACCCGGATCATGTCATTCCTTTGGAGCCGTTGATTGTCAAGCAAGACCTTACCTTGAGTCCCGGCGGTCAAGATATTAGAAGAATCGAGCGGGTTACGAGGAATAAGACCTCAAGTATGTCAAAGTTCTTTGGTCTCATCAGTCTGAGAGAGAGGCCACTTGGGAGTTGGAGTCCCGCATGCGAGAGCAATACCCCGACGTGTTTGTCTCAGGTACTACCTAAGTTGTTTATCTATCTTTCTCGAAGTTTGTTGCGGAGATTCGAGGTCGAATCCTGTTAAGGGGGGTAGACTGTAATACTCCGGAAATAGTTCGGTAAAAAGAAAGAGGTCGGAGAGAGTAAAAGAAATTGTTTTCGTCGGAAAATTCCAATCTTCGGGGGGGGGGGGGGTATACGTTATTACCAGGCAACCTGGCCCGCAGTTCGCGACCCAGGTGGCCCAAGAGTGGGCCGGCCGGCCCATGTAGGGGCCGACCAAAGGGGGGGGCACCACTTCCCCCCCCCAAACACTAGTGCCTCCACCTCCTCCCCTTGAGCCGCCCCTCCTCCCCCTTGAGCCGCCCCATCTCCTCCCCCACTCGGCACCTCCCCTCCTCCTAGGCGCCTCCTCCCCATTGGTGTCTACCATTGGTGATCCCCGGAGTTGCACCCCCCGGTCTTCCACGTGTACACCTTCGTTTCTTCCTCCGCCGGGCGTTTGCAATCCACTCGGGATCGTGGAGTTGGGGCCGGCCAAAGAAGGAGAGGAAAAGTCTTCGGGAAGTTGATCCTCGTCGTTCTTCGGGTCTACAAGGGTAACGAGAGACCCCATCGCTGTTTGATTGCGTTAGAGTTGTCGATTCAATGATTTTGGTAGTATCGCTTAATCTCTGTCAGTAGATTGATTCGGTACAGAATGTTGTAACTCGGTTTTGGGTGTCTTAGAGGCATAATTGGATTTCTTCGCCTTCTAGAGATTTGTTCCTTATTTCATTAGCTTTCTTTTGGCACCTGGATCACGAATTTTCACCCAGTAGATTAAAAGTTATGACTGTTTTACTATGTACTGGTCTGTCTGTCAGAAATGTTGAGTATAGTCGGTTGCACCTAGGTTTGGATCTAGTTAGAGTCAGAATCAGGTCGGAAACCCAACTAGGTTTATGAAGATAATTTCACCAGCTTTCCAGGCTAATAAAAATCACTTTATTTGGATCAGTGGTTTAAAAGTTAGAGCCTATTCTTTAGGGCTGTTCTGAATTCTGGGCAGACTGCAGTTAAAGTTTTTCATTGGATGGTTAGACCTCTGTATTGGCCGAATTAGAGTTTACCATCAACTAGAGTTTTGTAGCCAGTTAAGTTAAGAAAATTTGAGCACTGGTTTCAGGTCTTTTGGACTTACGGTTTTTTATTGGTGAATTTTCTAGTAAAACTGCCAGATTAGGGATAATTGAAATGTTTGGGTAAATTGATCAAATTGAACTTTTATTTTGTTAGTTTGGCTAGAGATTGAGAGAGGACACGTGTAGCATTGCCATATTCGTTTGCCCTCATTTTGATTATTTTATATTGTAGGCGGTGAAGCGGTGAGTGGAGGGGTATCTCAATTACCTCCCAACCCGTTCTGTGTAGTGGACAAGTAATTTGTATTCTATGATTGATGCCATGTATGATGTGTGATTGAATGATTACATTTGTTCGTATTTGTAAATGAATGCCATGTGTTCTTTTCATTTATGAGTACTATTCAATATTGACATGGGATCACATCATGACATGCATACATTACTTTGTAAGACCCATCAATTCGGTATGGGCACTTGAAATCCCATCAATTCGAGGATGGAGTGCGTGAGTCCACCATTCCAATATGGGCCACGTTGGGCGGTCGTATGAAACGTTCTTCATACGATTACTTTAAGTGAACACCGACGGGTGATTCACTCGCTATCTACGGTATATCTTTGCAATATGTCCATTCCCTTCAATGCACCATTCCACTTCATCCATTCATAAATTCGTTTCCAGAAAATGGTTCAATTATGATTGTGATATATTGTTCATAGTATGTTTGATTGTTACATACAGTTGCTTGCTGAGTCTTTGGCTCATTCTTGCTTTATTGTCTTATTTAGGTAAATGACAAGGAAGAATGATCTTGTGGAGGGTAGTTCATCACGATGCACTCACTACCATATAGCAAACAATTTGAGGACTTTTACTGTCGTTAATTATGACTTGTGTGTATTGTAATAAGCCATCATGGCCTTGTTTACCATATCTTTCTGAGTTGTTGACTTCTATTTCGTTGATTAAAACTTGATGATGAATACTTGTTTCCGTATAATCTTAATACTTGCTTCACCTTATCATGCGTTTTGATGTTATTCAATTGAAGAGTAGTGGTTGTAGGTGACATCTTGACTTCCTTATAGTCAGGGTGTTACAATTCTCCTACTCAACCTTGCAAAGTACCCAATCACGTTACTTTAAGAAAATTAATCAAGGTTCTCATACCTCCGATAATTCTAATGTTCCACCAAAATGATCTAAAGGTTCTTGAACCACAATTTACTATAGGTTCCACTGGTTGCAACAATTTAACCAATTAGCCCAAAAGATAAACATTCTATTTAAATCAAATTCTCACTGAGAATTATTCCAAGAAATCAACTTTCCACTCAATGATCCTAAACGACTTGACCACTACAGTCTCACCAAAATCATCTGCTTGACCACCACTATCAAATTACCATTTTACATCCTAACAGACATCGCAACACGAATTGGTTAATCCTTTCTCAAAAGAAGATATTGGTAGAGACAAGTTTCAGCACATAAAAATATTTACCTCTCGCGGTAGACACAAGACCAAGGGAGATAGTCAATTAGCCAAGATCTCGGGAAATAGAAGACAAGACCACAGTTGAGTGCACAAGCTCCACTAGAAGCGAATTTTCAACCCTCAATGAACAAGAATAAATCATTGTCATTGAAACTCAGGAAACTTTCAAGCGGCAACAACCAAAACGTTAAACGCATTTTAATAAATTGCCAGCTACAAAACTTAACCCCAACTCCAAATACCTATACCACACTCTTTTCCTTAACAACGAAAATAATTTCCTTTGTTTACCTCATCGCTTGCCACCTCTAACAAGAAGTGCCTTTAAAACCAGAGCATGCTAATCACTTAAGAACCCAATAGAACATTCTCACACCTCGATTTGCTCAACAATTTCAGCTACCACACAACCATGATCTACCAAAAATTCACGAATACACAGCTCCACACTTTTCATTTAACTGATATTGTAACACCCTGACTATAAGGAAGTCAAGATGTCACCTACAACCACTACTCTTCAATTGAATAACAACAAAACGCATGATAAGATGAAGCAATTATTAAGATTATACGGAAACAAGTATTCATCATCAAGTTTAATCAACGGAATGGAAGTAAACAATTCAGAAAGATATGGTAAATAAGGCCATGATGGCTTATTACAATGCAACTCAATTCACAATTAACGACAGTAAAAGTCCTCAAATTGTTTGATTTATGGTAGTGAGTGCATCGTGATGAACTACCCTCCACAATATCATTCTTCCTTGTCATTTACCTAAATAAGACAATAAAGCAAGAATGAGCCAAAGACTCAGCAAGCAACTGTATGTAACAATCAAACATACTATGAGCAATATATCACAATCATAATTTGAACATTTACTGGAAACAAATTTATGAATGGATGAAGTGGAATGGTGCATTGAAGGAAATGGACATATTGCAGCATATACCGGTATAGCGAGTGAATCACCCGTCGGTGTTCACTTAAAGTAATCGTATGAAGAACGTTTCATACGACCGTCCAACGTGGCCCACATTGGAATGGTGGACTCACGTAACGTGGCCCACATTGGAATGGTGGACTCACGTACCCATCCTGGAATTGATGGGATTTTCAAGTGCCCATACTGGAATTGATGGGTCTTACAAAAGTAATGTATGCATGTCATGATGTGATCCCATGTCAATATTGAATAGTACTCATAAAAGAAAAGAAACACATGACATTCATCTACAAATACGAACAAATATAATCATTCATTCACACATCATACATTGCATCAATCATAGAATACAAATTACTTGCCTGCCGCGCTGCAACGGGTTGGGAGGTAATTGAGATACCCCTCCACTCACCGCTTCACCGCCTACAATATAAAATAATCGAAATGAGGGCAAACGAATATGGCAATGCTACACGCGTCCTCCCTCAATCTCTAGCCAAACTAACCAAACAAAAGTTCAATTTGATCAATTTACCCAAATATTCCAAATATCCCTAATCTGGCAGTTTTACTAGAAAATTCACCAATAAAAAACCGTAAGTCCAAAAGATCTGAAACCAGTGCTCAAATTTTCTTAACTTAACTGGCTACAAAACTCTAGTTTATGGTAAACTCTAATTCGGCCAAAACAGAGGTCTAACCATCCAATGAAAAACTATAACTGCAGTCTATCCAGAATTCAGAACAGCCCTAAAGAAAAGGCTCTAACTTTTAAACCACTGATCCAATTAGAGTGATCTTTATCAGCCTGGAAACATGGTGAAATTATCTTCATAAACCTAGTTGGGTGGCCGACCTGATTCTGACTCTAACTAGATCAAAACCTAGGTGCAACCGACTAAACCCAGAGTTTCTGACAGACAGAGCAGTACGTGGTAAAACAGTCATAACTTTTAAACTACTGGGTGAAAATTCGTGATCCAGGTGCCAAAAGATAGCTAATGAAATAAGGAACAAAACTCCGGAAGGCAAAGACATCCAATTCTGCCTCTAAGACACCCAAAACAGAGTTACAACATTCTGTACCGAATCAATCTACTGACAGAGATTAAACGATACTACCAAAATCATTGAATCGACAACTCTAACGCAATCAAACAGCGATGGGGTCTCTCGTTACCCTTGTATAACCGAAGAATGATGAGGATCAACTTCCCGAAGGCTTCTCCTCTCCTTCTTTGGCCGGCCCCAACTCCACGAACCCGAGTGGATTGCAAATGCCCGGCGGAGGAAGAACCGAAGATGAACGCGTGGAAGACCGGGTGTGCAGCTCGGGGATCACCAATGGCAGCCACCAATGGAGGAGGCGCCTAGGAGGAGGGGAGGAGGAGATGGGGCGGCTCAAGCGGGAGGAGGCGGCTCAAGGGGAGGAGTGGAGGCACTAGGGTTTGGGGAAGTGGTGCCCCTTTGGCGGCCCTACATGGGCGGCCGGCCCTCTTGGGCCACAGGTGTGACTGCGGCCCGGGTTGCTAACAATAACGTTTATCCCAGAAGATTGGAATTTTCCGACGAAAACAATTTCTTTTACTCTCTCCGACCTCTTTCTTTTTACCGAACTGTTTCCGGAGTATTACAGATATTACAAGACGCGGTCAAATTACCTTCTTTCTGAAAGAGCAATCACCACTCCCACAAGTCACAATCCCTTGCAGACAACCTTTCTAACATTTAGGATACCACACTCTTAACATGATTCCTTATCGTCAACTCTTTCATTATAAAACCCCAAAAGTTTACCAAATTGGTATATACCACTTTATAATCTCATCCTCAAATTGAGAGTATACTAAAATCTTACAACCTCACTACAACAACCACTTTATTTTGGAGGGAATCTACTGCATAATTTAAAAGGTTATCCCCAAACCCTTTCATCAAAGGCATACTATTATCCGACAATTTCACCATCATGCAAACACAGGTCACCTATTAAATCCTATCATCAACCCTTCTAAAAGAAACACAATAGATTATTTTATAATATTTTTGTTATCTCAATAAGATTCCAGCGGTCAACTTGTCCTAGAGATTATATGATACACCAACCACACTATCAAAGTAAACATCTTTTAACAAGGGCATGCAGCCACAAGTCATCCTCATAAAACACACCCGAATAAGTCACTTTTAAATTTCAACCCTTCACCTAATAGGAATACTCACACCAATTTAGTACACACTAATTCCAATCTGGAGGTTATCATAAACCATTGATGATTATCCAATCATGGATGAATCTATGGTCCTTTCTCTTTTTGTATTCCCTCGGGTATACATAAGATCGTTAAGTAGCCAATCAAAGAAAATTCCATATCATTATCTACTGAGACAACAGTCGAATAAATCCTTATGTCTCTCATTCTACACCGTTAGATTAGCCTATCGAGACCAAATAATCCAACAAGTTTAGCAAACTACACAATTCTAATAATAAACCATTTCATCAATGTTCCACACTTTTAATAACTATATTGATTCCAACCAAGTATAGTCACACTCATATTCACAGCTCATCAAGAACTACTAGAGGACAATATCGACTTATCCGATTTCACTTCCAAGGGTACTCGTTAGGATTTATTATGCACCACACTGCAAATCCAGGCTGATAACCCATATCATATACATTAATTTCTTTGGTTGTAACCTCTAACTTAACCACGAGAAAACAACGCTAAAGGGTTTAACATCTTCTTTAGTAAAAGAGAACCATAAATCTTCAACACTCAAAATACCCAAGAGAGATATATTGAGTCAAAGCCTCCACGCAATAAAGGACTTGCAAAAGGAAACTTTCATTAACCAAAAACATCAAGTGAATAAATGGTTCATGTTTTCCAATGGAAAGGACAAAACTCCAATACAAAGGTCAAACTTGTCAATCAACCAAGTTCACCAGCCGCAAGAATAACTCATCGGTTGGGAAAACAATAATAGCTTTACGAGACGAATTTAGCCAAGGGAAACACACCAACCTTTCTCAAAGCAACCCATCAGCCGCAAAAAAATAATAACCCAAAAGAAATTCACCAATCACTTTGGACAAGGGTTGACCAAATGCCAATTCCAGGAAGAGAACAACTCTTCTAAAGATACTCACTATCAGCCCCCCTAGGCCGGCCTCCCCTCTTGGGCCTCCTGGGCCACGGCACGCAGCCCAGGTTGGTGAAAATATACGAAAACCCTATTTTTTCCAGGAATTTCCCCCTTTTTATTGTTCTTTCTTCTCCCGACTAGCTGTCTTTTCATCCGATTTAAATTTCCGGGGTATTACACAAAGGAAAGTTTGATTAATGTTTCTTTCTTTGATGTGTGGGAACCTCACCCACGAGCAAGATCTTGGATCAAATTTTCGTTTTGACCCGGTTTTGAACCCTTCTTCAATCAAATCAAAAAGGATCGCTATTCTTCGAAGAATTATCATAATCTTCGATTGGAATAGGTTCCTGATATAATAGAGAAGGTGTGTTCCAAGTTTCATTAAGTTTGGATTAGTAGATCAAAAGTTTCATCTAATTTCATCTTCGTCATCGTGGTGATACATTACGTTCGAGGCCGGCGGTCGGATCGCCGTGGCTACCGGTCGGCCGATGAGAAATCGGTCCGACCGCCCTCACCTAAGCGATCGACCGCGCAGGCAATCGTGATTTGTTATCTTGTGCTTGATCTTTTGTAGTATTGCTTAGGGGTGTTTATTGGATTCAATATTAGTCTTCCGCTGTACTGATATACTGATCTTCATAGTTTCCATAGCTACTGGAGTGAAATTGTGTTGAATCCAGTATTTGTAAAAAAGTGAGCGTACTCCTATTCATCCCCCTCTAGTCGTCTTTTCGGTCCAACAGGAATAGGGTTCGCGCGAGGGAATCAATCGATCGAATTTTTTCGTTGCGCGCCAAAGAATCGATCCCCGGCAGATAAGATGACTTGTTTGACTTTTTCTAGGGTAGATACATTGTAGCCAAACTTAAAACAATGCCGGCAGATATATTGTTCTAGAAAATTATTATTTCCGGCAGATAATGAGACCTATAATCTCTTAGATATTGCCGGCATATATTTTGCCACTAATCTAATTTTTCCCCGACAGATAATTGCCCTTAATACTATGCTATGGAGAGTGTGTTTTTCCCGACAGTTATGTTGACCTGGTTGACTTTTTCTAGGGTAGATGTGTTGTAGCTACTATAAAAATATTGCCAGCAGTTAAGTTGTTCTAGACAATAATTATTGCCAGTAGATAACAGGACCCATAATCTCTTGGACATTGCCGGCACATGTTTTGCCACTCATCCCATTTTTTCCGGCAGTTTCCAGTTTTTCTGAGACCATGTCTAGGGAATTTGAGATGAGTATGATGCAAGGAAGGGATCTTCATCCATCAGACGAAATACACTAAGGACTTGCTCAAACGTTTCGACATGGGTGACTGCAAGCCAATCTCCACTCCCATGATAACTTCGACTGTGTTGGATCCAGATGAGGAAGGAGAAGCCGTGGATCAACGCGAGTATCGTAGCATGATCGGTTCCCTTCTGTACCTGACGGCCTCGAGACCGGACAAACACTTCACGGTGTGCCTCTGTGTGAGGTTGCAGCAGTCTCTGAGAACTTCCCATCGCCAAGCCGTTAAGCGCATATTCAGTTCTTTACACTCTACCCTTTTGTATGGCATTTGGTATTCCTGTTCGTCATCCTTGTCCATTCGGGGGTTTTCTGATCCGGATTTTGCGGGCTGTCGGCTAGATAGGAAGAGTACCTCAGGCACTTGTCACTTCCTAGGCACTTCTTTTGTTTCTTGGTCTTCTAGAAAGCAGTCTTCTGTTGCACAATCCACTGCTGAATCTGAATATGTAGCTGCTGCTAGTTGCTGTAGTCAGATTTTATGGATGATAACCACTCTTAAGGATTATGGGTTAAATTTTGCCAGTGTTCCTCTTTTCTGTGATAACACTTCTGCTATTAACACTGCTAAAAATCATGTGCAACACTCTAGGACCAAGCATATAGACATTCGTTATCACTTCCTCAGATACCATGTCGAAAAAGGTGATATTGTGCTACACTTTGTGGAGTCCGAGACTCAACTGGCTTATATCCTCACTAAGCGTTTAGACCCAACTAGGTTTGCCACCTTGAGAAGCGAGTTAGGGGTAATTTATCACTATGGGCTGGTTTGAGGGGGAGTTCGATCTTTTCTGATCTTTCCTTATTCTTTTGATCTTTTCTTGTTCTTTTTCTGAACTTATTGATCATTTTGAACTTTTTAAGTTTTTAGGCTTTTATTGCATCTCATTGTATCATATTGCATTCATATGAAAAATCCAACAAGTGGTATGAAAAATCCAACAAGCCGTATCCAAAAAGATGCATTGTAATATAAGTCTTTCTGCTTATCTTTTAAAATTGATGAAGCTTTGCCTATTACCCTTTGGAGCTTTAGTATTTCAATTCTTGCTCAATGCCATGTCTAGTTCTTTGACTTGCTAGAATTATCATGCTTTCACTTATACAGATAAGTCTTTGCTGTATGAGCTAGAACTCTAAAACAACTCGAACTAAAAATTGCAATTTATGGATGTTTTAGCTAGTTGTGCAAGTAGTGCTCCTTTTGTAACATTGGCCCTGTCAGAATTGCTTTGTTAGCTGTTGAATCTAAAATTGACCATTACTTGAGCTTCTTGTGTTCTTGAGATTCTAAAACTACTCTTGTGAAACATGAAAAATTCAGATTGTCTTATGCTTAAATTGTGCCAAACTACTCTTACGAGACCGCTTGTCAAAGACATGAACTTGGAGATAGTTTGATGATCCAGACCATCTCATGGGGACTGCTTGTCAGAAAAGACATTAACCTCAAGATTTGTCGCCCTAGTAGAAGCTTAAGAAGAGTTTGTGGATGGCTCCTAGTCCAGGATCTTCTTTACTAGGATATAGCTTTAATCAACTTCTGTTCGAAGCTTAGGATGAGTTTGTGGATGGCTCCTAGTCCAAGATCTTGTCACTAAGTTAGATCATTAGTCAACTTCAATATTCAGTGCAAATGAGCAAATGGGCTTTTGAGAGATCTGAGCAAAATGATTCAATACAGGACCTGATTGACTCTTAATGTGGTCTTTGTTAGATTTATGATCTTATTTTGACATTTTGACATGGCCAGTTTCACTTTAGGATCCCTGTTGATGAACTTGCTGAATTTGAAGCTTTGCTTAAATTGATCAAATTTATGCTTCTTTCTTCATTCTACATTTCTTATCTTTGGATGAGAGGAAGACGTGATTCATTGATGACTCCATTGTCAAAGGGGGAGAAGATATTTCAATGTTGGGGGAGAAAATATATCATTATTGATACGTCACGGGGTCCCGATCTTCACGATGTAGGATGATCACCAAATAACTAGCTTCAAAGAAGCCAAGATAACTTCTTTAGCGGCGATAACTAGTGCAACGACAAATAAAACTCAAGCCAACCACCGTCTTTAACCGCAACTTTGAATCGAGGATTCGCCCAACCACACTCTCAAGGAACCAACCAACACAGCCTACAATCAATCGAGAAACCTCGAAGGGAGTAGGAGCACCAATTGGGAGCGGATGAAGCCGCCGCTGCTGTAATCCCGCGAAGGAAATCACAAGAGCAAAGGGGTAGAGATCAACTCTCAAAGGTTTGTTAGCACACAGCTGAACAAAGGGTTCTGTAATTTATTTTTCAAAGTCTGTGGTTTCTATGAGGCAATGAGGTATTTATACTAGGAACATCCCTCCTAGATAGGTGTAAACACGAAATGAAAAAGATAATATAGACTATGTGAAAGGGCCTCGTGGTGTTGGAATTCTCTTGCAGTCTTGATTGTTTTGTCAATAACTCCACCTTGGGAAGTCCAAAAGATGTGCCATCATTGCGTTGGAAAGTTAACTTGATAAGCTTTCACACCATATGCAGCATGCACCACGAAATAATGTAGAATGGTACAGTTTTGCATGGGAAGTTGAGCATTGGCGGTGTTGACCTTCGACTAGTCTTCACTAAAGCTGGTCGGCTCTCAAAATGAAAATTCCAAACAGCTCGGCTCTGGTGGCATTGAAAACTAGACTTAATAAGCTTTCCAAAATGTCCTCATGGACCTCCATAGCCTTTGGAAATCAAAAGTTATGACTGTTTCTTTCGAACTGCTCACTCTTTGGACTGGTGCGGTTCGAGTGTGGTCCTTCTCTGTAGTCATCTCTTTGTATGTTCATGTCATCCTTCTTGGTGAACCTAAGCAATAGCAATGTACACGACTTAGGCGTATATAATTCTCATTGATGTTAAAATGATTCTCACAAAGTAGCGTTCACCTCTTGTTGTAGCTTCTTTGCTCGACTACGTGTAATCGGTCCATCAATGACTTGGGTGGTGTCGATGTAGGTGAGACTTGAGTTGGTGTAGCTTGATTTGGAGGTTGTAACATCTTGCTTGATAGCGTGGTCATATCATCCTCCCCTTGAAAAGGGTCGTCCTCGACTCTGAAGTGTCTTCACTTGTGAATGGTAAGAGGTCGACAACATTGAAGGTGTTGCTCACACCATAACTTGGTTGGAAGATCTATCTTGTATGCATTATCATTGATCTTCTCGAGAACACGAAATGGACCATCTCCTCGTGGCAACAATTTTGATTTCTTGTTGATGAGGAAGCGATCCTTGCGCAAGTGTATCCACACCAAGTCCCCGGGCTCGAATAACACTTCCTTCCTATGCTTGTTCATACTTACAGCCTTGCGTCTTGCCTTGAGTTCAATTACTTCCTTGGTCTTTTCATGTATCTTCTTTACATATGCAAAGACGCTTGGAAGCTTCCATGTTGGTCCTCTCCTGCAATGGAAGGGCAACAAATCTATCGAACAATAGGTTTGAAACCATATACAATTTCAAAAGGACATAAGTTAGTGGTAGAGTGTCTTGCCTGTTATAAGTAAACTCCACATGTGGTAAGCATTCCTCCCAAATCTTCAAGTTCTTTTTCACCATTGTTCGCGACAACATTGATAATGTTCGATTCACCACTTGGTTTGTCCATCGGTTTGAGGGTGACAAGTGGTGGAGAATAGGAGCTTGGTTCCAAGTTTGGCCCATAATGTTTTCCAAAAATAGCTTACGAACTTGACATCTCGATCGACACAATTGTCTGGGCATCCCATGTAGCCTCACAATTTCACTGAAAAATAAATTAGCAATATGTGAAGCATCGTCGGTCTTGTTGCAAGGGACAAAATGAGCCATCTTTGAAAATCTATCAACCACAACAAAAATAGAATCCTTTCCTTTCGAGTTCTAGGTAATCCCAAAATAAAGTCCATGCTTATGTCTTCCCAAGGGATATTAGAAGCAGGTAAAGGAGTGTATAAGCCATGAGGGTTCATTTTGACTTAGTTTTGTGACGGTGACGATCGCTCCACAAATCGGATGACATCTCTCCTCATCTTGGGCCAATAGAAATGATCACCTAGCAGTTCGTAAGTTTTCTTTTGTCCAAAATGACACGTTAGTCCACCTCCATGTGATTCTGTAACAAAAGCAATCTAACAGAAGAATTTGGAACACAAAGCTTGTTTCTCTAAGCAGAAATCCATCATGTATGTGATATTTTTCCCAACCTTTTCCATCTTTACAATGATTATATGGTTACGAAAATTCAGGATCATTATTATACATACCTTTCAAACTTTCAAGACCCAAAACCTTTACCTCGAGTTGGTTCAACAACACACTCTTTCGAGACAAAGCATCGGCAACAACATTGTCCTTACCTTTCTTATATTTCACAATGTATGGAAATGTTTGATGAACTCAACCCATTTGGCATGGCGACGGTTCGACTTTAGCTTGACCTTTCAAGTACTTCAAAGCTTCATGATCGGAATGAATAACAAACTCTTTTGGCCATAAATAGTCTTGCCGCTGTTTCAAGCACACGCACCAAAGCATACAATTCTTTGTCATACAGAATAATTCAATTGAGCACCTCCAGTTTTTCACTAACATATGCTCTTGGTTTTCCTTGTTGCATTAAAACTCCTCTATCCCAATTCCACTAGCATCACATTCTACTTCAAAAGTTTTAGTGAAATCGGGAAGAACAAGTACGGGTGCTTGGTCAAGCGTTTCTTTAATTCTTGAAAAGCATTTTCTGTGAGTTTCCCACTTAAAATCAACCCCTTCTTGGTCAATTCATTCAAAGGAGCGAGAATGGTGCTGAAATCTCTCACAAACCTTCTATAAAAACCGGCAAGGCCATGAAAACTTCTTACTTGACTTACATTTGTTGGAGTTGGCCAATCCTTGATGGCTTTCACCTTGGTTTCATCCACTTCGATTCCTTTTCCTGAAACAACAAAACCAAGAAACACAACGTGGTCTGTACAAAAACTGCACTTCTCAAGATTAGCAAATAATTTCTCCTTTCGAAGCTCATCCAAAACTTGACGAATGTGATTCACATGCTCATCAAAAGACTTGCTGTAAATTAAGATATCATCAAAGTAGACAGCAACAAATTTTCCAATGAAAGCTCTCATGACATGGTTCATTAATCTCATAAAAGTACTAGGAGCATTAGTCAAACCAAATGGCATAACTAACCATTCATACAACCCAAATTTTGTTTTAAATGCAGTTTTCCATTCATCCCTCGTTTTCATTCTTATTTGATGGTAACCACTTCTCAAATCAATTTTAGTAAAAATTATAGAACCACTCAATTCATCAAGCATGTCATCTAACCGTGGAATAGGATGACGATAGCGTAATGATGATATTATTTATAGCTCTACAGTCAACACACATCCTCCAGGAACCATCTTTCTTAGGTACTAAGATCACAGGAACAACACAAGGAGTTAAGCTTTCACGAACAAAACCTTTGTCAAGAAGTTCTTGTACTTGCCTTTGTATCTCCTTGGTTTCTTCTGGATTGGTTCGGTATGGTGGACGGTTAGGAGTGCAGCCCACGGAATGAGATCAATTTGATGCTCAATCCCACGAATTGGAGGTAGTCAATTTGGTGTTTCTTTTGGAAAAACAACTTCATAGTCTGTAAAGATGAGACACAACACTAGGAAGAGAGGTGATATCGTTAGGTGAAATTAAAATGTCTTTGCACACAAGTACAAAGAGCACTTGATCTAGGTTGTTCCTTACTTCTCTCAGTTTAGATTTTGTGGCTAGCATAACTAGATGCTCTCCTCTCCTCTTTTTTTCTCTCAAATTTGGCTTGTGGCTCTCACTCACCGAGTTGTGGATGGCACTCATTTTCTTTGCTCTGCTCCTCCTGTAATCACTGGACCAATTTCAGATTTCTTTTGTAAGTGCTCACCATGATTTGTTGGGGTGTCATAGGCTTGAGTACAAACTTCTTCCCTTTCAAATCTAGTGTGTCTTGATTTGTTCTCCCACAATCTTTGAGTATATCGATCATCTTGCCAAGGCCTTCCAAGTAACATGTGACACACGGACATAGGTGCCACATCGCACTCAACGGTGTCAACATATTCACCAATCTTGAATGGAACTTTCACCTTATATCCAATCTTAATATCTCTGAATCATTCACCATTGGACATGATAGGGATGAGAATGTCATTGTAGTTTCAAACCAAGCTTGTCAACCATCTCACGACTAGCAAGATTATGGCAGCTCCCGCCATCAATGATCACCTTCACCACTTTATCTTGCACCTTGGCTCTGGTTTGAAAAAGATTATGTCATTGCCCAATTTCAGCTTCTTTCATCCGAACACTCAAGATTTGAGCTACTACAAGAGCAAAGCACCGTGCTCAAATTCACATCGATATGTTTCTCATCTTCATGGGCTTCATCAACATACTCTTCCTCAACTTCCTCTTCACTAGCTGAATCATATTCTCCATTGTCATTCACAATGATCACACGATTATTTGGACACTCCTTGATTACATGCCCACGGCCTCCACATTTGAAGCATTGAATCCCACTACTCTTGGATGTAGAACCCTTTCAAGTAGTGGTGGATCTTTCTTGGTTTAGAACTCATGCTTGGGGCAGCTTTGTTCTTCCCACTATAAACACCTTGAACATTAGAACGGAGGCCTCCACTTGAGCTCTTTGCCATTGAGGTGCTGCAGAAAACTTAGAGATTGACTTGCTTCCTTTAGGCGCATTACTGTACCATATGACAAGAACTTGCTACTCTTGGCATCTTCTTTGTAGTTGGCGTTCAGCTTTGGTTGCTTGATGTACCAAATCAATAAGATGACTGATGCGGTGAAACTAAACAATCTATTTGGATATTGCGATGTAACCCAGCCATAAAACGTGCAATAGTTTGCTCTTCATCTTCATACACATTGGCTCTAATCATAGCCTTCTCCATCTCCTTATAATACTCCTCAACAGAGAAAATTCCTTCCTTCAGATTATGCAGTTTATCAAAAAGATCACGGCGATAGTGCTTCGGCACAAAACGAGTTCTCATTTCTCTCTTCATTTCTTCCCAAGTGGCAATAGGATTTTCTCCATCTTCTTCACGATCATGGAGAAGTTGCTCCCACCAAATCAGAGTATATCCTTCAAACTCCAGAGATGCCATTGCCAACTTCTTCTCCTCTGCATAATTATGTAGGCGAAAGATCTTGTCCACCTTCAACTCCCAAGTGAAATAGGCTTCAGGATCAGACCCTCCATCAAATTTTGGCATGGTAAACTTCAGTTTTCCAAACCTCTCCTCATGGTTGTCTCCTCTACGATGTCGGCGACCAAAACGATATTGAGAATGATTGTCATCATCCTCATCTTCAAATTCATCATTGTCTTCATTTCTTCGACCTCGAGCTCTTCCTCTACCATGTGCAGCACCTTGGTTCCTCCTTTCTTGTTCTCTTGCTCTTTTAGCAGCAACTCTTCCATCACTATCTCCTCCATCTTCACCATGGTTGCTTGCACCGTCATGAGGTTGGCGACGTCCTCTGATTTCAGCCATAAAGGCCTGAAGATCTTGCGTCAACCGATCTTGCTTATCTTCAAGCTTTGCTTGATTCATTGAATCGTGCCATAGTAACACAATCTTCTAGCTCCACTCCACCCATCTTCTGTAAGGTTAGCTAAATCTGAACAATAGGTATTTGTGGAATATAAAAAAATTTGGTGGCTCTCACAACTCACCTCTCTTACCAACCGAAGCTCTTATGAATTCCTTGCTGCGGATTACAGAGAAACAAATGTGTGGTGGTAATAAGAAAGTGATGGAGAGGCGAAAACAAGACCAGAGTACCGATTACGATGGATTTTTATGTGGAGCTTGGTGAGGAGTGATACACAAGAAATGCAATCTGAATTCTAGTTATTGTAAAGTTAAATAACAATCCAAACTAGAAGTTCCACACTAGTCTTGATCACAAGATATGGGAGATATAAATCAATCACACACACACGCAAAGAAATTTGAGTTGATGTAAACAAGGAGTATGATTGGAATGCAAGTGTTGCGATCAGATCCAACCAAAATTTTGCACCAAACACAAATAGCAAACTGGTTGCTCCACTTGGCGTGACAAACTTTCAGCACTTGTGCACTTTAACTACTGATCTTCAACCTTTCTTTCTCAATTTTTCTCAACTCTTTTTTTTAACACTTTCCTTTCTTCTTCTTCTTTTTTCACACTCTTTTTTTATAAAAGAACTTAACACAACGACCGGAGATAACACTAGCACACTTATGATAGAACAAAAAAACACAACCAAAGCTGACTATAGTTTGATAGGATCAAAGTTAGCATAAAGGATGATATAGGCTATAGATTTTTTTGTGTGGGGATTTTCAGATATATAAAAGAGGCTCAAAGGACACGCAAAGGAAAATGATCAACAACTAAAACAAAGACTCTAATGGATGAAACTTAACAAAACTCATGAAATAATGATTGAAACAAAGGGCTACAACAATTTTTTATAGGCTTTTTGGTGGATAGGACGAAACAAATATATATGTAGCTAAAGGTAAAGAATCCTACCGTGGCAGCGAAAGCTCGATACGGATGATACGTCACGGGTCCCGATCTTCACGATGTAGGATGATCACCAAATAACTAGCTTCAAAGAAGCCAAGATAACTTAACGCAGCGGCGATAACTAGTGCAACGACAAATAAAACTCGAAGCCAACCACCGTCTTTAACCGCAACTTTGAATCGAGGATTCGCCCAACCACACTCTCAAGGAACCAACCAACACACCTACAATCAATCGAGAAACCTCGAAGGGGTAGGAGCACCAATTGGGAGCGGATGAAGCCGCGGCTTTGTAATCCATGAAGGAAATCACAAGAGCAAAGGGTAGAGATCAACTCTCAAAGGTTTGTTAGCACACAGTGAACAAAGGGTTCTGTAATTTGTTTTTCAAAGTCTGTGGTTTCTATGAGGCAATGAGGTATTTATACTAGGAACATCCCTCCTAGATAGGTGTAAACACGAAATGAAAAAGATAATATAGACTATGTGAAAGGGCCTCGTGGCTGTTGGAATTCTGTGCAGTCTTCGGTGTTTTGTCAATAACTCCACCTTGGGAAGTCCAAAAGATGTGCCGTCAGTTGCGTTGGAAAGTTAACTTGATAAGCTTTCACACCATGTGCAGCATGCACCACGAAATAATGTAGAATGGTACAGTTTTGCATGGGAAGTTGAACGACTGGCAGACTGTTGACCTTCTGACCAGTCTTCACTAAAGCTGGTCGGCTCTCAAAATGAAAATTCCAAACAGCTCGGCTCTGGTGGCATTGAAAACTAGACTTAATAAGCTTTCCAAAATGTCCTCATGGACCTCCATAGCCTTTGGAAATCAAAAGTTATGACTGTTTCTTTCGAACTGTTCTGCTGGACTGGTTTGGTTCGAGTGTGGTCCTTCTCTGTAGTCATCTCTTTGTATGTTCATGTCATCCTTCTTGGTGAACCTAAGCAATAGCAATGTACACGACTTAGGCAGTATATAATTCTCATTGATGTTAAAATGATTCTCACAAAGTAGCGCGTTCACCTCTTGTTGTAGCTTCTTTGCTCGACTACATGTAATCGGTCCATCAATGACTTGGGCTGGTGTCGATGTAGGTGAGACTTGAGTTGGTGTAGCTTGATTTGGAGGTTGTAACATCTTGCTTGATAGCGTGGTCATATCAATTATTGTACAAAGGGGGAGAAGATATATAAAAATGATAAAAGGCGGAGAAATTGGAGAATTTGAAATTTTCTGAAATCTGAGGATCATAGTGAGGGGGAGTTTTTCAATTGCATTCTTATTGTCTTATTGATTCTTCTGAACTTGAATTGCATTTATTAATCCTCACAATGATCATAGGTTAATTAAACAATTGTTCTTTCGTATGCACCTTAAGTGAGATTTTTGACTCCTTTTTGGAATTTAAAGTTTTTATGTTTTCTTTTGCCTTATCTCACTTGCCTATGCTATTCTGATGCTAGTTTGGTCATTTCCATTGCTTTCTCTTTCTTATAGACCAAGTATTTTACTTTTCAAACATCCAAATTACATTTTCTGGATTATTGCCAATGTGTTCATCAAGGGGGAGATTGTGAATATCATGGGGATATGCTCCAGATCTTAGGATGATGTGACAATTGGCAATGGCGTTAACGGTTTGTCGTTTCGTGTGTTTTCAGCAAAGAAACAGTGCTGTTAGGCTTCAGGCGGTCTGACCGGCCTAAGATCAATCCGACCGGCCTAAGCGGCACTCGGACCAGCAGTGTCAGAAAGTGTTGGATTGAGCTGGGCCAAAAATAGGGGTAGAAGGCAACAGAGGGGATTCTATTGCACTTGGTGCCATAATTTTTGGAGTCTCCAGTCAAAAGTTATGTTGGATTGAAATTTCCAGTAGGTTTCGGTTTTCAGAGGTTGAAAATCGGCTAAGTCGTCTTGGCGGTCCGACGGCCCATAGGTGGCGATCGGACTAGCGGGAGTTTCTTGATCGAACCAGCCCTAGGGGCGATCGATCGATTTCACTGGATCATCGCCGTCGTGGCGGCGATATTCGGTTGTTATGTCAAAGTCATGAGTTTCAGGGCATATATGTTGCATGATGCATGTTTTGACTAACATGGGTCAAGTTGTGAAGAACTTGTTCCCAAATTCGATTTACTTGTCTATTGTTGTGCAGGTTGCTTGGTGGTCAACGACGGTCAACGGCGAGGATGATCGGGACTAGGCTTGGAGAGCTGAGGTCGAGCGATCGGCGATGCGGGTGAGTCAATGTACTCAAGCGTGGTGCAAGATGGACAAGGGTGACCTATTGGCTAATCCGAAGCGCAAGATGGCGCAAGGTGTAGCTAGTTAGGTCAAGGGGAGATAAAGACGTCGTATTAAAATGCATGCTTATGTGTCCTGTTTGTTTTGGTCCTTAACGGGAGCTCAATTGAGTCAAACTTCTAGAAGGTCTAACTCTCCACTATAAATAGGAGAGGGAGGTGGCTGCACCTCCTCTTCGTCTCTTTTGCTATTTTTGTAAACCCTAATTTTTCTTAGGGAGAGCTTTTGTGCAGGCTATAGTTCTTGATAGTTTGATGTGATTTTTGTGCTCATGGATTGAGCATTGTCCTCCATTGATGGAGAGACTGTAAGCCCATATCATATCAAATCAATCAAAGGAAAGTTTGATCATGTTTTGTCTCATTGCGTTCTTTCTCTATATTTGATGATTTTGAGTCTTTCTTTGATCCGCGAGTTTTTGATTGAATTCTCCACGTGATCTAGCTTGCTGTGACCTGTGGGAACCTATATAGGATCATCTTGATCATCAATCACCCACGAGCAAGTTTTTGGATCAAGTTTTTGTTTTGACCTGGTTTTGAACCCTTCTTCAATCAAACGGAAAAGGATCCTTATTCTTCTAAGAATTATCACAATCTTCGATTGGAATAGCTTCCTGATATCATAGAGAAGGTGTGTTCCAAGTTTATCAAGTTTGGAGTTGTAGATCAAAAGTTTCATCTATTTGCAACCGTCATCGAATTTGTTTGATCATTCGGAAGCCGGTCGATCGGCGAGTCACCGATCAAACCGTGAGCATCGGTCGACCGCCTTGATAATACAATGATCGGCCGGCAGTGCATTGATTTGCTTTAATCTTTGTTGATTTCATCGTTTTACTAAGGGGTTTATGTTGGATTCAATATTAGTCTTCCGCTGTACTGATATACTGATCTTCATAGCTTCCATAGCTACTGGAGTGAAATTTATGTTGAATCCATTATTTGTGAAAAAGTGAACGTGCTCCTATTCACTCCCCCTCTAGTCGCCTTTTCGGTCCAACAGCTTGTCTTCATGATAACTTGGTATTTTCAATAGAGTATGTCACGTCATCTTCCAAATACCAAACGTACCCTCAATGACATTTCAAAAGGTATAGTGATGAAATTGAACACCACTTTTAGTCCAATCGGTGTACCACTGTTTCGAAATTCACGTACATGACACCTTTAGTTCTTGTAGGGAGCTAGACAATCTTTGCGGTTTGGGTATTTGGAATCCACAAGATAGTACTTTTCTACAATACAAATGGAAATACATAGATGAAAGTTGTTAATGTATATGCTTGTTAGAAAATGCAAACAAGGAAAGTACCTTCTTGATGGTGTGGAAAGTAGTCCTTGTACATTATCAAGATATCAAGGAATATGTATGTGTCGTGTGTAGACCCTAGCCATACAGTACAAACAAAAGTGAACCTCATGTGGAAATCACAAACAGCCATGACATTTTGACTAATGTATCCATGCCGGTTGAAATGCACAGGTTATTTCTCATATGGCACCATCACAAGTATGTGTCCTATCTATTGCACCAATGCAATTATAAAATTAAGGGAAAACCTAGCCTCTATAAGTCCAGGATGTACTATAGGGAACTGAGGATCTTTGGGCTTTATGTTGTTAATGCCCAAACAGTACACACATTCCAAAACCTCTGTAAACTTCATACTGACTGTTTCTTTGGAATGGACAAACCGGTTCTTAATTTGGTTGCTGGATTGAGGAGTTCCACAAGTCTATACGAACATTGTGAATGTTTCCTTCGAGTTCACCTCCCTAGTTGATTTTAAGCCATGGTTATTGACAAGAGTGTCATGAAGCCTAAAAAAACTGACTTTTGCATTTTGAACATATCATAACACTCTTGTACACTACTAAGTGCCTCAACCCATTGGATCCCCGTGATTGTAGGTATTTTTCTTAGCCTTTTGGTACTGTAGTCACCATAGTTATCGAAACATCCAAAAGCGGCAATCACGGCTAGCGGCAAGAACATATCCAGTCCTCCATTATCCACATTCACAACACATTGCACTAGTCCAGGACCACACTAGTGCACACAGTATCAACATAGATTAAATCGATCCACACAAGACGATTAATAGAATAAACGACTAACTTGAATAGCAAATAATAGTTTTGACCTTATGGTCGAGTTTACATTTATTAAGCCGCGCAGGGCTGACAATAAATAAATAGCAGTAGCGGAACAAAAATTAAACTCCAGCGGAATCCCATCAATTCACCACAGCAACTAACTGGAATCAAAACCCTAACGATCAGCACCTTTGTAGAACTCCTCCTCAAATACAGTCGAAGACTCCTCCACTTCTGTTGATTGTTTGAAGCAAGCATGAGTACACAACCGTACTCGCAACTCATACCACAGAATGCAATTTATAGATGATGGCTTATTCCAAGGGAATGGCTTCTGTGGTTATTTTGCACAAGTGCAATATTTGTAATTGAATACAAATAATTGATTGAAAGCATAAGTCAAAATAAATAAACAATATTAATTTAATGTTTATTTTCACAAATGGCACATAGTCTAAACAAGTTATTCACATACCCATATGACTTAGATCACACAGCTCCCTTCCCAAAGGTTTTATGAAATTCTACCCCTTGTGTGAAATACCCAAGTATATCCATGATCGCGGACGCGGCTATTCGAATAGATTGATTAAACACTCTGCAGAGATTGTACACTTTACCCACAAGATACAATCAGTGTACCTAGCACTGACCATAATAAAAACTTTTCAGAAACTTCATCTCAAGCATTGACACTCCCGATGTGCTTTACCGCCGTCCAATTTGTACACACAACCTTGGAAAGACACACACCGTTGGATCTGAAAACGGCGAACCGCTGATAAATGTGACCCAAACACAGCGGTACACACCTTCCACCCTGTCACACAACCTAACCTATTTGTCTTAGTAGTCAATGTCAAGACTTCACAACTTACTAAGTTAGTCCCGTTCCATACCAGATGATGCGGGGTGCCCGAACTTCTCGACGTAGAACCTCTTGATAACTTGTGTATCCTGACGAATCACCAGCTGATCCCCCGCGCCAATGCACGGACTTGCAACTCTATGGAAAATTCGCCCAAACACACACTTAATTGGATCCTCGCGACCTGGCGAAGATCGTGAACCCTCAATTCCCAGCGGAAAAGCAAGAACGACCCCTTGTTCTCAATGCCCAATTCCCTCTGTTTTGGCTATAAGCACAACAGGAGAATCAAGCAAAAGCTTTGAAAATATATTAAACATGGTCTGGTTTACAATGGGGGTCTACCCCTTAATATATAGTCTTGGCCCAAGGCTTTTTAGCACTAAATTTTCCATATGGGACTATTCATGCGCGCGCACTATTCAATGGGCCGAATTACTATTCACGTGTACTGTTCATGGGCCGGTTACTATTCACGGTTACTGTTCACGTCACTATTCATCACGTGAATAGTACCTCCCTTGGGCTTCATGCGGTTTTGGGCCTTCTTTATGTAGGTGGACTTTGCTCCTTGCACCGTTACATGATCCAACTCCTTGGTTGATTTCATCTTGGGCTTGAAAGTCTTTTCCTTGGCCGTATGGCCCACCTTCTGGACCGCCTGGATCATGAGCTGCTCATTTAACGGGCTTTCTTCAAGAACAGCCTCATATCCTTCATCTCTGTTCATTATTGAATCTTCAAATCTGAGCACAAGCAAAACACTAGTTTTAGGTAGTATGAAATTCTCATTGATAAGATTATGTGATTCAGCTAGAAACAAATTCACCTGTTCTTTTAATAATTTGGCCCGTGCTCTTGTAATAGGTCCAGATGGTAGATCTGGAGCTTCAACACTTATATCTTGATCTATAGTATTAGAAGATGGCAAGGAGCTAGGGATGCCCTCATCATCCTCCCCCTCTTGAAAAGGCGTCGACCTCGACGCTGGATCGTCACCACCAAAGAAAGGTGATAAATCAGCTACATTGAACGTAGAACTCACGCCATAGTCATCTTCGGGCAGCTCAATCTTGTATGCATTGTCATTAATCTTCGCAAGCACCTTGAAAGGTCCATCTCCTCTGGGCAGCAGCTTTGACTTGCGGCGTTCTGGAAAGCGATCCTTGCGATAGTGCACCCATACTAAATCGCCTGGTTGAAACAACACCTTCTTTCTTCTCTTGTTCGCCTTCTCAGCATAATACTTTGTCTTCTTCTCAATTTCAGCCTTCGTTTTCAGATGCAATTGCTTCACAAAATCAGCTCGTTTGGAAGCCTCCATATTAGTCCGATCGGACAGTGGCAGTGGCAACAAATCTAGTGGCGTAATTGGCTTAAAGCCATATACCACCTCGAACGGACACAGCTGCGTAGTGGAGTGCACAGCCCGATTGTAAGCGAATTCCACGTGCGGCAAACAATCCTCCCACTCACGCAGGTTCTTCTTTATCATGGCCCGTAGCAACATAGAGAGTGTTCGGTTAACCACTTCCGTTTGTCCATCAGTTTGGGGATGACAAGTGGTGCTGAATAACAACTTGGTCCCCATTTTGCCCCACAATGTCTTCCAGAAGTAGCTCATGAACTTCACATCACGATCGGAGACAATGGTCCTTGGAACACCATGAAGTCGCATGATCTCCCTGAAAAACAAGTCAGCAACATGCGACGCATCGTCGCTCTTGTGGCACGGAATGAAATGTGCCATCTTAGAAAAACGATCCACAACCACAAATATAGAATCCCTTCCCTTCTTAGTTCTTGGTAACCCCAAAACAAAATCCATGCTAATATCTTCCCAAGGAACATTAGGAACGGGTAAAGGAGTGTACAAACCGTGTGGATTCAACTTGGATTTAGCCTTGTGACAAGTAATACAGCGTTGGACAAACCTGTCCACATCTCGTCTCATCTTAGGCCAATAGAAGTGATCGCTCAACATCAACAGAGTCTTTTCGCGTCCAAAATGGCCCATCAAACCACCTGCATGCGCTTCTTGCAACAAAAACAAACGAATGGACGATTCTGGAACACACAACTTATTAGCACGAAAAAGGAATCCATCATGTATGTGAAACTTATCCCAACCTTTCCCATCTGTGCATTTGGAGTAAGGAATCGAAAAATCATGATCAGCTGCATACAAATCACGCAAACTTTCTAATCTAGGAACTTGGACACCTACTTGAGTCAACATCACGCTTTTCCTAGATAAAGTATCAGCAACCACGTTGTCCTTTCCCTTTTTATATTTCACAATGTATGGGAAAGATTCGATGAACTCTACCCATTTGGCATGTCTACGATTCAGGTTTGCCTGTCCCTTTAAATACTTCAATGCCTCATGATCAGAATGAATAATAAATTCTTTAGGCCATAAATAGTGTTGCCAAGTTTCTAAAGCACGCACTAACGCATATAGTTCCTTATCATAGACCGGATAATTCAATTGAGCACCATTCAGTTTCTCGCTAAAATAAGCTATCGGTCTACCTTCTTGCATTAAAACACCGCCAATCCCAAGTCCACTAGCATCACATTCAACTTCGAAATTCTTAGTGAAATCAGGTAAAACAAGCAAAGGTGCTCCAGTCAAGCGTTTCTTAAGTTCAGCAAAAGCATTTTCTTGCGCTACCCCCCACACAAATTCAACACCCTTTTTAGTAAGTTCATTCAATGGGGCAGCGATTGTGCTAAAATCCTTCACAAAGCGTCGGTAAAAACCAGCAAGACCATGAAAGCTCCTAATCTGACTTACATTCTCAGGAGTTGGCCAATTTTTAATCGCTTCAATTTTCGATTCATCTACTTCAACTCCTTGCGCGAAACAACATATCCCAAAAGATTACACGATCTTTGCGGAATGTACACTTTTCCAAGTTACCAAGCAGTTTAGCGTCGCGTAAAGTTGTAGAACACATCTAATATGACCAATGTGTTCGATTGATCATTGTAAATCAGGATATCATCAAAGTATACAACCACGAATTTACCAATCAAATGTCGTAAAACATGATTCATTAAACGCATGAATGTACTAGGTGCATTAGTTAAACCAAATGGCATTACCAACCACTCATACAAACCAAATTTTGTCTTAAAGGCTGTTTTCCACTCATCCCCTTCGTGCATCCTAATTTGATGGTAACCACTACGCAAATCTATTTTAGAGAAAATAACAGCACCACTCAATTCGTCTAGCATATCATCTAGGCGAGGAATAGGATGACGATATCGAATAGTGATATTATTAATCGCTCGACAATCTACGCACATACGCCAGGAACCATCTTTCTTAGGAACTAAAATAACAGGAACAGCGCAAGGGCTGAGGCTTTCACGAACGTACCCTTTAGATAGAAGCTCTTGCACTTGTCTCTGAATTTCCTTTGTTTCCTCTGGGTTGGTGCGGTATGGTGGCCGATTGGGCAGCGACGCTCCTGGAATCAAGTCGATCTTATGTTCGATCCCACGAATTGGTGGCAGCCCAGCGGGTACCTCCTCGGGAAACACGTCGCTGAATTCCTGCAAAACATGAGCAACACCACTAGGAAAGGAGGTTAAGTTATTAGCAGCAAGCAATGCATCCTTGTACACAAGTACAAAGTGCATTAAAGTGGGATTCTCAGTCAGCTCTCTTATTTCTGATTTGGAGGCTATCATCACTAACTTGTTCTCTCCATCACATTTCTTTTTACCACTCAGATTTGGCTTGTGGCGCTCACTCACCGAAGGTGGAATCTCTCTGTTTTTTCCTTTTTCACTCGCACTCTCTACTTTTACCTCCGTCTTTTGCATGGAATCATTCACAATTTCAGCAGGAGTAAGTGGTTTTAACAACACATCCTTGTTGTTCCACTTGAAGTTGTAGCAATTGCTGCGCCCATCATGTATGGCAGCACGGTCATATTGCCATGGTCTACCCAGCAGTAGATGGCAAACAGTCATAGGGACAACATCACAATCAACGGTATCACGGTAAGTGCCAATCTGGAAGTGTATACGTACCATGTAGGTCACCTTTACCTCTCCATTCTCACTTAACCACTGAACATGGTAAGGATGAGGATGTGGAATAAACTTCAGTCCCAGCTTGGTGCATAATTCTTTGCTTGCCAAATTGTGACAACTACCACCGTCGATTATCACTTTGCATGCTTTCCCCTTTCCCACTTGTGCGCGGGTCTGAAATAGGTTGCATCGCTGTTCCATAGATGGTGCGGTCAGCACACTTAACACCTTTTGCGTGCAAATCACCGTTGGCAGATTGACAGCGCTGCACACTAGTTGCCCATCGGCATCCTCGTCCACATTATCAAAGTGTTCAAATTCAGCAAACGGATCATCTTCATCTTCGCTAGCCGATGCATACTCGCCCGCTTCAGTGTACAACATGGTCTTGTTATTTGGGCAATCCTTCTGCATATGCCCACGTCCCAAGCACTTGAAGCATTGTATATCACGAGTTCTTGCTGTAGAACCCACCGAAGAAGTGCCACTTGCAGCCGGTTGGGCGCTTCGCCTTGCTAGGGATTGATGCTCCTCCTTCTTACCACTTGGTGCACTCTGGAAAGTTGAACCACTAACTGGAGATGTGCTCTTGCTCGGAAAAGGCTTAGGCACAAATTTGCCGCGGCCCGAAAGACCACGAGCCGAAAACCGTGCATCTTCCTCCAATTGTTGTTCAGCTTTCGTTGCTTGATGCACCAGCTCACAGGTGTTGTTATATGGTTGAAAATTGACAATGCGCTTGATATTGTGATTCAGACCTGCAAGATATCGTGCCATGGTTTGCTCTTCATTTTCATGTACCTTGGCATGAATCATGGCTCGCTCCATCTCCTTATAATACTCCTCTGCAGATTTAACTCCTTGTTTTAGGTTCTGGAGCTTGCTGAAAAGAGAACGTGTATAATGCTTTGGCACAAAACGAGCACGCATCTCTGTCTTCATATCAGTCCAAGTGGCCACAGGTGGTTCTCCCCGTTCGGCTCGTTGGCGCTCCACTTGGTCCCACCACACAAGAGCATATCCATCAAATTCCATAGCAGCAAGCTTCAATTTTCTGTCTTCAGAACAGCGCTGCAAACGGAATAATTTATCCACTTTCAACTCCCATGTGAGGTACTCTTCAGGATCAGTTCCACCTTGATATTTGGGAATGCTGAGCTTGACCTTTCCCAAATCATCATCTTCATGCTGTCGGCGACGATAATTATCATTGCGGTGCAACTGACGGTCGTCGTCCCAATCATCATTATATGCCGCAGCACCACCTCGACCAAAGCCTTGAGCACGTCCACGGCCACGTCCAGGGCCAGGAGGATGCCTTGCATTAACATCGGCATGGTCACGGGGCATGCGTTCCTCGCCGGCTGCTGGACCATCTACACTTCCAACATCTCCTCGGTTGCCCCCAAGCATCTCCTTGAGTTCAGCAATGCCTTGTCGCAAGGTATTGATCTCATTAGCAACTCGCAACTCCCCACTCTGCATGTCCTCACCAATGACTGCAGCCACATCGCCCGATTCTTAGGAACTCCGTTGCAACTCAGCGCGCAATGCATCAAATCGGTACTGCGGAACTGATGCATTAGGATCCTCCATCTCCGCTTCAGATCCTGCCATGGTTAGTGAAGCACAGAACAAAGTATAGGTGTGTATATGTAGATATCACTCAATTCACAATTCTGAACAAGGTGAAGTTTCTTTACCGTTCCGAAAGGAATTAAGATCAACAATACTTACACTTCAGGGTAGCAGGAAAATCAAGGTGATGTGTGAGCGAATTTCAAGAGCGAAGCTATGCACAACATGAGGGGTTTATTGGAGCTTGGTAGGAAAAGTGTATACCTACTCAATTACGCAATTCTAGTTTGTTAAGCTAAGTAATAATCCAAGCTAGAATACTTTGCCTAGGTCTTTGATCGAGAAAGGTTTAAGCGAAGTGTATGAGCGCACGCAAAGATGAATGTGACTTAATGCAAACAAGGAATGAACTAGTGAGATGTAAACTGAAATTCAGTTTGAACTAGTTCGTTTTGCAATAAGTTCTAGGAGAGATGCTAGCTAATTGCAATTGTTGAGGTTAGGGCACAAGATTGCTCAAACACCAAGATTTTTTTTATTATTTTCTCCTCTCTTTTCTTTATCAAAAATGTTTTTTTAAATGCCGTGGCTTTTCTTATACGGCTGCCTCTTCCTTTTCTTCTTCTTCTTTTTTTTTTGCAATGGCCGAAAGTGTTTTTGTGCTACTCTTGATTGAGCAAGCTCACAAATCGGCAAAGTGTATAGAAGGTTCAAAGAGCAGCCCTAATGCGCAAAATTCAAAAGCTAGTCTCAAGAGGAAAGGAAATTTTTTTTTTGAATTATCTGAAAGCAAAGATAAAGCTACGCAAAGGATCACCAAGATCAGCACGTAAACAAATTTTCTAATGGATGAAAAACTTAACTAAACTCACATGAACTACAGATTGAACTACGGTTACCCTATTTTTTTTTCAATGTTTGCGGCTTTAGCTAAATAGGATGAGAAAATAAGAACAACTATTTAAAGGATAAAGATTCTACCGAGTGCACTGACGCTCGATACCACGATGCGGGGTGCCCGATCTTCTCGACGTAGAACCTCTTGATAACTTGTGTATCTGACGAATCACGGTGATCCCCGCGCCAATGCGGACTTGCAACTCTATGAAAAATTCGCCCAAACACACACTTAATTGGATCCTCGTGACCACTGGCGAAGATCGCGAACCCTCAATTTCGGCGGAAAAGCAAGAACGACCCTTGTTCTCAATACCCAATTCCCTCTGTTTTGGCTATAAGCACAAGGAGAATCAAGCAAAAGCTTTGAAAATATATTAAGCGTTAGTGCGGTTTACAATGGGGTCTACCCCTTAATATATAGTCTTGGCCCAAGGCTTTTTAGCACTAAATTTTCCATATGGGACTATTCATGCGCACTATTCAATGGGCGAATTACTATTCACGTGTCTGTTCATGGGCCGGTTACTATTCACGGTTACTGTTCACGTCACTATTCATCACGTGAATAGTACCTCCTTGGGCTTCATGCGGTTTTGGGCCTTCTTTATGTAGGTGGACTTTGCTCCTTGCACGTTACATGATCCAACTCCTTGGTTGATTTCATCTTGGGCTTGAAAGTCTTTTCCTTGGCCGTATGGCCCACCTTCAGACCGCTGGACCATGAGTGCTCATTTAACGGGCTTTCTTCAAAACGACCTCATATCCTTCATCTCCGTTCATTATTGAATCTTCAAATCTGAGCACAAGCAAAACACTAGTTTTAGGTAGTATGAAATTCTCATTGATAAGATTATGTGATTCAGCTAGAAACAAATTCACCTGTTCTTTTAATAATTTGGCCCGTGCTCTTGTAATAGGTCCAGATGGTAGATCTGGAGCTTCAACACTTATATCTTGATCTATAGTATTAGAAGATGGCAAGGAGCTAGGGATGCCCTCATCACCAGACATGTGGTCGTACAGTAAAGCTCAGTTCAATAGCACATAAAGTTAAATCCTTAATTGACCAAGGCAAGACTTCCAACTTCTAACTAAATGTCACACATACCAATATTCCCATTCACACAATTTCCACCATATCACACAGTATCCACCACTTGGCTCAGTCCAAATCTTTTCCCACCCTGTTGATTAAGTGCAACACATGCCATCAATGAGTAATAGCACACAACACACACAGTTTCATCACACAGTTCTATAATTACTTAGTCAAGTTTATATTTGCGACTCACATGAAATGATGACTCGTAGCATGGCTAAGCAATCTACTCGTATCTAACCAAATCACGTTTGTGCTACGACAATACAAACTAACAATGAACCAACCTAGGATGACAAAAGATCAAGGCATGACAATAAAAAAGGTGGATGTAATAAATTGGATTAATAACTAAACCCAAAAAAATTTAAATAAATACTAGAAATAGAATGCAATAATTTGAAACAAAATATTTTAAAAACTGAGTTCAACATGACCAAAGGTATAACTTGCCTTGCAATAGGTCTAGGTTGTAACACCCTGGCTATTCGGAAGCTAAAATGTTACCTAAAGAACTAACATACAACCACATTGCGGAAGAATTTAAACCGTAACTCATCTAAGAACATAAAGAGATCAACTTTAATAGTACCATGGCAGGAATAAAGACTGAATCCAAATAATTATCTCAAGGGGTGATCGAGGACCACAGGCAGTACTTAAGCAACTATAACTTGGAGAGAGATGTCAACCACAACTAACGTTATGTATTACAATTCATCAATTAACGAATGGAACACAAGAACCAAATCATAATATTTAAATGTGATTATGGTGAATTGAATGAATAGTACATGTCTACTCCCTCCCAATTGCCATCATCAAGGATCACCTAAAATAAACAACGAAAGCAAGAATGAGTCCGAGACTCAGTAAGTACTGGTCATACAACACATATGAATAAGACAACATCATTAAAGATTATAAACATAACACCGAAAGAATATATGAATGAATGGATGTAACGGAAGGAATGTACTGCACACAAGCTTATACTAGTATAGCTAGTGACACTCCCGTCGGTGTTCACTTAAGCCCGCATTTAACGAAATATGGGGATCCAAATACCGTATGAAGAACGTTTCATATGGGTGTCCAAATCTGCCTACATTGGAATGGTGGGTCTTACATGCCCATACTAAAATTGATGGGTCTTTATTTTCCACTCCCGTGGAAGAAATATGAACAAATGAATGAATGGAATGAAACATGAATAATGACAGACATCATCTCTTTCAACATGGATTAACGGATATGAAAGGAACATGAAATATTGAAAGTAATCATGGATCATAGAAATAACAGTATGAACACAAGCACTAATCATTTATCAACTATGGAAGGAAACAAGGAATACCGAAGATACACATTTCATATTCATCAATCAAGTGGAATAAACAACAAACAAGACAAATCAATTGTACTTGCCTTTCGAACTGCGACACGTTAGGAGGCAAGGACGAAGCCACTAATCTCGAATTCCCTTCTCCTACACAAATTAATTACTTAAATAAGTAACAACATGAACAGGACGCTACTCGAAACGCTTAGTCACAGCATCCTAAACCCAAGGTTCACATAGTCGATCTACCCAATTAAACCGACAGTCTAGCAGGACGGTAATCTGGACAGTAATACTAAAAACACCATATCTTTTGTTCTGAGACTCGAAAAGGGGTAATCTCAGATCCTATGGAAAGGTAACGAAAATCTCCACATTAACCTAGTTAGCTGAACCTTCTGATTCGGCAAGCAACCTAGGCTAACATTTAGATGATAGTCTTAATACAAAATCTGTCTAGCAGAATTACACCGCAGTAAAGAAATAATCATATTTTTTATACAATTAACCAAAATCTATGATTTTTGTCTTTCTGGAAAGCTAAGAACATTACCTTCAAAAGTCTAGTTGGCATGATACTCATAATTTGCCTTTAACAAAATATAGCACACGGCTCAAAACTACAGTCAGCAAACCGACAACCATTCAGGACAGCACCACGGAAAAATTCATATTTATTAATATGGGACTCAGAACGAAGTGCTTTTAGATCCTATGGAAATATAACGAACAGGGCTACAAAATTCTAGTTGGTGAGAACCACCAATTCAGCCAAACAAATTTGCTAACAGGCAGATGAACACACATTACATATTCTGTCTAACTGGTAAGAACAGCAGTAAAGAACAGATCATATCTTTTAATCTACAAATTCAATTAAGGTGTTCTTTTCCAATCTGGAAAGGTTATTAAGAATGATACAATAACCTAGTTGGGTGGAAACCCTGAATTTGCTATTAGCATGGTCATATTTCAAAAGCAATATTGACAGTTCAATCTCGTCAGGATTCAGGACAGCGTGGAAAGAACAGAGCATAACTTTTGATCCGTTCATCAGAATTTTGTGATCATGGTGGCTATGGAAAGCTAAGAGCAGTGGCTACAAAACTATAGAAGAAGAAAATCCCATATTCGGCATCTAAGGACCCGAAACAAGCAATCTACTAGACAGAATAGATCTATTACCGACGCCGCCTACGCACGAAAGTTTAACACCAAATTAATGAGTTTGGGATCGTTACCCTTGGAGCCATGCTAGCCCAACGAGTACCCAACGAGGTGCTCCTCCCTCTCCACCTCTCCTCCCTCCCTTTCCCCCTTGGTTCTTCCATGGTCGGCCACCACGGCGAGGGTCCGGCGATCCCGGGAGACGGCAGCGCGTGGGGGAAGCAGTAGGAGCGCTCGGGTGCATGGGGAGAAGGGCGCCCAAGCCAGGGAGAGGTGGCAGCAAGGGGAAGGGGCGTCGTCCTGGTGGAGGAGAGGGAGAGATGGCGGGTTGGTGGGGGAGAGGGGTGGAGGATGGCTAGGGTTTGGGGGAGGTGCTCCCCTTTTTGGCCGCCCCCCCTTGGCCGGCTTCCCCCACTTGGGCCTCCCGGGTCGCGGTCCGCGGCCTAGGTTGGTGAGGATTTGCGGAAACCCCCTTCAAAAAATTCAAAAAAATACCACTCTCTAACTTGTTTTCTCCTCCCGAGTTCGTTTCTAATTGCCCGAATAAAGTTCGGGGTATTACATTCCACCCCTCTTAAACAGAATTCGACCCCGAATTCTAACCAAGATGAACGCGCCAGAGAAAAACTTACTAAAACTTTACCAACAATATCACACAACTGCAGTGAATAGTTTCGGATGCTACCCGGACATGCGAGACTCCAACTTCCAGGTCACTTCTCGTTCACCCTGATGCGACCATGGCACATCGGCATACTTCGGTGTCTTGTTTCGCCTAACTCGCTCTGACTCTTCCAGAATTTGCACCGGTCGGGTTTCGAAGGTAATATCTTTTTCGATGATGAGAGGTTCTAGCGGAATTATGTGTTATGGAGCTGTAATACCCGGAATTTAATCGAGTAATTAGGAATTTAGCCGGGAGAAGAAAAGGCAATAAAAGAAGAGAAATACCTGAAAAGAAAGGGGGATTTCTGCTTTTATTCGACAACTGGGCTGGGGCATGACCGAGGGGCCCAAGTGTGGCCGGCCATAAGGGGTTCCACCCCAAAACCCAAATCCTCCCCTCTCCCCATTCCTCCCTCTTGAGCCGCCGGCCTCCCATACCCTGTGCGCCGCCACCACCTCTCCTGCGCCTCCATCTCCACCACAACACCTTCTCCTCCCGGTGAAGCCCGTTCTTTGCGGTCCATTGGAAGGAAGTCGAGGCGATTTTGGAGGCGGTGAAGGAGAGATAGCGGTCAGTTGTTGGTATTTGTTGCTCGGCAGTTTGGGGTAAGATGCGTACGTTTTCTGATCTGTCCCCGTTCGATCCATCTTGCCCATTCTCCACCATGCTTGAGTCACACGACCTCACCCGGCATCCATGATCGTTCTGGACCTCAGCTCTCCAAGCGTAGTCCCGATCCACCTTACCGTTGACGTCGTTGACCTGCAAGCCATCTGCACAGCAATAGAAAAACAAATCGTCTCCGGGACCAAGTTCTTCACAACTTGACCCACGTTAGTTCCACAATGCAATATGCAACAATAAAGCATTGACATACATACAATAACCACATTCAATACACATCAATGCCCACAAGGCCAAGCTTCAAGTGATCGGCGGTCTGACCGCCCCACACAACCGGTCTGACCGATTTCAGGCCGGTCGGACCGATTCCATAACGGCGGTCGGACCGCCCGAAAAGACTTAGCCAAAATTCCATCTCGAAAATCCGAAACCTTCTGGAATTTTCAAATCAATAGAACTTTTGACTGGGAGCTCCAAAAATTATGTGACCACATCCAGGAGACTCCCCTCACTTGCCTACCAACCTATTTTTGGCCTGGCCCCAAATTCCACCAACACCATTTGGCGGTCGGGCCAAGCAGCGATCTTGGTCGGACTATTCCTTTGGCGGTCGGACCGCGACTGGCGGTCGACCGCGATGACTGACAAAGACTGGAGCAAACCCAAAAACACGAGATTTTGGAAACCAACAAAGCCATTGCCAATTGACTCATCATTCTAAGATCGTGCACATATCGTCACGATATCCACAGAGTTATAGTAATTTTACCGCGACTATCCAGGAGATCTGACGAGAATTGACATATTTTCTTGTCTGGAAATTATGAATTTTTAGAGGCCGAATTAGAAAAGCCACCCAAAATAAATATTGTAGAGGATTCAGTAAGATTTCCAAGATCTTAAATAACACAGTTTTTAGAGTTATCAATAAAAAGTTATGGAATTTTTACCGTCGCTGTTTCGCTGACTGTCAGATTGCAAAGACAGAAAACTTAGAAATTTTTTTACCTGAATATAAGAATAAGTAGGATGCCGAATCAGAAGACTTGCACAACTAGACTATTGTAGCTGCTTTTGTTGTGATTCCAGAGAGACCAAGTTCACCCCGTTCCGAGTTGCGTGGCAAAAGTTATGGCGGTTTTAATGCTCTGTCCAGAGAACCCGACGTGAAGTTGATGTTTTATTAATTGGCCAAGTAGGGGGGTTACTTGGCTGATTCTGTAACACCCTGACTATAAGGAAGTCAAGATGTCACCTACAACCACTACTCTTTAGAAGAATAACATCAAAACACATGACCAAGTTAATCAAGTATAAAGATTATACGGAAACAAGAATTCATCATCAGGTTTAATCAATGGAATAGAAATAAACAATTCTGAGAGATAAGGTAGTTATGACCAAACTGGCTTATTACAATTCATCACAAGTCATAATTAACGACAGTAAAAGTCCTCAAAATGTTTGGTTTATGGTAGTGAGTGCATCGTGATGAACTACCCTCCACAAGATCATTCTTCCTTGTCATTTACCTAAATAAAACAACAAAGCAAGAATGAGCCAAGGACTCAGCAAGTAACAATCAAACATTCCATGAACAATATATCACAATCATCATTTGAACATTTACTGAAAACGAATTTATGAATGGATGAAGTGGAATGATGCATTGAAGGAATTGGACATATTGTAGCATATATGGGTATAGCGAGTGAAACACCGTCGGTGTTCACTTAAAATGTCGTATGAAGAGCGTTTCATACGACCGTCAACGTGGCCCACATTGGAATGGTGGACTCACGTAACATGGCCCACATTGGAATGGTGGACTCATGTACCCATTCTGGAATTGATGGGATTTTCAAGTGCCCATACTGGAATTGATGGGTCTTACAAATGTAATTTATGCATGTCATGATGTGATCCCATGTCAATATTGAATAGTACTCATAATTGAAAAGAAACACATGGCCTTCATCTACAAGTACGAACAAATATAATCATTCACTCACACATCACATTTTTGCATCAAACATAGTATACAAGGTACTTGCAGTATATCAACATCATGAACAAGGCACAAAACATTCATGTAAACAACATATCATTATGCATACAGTACTTGCCTTTTGCGTAGTGACTCGTTAGCAGGCAACGGAGGTGTTCCCACACGGGATGTCTCACCGCCTACACAAGCATGTTCTCACAATAAGAACAACGATATAACACTGCTACCGATGTTCTACAATAACCCCTGACTATTCAATATACCGCATAGACCCAAATTGAAAATAAACTATTCTACCAGATTTCAGCCCTTAAGAGCAGCGGTACGAGAAAAAGAATATTTAATTATCTGGAACTCGAAACGACACGAAACCAGTGCCCAGATTTTCTTAACTTAACTGGCTACAAAACTCTAGTTGATGGTAAACTCTAATTCGGCCAATACAGAGGTCTAATCATCCAATGAAAAACTATAATTGCAGTCTGCCCAGAATTCAGAACATCCCGAAAGAAAAGGCTCTAACTTTTAAACCACTGATCCAAATAAAGTGATTTTTATCAGCCTGGAAACATGGTGAAATTATCTTCCTAAACCTAGTTGGGTGGCCGACCTGATTCTGACTCTAACTAGATCAAAACCTAGGTGCAACCGACTATACCCAGCAATTCTGGCAGACAGACCAGCACGTAGTAAAACAGTCATAACTTTTAATCTACTGGGTGAAAATTCGTGATCCAGGTGCCAAAAGAAAGCTAATGAAACCAGGAACATATCTCTAGGGGAGGTCAACCCGAGATTTGGCCTCTAAAGGGTCGAAACTGGCCGCGCAAGAAGACAGATGCGTTCTGGAATCTCCAGGACAGAACGCGATTTAGATCTAATCCACCATTAATCAATAAAACCGAATCAAACTACCACTAAAACACCTTCGTTACCCTTGAAGACCCGTAGAACGAGCGATGATCTGGTTCCCTAAGGCCTTCCTCCTTCTCCTCTCCTCCCTCTCCAAAGGGCCGCCACAAGGGCGCGAAGGATGGCAGTGGCGGCAGGGGGGAAAGGAGATGTCGGAGGGATCTTGGGGAGAAGCACCGGGGATCATCGGAGACAACACCACAGCAGCGAGGGGGCACCAAGGGGCAGCAAGGAGTAGGGAGAGGGCAATGGAGGTGGCGGCCACAAGGGGGAGGGAGAGGGGAAGTGGGGGAGGCGGCTAGGGTTGGGGGTGCCTCCCCCCTCCCCTTGGCCGGCCCCTCTTGGGCTGGTCTCCCCCTCTTGGGCCTCCTGGGTGGCAGCCCAAGGCCCAGGTTGGCGAAGAAAAGAGAAACCCCCATTGAGCTGGAAATTCAGAGTTTGCATTTGTCTTTTACCCCTCCAGCTTCATTCTATTTACCGAATTCTATTCCGGAGTATTACAGATTCAGTAAGGTTCACCAACTAGACTTAATTGGAGAATTTAATTACTTTTCCATAAAGTCTAAGAACATCTTATTTGGACCCCTGTACTAATAGATATGGAGTTTTGAAGTTGACTGTCCACCGAGGGGACAGATCGACGTTTAGGATTTTAGTGACGGGATCGAGTTAGAAGTTTTGCAAGTCCATAGTTGTTGTTAAATAGTTTGTTTTGGTCCGCTGTTGTGTCTTAGCATGTGTTATAATTATTATTTAGGTGGTGGACTGGTACCGGGAGCAGCACCTTCTGTACATCCATCGTTCTCTCGTGGTTAAGGCAAGTATAACGATGACCATATTATGTACTATTGAATGGAAATGTTTGGTATATATTATGTGTCCTTGTGTGTTCATGTTGGTGATGATGATAGCTTAATTGATATTATTCATGGTTGTCGGTCTATGGTTATGAGGTTTTGTAGTAAGATTAGGTTATTTATACGCAACGTTGTTGTGGACGCATATTTGTATTACTTTGAGAATTCATACATATGCATTATGGTGGTTTACTTAAGTCTCGGTCATGTGAGGGCCATGCAACTCTTGAGGTCCCCGTCATGTTAATGACGGGCTAAAAGCTCTCATGCTTGGAGAGCATGGGCTCAGGTCCCCATAAACGTGGAGTATGGGCAAAGGTCCCTGTACCAGATGTTACAAGCATGGGTGTGCATCGACGGATGCGCAATTTGCATTACCGGTAAAATGCAAAAAGGGAAAGAGAAAGAGAAAGACCATGTTGAGCATATTGCATAGTATACATGTGTAAAGTGATTGATATGTGATTTTATGAAGTATAGTTAATGAGTTACATGCTTGTATGTTGTTGATGCCATTTATTATATTTGCTGAGTCTTTGGACCCACCTCTTAGTTTTGTTGTACTTTTAGGTACCACTTGCAAGAACGGCATGCATAGGAGGGAGTAGAACTGCTTTGGATGCACTCACTACCACACAATCTTTTAAAGATGATTATCATTTAGGTCGTACCTTAATAATAAGCAAACTGTTTAAGGAATTAATTTTGGTTATGCTGAATGCATTGGGTTATTTGTAATAATGAGAGTGGTAAGTTTTAATTACGCTTGCTTATGCTTTAGCTGAATAGATTATTTATGAATGCTTTGATGAACTTTGGATGTTGAGATATTGATTATATTATAGGCATCTGTTGGAACCTCCGGTATACCTAGTTATACAAAGGAGGTTCTGCCAAAATTTAGAACTATGCCATATGTTTATTGTTTATATTGTTTATTTAGTAACATCCCAGGCCCCTGATGGGTTGGGGTGTTACAGTTGGTATCAGAGCGGGCTTTAGGTCCGTGGTGAATAGATTAGTAACTTAAATAACTTAATTTGCTAAAATCTGTTAGTGGTAAATTAACTTAAAACTTGACACACTGTGCATAGTAGGTGGGAATGGGAAAAATCATTGCATCTGCGATACTGATAGAATTACTTCATTGAGATGATTGTACTGGTTTGTTATGATATTGTGTTTGTTTGCTCTGATGTTAAGTGGATAGTTTTTTTCTTCTTTGAAATTCAGAATCGCGAGAGGTAGAGGGCGTGGACGTGGTGCGGGCCGTGGTCGTGGTCATGGACGTGGTTCGATTGCATCCTCATCCCCGGCCGAAGAGGCTGTTGGCGGGGTTGTAAGATCGAGGTGGCCGACTAGAGGGGGGTGAATAGGCGGTTTTAAAAATCTTTCGCGCTAAACCAATATATAAAAGCGGAAGCTAATAGCAAATTGCTTTTGCACAATTAAAACCTAAAACAACTAGGCTCAACTAAGTGCACCGACAAAATGAACACAATACAATATGAGCAATCATACAAGATATATAAGCAATTAAAGCAAGAATGTAGATTGCTCAAAGTAAAGCACAAGTAAAAATAAGATGACATGATTATGTTTTACCGTGGTGTTCGGAGACTTGCCGGTCTCCCCTAATCCACGTTGAGGTAAGCCCAACCTGCGTTGGACCGGCTCCACTGATTAAGCCAAACACCTCCGAGGTAAGTCCAACCACTTGGACCGGCTCCTCAAATGAGCACACACCTCGCTCCACTATGGTTGCTCTTCCTCCGCTCCGGAGATGGCGAGCACCGAACCACTCACAACCGTCGAGCCTTCTCACAAGCTTCTTGAGAAGGTCACCGAGCACGACGCCTCCACGCCGTCTAGGTGTCGGCAAACACCAAGAGTAACAAGTCCAAACTTTCACTTGAACTAATCAAGTGTCAACGCTCACGTGGATACACAATCCACTATCTAAGGCAACACATGCACTTAGGGTTTACTCTCCAAGCTCACCAAGTGCAACACATGCACATAAGAGAGGAGAGGCTTGCTCTTAGCTCAAGAGGCTCAAAGGATGTTCACAATATCACCAGCAAGCTCTCTCAACCGGCCAAGGTGGCTATATATAGCCCACACACAAGAACTAGCCGTTGGGAGACAAACCCCTGAAAAATCAGGGAAATCGGAAGTTCCGCCGTACACATACCGGAACTACCGCATGAGAGAGAAAAGCACAGCAACGGCTATGTCAGACGAGAAACTAGCCGTTTGATTTTTAGTGCGGAACTACCGCCAACCAGGTTGCGGAAGTTCCGATCTTCGGAAGTTCCGCTCAACACATAGCGGAACTACCGCACATCAAATTTTGGCTAAGTCCCCAAAATGGTGCTTCTCTGGAAAAAAACGAACCGCCGGAATTTCGGAGCAACCGATAATCGGAAGTTTCGCCCGTAACACACCGGAACTTCCGCACTTCGAAAATCGGCTAAGTCCCTAAACCGGCCGCTCTCTGGAAAAAAAAACGAGCCGCTAGAAATCGGACCGTCCGGCCTGCGGAACTTCCACCGTTAAGCCACCGGAACTTCCGATTATCCTGATTGAAAACAGCAACGGCTTTTTCAACGACTTCAATTGCAAAACACATTTGCAAATTGATAAGTCATGACAACAAGGATCACAAGCAAGATTCCCAACAAGTTGCAAAACACATTTGCCAACTTTTGGAATCATACCACAAGGAAAAGGTACATGGACTTAAACCATTTGCAAAACACATTTGCAAACTTTAAGTCACATGCTACAAGAGATTAAACATGAGCATCAACTATTTGCAAAACGCATTCGCAAATAACAGCATCATGCCATAAGAAAGTGTATGGACTTCAACCATTTGCAAAACACATTTGCAAAGTATAGTCCCATGCTACAAAGATTGAATGCATGAGCCTCGGCTATTTGCAAAACACATTCGCAAATAATAGCTCCATGCATAGATGAGCTAGAGCAAACACAATGAGCTATCAACACATGACTAACTCATGCTACTAGTCAAGACCCCTCTTAATAGTACGGCAATCCTATACTAGCAATCCGGTCTATCAATCAAACACCAAGACCGGTAAAAGACTAGGAACACATCCTTAGCCCTAGCTAGTCATACCTTTGCCTTGCATCTTCTTGAAGCTTGATGACGCACATCATCACTTCAAGTCTGGGTCTTTGACTATGACAATCATCAACACATGATGATTTCTTCACTTCAAGATCTTGTCTTGAACATCATCAACACATGATGATTTCTCCATCCCGATTCTTCACATGCATCAACGCATGATGCATTCCTTCATTTAACCTCCATCAACACATGATGGGTCTTCTCTTGTCTTGATGATCAACTCATGGTCATCTCTTCTTGATAAGCATCAACTCATGATGTATCATTTACACCAAACTCTTGACTTGATGATCAACTCATGATCATCCCAACAAGTCTTCATCATCCTGGAACATAACCTATATATCCAACTCATGGAAAATGTTAGTTCCACAATGTGATCATCATTAATTACCACACCATACCATTAACTCATAATGGTGGGACAAGATACCTCAATCTTTCCCTCTTTGGTAATTGATGATAACCACTTAAATTCTCATAAATTTAATGATGATAAATGACAGAACAAATGAGTATATATAAACTAAACAAGTTATATTTACTCTAACATGAGTATACAAGAACTACACATGTTCTATATACTCATAACACACTACTACAAAAGAGGCTATAGCAGACGGCCCATCACAGACGGTTCCATTGGAACAAATGCGTATGGGTCTGTCTGAAACTATATTTTAGCGCGCCGGGCCTATCACGAGCGGTTCTATTTAAGAACACTTTGTGATAAACATTATCCTGAGCAGTTCGAAATAGAACCAAATGCGTGATGTTAGTCACAATAGATTTGCGCACCCAAATGGCCCTTGGAATAGTTTTTGGTGAACTAACAATTCTAGCAAACACATTGCCATTAATATCCTTCCTAAGCGAATAATGATCATTATAAATGATGGGCTTAGGAGTGATACCTTTGGGACAATCCTTACTAAGATGTCCCTTTTCCCGGCAATTGTAGCAAGTTGGGACTTTGCTTCCTTTGCTTATCTTTATCTCTTGCTTCTTGCCGGCTTGCCTCAATTTTGAATGTCTTGTCTTGACATCCTTTTGATTTGGGCACACCGAGGCATAGTGGCCCTTTCCGTTGCATCCATGGCACTTGACATATTTCTTCGTATGTCTCGCGTTGTGCCTCGTCTTGCTATTCTCCCTTTTCTTGGGAGTGAAGCCGATTCCACTCTTATCTTGCAAGCGTTTTTGCTTGCTCAATATTTCGTCAAGAGTGGCCTTCCCTTTTTGGCTTCTTTCCAAGTCATTCTTCAAATTTTTGACTTGGGCCCTGAGCTCATTGGTTTCCTCTATAATGTTAGTATTGACAAGCATAGAGGAAATGGGAGCATCTACTTTTGAGCAACAAGGCATATCAATCAAATCCTCACATGAGGTGGATACACTAACCTTAGATGACATGCATGAGATAGAAGCTATACATGGCAAATCATCTAATAAATTACATTCAATGCCTATATCCACCTTAGAGCTATTTTGATTATTTAGGAGGAGAGCTTCATGTTCATCTTTTAAAACATCATAATTATTTTGAAGACAGACATATTCTTTCTTCAAAACTTTGAATCTTAATTTCTCCTTTCCTAAATATTCATTTAGCTCTTCTAGCATATCCATCAACTCAACATATGAAGGCTCATCGTTATCATTTACCTCATTATTACCTTTGGCCATAAAACATTGAGTTGATAAGGATGGAGTTGAGGAGTCCTCATTTTCGTTGTCGGAGCTTGAAGTTGAGCATTCTTCTTCCGACATCCATTCTTGTATGCAATCGTCACTAGTTGAAGTGGACAATTCAAATTGATCTTGAATATATGTCCACATCTCATGAGCTCTCTTGAGATTGCATATCTTATCAAACATATCTACGCTCAAAGCACTAAATAAGGCGTTAGTAGCTTGAGCGTCGAGATGTAAGCATTTCTCTTCCTCAATGGTTGGAGCACAATGATCCAATGGAGGAGAAAAGCCTACATCTACAATCCGCCATATTTTCGGACTCATGGCCCTAAAATAACAAGACATGCGGATTTTCCATTGAGCATAATTTGTGCCATCAAGTAGAGGTGCTTCACCTAGGTGCGCTAAATCTCTAGTTGCCATCCTTTACTCTCTAGACGGTTAAGTCTAATAAATGAGAGACCAAGCTCTGATACCACTTGTAAGATCGAGGTGGCCGACTAGAGGGGGGTGAATAGGCGGTTTTAAAAATCTTTCGCGCTAAACCAATATATAAAAGCGGAAGCTAATAGCAAATTGGTTTTGCACAATTAAAACCTAAAACAACTAGGCTCAACTAAGTGCACCGACAAAATGAACACAATACAATATGAGCAATCATACAAGATATATAAGCAATTAAAGCAAGAATGTAGATTGCTCAAAGTAAAGCACAAGTAAAAATAAGATGACACGATTATATTTTATCGTGGTGTTCGAAGACTTGCCGGTCTCCCCTAATCCACATTGAGGTAAGCCCAACCCGCGTTGGACCGGCTCCACTGATTAAGCCAAACACCTCCGAGGTAAGTCCAACCACTTGGACCGGCTCCTCAAATGAGCACACACCTCGCTCCACTATGGTTGCTCTTCCTCCGCTCCGGAGATGGCGAGCACCGAACCACTCACAACCGTCGAGCCTTCTCACAAGCTTCTTGAGAAGGTCACCGAGCACGACGCCTCCACGCCGTTTAGGTGTCGGCAAACACCAAGAGTAACAAGTCCAAACTTTCACTTGAACTAATCAAGTGTCAACGCTCACGTGGATACACAATCCACTATCTAAGGCAACACATGCACTTAGGGTTTACTCTCCAAGCTCACCAAGTGCAACACATGCACATAAGAGAGGAGAGGCTTGCTCTTAGCTCAAGAGGCTCAAAGGATGTTCACAATATCACCAGCAAGCTCTCTCAACCGGCCAAGGTGGCTATATATAGCCCACACACAAAAACTAGCCGTTGGGAGACAAACCCCTGAAAAATCAGGGAAATCGGAAGTTCTGCCGTACACATACCGGAACTACCGCATGAGAGAGAAAAGCACAGCAACGGCTATGTCAGACGAGAAACTAGCCATTTGATTTTTAGTGCGGAACTACCGCCAACCAGGTTGCGGAAGTTCCGATCTTCGGAAGTTCCGCTCAACACATAGCGGAACTACCGCACATCAAATTTTGGCTAAGTCCCCAAAATGGTGCTTCTCTGGAAAAAACGAACCGCCGAAATTTCGGAGCAACCGATAATCCGAAGTTCCGCCCGTAACACACCGGAACTTCTGCACTTCGAAAATCGGCTAAGTCCCTAAACCGGCCGCTCTCTGGAAAAAAAACGAGCCGCTGGAAATCGGACCGTCCGGCCTGCGGAACTTCCGCCGTTAAGCCACCGGAACTTCCGATTATCCTGATTGAAAACAGCAACGGCTTTTTCAACGACTTCAATTGCAAAACACATTTGCAAATTGATAAGTCATGACAACAAGGATCACAAGCAAGATTCCCAACAAGTTGCAAAACACATTTGCCACCTTTTGGAATCATACCACAAGGAAAAGGTACATGGACTTACACCATTTGCAAAACACATTTGCAAACTTTAAGTCACATGCTACAAGAAATTAAACATGAGCATCAACTATTTGCAGAACGCATTCGCAAATAACAGCATCATGCCATAAGAAAGTGCATGGACTTCAACCATTTGCAAAACACATTTGCAAAGTATAGTCCCATGCTACAAAGATTGAATGCATGAGCCTCTGCTATTTGCAAAACACATTCGCAAATAATAGCTCCATGCATAGATGAGCTAGAGCAAACACAATGAGCTATCAACACATGACTAACTCATGCTACTAGTCAAGACCCCTCTTAATAGTACGGCAATCCTATACTAGCAATCCGGTCTATCAATCAAACACCAAGACCGGTAAAAGACTAGAAACACATCCTTAGCCCTAGCTAGTCATACCTTTGCCTTGCATCTTCTTGAAGCTTGATGACGCACATCATCACTTCAAGTCCGGATCTTTGACTTTGACAATCATCAACACATGATGATTTCTTCACTTCAGGATCTTGTCTTGAACATCATCAACACATGATGATTTCTCCATCCCGATTCTTCACATGCATCAACGCATGATGCATTCCTTCACTTCACCTCCATCAACACATGATGGGTCTTCTCTTGTCTTGATGATCAACTCATGATCATCTCTTCTTGATAAGCATCAACTCATGATGCATCATTTACACCAAGCTCTTGACTTGATGATCAACTCATGATCATCCCAAGTCTTCATCATCCTGGAACATAACCTATATATCCAACTCATGGAAAATGTTAGTTCCACAATGTGATCATCATTAATTACCACACCATACCATTAACTCATAATGGTGGGACAAGATACCTCAATCTTTCCCTCTTTGGTAATTGATGATAACCACTTAAATTCTCATAAATTTAATGATGATAAATGAGAGAACAAATGAGTATATATAAACTACACAAGTTATATTTACTCTAACATGAGTATACAAGAACTACACAAGTTCTATATACTCATAACATGAGTATAGAGGAACTACACAAGTTTTGTATACTCAAAGGTTTTGTTTCAACGTAGAGATCCCAAATATATGTGGAGAATGGAATATGGATCAATACTAATGAAACCACAAAGTATAGGATAAAACCCCCCCTAAATGTGTGCATACACAAATGTGTAATAAGGTCATATGCACATATTCAAGTTTAACTTAAGGTTGAGTTCAATCCTATATTTTGGATCCGAGAGATGCAACAATATATAAGATTTAGATGTCGATTGCATACCTCGTTGTGTTTCACCTTTATATCCAAATGAGACTACACAAAGATAATACTAGATAAAAGAGTTAGTCTCATATTTGGATTTGTCATTAATCACCAAAACACTCCATTAACTCATAATGGCGGGTCTAGATCTTTCAATCTCCCCCTTTTTGGTGATTGATGACAAATCCATTATCAATAACAACATTTGGATATTCATAGACATAAGATAAGAATTTAAACTAATGAACTATGTCTATGCATCATATGAGGTGAAACATAAAGCTTTAAACAAAAATGCATAAAATATATGCTTGCACAAATAATGCATTTTCCTCTTTTGACATTTTACACAAACCAACCATCCAAATGAAGAGTATTGATAAAAACATTCTCCCCCTTTTGGCATAAATCACCCAAAAACACAAGATAAATCTTAGCCAAAAGGAGCCTTTGCAAATCGATACCTCTTGCAAAAGAAAATCAAGGTTGGTCACAAAAAGTATGAATTGAACTAATATGACCAAGGGAAAATTTTGTTCTCAAGATATGAGAGGAGAAACAAGGATAGGTTACAAACCTATTGATCATAATATTCTCCCATTGTAAATCAAAACATTGAGAACCACTCGAAATGATAGTTGAAACATATTCAACTAACCTCTTTTTGAAAGAAACTTAGATGATCTCTCATTTTAACAAACCATGTTGAGATGAACATTAAGAACAAAGCTTGTGAGAGACTTAAAAAAAATCGGCAGAGTTTCTTTTGTAAATAGGACATCCACGAGAGAAGACAAAATAAGATATGATTAACCAATAATATAAAAGATCATCCAATCATATCTTATCCACATGTCAAGCAAAGACAACTCATAATCATAAGGATCCACCTTCTCACACAGAGTAGCAACATAGCATAGCCAAAATTAGAGTCATACAACCAAGTATTCAGAAAGATATTACAATTTTTTTTATTACAAGGTCTAATGACCTAAATAAAAACAGTGGCTACTGCTCGGCAGGAGGGTCTTGAGGAGGATCAGCCGGAGGAGCAATAGGAGGATCACCAGGAGAACCACCAGGAGGAGAGCGAGGGCGACGCCGTCCAAACCGGACAGGAGGAGGGAACTGCTCAGCAAATCTGGCTGAAAGTGCGTCAAGACTGGCAGTGTGGGCGTCAAGTCTGGAAGTGGTGGCTGCCTCAAAAGCATCCAATCTGGAAGTGGTCGCCGCCTGAAAGGTCTCCTGAGACGCCTTCATCTCCAACAAGGTAGCATATATTTGTTCCATAGTGGCTTGACCTTGTGGAGGAGCAGCAGCAGCAGGTTCAGCTTCATGTTCTTCTGCTGGAGGGCGCTGAAGGTTGGTAGGAATTGGAGGACCTTCTCTTGGCTTATAGAATTTATAGGCTGAAGGTGTGGCTCCATTATAACCAGTCTGACGAATGATCAAGATCATAATATATGGTGCAAAGTTTATCCGTTTGACTCGATCATTCTTTGTGCCTGCTATCTCCCTTATGATGACATCAATGACATCAAATTTCCTTCCATGCATGATGCAATCCAAAATGTTCCAAACATGTCCCCTGATTGCATCATAGTTCCCGCTTTTTGGTAAAATAGTATGATTAATGATCCGGTTTACCAAGCTAGGAATAGGGAGAAGGCCTGTTATCTTACCAGGGATAAATCTCTGTGTAGTGTCATAGAATTCAGTCCAAGCTGACAGAGGGAGAACTAGTCTATCATAGATTTGCTCAAATTCGCTTGACTGGATATTCAGTGCATTTTCAAAAGCACGCTTTGTGCAAGAATATCTTACTGTCCCTGTCATCCAAGTGAGCTGAGAGAAGTCAGAGGGAATGTGCACAGTGGCATAAAATTGTCGAATGATCTCATCACTGTAGTTGCATTTCATTGCCACAAAGTTTTGGATCCCCGCTCGCTGAAAGAGCCTGTACGTACCATCATATTTGTCAAGTCCATTGAGATAAGACCAATTGATGCATTTATGATCAGCAAAAGGCTTGTTTGGTCCATAGAAAAGATCATATACTTGCCTCTGAAATTTTGTATGGAACCGAGGATCATCACAATTTCCAGGAAGAGAATATTGATCTTTAAGCCGAAGAAGAGTGTAATCGTCTGCTGTGAGTGACTTAAGATCAATTTCAAGCTCTTCCGGCTCTCCTAACTCCTCATCAGATTCAGATTCAGACCCTTCACCTGATGCACTTGCTTCTGTTTCTGAATTTTTAGAGGACTCTCTTTGATCCTCAATTGCTTTCAATTCTTCCTCATTTCTTGAAGAAGATGGGCCGGCAGCTGAATAGTGCTTCGGGACGGTATACTTTGTCCTAGGCATCTTCAAAAACAATAAAGAATGGAGTGTCAAGGATTGATCCAAAAATAAATGAAAATCTCTGTTTCTGTCAGGGCAATCGGAAGCTCCGCACTTTGAACTCCGGAACTACCGCATGCGGAAGTTCCGTGCTTTCAACAGCGGAAGATCCGATTTTCCTGGCCGATTCTAGGGTTTATTGATTTTCAGTGATTTGAATGGATTGAATCCACAAGATAGATGCATATACATCATACAATACTGAATTAATCAATTTATCCAAGAATCTACCACAGATTTTATCTACATTTCCATTTTTCCAAAATCTCAAACCTAGGGTTCATGGGAGGCTTAAATCCAAAAGTGAATTGGAAATACCTTGAGGAAAGGAGAGATTGAACCCTGGAGAATCAATTGATTGGACGAGATTGATGAAAAGCCGAAGAAATGCCAAGGATTTCGGTGGAGTTTTTGAAGAGAGAAGAGGAGCCTTCGGGAGAGAAGAGGCGGCGGATGGAGGAAGTGAGAGAAAACGGATGAACCGCAGGGAATTAAAGTCTCTCAACTACCGGAAAACGGAAGTTCCGCTTTTCAACAGCGGAAGTTCCGGACATCGGAAGTTCCGCTCCTTGGAGGCCGGAAGCTCCGATTATCCTGATGCTTCGAAGGAGGCTGAAGCTCGCAACTCAACAATGGACGTTAGGAAAACGGAAGTTCCGCGCCTGGGAGGCCGGAAGTTCCGATTATTCTGACTTTTCAGGAAGAGAGCTGAATTTGAAGATTTTGCAAATAATCCTTAGTTTTTGCACTCAACTAAGTATCATTCAGGATTATTATGCAATGAAAAGACTAATGTCTATATAATAAAGTAATTTTTATGAATTAAGTTTTGATTTTGCTAATGAAGTCTCATTTTCATGAAATTATTCAAAACAAACTACAATGAGCATTTGGTTGATTTTAAAGCATCCAATTTTATGTATGAGTCATAAATACCATTTTGAACCTTTTCATATGAATAATTTTGGTTCATATGGAAAAACTCACTTAAGTGCTAGAAATTGACCACTTTGGTCAAAGTAGGATTTTGGACGAATTTCAAAGTCAAATAACTTTTTCTAGGTTGGTCTTTTGGAAATATTTTTAATACCAAAAATGTTTAGAATAACCAACTCTAGGATTTTTCTTTTGTCAAGATTTTCAAATTCCTTTTAGAATAGATTTTACACAAAAATCTAGTCTTGGTCAAAAACAGGATACTATAATATAGGATTTTGGCTAGAATCTCATTTTCTTTTAAAATAGGTTTTTCTTGAGCCAAAACCTTTGGAAAACATTTGAAATGCATTTGTATACATTTTGCAACTAGTTTTTTCAAAGATTTACTAATAGTTATAAAATTTTTGACTTTTGGCTAAAAGGCTTATTTTTGACAAACAATACTAGCACTTAATTTATTTGGGCACACTTAGGGATGTGATATACATGATAATGATTTAGCACTCCCCCTTAATGTGCCACATTCATCTTGCTCAAGATATTAATAATGAACATTATGAACATAGAGCAAGAACACCCCTTTTTAAAGTGATTTTCATGAAATGCAACCTACACAAGACATAAGGGGCTAGATACTTCAATATAAGTACTTGTTACCGTAAGGGCATTGGTTCTTGATGTGAAACGATTATCCTCAAACTTGGCTGCAATTTAATACATGATGAAATCCATCTTTATATGAATAAGCCAAGCCTCCAATGCCTCTCCAAGTACCTATTAAGCATTTAAGCGCATTTTGGTACCCAATACTTGGTTGGGTCCACGAATGTTAGTCACAATAGATTTGGGCACCCAAATGGCCCTTGGAATAGTTTTTGGTGAACTAACAATTCTAGCAAACACATTGCCATTAATATCCTTCCTAAGCGAATAATGATCATTATAAATGATGGGCTTAGGAGTGATACCTTTGGGACAATCCTTACTAAGATGTCCCTTTTCCCGGCAATTGTAGCAAGTTGGGACTTTGCTTCCTTTGCTTGTCTTTATCTCTTGCTTCTTGCCGGCTTGCCTCAATTTTGAATGTCTTGTCTTGACATCCTTTTGATTTGGGCACACCGAGGCATAGTGGCCCTTTCCGTTGCATCTATGGCACTTGACATATTTCTTCGTATGTCTCGCGTTGTGCCTCGTCTTGCTATTCTCCCTTTTCTTGGGAGTGAAGTCGATTCCACTCTTATCTTGCAAGCGTTTTTGCTTACTCAATATTTCGTCAAGAGTGGCCTTCCCTTTTTGGCTTCTTTCCAAGTCATTCTTCAAATTTTTGACTTGGGCCTTGAGCTCATTGGTTTCCTCTATAATGTTAGTATTGACAAGCATAGAGAAAATGGGAGCATCTACTTTTGAGCAACAAGGCATATCAATCAAATCCTCACATGAGGTGGATACACTAACCTTAGATGACATGCATGAGATAGAAGCTATACATGGCAAATTGTAACATCCCAATTTTCAGAGCTTTCAAAATCCTTTGATTAGTTAGTAGGAAGAAAATTCACCATCTGGATTTATTTGAATTTAATTTAAAAGCTTAATATTGGACTTTGTGTAACAAACAATATAATATGAATATTTCCAACATGGACAATAGTCAAAACTATTTTATTTGGATTCTATGAGCTTGGTTGTATTTTCTAGAATTTTCTGGAATTTTTCCAAGTTCATTTGCTATTTTCCATTGCTTATTTGGATTTCTGGTATTTTCTTCAAAAGAAAAGCTATTTTAAATCTCCAAATAGTAGTTGGGCCGAATTCCTTCGGCCCAGTCCTGTTCATCTCAGCCCGATCCTTCGTGGCCGTCCGTCGATTTGGGCGCTTGGATCTCCGCTGCGTCTCTCTCCTCCACGCTCCGTTAAACCTCAGCCGTTGGATCGCGAGCGGACGACCAGATCTCCGTCTACGCGCGCGCCTCGCCCTGTCCCTGACGCGTGGGCCCGCCGAGGTCGTCGTCTCCGACCTGATCTTCTTCGTCTCCGCGTGAACGCCGCGTCCGCCATTTTCGCGTCGCCGAGCTCCGTCCGACAATTTTGCAAACGGCCCCGATTCTTCGCGCGGATGACGCCTTCCAGAAGCCCTCTCCTCCCCGGACTCTTTCAAACATGTTTGAGTTCAAATCCGCCGCCTCTACCCCGTTTTCTTCGCGCGTTCGTTTCGGACTCCGTTGAACCCCGCCGCCATCTCGCCACCCCAGTCCACCCCAGGGCCTATAAATAGGTCCCAGGGATCGCCAGCACCTCCGTTTACCGGATCCGCCACCCACCTCACCCCAAGAGCCCTATAGCCGCCGCGGTTTAAGAATTGGGTTTCGGTCACCGAAACCCTAAAAACTTCAATTGCGCGCCCGGTGACGCTCGCCTCCGTGGAGCCGTCGCCAAGTCCGCCGTCCCAGACCTACCTCCGGCTACCACCCACGCGCTGGACCTCACCGGAGTAGCCACCCGACAAAACCCGAACGCTTCGCCGCTTGAGCTGCGCCACCGGCCACCTCCGTCGTCCTCTTGTGCCTAGACCAATACCAAAAGGTTCGCAACAGAGAGAGCTTCCCGGTGGTGCCACCCACTCGCCGCGATCACCGCAGCCTTGCTGTCGGTCGGTCGAACGCCGCATGCTTGGCCGTGTCGTCGTGGCGTGGGACGCCCGTCACCGACCACCTCGCCTCTCCGGCGTGACGTGCCGGCTACGTGGCGCGCGTCGGCGCACCCGCGCGCGGCGCGCCCGGCTCGATCCGACCAGATCCACAGGGGCTCGGTGGACCTGGTCCACCGTGGGCCGTGTCCCTGACGTGTGGGCCCCACACGTCAGGATTTCTTTTTATTTATCTTTTCCGGTTTTCCTAGGGCTGACGTCATGCTGATGTCATGCTTGCGCAATATACCGATTTTTCTGTTGAGAAATAATTCGGGAAATTCTATAAATCCTTTTTCTAGGGTTTCTTTTAGATTCAATCTTCCAACCCTCATAACTTTTGCATCCTAACTCCAAATCCATCCATTCAAATTTCTAAATTTGTATAAAATTAAGATCTATCCATTGGAGATTTTTAATTATTTTATTGGAGTTAATTGCTTCTGTTATTTAATTATTCTTGTTATTTGCTTCGTTGCGAGTAGACTTCGACGATACTTCTGGAAGGTTTGAGGAAGTAGGAGCTTTCCAAGACCAAGACCAGCACCTGAACCTATTCCAAGGCAAGCTATACCCTTGACCATCTTGATTCCCAGTTTGCTAAAAGTATTTTAATTTAAATCACTGCATCTTAATTCAAGTATTTATTTAAATGTTTTGGGTGTAGTAGTTAATTCCATATTGTTATGCCTTCCTTGTATAATTGTTATGCCTTGATCCTTTGTCACCCTAGTTGATATTTAGTTGGTAAGTATTGTAGCACCAACGTGGGTTGGTTAGTGCGATTAGATTGCTTAGCCATGCCACGAATCACCATGTCATGTGAGACTACAGTTATTTAAACCTGACTAAGTGAATATGCAATCTGTGGTAAAATCTGTGTGTACTATGTCTTTGTTATGGCATGTGTTGCACTTAATCAACCGGGTGGTAAAAGGATTTAGGCGAGGCATGTGGTGGATCTTGTGTGAAATGGTGGGTGTGTGGCTGTGTGCATGGGAGCTAATCTGTGTGGCATAGTTAGCAAATGGTAGTCTTGCCTTGGTCAATTAAGGACCTCACCATGTGTGCCATTGAACTGAGCCTATATGTACAACCACATATGCATTTTGAGACGGGCCTAGCATAGTACGATGCGGATCCGAAATGCTTTGTTATGGTTAGTGCTAGGTACACTAATTATATCTTGTGGGTAAAGTGTACAACTCTGCGAGTATAATATAATCTATTGAATAGCGCGTCATGGTCATGGGCATGCTCGGGATTTCACACTAGGGTAGTTTTCATAAAAGCGTGTGGGGAGGGAGCCGTGTGATATAAATCATCCGCTATGTGAATAATCGGTTAAGCTGTATGCGTCTTTGTGAAATCAATTATCAAATTTTTCTTTGTTTAATTGTTTTACTTGTTGTCAATGTATATTTATTATTCAATTGCAAACATTGCATTTATGCAAAAGAACCACCGAATGCCTTTCCCTTGTAAAAGCCGGCATGTATATATATATTGCATCTCGTGGTGTGGCTTGCGATGCGGTGTGTACTCACGCTTGTTTTGACGAATCAAGGTAAGAGGAGGAGACTTCACCGACTTTCGAGGAGGAGTTTATCGAAGGTGCTCGATCGCGAGGTCTTGACCCGATCGGTTGCTGTGGCGAATCGATGGGATGCATTGCCGTTTTTGTTTCCATTGCTTTATTTCTCTGTTAGCCTGCGTGGCTTAAATAAATGTAAACTCGTAGTAAGGTCAAACCATCATTTATTTATCGTTTATGCTATTATTCGCTTGTGTGGATCGATATCCACCTTTGTTAACACTGTGTGCACTAGCGTGATCCTGGACTAGTGCACGAAACACAGAGGATTCCGAATTGAAATTTTGGGATCCAACACAAATCATCTAATAAATTACATTCAATGCCTATATCCACCTTAGAGCTATTTTGATTATTTAGGAGGAGAGCTTCATGTTCATCTTTTAAAACATCATAATTATTTTGAAGAGAGACATATTCTTTCTTCAAAACTTTGAATCTTAATTTCTCCTTTCCTAAATATTCATTTAGCTCTTCTAGCATATCCATCAACTCATCATATGAAGGCTCATCGTTATCATTTACCTCATTATTACCTTTGGCCATAAAACATTGAGTTGATGAGGATGGAGTTGAGGAGTCCTCATTTTCGTTGTCGGAGTTTGAAGTTGAGCATTCTTCTTCCGACATCCATTCTTGTATGCAATCGTCACTAGTTGAAGTGGACAATTCAAATTGATCTTGAATATATGTCCACATCTCATGAGCTCTCTTGAGATTGCATATCTTATCAAACATATCTACGCTCAAAGCACTAAATAAGGCGTTAGTAGCTTGAGCGTCGAGATGTAAGTATTTCTCTTCCTCAATGGTTGGAGCACAATGAACCAATGGAGGAGAAAAGCCTACATCTACAATCCGCCATATTTTCGGACTCATGGCCCTAAAATAACAAGACATGCGGATTTTCCATTGAGCATAATTTGTGCCATCAAGTAGAGGTGCTTCACCTAGGTGCGCTAAATCTCTAGTTGCCATCCTTTACTCTCTAGACGGTTAAGTCTAATAAATGAGAGACCAAGCTCTGATACCACTTGTAAGATCGAGGTGGCCGACTAGAGGGGGGTGAATAGGCGGTTTTAAAAATCTTTCACGCTAAACCAATATATAAAAGCGGAAGCTAATAGCAAATTGGTTTTGCACAATTAAAACCTAAAACAACTAAGCTCAACTAAGTGCACCGACAAAATGAACACAATACAATATGAGCAATCATACAAGATATATAAGCAATTAAAGCAAGAATGTAGATTGCTCAAAGTAAAGCACAAGTAAAAATAAGATGACACAATTATGTTTTACCGTGGTGTTCGGAGACTTGCCGGTCTCCCCTAATCCACATTGAGGTAAGCCCAACCCGCGTTGGACCGGCTCCACTGATTAAGCCAAACACCTCCGAGGTAAGTCCAACCACTTGGACCGGCTCCTCAAATGAGCACACACCTCGCCCCACTATGGTTGCTCTTCCTCCGCTCCGGAGATGGCGAGCACCGAACCACTCACAACCGTCGAGCCTTCTCACAAGCTTCTTGAGAAGGTCACCGAGCACGACGCCTCCACGCCGTTTAGGTGTCGGCAAACACCAAGAGTAACAAGTCCAAACTTTCACTTGAACTAATCAAGTGTCAACGCTCACGTGGATACACAATCCACTATCTAAGGCAACACATGCACTTAGGGTTTACTCTCCAAGTTCACCAAGTGCAACACATGCACATAAGAGAGGAGAGGCTTGCTCTTAGCTCAAGAGGCTCAAAGGATGTTCACAATATCACCAACAAGCTCTCTCAACCGGCCAAGGTGGCTATATATAGCCCACACACAAAAACTAGCCGTTGGGAGACAAACCCCGAAAAATCGAAATCGGAAGTTCACAGACACATACTGGAACTACCGCATGAGAGAGAAAAGCACAAGCAACGGCTATGTCGACGAGAAACTAGCCATTTGATTTTTAGTGCGGAACTACCGCCAACCAAAGTTGCGGAAGTTCGATCTTGAAGTTCCGCTCAACACATAGCGGAACTACCGCACATCAAATTTTGGCTAAGTCCCCAAAATGGTGCTTCTCTGAAAAAAACGAACCGCCGAAATTTCGGAGCAACCGATAATCGGAAGTTCCTCCCGTAACACACCGGAACTTCCGCACTTCGAAAATCGGCTAAGTCCCTAAACCGGCCGCTCTCTGGAAGAAAAACGAGCCGCTGGAAATCGGACCGTCCGGCCTGCGGAACTTCCGCCGTTAAGCCACCGGAACTTCCGATTATCCTGATTGAAAACAGCAACGGCTTTTTCAATGACTTCAATTGCAAAACACATTTGCAAATTGATAAGTCATGACAACAAGGGTCACAAGCAAGATTCCCAACAAGTTGCAAAACACATTTGCCAACTTTTGGAATCATACCACAAGGAAAAGGTACATGGACTTACACCATTTGCAAAACACATTTGCAAACTTTAAGTCACATGCTACAAGAAATTAAACATGAGCATCAACTATTTGCAAAACGCATTCGCAAATAACAGCATCATGCCATAAGAAAGTGCATGGACTTCAACCATTTGCAAAACACATTTGCAAAGTATAGTCCCATGCTACAAAGATTGAATGCATGAGCCTCGGCTATTTGCAAAACACATTCGCAAATAATAGCTCCATGCATAGATGAGCTATAGCAAACACAATGAGCTATCAACACATGACTAACTCATGCTACTAGTCAAGACCCCTCTTAATAGTACGGCAATCCTATACTAGCAATCCGGTCTATCAATCAAACACCAAGACCGGTAAAAGACTAGGAACACATCCTTAGCCCTTGCTAGTCATACATTTGCCTTGCATCTTCTTGAAGCTTGATGACGCACATCATCACTTCAAGTCCGGATCTTTGACTTTGACAATCATCAACACATGATGATTTCTTCACTTCAGGATCTTGTCTTGAACATCATCAACACATGATGATTTCTCCATCCCGATTCTTCACATGTATCAACGCATGATGCATTCCTTCACTTCACCTCCATCAACACATGATGGGTCTTCTCTTGTCTTGATGATCAACTCATGATCATCTCTTCTTGATAAGCATCAACTCATGATGCATCATTTACACCAAGCTCTTGACTTGATGATCAACTCATGATCATCCCAAGTCTTCATCATCCTGGAACATAACCTATATATCCAACTCATGGAAAATGTTAGTTCCACAATGTGATCATCATTAATTACCACACCATACCATTAACTCATAATGGTGGGACAAGATACCTCAATCTTTCCCTCTTTGGTAATTGATGATAACCACTTAAATTCTCATAAATTTAATGATGATAAATGAGAGAACAAATGAGTATATATAAACTACACAAGTTATATTTACTCTAACATGAGTATACAAGAACTACACAAGTTCTATATACTCATAACATGAGTATATACGAACTACACAAGTTTTGTATACTCAAAGGTTTTGTTTCAACGTAGAGATCCCAAATATATGTGGAGAATGGAATATGGATCAATACTAATGAAACCACAAAGTATAGGATAAAACTCCCCCTAAATGTGTGCATACACAAATGTGTAATAAGGTCATATGCACATATTCAAGTTTAACTTAAGGTTGAGTTCAATCCTATATTTTGGATCCGAGAGATGCAACAATATATAAGATTTAGATGTCGATTGCATACCTCGTTGTGTTTCACCTTTATATCCAAATGAAACTACACAAAGATAATACTAGATAAAAGAGTTAGTCTCATATTTGGATTTATCATTAATCACCAAAACACTCCATTAACTCATAATGGCGGGTCTAGATCTTTCAGGGGTGGCTGAGAAGGTTGCATCTGTCGCTCGTCCAGTTGCGATGCCCAGGCCGTGTTAGCCTTCTTACTTCAGGAACTTCTGAGAGAGGTTCAGCAGCTTCATCAACAGGTGCAGGCAGCTGCTCCTGCTATGGGTGCACCTGTTGCTACTCCCATGGTTGCCCCAGCTCATCCAGAGATTAGAATGAGCCTCCGGGAGTGGATGTCCCTTCGTCTCGACACCTTTGATGGAGTGGGTACTCCGGTACAAGCAGCTGACTAGCTTCGGTACATGGAGAGGCAGTTTGGTGCTTTGGAGATGACTTCAGCGCAGAAGGCGCGCTTCGTGGCTTTTCAACTGAAGGGCCAAGCGGATATCTGGTGGGAGGGAGTCCTATCAGCCAGGACTCCACTACAGGTACTGGTTACTTGGGAGGATTTCTTGGAGCATTTCTGGGCTAAGTTTTATCCTGATTCTTTCCTTGAGAGGATGGAACATTCCCTGACGACCTTTGTTCAGGGGAAACTGTCCGTGGCGGACTATGAGGCGGGATTCAACAATTTAGTCCGTTTTGTGCCAGCTGTGGCTAGCAATGACCGAGAAAAGGCAAAGAGGTTCCGTAGGGTCCTGAACCCTGAGTATCGCCACGTCGTGGGAGAGACCAACTTGCTTAACTTCAACAGTGTGGTCGATCAGGCCAAGGGTATGGAGTTGGAGCGAGAGCTTACTAGGGAGAGGCAGACTCCTAGCAGTTTTACCTCTACTGGAGGATCAGTCAGTGGGCACAAGAGGAGCTTCAGTAGTGGAGGTGGGTCATCTCAACGACCCGCTTCTAAGATATTTCAGGGAGGCCAGCGCCCTCAACCGCTTGCGCGTTCTGGCCAGCAGAGGCATGTCGCTTCTCCTACCCAGCATACTACTTCACCAGCTTTGCGCCTAGTTCCAGGCCAGGGAATGATATGCTTCAAGTGTGGTGACAATCATCGTGCCTCTGAGTGTTCCTTTATGGGGGATTGTCGCCATTGTGGCCAGTCAGGCCACAAGATGATAGTGTGCAGGAAAAACCCAGCGTGAATCATCAAATGGAGTATGCTCTGCGGCATCTTGGTAGTTACTCATCGGGGTTGATCTGAACAAGGCGGCTCCACACCCAGTACCCTTCTGGTTGGGTTTCTCCTGCAGCATTCACGCCAGTGCCACCACCAGGGTTCTATTGGAAGCCCGCACCATCTGCGACACCGTTATTTGCTCCACCAGCGGCAGTTCCTGCTCATCCTTCGTCGAGTGTTGGGGTATCTTCTGCACCGGTGCCACAGCGATTTTACGCTATGCCCACCCCTGCTACTGCAGGCCGACCTGACGTCGTGACAGGTACCCTACTAGTCGATTCCCTTTAGGCTTTTATCCTTTTTGATTCCGGGGCTACCTACTCGTTTGTCTCTACAGCGTTTGCTAGAAGGGCAAATTTGAGTATACAGTGGATTTCTCAGTCAGTGTTGCTTAGTTCTCCTGGTGGTTTGATTGCGAGTTCAACTGTTTGTCCTGGGTGTTCTATTGTTATTGATGGTGAGAAGTTTACGGCGAACTTGACAGTAATCCAGATGGAGCCGTTCGATGTTATATTGGGTATGGATTGGTTGCATGCTTATTGAGTGGTGATATCCTGTTTCAGTGGGACAGTCTCTGTGCAGACCCCGTCTGGGGAGACTTTGACCTCTCAGGGGAGCGCGCCTTGGTGCTCTCTTTCGATGCTGGCCGGATTGTTCCCGGGTCAGCGTGCAGTGAAGACTAGATTTCTTTTATCTCTTGCCGAGAAACCGAGTTTAGCTTCGCGGATTGAGGAGATTTCGGTGGTGAGGGACTACCTGGATGTGTTCCCGGATGAGCTTCCGGGCTTGCCACCCGCGCGGGGCGTGGAGTTTCGCATCAACCTTGTTCCGGGTACTCGGCCCATCTCGATGTCTCCATATCGTCTAGCATGTCCATTTCAGGACGAGTTGAAGAAACAGTTGGATGAATTGTTGGCTAGGGTTTGATCAGGCGTAGTGTATCGCCATGGGGAGCTCCGGTTCTGTTCACAGAAAAGAAGGATGGGAGTTGGCGCATGTATTGATTACCGTGCACTTAATGCGGTTACGATCAAGAACAAATATCCTCTACCCCGCATTGAAGATTTGTTTGATCGGTTGAAGGGAGCCCAGGTGTTTTCCAAGATTGATCTCCAGTCTGGATGTAACCAGATCCGGGTACGTGAACAGGATATAGAGAAGACTGCATTCGCCACTAGGTATGGGCATTATGAATTTATAGTCATGTCGTTTGGATTGACTAATGCACCAGCTGTCTTTCTGGAGACCATGAACAACATGCTACACGAGTACCTGGATGATTTCGTAGTGGTGTTCATCGACGATATCCTTATCTATTCCAAGACTCATGAGGATCATGACCATCACTTGAGGTTGGTCCTAGAAACCTTGAGAGAACACAAGTTCTACGCCAAACTGAAGAAATGTGAATTTTGAATTTCAGAGGTAAGCTTTATGGGTCATGTAATTAATCCACAGGGAGTTGCCGTTGATCCTAGCAAGGTCTCGACAGTGGTGGACTGGAAGAGGCCGACCAATGTGAAGGAGGTGAGGAGTTTTCTGGGCTTGGCGGGATATTACCAGCGTTTTGTGCGGGATTTCTCCATTATTGCCAAGCCGATGTCGGCTTCTACGAGAAAGGGGTAAAGTTTGATGGGTGATGATTGTGGCGCGATTTTGCACATTAAGGAAAAAGCGGTGACCTCTCCTATTCTCACTCTTCCCGAGCCGAAGCGATTCACCGCTTATTACGGCGCATCACGGGTGGAGTGCAGGGCGTGTGCTTATGCAAGATGGTAAAGTGATTGCCTATGCATCGAGACAGTTGAAGAAGCCTGAACAGAATTATCCCACTCATGACTTGGAGTTGGCTGCAGTTGTCTTCGCCCTCAAGAGGCATTATCTGTATGGCGAGTCGTGTGACATCTTCACAGATCACAAGAGTCTCAAGTACATCTTCACCCAGAAGGATCTGAATTTGAGGCAGAGAAGGTGGTTAGAGTTGATAAAGGATTATGATCTGACTATACAGTATCATCCAAGCAGGGCTAATGTGGTCACGGATGCTCTCAGTCGTAAGGCGACTCCCGCTACTTTGGAGTGCCTCATTGCTGATTTTGATCGCATGGGGATATCTTACTGTTATGCGGGCACAGCGCAAGTTGATACTCAGTTAATCCTTCAGTCAGCCATCCCAGACCGTGTGCGGGAAGCACAGCGAGAAGACCGGTTACTCCAAAAGGTCAGACAGCGATTGGATGAGGGCAAAGAAGGGGATTTTAGTATGTATACTTCGGGTGCCTTGCTGTTTAAAGGCCGTCTGTGTGTGCCACAAAAGGCGGAGGTCAAGGATGATATCTTGAGGGAGGCACATCGCACTCCGTACACCGTTCATCCTGACGAGACTAAGATGTACCAAGATCTGAAACAACATTTCTGGTGGAAGAGGATGAAGGTGGACATTTCTAATTATGTAGCTTCTTGCGGTGTTTGCCAACAAGTGAAAGCTGGGCACAAACGACCCGCGGGGTTATTGCAGCCGTTGGAAGTTCCCCTGTGGGCATGGGATGATATCTCGATGGATTTTGTAGTGGCATTACCTCGCTCGCCGTGAGGGAAGGATGCTATTTGGGTAGTAGTGGATCATTTCAGTAAGTCTGCGCACTTCATTCCTATGCGCACAACCAGTTCAGCGAGTGATTTAGCTCCTATCTATGTGCGAGAGATAGTGAGACTGCATGGGGTGCCCAAAACTATTATTTCGGACAGGGACACGAAGTTTGTGTTCAAATTCTGGGAGAGTCTGCAGAGTGCCTTGGGCACACAGCTTCGACTTAGCACATCATTCCATCCTCAGACAGATGGGCAGTCAGAGCGCACTATTCAGACCTTGGAGGATATGTTGTGGACCTGCGCATTGTCATGGAAGGGCAGTTGGGAGGACCAGTTGCCACTTGCAGAGTTTGCCTACAATAATAGTTATCACTCTAGCATTAGGACCGCACCATTTGAGGTTTTGTATGGGCGAAAATGTAGATCGCCACTCTGTTGGGATGCAGTGGGTGAGAAAGCTGTTTTGGGACCGGACTGGATTCAGAAGACAGTTGAGCGGGTAGCAATGGTGATCTGAGAATCGCTAGCTGTGAGCAGAGCGAGCGAAAAGTTATGCAGATGTGAGGAGACGTGACTTGGAGTTTGCGGTGGGAGACCAGGTGCTTTTGAGAGTGTCCCCCACCAAGGGCATTGTCCGATTCGGTACTAAAGGGAAGCTTAGCCCAAGGTACGTCGGACCGTTCCCGATTATGGCTAGGATTGGGAAGCTAGCCTATCGTGCGGACCTTCGAGTCCATGCGAGAGTCCTAGCGTGTTTCACGTTTCGATACTGAGAAAGTTTTTGAAAGACCCAGAGCATAAGATTTCCTTGGAGCCGCTGACTATTGAGCAAGACCTCACAGTTGAGTCACGTCCGGTATGTATACTGGAGAAATCAGAGTGAGTACTGAGACACAAGACATTGGTTTACGTCAAGGTCTTTGTGGGCGATCGATCGAGAAAGAGAAGCCACAGGAGTTGGAGTCTCGCATGCGCGAGCAAAATTCTGAGCTATTCACAGCAGGTACGTGATAAAGTTCTAGAGGTTTTGATTCTGGTGTGTTAAGTTTGTTTAGAATTCGGGGTCGAATTCTGTTTAAGGGGGGGTAGAATGTAATACCCCGGAATTTAATCGAGTAATTAGGAATTTAGCCAGGAGAAGAAAAGACAATAAAAGAAGAGAAAATACCTGAAAAAGAAAGGTGGATTTCTTCTTTTATTCGACAACCTAGGCCTGGGCCGCGGCCCAGGAGGGGCCCAAGTGTGGCCGGCCATAAGGGGAGGGTTCCCACCCCCCAAAACCCTAATCCCCTCCCCCTCTCCCCATTCCTCCCTCTTGAGCCGCCGGCCTCCCCTACCCTGCGCGCCGCCACCACCTCTCCCCTGCGCCTCCATCTCCACCACAGCACCTTCTCCCTCCTTGGCGAAGCCCGTTGCTGCGGTCCATTGGAAGGAAGGCGAGGAGGCGATTTTTGGAGGGGCGGTCAAGGAGAGATAGCAGATCAGATTTGTTCGGCGCTGTTGGTCGATAGTTTTAGGTATGATACGTACGTTTTCTGATCTTTCCACCTCTTAGACAGTTGTAGCCCTCGGTTTTAGCTTTATTTTGGAACCAATATCACTTGATTTTGCCTTACGGTTTAGGAGTTATGGTAGTTTTACCGTGACTGTCTAGGAGATCTGACGAGAATTGACAGATTGTTTTGTCTGGAAATTATAATTTTTAGAGGCCGAATTAGAAAAGCCACCCAAAATGAATATTGTAGAGGATTCAGTAAGCTTTCCAAGATGATAAAGAACATAATTGTTAGAGTTGGAAATAAAAAGTTATGGAATTTTTACCGTCGCTGTTTCGCTGACTGTCAGATTGCAGAGACAGAAAACTTAGAAAAATTTGACCTGAATATAAGAATTAGTAGGATGCCGAATCAGGAGACTTGCACAACTAGACTATTGTATCTGGTTTTGTCTTGATTCCATAGAGACCAAGATCACCCCGTTCCGAGTTGCGTAGCAAACGTTATAGTAGTTTTAGTGCTCTGTCCAGAGAACCCGACGTGAAGTTGATGTTTTATTAATTGGCCGGGTAGGGGTATTACTTGGCTGATTCTGTAAGGCTCGCCAGCTAGACTTAATTGGAGAATTTAATTACCTTTCCAGAAAGTCTAAGAACATCTTATTTGGACCCCTGTACTAATAGATATGGATTTTTTAAGTTGACTGTCCACCGAGGGGACAGATCGACGTTTAGGATTTTGGGGACGGGATCGAGTTAGATGTTTTGCAAGTCCATGGTTGTTGTTAAATAGTTTGTTTTGGTCCGCTGCTGTGTCTTAGCGTGTGTTATAATTATTATTCAGGTGGTGGACTGGTACCGGGAGCAGCACCTTCTATACATCCCTCGTTCTCTCGTGGTTAAGGCAAGTATAACGATGACTATATTATGTACTATTGAATGGCAATGTTTGGTATATATTATGAGTCCTTGTGTGTTCATGTTTGTGGTGATGATAGCTTAATTGGTATTATTCATGGTTATCGGTTTATGGTTATGAGGTTTTGGAGTAAGATTAGGTTATTTATACGCAACGTTGTTGTGGACGCATATTTGTATTACTTTGAGAATTCATACATATGCATTATGGTGGTTTACTGAAGTCTTGGTCATGTGAGGGCTAAGCAACTCTTGAGGTCCCCGTCAGGTTAATGACGGGCTAAAGGCTCTCATGCTTGAAGAGCATGGGCTCAAGTCCCCATACACGTGGAGTATGGGCAAAGATCCCTATACCAGATGTTACAGGCATGGGTGTGCATCGTCGTATGCGCACTTTGCATTACCAGTAAAATACAAAAAGGGAAAGAGAAAGACCATGTTGAGGATATTGCATAGCATACATGTGTAAAGTGATTGATATGTGATTTTGTGAAGTATAGTTGATGAGTTACATGCTTAATCTGTTCATCCCACCACTCATTACTTGCCTCAATGGATCTAGTCTTAGGATCGATCCCTAGCTCGGATGCATGGGGCTTCAATGTTTTTTGATTGGAATAATCCCTTTTCAAGCTGTCCAAATGATTCTTCAATTGCTCATGGTTTGTCGGAACCCAAATATGCAAATCTGGACCCTCTATGTATAATGCACTAGTCCAGAATCACGCTAGTGCACACAGTGTCAACATAGATGAATATCATTCCACACAAGACGAATATAGGAATAAACTACTAATTTGATTAATAAATAATAGTTATGACCTTATGGTCGAGTTTACACTTATTAAGCCACACAGGGCTAGCACTAATAAAGAGACGGCATCAGAACATAAACAATTCTAGCGGAAACCCGTCAACTTGTCATAGGCAATCGATTGGGATCAAGACCTATCGATCACCCTCCTCGTTAAACTCCTCCTCAAAAGTAGGCGAAAACTCCTCCCCTTCAGCTGAATGATTGCAGCAAGAATGAGTATTCTGAGTACTCAGGAAGTCGTGCCACAGAATGCAATTATAGATGTGGATTATTTCAAAGGAAATTGCTTCTGTGATTATTTTGCAGAAAGAAATACTTGCATTTGAATACGAATAATATATTGAATGTGCAATTTAAGACAAATAAATAAAAATAGTTTAACAAGTATTTTCACAAAGCTCAAGAAGCCTAATCAATTTCTTTCACACAGCCACATGAGTTAAACCACACAGTTGTCCTTTCCCATTTATTTTTATGAAAATCTACCATCATTTGAAATCTCCAAGCATATCCATAGTCACGAACGCGACTATTGGAATAGATTGATTAATTCTCTGCAGAGTTTGTACACTTTACCCATAAGGTATAATCAGTGTAGCTAACACCAATAATAACAAAACCTTTCAAATTTTCATATCAACAATTGACTCTCCCGATGTGCATACTGTCGACCCCAACCTCACTTGTTGGTTCGACGCACACCGTTGGACCTGGAGATGATGAATCACCCATAAATATGACCTATAGAGTAGGCCACACCTCCATCCATCATAGAGCACTTAACCTACTACCTGAGTAGTCAATGTCAAAACTCCAAAACTTACTAAGTTATGTCTGTCCCATACCAGGCATGTGATCGTATAGTTGTGGCTTAGTTCAATAACACACAAAGTTAAGTCCTTAATTGACCAAAGTGAGACTATCAATTTCTAACTAAGTCACCATAATTCATATTTACCTATCACGGAGCTCCACCATACCACACATTCTTTCTACTCGCCTCAGTCTAAATATTTTTTTTCTACCCTGTTGATTAAGCGTATCACATGCCATCAATGGGTGACAACATACATCACACGACTTTTCATAACATGTTCCATAATCACTTAGTCAAGTATGATATTAAAATTTCAAAATTATATCAGAAACCTGTTGCATGGCTAAGTAAACTATTCGTGTCAAACCAACCCACGTTGGTGTTATGACAATACCAACTAATAATTAACCAAACTAGAGTGACAAAAGATCATGGTAATACAATGAGCAAGGTAGATATAATCAAATGGGTGTATAGCAATCCCAAAGCATTTAAAAAATTAAATAATTGAAATAACATGCAAAAGTTTGAGTCAAAGTAGTTTTGAAAACTGGGTTTAACATAATCAAAGGTACAACTTACCTTGAAACAAGTCTTGACACTGATCTCGAACTTGATCAACTTCTCCTTCCTCGAAAGTTCCTGAAATATCGGCGTCTACTAGCAAACGAAAGTGAAAAAACAAATAAATACCAAAACAAAGTAACACATAAAATCCTAAAATTAAATAAAAATCATAATAAGGTAGATCTTGAATTTAGATGAATTTAGAAGCTTGAATGGGCTCAATCGGAGTTTGTATGAGAAAGAATGGGCTCTCAGAAGATTTAATCTAAGAAAAGGAGAAAGAAAACACTATTTTTATTTTTTGGAATTTTTTTCTAAACGAAATTCTGAAATATTGCGTCAGCAATGAATTTTAGAATTAAAAGAAAATCCCAAAAAAAAGTGTCTGACAGGTGGGACCCACGGTCCATAGACCGGGTTCATAGGTTTGGTCCATTGATCTATGGCTCACGGGTTCATAGAATAGTGTACTGACAAGGGGGGTCCACTTGTCACAGAAACAGCTCACAGCAGACTAGGTCTACCTAGGGTTAGCTTTAGGGTTTTGGTACGGGTAGCGCTGACGTGGTTGCGGCGTTGACACGGTGCACACGTGGCACACACGTGACGGTGAGGTGGCTGACACATGGGCATGACGGGGTGACACGTGAGACGAAGCAGCTGAGGTGGTAGAGATGCGGTGTGGGGCTTGTAATACTTCGATTTATTATAAGAAAGAAAGCTCTCAAAAGTGAAAATAGACATAAGAAAAGGAGGTTTCTGCAGTTTTTCGGCAACTTGGGCCTCAGGCCTTGGCCCAGAAGGCCCATGAGGGGTCGGCCACGTATAAAAGGAGGGGGGAAACCCTAGTAGCTATTGTAGCTACAGTACGCTCTGCCACTGTAGCACGGTACTATAGCAGCCCCCTCCATGTTGCTCTACCAAGATGAGGAGAAGAGGAGAAAGGAAGGAGAGGAAGGAAGAAGAAGAAAGGAAGATGAAGAAAGGGAGAAGGAAGAAAGGGGAGGAAGGAAGAGGCGAGGAAGGGCGTGTTTACGCAGCAAAATGTTAATCTCCAGCGGTTCGACAAGGGTAAACTCGATCCCCGATCGCTTGGTAGATTAATCGATTTATTTTGGTGTTGCCAGTAGTAGATCAGTTTGGAACAGCGACGTTGGTCATCATTTTTGGGTAGGTTGCGTACATTTTTTGGACTGGTTGTCTGCTAGAGAGTTATAGTTCTCGTTCTTGTATTTCTATAGGTGTAAATATCACTCAATTTGGAGTTATGGTCTATAAGTTATGATGGTTTCTTTGCGACTGTCCAGAAGGGCTGACGAGGATTAATAGTTATTTTGTGTAGCCAATATGATTTAGTTAGATGCTGAATCAGAGAGTTCACCAAACATGAAAGTGGTAGGCAATCCTTTAAGCTTTCCAGATTGGTAGAGAACTTGATATTTGGTTGAGCCAATCAAAAGATATGAATTTTCTTCTACCGCAGATGTTCTGATTGACAGATTGTAGGTGCAGAAATTTCATCTGATCCTTAGATATAATAGAATACTGAATCAAAAAACCTTGCCAACTAGGTTATTGTAGATGATTTTGTCATGTTTCCAGAGAATCCAAGAACACTCTTTTCCGAGTTTCGTAGTAAAAGATATGAAGATTTTAGTACTGCTGTCCAGTGTGACCTTCTGCTAGACTGTCGGGTAAATTGAGTAGAACCAATATTCAAATCTTGCGTTTTGGGAAGACGAGTTAGGTGGTGTGAGTAGAGTCTACTTTTCACAGCGTTCTTATGTTAGTGATGCTCTTGTGTAGGAGAAGGGGTTCCGCAATTAGGGGCATCGTCCTTGCCTCCCCGCACGTCGTAGCGAAAAAGGTAAGTACATTTGTATGGTTGTGTTGATATGAGCTTTTCCTTGTACGATGAATGTATGGTGAATAATATTTTATGCGTACATATTCCTGTTCATAACTAGTTGCATAGTTCTGTTAATGATATGTCTTTGTTCATCGAATTCATTCATGCATGCAAGTATTGTTCTTGTTACACCCACGGGAGTGGGTAGTGATGTCCCATCTTTCCAACATGGGCAAGTAAGACCCACCATTCCAATGTGGGCAATTTGGATCCCCGTTTTGAAATGTTCTTCAAACGAGCCTTGGATCCCCGCATTTTTGATAATGCGGGCATAAGTGAACACCGACGTGTGTTCACTAGCTATACTGGTATAAGCAGAAGAGGAGATCATGCATTTCATTCCTTCATATGATTTCTGTCATTCCATGTTCTTATTCTATATATTGTGATTGTCATATTCTTATTCATTGTTGTTCATACTATTCTGTTGTACTTGCTGAGTCGTGGACTCATTCTTGCTCTATTGTTGTTTTTTTAGGTAACTATTGATGACGTTTCATTTGGGAAGGGGTAGCACACTTGGAATCACAACCTACACTCATTTATTTGATTCATTGGACATGCGACATGAGAAACTTTTATTTTACCATGATGACTTATATTCAGGACATGATGGTATTAAATAACCTTAGACGCTTGGTTTGCGTTAATCTTGGTTTAGTCCCTTGCTATGTTCCTAGGACTAATTTATCTACGATTGTCATAGTATCATGTTTGTGTTGTTGTGACCCGTGGATGGGTTCTATCATTGATATGCTTGTTGTAATTTTATAGTAAGTTGCTGTAAATTAGATGGTTAGAGTACCTTAGTGGCATTCCAGGCTCAATGTTGGGCTGGGGTATTACAGTTGGTATCAGAGCGGGCTTTAGGTCTGTGGTGAATAGATTAAGTAAAATTTGCTAATGGCTAATCAACTTAAAATTTTGACACACTGGTGCACAGTAGTATGGGAATGGGCAAAATATTGCATTTACGTTTCCGCTATGTCGCATTGATCATTGATGTTATTAATTGATTTTGAATTCTTATGATCTGATTATTATAAATGTTCTGTGTGATGATAGCTGCTGTTGGGAGGTAGAGATCGTGGTTGTAGCTCTGGGCTTTGCCAGGGTACACCACCTTTCGTGGTATGAGAATAGTCAGATGGTTACCCTGAGTACCATAGTTACAGTGTAATATTCTGAAAAATAAATAAATAAATAATAATAACGTCTTTAAGGGCTTGTGCGTAATTAAATAAAAGAATACGTGAAAATAGAATATTTGAGTTTTTAAGAGCTATATAAATCGGGGAAGTGGAGTTCTAGAAACCCTAGCCGTATTTTCTTTTCCACTCACCGTCGCTGCGCTCTATTGTACTTTGGATTTTCTGCGTCGCCCGCGTCCTTTTTTTCGCCGCATGCACTCTGCCGAGTCTCTGCCGTCGACCGTGCGTGCGCTGCGGACGCGCAGCCTTGTAGTCTTTCTTCTTCGCGTGATTTTCCTTGCGCATTGCCCATGAGTGAGTGGGAGTCTTTGCTACAGTACACATACAACCGGCGCCATCCGCCATCGAGTCTCCTGCCGTGGGCGCGTGGAAGCCTGTTTGCACGAAGTTCTGTCGGCCGATACGTTGACGTGTTTTGGTTTACTGCTACGAGTGAAAACGGGAGTGTACTGCCTTGGATAGATAATCATCTTTGTGTAATTTGTAGTTAACTAGCTTGTGGTGCCCCTTTTACATGCATGAATGTAGGCTTAATCATTCTTGTGCGGCTGCTTTCATGTATGCATGATTAGAGGTCAATTAGGTAATACTAATTAGTAGTTAGTTTGGCCACGAAGCATTTTATGCATGAGTAATTAAATAAGTAGAGATCCGATTTCTTGAGGGTAACAATCTGTAAGTTTGTTTCCTCTCTGTTTTACTAATTTAATTAGAGATTAGAATAGGGATTAGAGAGCGGTTTTAGAAATTTTTAAGTCGAGGGGCCGATTAATGAGTCTGTTAACCTGCTGTTCTGTTGAACGATTTATTCGGATACCTTAATGGCGAATTTTGAAAATGTCATCTACTAGTTAATTGTAGATAATTTTAATATCTTTCTATAGCATATTTAATCATGTCGATCGGACAAGTATAATTCGAGTTATGAATTTTGGAAGACTGCTGTCTTTGTGGTTGTCGTCTTTCGGCGCTGTTTTGGTAGACTGCAGATTAAAAATAGTAAATAGACTAATTAGAGTTTTTGATCTACATGAAAGATGTCGATAATTGTCCAATGGTTCTGTAGAATCTAAAAACTCGAATTTTGGTTGGGTAAAACAAAAGTTATGAATTTAGTAAGACCCGCTGTTCCGAAGCAGACAGATCGGTTTTCTGGGCTAAAAACGGAGGGTTAGATGATTTAATTAGAAGACTTTGTAATCTAAGAAAATGAGGGGAATTTTGTGTAGAATCCAGAACTGGGTGGTTTGTCGTGATCGGACTTTTGAGTCAAAAGTTACGTTCGTTTTAGTACCAAGACAGCAATGGGTAACTATTCGGTACCAGTGAAGCGTGGTAGATTTGGGGACGTGTTGGAGCGATGTCTATTGATTGCTATTCTTGATGCTGTAGCTTGTATTGAAATTTATGTATTTAATGTAGGAGAGGCGTCGTGCTTGTTGCCATCTTCTAGTCAAATCGTGCGTCGCAACTAGTAAAGGCAAGTGCATGGTAGACATCGATCAATGATTGATCACTGTTTTCTTTATCTTCTATTACCATTATTGTTGTGCTTTTATTTTATTTAATTGCAAGCAATGGAATGGTATGGATTTATATGGTTAATGGACATGATGAAAAATTGGATATGATGAGCATTATGAAATTATGCATGTTTGCATTCATAAGCATCTTTGCATATGAGCAGGTGATCATGAATGATCACAACTCCACGGGAGTGGAGGAGGTCCCCGATCCTTGTGGAGGAACGGGCTTGAGAGTGAATGTTGTCGCGAGCATTCACTCATGCTATCCAGATATCTGTGAAAGAAGTGCATGTGGACATGTAGATTTGAGTTGCATTCATAAATGAGATCAATGTGTGTTAAACAAAGGGAAGGTAACAGCATGAGAATATTAATAGAAGTGCATGTGATGATAATGAGGTTATTGATTACTGTTGACTTATTATTGTTCGTTGTATATCGATGTGTTTCTTTGAGTCGTGGACTCACCCTTGCTCTTTGTTGTCTTTAGGTGATCTTGAGGCAGCAATGGCGAGAGCGAGTAGAGCACATGGACAACACATGATCATTTGCCATAAGAATCTTTTCATTCAAAATTGGATTACTCTTGGACATGTTAGAGGTTGAATAAAGTTTAGGACAACGTTTGGACTAGACTATTTGTTTTAATAATTTGGATTCATTGGTTGATGCTATTTTGGATTATTTACCTGGTTATATTTCCCCTTGCTTATTTATTATCGCTTGATCCATGATTATGCATGTTCTTTGTGGCCATGGATATGTTTATTGATGCTTTCCTTGCTGTAATTTTATAGTGTGTCGATAATTACTAGTTTGGAAGAGTAGTTTAGTGGCATTCCAGGCTCAGTGTTGGGCTGGGGTGTTACAGTTGGTATCAGAGCATCAACCTTATTTGCTGGTAGCGTGCGGGAGCGAAGCGCGGGCATATGGCGCATGGCGCATGTGGGCCCGGAGTGGACACATGGCATGGCATATGTGCCCGGCCTGCTTGTAGTGTGGCCCATGTGTCCCATGAGGAGTTGTGTGGTGGGATTAGTCCCACATTGCTTGTCTCATGTGAGTTGTAGTAGTATATAATGCCTGTTGGATCCAAACGTAGCACCTCCGGGTTAACCCTTTTACACGAAGCGAGGGCGAAAGTGTAAGTGGGGTGCTATGTGTGGCGAGTCCGCCCCACGGTGAAATTGGGCATTGAGCGATTTTGGGTCGAGGTGTTACGGTTGGTATCGAGGCGGGCTTTAGGTGCATGGTGAATAGATTAACAACATAGGCAAACTAAAATAGTTAAAATTTGTTTTAGTTTTAGTAAATCAACTAAAATTTGCTAATGGTCAACTAACCTAAAATTTGACACACTAGTGCACAGTAGGTTAGAGAGAGGTACGAATATAGTTTTACGCTTCCGTTATGTTGTTTATTGATGCATGATTCTATTTTGACCTTTGAACTCATTGTGTATTGTTGATTGTGGTTGATAGCTATCTTGAGGGGTAGAGGGCGTGGTCGTTGTGGCCGTGATCGTGGAGGTCGGGGCGTGAGGCGAGGTTCAGTGGAGCCACCTCTGTGTGATTAGTCGATGGTGAGGGGTTCTTTGTTGACCCGCCTCGGTTGGGGTCGAGGATGAGACCGCGCTTTCTTTGAGAGAGTTGGTGGGAGAGATCCGTGCTCTTCGTCAACGGCGCCGGCCTATTCTTCTGCGGCATCTGTTGTTGCTCTGTCGCACATCCACATTCTCGTCACGCAGATGTCACCGAGAGTGGATGGGGTTGAGGTTGGATTCGTTTGTGGTCGGGCACACCGGTCGAGCAAATGGACGGTTGCGCTACATGGAGAGATAGTTTGGAGCTTTGGAGATGTCTTCACATCGGAGGGTCCGTTTGGTAGCCTTTAATTTGAAGGGTAGCGGATATTTGGTGGGGGGCGTGTTGTCTTCGAGGACCGCCACTCAAGGGCGATCACTTGGGAGGACTTTGTTGATCAGTTCAAGGAAAGTTCTACCCTACTCTTTGTTGAGAAGATGGAGGTTGCCTTGGCGACCTTTGCTCGGGGAAGAGGTCTATTCTTTGAGTATGAGGTGAGTTCAACAACTTAGTTCGCCGTCCCTTCGATGCGAACGATGATCTTCGTAAAGCCAAGAGGTTCCGTCGGGGTCTCAATTAGAGTACTGGCATGTGTTGGGAGCTACTCCACTCCGTGATTACTGACTCTGTTGTGGAGCAAGCTAGGGGCATGGAGTTGGAGATGCAGACTCACAAAGGGGTAGCAAGCCTCGGTGGGTGGTAGCTTCGGTGGTGACGGAAGAGGAGCTCTAGTGAGGAAGTGGGTGCATTGTGACACGCTTTCAATAAATTCAAGGAGGACCGCATGATCCTTCAAGTCTAGCGATCGAGTCGTTCTCTTCTTGGCGCCTCGTCCTTTTGCGAGTACTCGGCTCTTCGTCTGTCCCGAGGCGGGGCATGCTTTGCTTTAAGTGCGGTGATGGACACCGCGCTGCTGAGTGCTCTTGGACGGGTGATTGCCATCAGTGTGGCCGACCGGGTCACAAGGAGCGGGTGTGTCGCCAGAACCCCACTAGCGTGATCAAGTGGGAGCCTGTGCCATCTTCTTCTTGATGGGTCTGCTCGAGGATCTTTCGGATGATGATTGCTCCTCCGGTAGCGCCATTTCCTTGACTTAGGCGCCTCGGAGGGTACTACTGGCAGCCGCCACCTTCGGCACCGCTTCAGGGTGCACTACCGGCCTTACCTGCACCGCCACAGCAGATTGTCGGGGCTCTTGCCGCCCCGCCGTCGTCTTCTTTCGCCATGGCGCCACCTGGAGTGTACGCCATGCCCACAGCGGAGTCCGCGGGTCGTCCTGACGTGGTGACAGGTATTTTGCTTGTGGATTCGTTTGATGCTTTAGTCCTTTTTTATTCAGGGGCTACCTTTTCGTTTGTCTCGGCGGCGTTTGCTAGGAGAGCGAACTTGAGTATCTGATGGATTTCTCAATCGGTGTTGGTTAGTTCTCACGGGGTATTATTGCTAGCTCTACTGTTTGTCCTGGGTGTTCTATTGTCATTGATGGAGAGAAGTTCACGGCAAATTTGATAGTTATTCAAATGGAGCCATTCGACGTTATCTTGGGTATGGATTGGTTGCACTCTTATCGAGCTGTGATATCCTGTTTACGTAAACGGTCTACTATGCGAACCCGTCTGGGAGACTTTGACCTTTCAGGAGTGCGCCTCCGCTCTCTTTCGATATTGGTGGACTATTTCGGTCAGCGTCACGATGGCGGGCTTCTTTTAGCTCTTCTTTGAGAAACCAAGTGTGGCTTCACAGTTGGGGAGATTCCGGTGGTTAGTGATTACCGGATGTGTTCCCGGTGAGCTTAGGGCTTGCCACTGCGCGAGGCGTGGAGTTTCGCATTGATCTTGTTCGGTACTCGTCCCATCTCGATGTCTCCATATCGATTAGCACGTCCTTTTCAGGACGAGTTGAAAAAGCAATTGGATGATTTGTTGGCTAAAGGTTTGATCAGGCGTAGTGTATCGCCGTGGGGAGCTCATGTTACATTCACGAGAGAAGAAGGATGGGAGTTGGCGCATGTGTATTGATTACGTGCGCTTAATGCGATCACAATCAAGAACAAATATCCATTGCCCGCATTGAGGACTTGTTTGATCGGTTGAATGGAGCTCAAGTATTCTCAAGATCGATCTCGATCGGTATAATCAAATCCGTGTGCGTGGCGAGATGTAGAGAAGCCCTTTCTCCACGGTATGGGCATTATGAATTCAAAGTTATGTCTTTTGGACTGACTAATGCACCTGCTATTTTTATGGAGACTATGAACAACATGTTACACGAGTATCTAGATGACTTCGTGGTGGTGTTCATTGATGACATTCTTATATATTCCAAGACCAATGAGGATCATGCGCGTCATTTGAGGTTGGTTTTAGATACTTCGAGAGAGCACAAGTTCTATGCTAAGTTGAAGAAGTGTGAGTTACGGATTTGAAGTGGGTTTTACGGGTCATGTGATTAACCCTCGGGGCATTCTTTGTTGATCTGGTAAGGTCTCCACAGTGGTGGATTGGAAGAGGCCGACTAGTGTGAAGGAGGTGAGGAGTTTCTTGGGATTGGCTGGTTATTATCGGCGTTTTGTGTAGGATTTCTCTATCATCGTCAAACCAATGTCTCAGCTTACTCAGAAAGGTGTGAGATTCGGTGGGTGATGAGTGTGGCGATTCGCACTTTGAAAGAGAGGTTGGTGACCTCTCCTATTCTCACTCTTCGAGCCGGAAGCGGTTCTGATCTTTTCGAGATCGTCTCGAGTGGGTCTTGGCTGTGTTCTCATGCAAGGCGGTAAGGTAATTGCTTATCGTCGAGGCGATTAAAAAGCCGGCGAATTATCCATCATGATTTGGAGTTGGTCTGCGATTGTCTTTGCTCTCAAGATTTGGAGGCATTATCTATCTGGCGAGCCTTGTGATATTTTCACGGATCACAAGAGTCTCAAGTATATCTTCACTCGAAGGATCTGAATTTGAGGCAAAGGAGGTGGTTGGAGTTGATCAAGGACTATGATCTTACTATTCGGTATCACCGAGGCAATGCCAATGTAGTTCTTGATGCTCTTAGTCGCAAGGCGACTCCGCTACTCTAGATTGCCTCATTGCTGATTTTGATCGCATGGGAATATCTTATTGTTATGCGGGCACATCACATGTTGAGACACAGTTGATCCTTGAGTCGGCTATTCGGGCCGTGTCTGGAAGCTGTGAGTGACCGGCTACTACGGGAGGTTAGGAAGCGTGCGGATGAGGGCAAAGAGGGTAATTTTAGCATGGGCGATTACGGTGCTTTGAGGTTTAAAGGCGCCTTTGCGTGCCACAAAAGGCGGAGGTCAAAGATGATATCTTGAGGAGGCACATCGCCTCCATACTTTATTCACCTGGTGAGACTAAGATGTATCGAGATCTGAAATGAAATTTTTGGTGGAAAAGAATGAAGGTGGACATTGCTAATTATGTGGCTTCTTGTGGTGTTTGTCGACAAGTGAAAGCCGAGCACAAGCGTCCTGCAGGTTGTTGCAACCTTTGGAGGTTCCCAGTGGCCTTGGGATGATATCTCTATGGACTTTGTGGTGGCGTTACCTCAAATGCGCCGTGAGGAAGGATCTGATTTGGGTAGTGGTGGATCGATTGACAAGTCTGCGCACTTCATTCCTATTCGCACGACAAATTGGTGAGTGATCTAGCTCCTATTTATGTGCGTGAAATAGTAAGGCGCATGGTGTGCCAAAGACCATCATTTCTAACGAGGGCCTTGAAGTTTGTCTCCAAGTTACGGGAGAGTCTGCGAGTGCATTGGGCACGGCTTCGCCTTAATCTGCGTTTCATCCTCGAACAGATGGCGGTCGAGGCGTACTATTCGGACTTTGGAGGACATGTTGCGATCTTGCGTTACATCTTGGAAGGGTAGTTGGGAGGACCGATTGCCACTTGCGAGTTTGCTTATAATAATAGTTACCATTCGATATTAGAACGCGTCATTCGAGGTTCTCTATGGCGGAAGTGCGGATCGCCGCTTTGTTGGGATCTGATGGGAGAGAAGGCGGTTTGGGTCGGAATTTGGATTGAAGACCGTTGAGCGTGTGGCCATGGTGAGGCGAGAATCATTAGCGGCTCGGAGCGACGAGAAAAGCTATCTTGATGTGAGGCGTGACTTGGAGTTTGCGGTGGGTGACCAGTGCTCTTGAGTGTCTCCCACTAAAGGTATTGTTGGTTCGGTACCAAAGGAAGCTTAGCCGAGGTGCGTTGGACCGTTCTCGATTATTGCAGAATTGGGAAGTTAGCCTACCGCTGGACCTTCCCGAGTCCATGCGTGGAGTTCACAATGTGTTTCACGTCTCGATCTTTGAGAAAGTTTTGAGAGACCCGAGCATAAGATTTCTTTGGAGCCGTGACTATTGAGCAAGATCTCACAATTGAGTCGTGTCGTGGCGCGATACGGAAGGTCGGAGCGAGTCTTTGAGGCACAAGGCGTTGGTATCGTCAAGGTGATGTGGGCCGATCGATCGAGAGAGAGGCGACTTGGGAGTTGGAGTCTCGCATGCGCGAGCAATACCGAGTTGTTCACGTCAGTGCGTGTTATTTTATTGTTTAATTTCAGCAGTGTAGTTTTTATTTGAGTAGAGCAGCGAGTAGAATTCGGGGTCAAATTCTGTTAAGGGGGGTAGAATGTAATATTCTGAAAAATAAATAAATAAATAAATAATAACGTCTTTAAGGGCTTGTGCGTAATTAAATAAAAAGAATACGTGAAAATAGAATATTTCAGAGTTTTTTTTAAGAGCTATATAAATCGGGGAAGTGGAGTTCTAGAAACCCTAGCCGTATTTTTCTTTTCCACTCGGTAGTCGCTGCGCTCTATTCGCGCTTTGGATTTTCTGCGTCGCCGCATCCTTTTTTCGCCGCATGCACTCTGCTAGAGTCTCTGCCGTCGGCCGTGCGTCTTATTGCGGGCCGCTGCGTGGTCTTCTTCTGCTGCGTGATTTTTCCTTGCATTTGCCTTGAGTGCGAAGTCTTTGCTACAGCGACACGCCCACGACCGGCGCCATTCGCCATCGAGTCTCCTGCCGTGGGCGCGTGGAAGCCTGTTTGCACGAAGTTCTGTCGGCCGGTACGTTGACGTGTTTTGGTTTACTGCTACGAGTGAAAACGGGAGTGTACTGCCTTGGATAGATAATCATCTTTGTGCGGCTGTAGTTAACTAGCTTGTGGTGCCCCTTTTACATGCATGAATGTAGGCTTAATCATTCTTGTCTTGTTTGCTTTCATGTATGCATGATTAGAGGTCAATTAGGTAATACTAATTAGTAGTTAGTTTGGCCACGAAGCATTTCATGCATGAGTAATTAAATAAGTAGAGATCCGATTTCTTGAGGGTAACAATCTGTAAGTTTGTTTCCTCTCTGTTTTACTAATTTAATTAGAGATTAGAATAGGGATTAGAGAGCGGTTTTAGAAATTTTTAAGTCGAGGGGCCGATTAATGAGTCTGATAACCTGCTGTTCTGTTGAACGATTTATTCGGATACCTTAATGGCGAATTTTGAAAATGTCATCTACTAGTTAATTGTAGATAATTTTAATATCTTTCTATAGCATATTTAATCATGTCGATCGGACAAGTATAATTCGAGTTATGAATTTTGGAAGACTGCTGTCTTTGTGGTTGTAAATCTTTGGCGCTGTTTTGGTAGACTGCAGATTAAAAATAGTAAATAGACTAATTAGAGTTTTTGATCTACATGAAAGATGTCTATAATTGTCCAATGGTTCTGTAGAATCTAAAAACTCTAATTTTGGTTGGGTAAAACAAAAGTTATGAATTTAGTAAGACCCGCTGTTCCGAAGCGGACAGATCGGTTTTCTGGGCTAACAACGGAGGGTTAGATGATTTAATTAGAAGACTTTGTAATCTAAGAAAATGAGGGGAATTTTGTGTAGAATCCAGAACTGGGTGGTTTGTCGTGATCGGACTTTTGAGTCAAAAGTTACGTTCGTTTTAGTACCAAGACAGCAATGGGTAACTATTCGGTACCAGTGAAGCGTGGTAGATTTGGGGACGTGTTGGAGCGATGTCTATTGATTGCTATTCTTGATGCTGTAGCTTGTATTGAAATTTATGTATTTAATGTAGGAGAGGCGTCGTGCTTGTTGCCATCTTCTAGTCAAATCGTGCGTCGCAACTAGTAAAGGCAAGTGCATGGTAGACATCGATCAATGATTGATCTTCATTTTCTTTATCTTCTATTACCATTATTGTTGTGCTTTTATTTTATTTAATTGCAAGCAATGGAATGGTATGGATTTATATGGTTAATGGACATGATGAAAAATTGGATATGATGAGCATTATGAAATTATGCATGTTTGCATTCATAAGCATCTTTGCATATGGCGGTGATCATGAATGATCACAACTCCACGGGAGTGGAGGAGGTCCCCGATCCTTGTGGAGGAACGGGCTTGAGAGTGAATGTTGTCGCGAGCATTCACTCATGCTATACCGGTATACGCGAAAGAAGTGCATGTGGACATGTAGATTTGAGTTGCATTCATAAATGAGATCAATGTGTGAGATCAATGCTCTCTAGTTGAGCAAGTCGCTCATTTGTAACTCTGACGTCCTCCTCAAGGCCCTCCGTACGATGATTCATTTCGCGCGTGAAATGTTGTATGATTCCCTTCGTACGGGGACTGTGAGATCTATCTTGATCAGTAAACTCTCCAGAACCTGCCATTGTTAGCGAAAACACAAGAGTATGTCCTAACAAGAACTAGGGGCGAAGTATGGTGGTTCAAAGTCGCTCACACTCAAACCTTCTATCGAATTCTTACCAATTCTTACCAAGCACACAGGTGCGATCGGCAACCAGTGGTGACAATATATCTTCGAAGATTGGATGGAGCGATTGCCGGGTAAAACTCAGCCTGTACGGTGTAGAAAAGGTGTAGCTGGGAGGGCTCAAGTTTAGTAGCAAGGAGTAGCAATAATCAATTCAGAAAATGCAAGCTGAAAAATCGTTCAACGCCGGTGGGTGCTGGTCCTAGGCTAGACCGTACTAGAGACGCGAGCCTAACACACAAACGAAGACACACCGTGTAGAAAGAAACTAGATGGCGTTGCACACGGAGTTCTGGAGCTCGGAAAAGGGCGTTGTCTTCACAGGGGACCTTAGAATCACGTGCAGAAGGGCTCTGTCAATTTTGAGCAAATTCTAAGAAACTTGATTTTCCTCGGTTTGCGGGCCCGTTTTGAGGCCCTAAACGACCTTTTTTGGGGTCGGAGCTGCCGCGTGTGTGCCTGGTGGCTTACGCGGATCTAAAATCTCCTGATTCACCTAACTTCACTTTTTTTCGCTCTATTATCCGATTTCCTTTCCAACGGATCAAAAATCGCCTCAATCGGAGGTCGTATGCAAAAGTTAGGTTTTTCTCTCTCTTCTGTTTTTTTTAATGCCGCGGCTCTTCTAGATGCGGCTGCCTGTTTTTTTTTTCACACACGATGCGGCAGAACCCTACTCCAAAACCAACTCCGAGATCGTGTCCTACTCTGAGATCGTGTCCTACTCCGAAACCAAACTAGGGCAAAGCCTCCGTAGAGATTGAGTCCTCCTCCTTTTCTACCCCTGTGGTAGTTCGTATCTAACTGAACGGTGAGACAAAAACGTGAATAGAACTCGAAACTCTAGAGGAACTAGACACTAAGACCAGCAAAGAACACGACGATGCAACCGAAAGTTCAACAATGCAATGTACTGAAAAGAAAAATTGCGAGGCTAAGACTGGTTTGGACAGATTGATCTACTACTGCTAATATTTTTTTTTGTTTTTGTGTACTCTGGGTAAGGAAAAGCAATCTAATCTATGGTAAACTGGAAATTCTCACCGAGCAACCTTGAGCTCTGATACCAATTGATGAAGACGAGGTGTACGATCTTTCGATGAGATTGATAACTATCGATTTTGGTGGCGGTGACTCTCACGATCCGACTACAACCGTCGACGGCGCTTGCGCCTTAGCAATCGTTGAACCAACTCGAAGTGTTATTGACCTCATTTGGGCGTGATCAACCTGAACACGAAGTTCAATCCCTGCGAGCAATCGAAGAACTAGCAAGAATAAGACATAGGCAATCTGATATTGCGAATATGAATGAAGCATAAATTGTATTGCGAATAGCAAAGATGGGATCCCGGTGTCTTGACGGTGGTCGTTCGACACTGGCGAAGAGCGAGTTTGCACAATGGCTAAACCTAAACTCAACGAAATCCGAGTTCAAGCGAGGAGGCGGTGGCTCCTATATAGGGAAAGCGACCACTAGGGTTACAAGGCCGTGGGCCAAAGTGGAGGTGGCGCGGCACCCTTGACTCGGACTACGATACGGATACGGACTCTTTTGATAATTGCGGCCGGCTCGGATAGAATTTGATGATGAGGTTGGATCCGTTAGAAAGTAGACTTGATAAGCTTTCCATGAAGTCGAAACGCCCCAAGCGAGTCCGTATGAAGAAGTTCGCCCGTTTAAAGTTAGTCCTGACGCCGTAGTCCGAATCTGACTCCAGAACGAGCCCAGCTCGAAGTCTTGCTTGTCTTGGACCCAAAGTGACGTGATGATCTCTATTATGCCTTCCATACATCTCCACGACTCCACATGCCTCTCCATGGTCCTTTCCCATATTCCTAAGCACAATTAAATCACTTGCATTAGGTAGCGGTCTATTCTCAGTAGTATATAATCCTAGGAACGAATTCACCTGATAATTAAGTTGGCGAGCACGAGCTCGGGTAAGAGGTCCTTGTACTGGTTGTGGTTGAGTTGTGTGTGTAGGCACGGTTATATCCATGGTAGGGATGTCCTCATCAGGAATGCTACCACACTAACAAAAATATAAAATAAGCTAAGACATTTTGCTAACTTTCGGCAGAATCTCCTTTGAATAATGAACCATCCGAACAATCGCACAAATAACATTAATAATAAACAATTAACCAAACGCATAGTCTAAGGCATGTTCATAAAAGTAACATCCATAATTCGCTAGTCAACTCCAAAAGAGGTTATCCAAGGCATAAAGTATAAACATAAGAATAGTTAAGCGGTTTAATCAAATTCTAAACTATCATTCAATTTGTTTATTCAATGGAGAATTGATTCGTGCCAATGTGCATCCAAGCATAAATCTACTCCCTCCCATGCATGTCGTCCACAAACGGGGTACCTAAAAACACGATGTGAAGAGTGAGTCCAAGACTCAGCAAAGTACATTTAGCAAGACAATAACAAAAACAACTGTAACCATCATCATCCAACCACAATTCTCAATAATAAACATTTCATATGCTCATGCTATGCAAATTGCTCAAATGCACTTTTCTTTTCTCCTTTGCATATACCGGTATTGCGGAGTGTGCATCTGTCGATGCACACCTATGCCTGTGCCTTCTAGCACAGGGAACATAGCCCATACTCCACAAGTATGGGGACCAAAAGCACATCATCTTTATGATAGGGACCTTAATCAATGCTTGGTCACCACATGACCAAGCCTCCAATATGATATCATGATGCACATGAACCAGAACATTAAATCTTCATGCATGAATGAAACTTACTCATACTACTAGCATTCATAATCATTGACATTCATAACATTCAAGCACCCGTGAATATCACAAAATACTCGTAATAATGTAAACATGAACAATCGATCCTGAATAATCTACCACTAACTACACTTGCATTTTTCCGCTACGGCGCACGAAGAAGCAAAGATGATGCCTCTACTCCGGGACTCCGCCTCCTACACAAGAATAGTGCTAACAGTAAATACGCTGAAAAGTGGACTCTGTTTACGCCCCTTAACCCAACTCCTCAAGACCTAGGGTTCGAATACAGGTTTTGCTCCACCTTCCCGACAGTCTAGCACAAAGGACTATGGGACAGCAGCGCTAACAATAACATAACTTTTACTACGCAACTCAGAACGGGGTGATCTTGGACTCTCTGGAATCATGACAAAACCAGCTACAATAGTATAGTTGAGAAAGTTGCCTGATTCGGCCTCCTATCAATTCTTATATTCAGGTAAAGTTTTTGTCTCTGCAATCTGATAGTCAGCGAAATAGCGGCGGTAAAAATTCCATAACTTGTGATTTCTAACTCTAAAAATTGTGTTCTTTATCAACCTGGAAAGCTTACTGAATTCTCTACAATATTCATGTTAGGTGGCTTTTCTGATTCGGCCTCTAAATAATTCATAATGGCCAGACAAAACAATCTGCCAATTCTCGTCATCTCTCCTGGACAGTCGCGGTAAAACTACCATAACTCCTGAACCGTAAGTCCAAATCGGGTGAGCTCAGTGTCCAAAGAAAGATAAAACTGAAGGCTACAACTTTCGAAGAGGCGGTCAGATCAGAAAACGTACGTATATTATCCAAAACTGACGAGCAACAGCGCTGAACAAAACCGATCTGCTACCTCCACTTGGCCGGCCCTACAACAGTGGTCTCCTCACCTTTCCTCCAATGGACCGTAGCAAGGATCTTCGCCGGGGAGGGAGGTGGTGCTGCTGGGAAGTGGTGGCATAGGAGAGGTGCAATGGGGGAGAGGGGGTGGCGGCTATGGGGGGAAGAGAGGAGAGTGGGGGCGGCTAGGGTTTGGCGCCCCCCCCCCCCTCTCTTGGCCGGTCCCCCTAGGCCGGCCTCCCCTCTTGGGCCTCCTGGGCCGCGGACCGCGGCCCAGGTTGGCGAAAATATGCAAAATCCCCCTTTTTTCCACGAATTTTTCCTTTATTTATTGTTCTTTCTTCTCCCGACTATCTGTCTATTTACCCGATTAAATTCCAGGGTATTAAATTCTACCCCCCTTAACAGGATTCGACCTCGAATCTAAGCTCCAATCTATACGAAATGAATCTTGCGTTTAGGAACTTGATGTCAGAAACACGTACCCGATGCCAACAACCCTGGTTAAAGCTCACGAATGTGATTTCCCAAGTCTCAAGTTCCGACACACTTAGACCTTCACGCACACCAACGTCTTCGTATCGACCTTTGCAGGTTCTCTCAACACACAGGACACGAATGTAAGATCTTACTAGTTGACCAAAGGCCCTATCGAAAACTCAAGCTTTGGGCTTCTGAAGTACTCACTCAGCACTAGATATACAAGACGTTATGTACTCCACGCATGGCCTTGAGATAGTCTTGGCGATGCACCAACCTCCAAAATCAAATCCATGTACCTTGGGCCGACCTTCCCTTTGGTACCAAACCAGATGTCCTACACACGGCACACGGGACTCTTGTTCCAACTCTCAATCGAGCGCTTCACCGAAACAAGGAATACCTCCTTTAACGAGGGACACACAACAGAACTCCTTTTGAACAATCTCTACTATAAAAAGAGTCAACTGAAAGCAAAAGATTCTTATCGCAACCACGCCATGCCAACACCCCAACAAAAGGGTCAAATCCAAAATTAAAAATTCATCACAAAAACCATTCCACTTTCTAATTAGGCAGTTTGCAAATGAACACCACGAAAGCCAATGGAGAAATCACTCGAATACTCAAATCAATCTTTTCCGTTATTCCTTATGAACCGGAAAGAACGACACATACCAACATAAAGCCAAATAAAATTGCAACTGACACCCGTCATAACACGCAGCTCGAACAAGAGTTAAGAGATCATTCTATTACCCAAGAAAACACTCTTCTTCCTCAATCCCTATTTTAGGAATAAACCTTCATTTAAATTCTGGGATTCCCAATTATCACCCTACTACTTTCTCTTATCCAACAACCTCAAAGTGTTGCTCAACCCAAAAGTAACACCCACACTCATGTAGAGAGACTCTACTAATCCACAAATACATGCTCTAGCCAACTCCTCTACCAAACGAATCACTTTGATAAATAATTTCCAACGCACCTCAACATAGATTTCTCCCACGATCATATCTTCTCAATCCTTAAAGAATAATCAACTTAAAATGTACAACACACACACCCTCATTTACTACACACAAATGATGCTATCAATGATCATTGCACTATTCAAAGTCCACTTTGTTCCACTATTTCTACACAACCTCATTAGCCTCCAAGGTCCAAGCATAGAACACCAAGCCAAATTATCAAGCTCCAAGGCTCATGTAAATGTATTTCGTTGTAACTGATACGAAAAACTTCTCGAAACTAATTACTAAAATTCTCGCAATCTAAACATAGTCATTCATTGAGAACCACATGAAAACATATTCTCAACCAAATTATTTTTAGGAAGATTCTAACTACTGGAGGGTTACTCACTGAAGTCAAGTCATACCTAGCAATAATTCAACAATCCATACTATCCCATCAATTGACATTACAATCAGATTACTTCGCTATTCTAATCTCATTAACTACACCGTCAAAATCCTCCTACTCAACCTTGCAAAGTACCCAATCACAATACTCTAATTAAATTGATAAAGGTTCTCATACCTCTGATAATTCTAATATTCCATCAAAATGATCTAAAAGTTCTTGAACCACAATTTACTATAGGTTCTACTAGTTGTAACAATGTAATCAGTTAGCCCAAAAGACAACCATTCTATTTAAATCAAACCCTCAATGAGAATTATTCTCATAAATCAATTTTCCACTCAATGATCCTCAAACGACTTTACGCCTACAGTCTCACCAAAATCATCTACTTAACCACCACTATCAAGTTGCCACTATACATCCTAAAAGACATTGCAACACGAATCGGTTAATCCTTTCTTAAAAGAAGATATTGGTAGAAACAAGTTTCAGCACATAAAAACGTTTACCACTTGCAGTAGACACAAGACCAATGGAGATGGTCAAATAGCTAAGATCTCAGCAAATAGAAGGCGAGACCACAGTTGAGTGCACAAGTTTCACTAGAAGCGAATTTTCAACCCTCAACAAACAAGAATAAAACATCACCATTGAAACTCAAGAAACTCTTAAGCGGCAACAACCAAAATGTTAAACCACTTTTAATAAGTTGTCAGCTACAAAACTTAACTCCAACTCCAAATACCTCTACCACACTCTTTTCCTTAACAACGAAAATAATTTCCTTTCTATACCACATCTCTTGCCACCTCTAACAACAAGTGTCTTTAAAACCAGAGCACACTAATCACTTAAGAACCCAGTAGAACATTCTCACACCTCGATTTGCTCAACAATTTCAGTTACCATACTAACCATGATCTACCAAAAGTTCACGAACACAAAACTCTAAACTTTTCATTTAAGCGATATTACAAGGGGTGGTCAAATTACTTTCTTTCTGAAAGAGTCATAACCACTCCCAATAGTCACAATCCCTTGCAGACAATCTTACTAACATTTAGAATAACACACTCTTAACATGATTCCTTATCGTCAACACTTCCATTATAAAGCCCCAAAAGTTCACCAAATTGGTATATACCACTTTATCATCTCATCCTCAAATTGAGAGTATACTAAAATCTTACGACCTCACTACAACAACCACTTTATTTTAGAGGGAATCTACTGCACAATTTATAAGGTTATACCAAAATCCTTTCTTCAAAAACATACTATTATCCGACAATTTCACCATTGTCGTAGGGGTGGCCCCACCGGCCACAACGCCTAAGCGGCTTATGCAGAAGGGCCAGAAGCCCCACGAGTGGGCGACAAGACCCGGGCCACCCCGGAGTGGGGCAAGCATGCAGAAGGGCCCAAGTCCGCGAGGCCCGGAGTAGCAAGACCCCCGGGCCACCCCCGGGGCAGGGCCGAAGCATACCCGAAGGGCCCCGAAGCCCTGCGAGGCCCAAAGCAGCAAGACCTCCGGGCCACCCCTGGGGCGGGGCCGAAGCATACCCGAAGGGCCCCGAGGCCCCGCGAGGCCCGGAGCAACAAGACCTCCGGGCCAACCCTGGGGCAGGCCCGAAGTATACCCAGAGTGCTCCGAAGCCCCGCAAGTCCCGGAGCATAGAGACCCCCAGGGCAAACCCGAAGCCCCTGCTATCGATCCTGGACTAGAGGCACTGTCAGGGTGGACCGGGTCCAGGAGCACCTACCATGGACCAAAGCCTAGGCGTAGGGTTGGGAAATGTCCCTGCAACCCCTACGAATATAGTACCATTGTAGGGTCAGAAGGGTAATGTACAAAACCCTCATAGGGGATTATAAATAGGGGATCCCCCTCTAAAGAGGGGGTGAAGAAAAAACAAGTACGAATTATTCAGCAATAACAGTTTCTCGTTCTTGTCGTTGGCTAGTCCCCTCTCGCGAGGATCCCCGGGAGCCCTCCTGGGTCTCTCCAAGGTTCCCCCTCTCTTACTGTATAGCTCGTTTTTTGCTACTACAGTTGGCGCCGTCTATGGGGACCGACAAGCCGAGCGCATACCCAAGTACAAGAATGGCACCTCGAAGAGCCGCCCCTCGCACACGCGCGTCCGGAGCAGCGGTAGAGCACAAGCCACCCAGCACCCCGAGGACCAAGCGGAGTAGAACCTCCCAGGCCGAGGAGCCCGCTGCTCGCCCCGAAGAGGAAATCGAGCACTCCACGCAGGACACCGTGGCTGGCGAGGCGTCCCCCCAGACTCGGGCGGTCGGCCAACCGCTTGCTCTGACCCCGCCTGGGGCAGCACCGCGAGCTCACGATCTACTCCTCCAGGAGCTAGCAGATCTCCACCGGGAACTACTCGACCTCCGGCAGTGAGGCGGCCCGACCATCGCCACGGGAGCGCCACGCCGCCGGAGCGGGCGCGCCGCCGACGGGGTCCTCCGCGGCCGCTCCCGAGCCGATACTTCGGGGAGATCCTAGCTCCCCCTTGAGTGCGGGGCTGGAGGTGGCTCGCTGGCCCTCGGGCTTCAAGATGCTTGAGATCCGGCCCTTCAAAGGATCGACAGACCCCTCAGAGTTCCTCCACGTCTACGAAACCGCCATCGAGGCCGCCGGGGGGATGACACCACGAAAGCAAAAGGCTTGACCCTAGCTCTGAGGGGGATAGCATTAACATGGTTCTTTACCATCCCCCCGCACTCCGTGTATGCGTGGGAACAACTGCGGGACAAGGTACGCACAGCTTCCAAGGAAACTACGCCAAGCCAAAGGACGCGGGGGACTTGTTCGCCACGAAACAGACCCCGGGCGAGCCCCTCCGCAGCTTCTTCAGAAGGTTTGCTGATGTTAAATGCCAAGTGAAGGGGTCAACGAGACAACCGTGATCAACGCCACCACTTGCGGACTCCAGAAGGGGCCCCTAGTATAGCGTCTGGCCCGCAAACCCATTCGCTTGGTGGCGGAGCTCTTCCACAAAATGGAAGAGTACGCCAAGGCGAAGGAAGATAGCACACGGCGGGGAGGTACCCCAGGCCGCCTCGCGCCAGAGGCCGCGGTGGCAGGCCAGCCCCCCTCCCCCCGAAGGAGCCAGGAGCGATGGCCGCAGCAGCATCCGCTCGGCCGCGGAGCAACGACAGCCGCCCAAGAGGGCGGAGCGTGTACAACGTTGAAGGATAGCAGCAGCCAGGACCCCGTGCGGGGCGCGATCGCGGCAGACAAGACGGAAGGCACACCAAAGCACGGCTGTTCTGCGACCTTCATGGCGAAGGGTCCCACACAACGCTACAATGTCGAACCCCCCGGGACGGCCAAGAGAGGCCACTCTTGTTTTGTGACCTGCACGGCGAAGGCTCACACACCACCCAGCGTTGTCGCACGATCACTACCATGCAAGAATACATGGGCCGCGATCGCCCAACAGGGCCAAATGACGGGGGAAGGCCACGTACCCAGTTACCCGCCCCGCCACGAGGCCTCGCATCAAAGGAACACAGCCAAAGCAGCGATAGAGGATCATCAACATGATCGCGGGCGGTTCATCATCAGGCCTCTCATCAAAAAGGCTGCGGCGGGCCTACGGACGCCAAATACACCATGTGGCGACGTGCACAACTTCTAGCCAGCCACGCTACACCGAAGTACCCATCATCTTCGGCCCTGAAGACGCCAAGGGGGTGTACTTTCCTCACCAAGACCCCCTGGTCATCTCGGCAAACATCGCGGACTTTGAGGTGCGCCGCGTCCTAATGGATGGAGGAAGCTCCGCGGTCCTACTGTTCGCGGAAGCCTTCGAAAAGATGATGATCGAGGACCGGTTGCCGCCACCGGCATCCCCTCGTGAGGCGGCGGAAGGCGATGCGGCATTGGGGCAGATCGATTTAGCCGTCACCTTCGGTGACGGCTACGCCACCCGTACCGAAGTCATCACATTTGATGTGGTCCAAATGTTGTATCAATACAACGCTATTCTGGGACGGGCCACGTTAAATACATTCGGTGCCATAGCGCACCACAACTTCCTTTGCATGAAGATCCCCGCTCACGAAGGGGTAGTCACGGTGAGGGAGATCAAGATCTAGCAAGACAGACGGAGTTCGAAGCATTATCCCCCGCCCGCCAGGTCCACACAATGGGAACAGGCGCCGCACAGCCAAGTGGCACCCCGGCAAGATGGGTGCCGAAGGCCAAGCCCGAAGGCCAGCTACTACGGGTCCCCATCGCCGAAGATGAACCAGACAAGACGGTGGCTCTCGGTGCTGAACTATCAACCGAGGCCTGCGAAGACTTACTTATGGTGCTCCGCCGCAACAAGGATATCTTCGCTTGGGGCCCCGAGGACATCCCGGGGTTCCCACGGGAAGTTGCTAAGCCCCGATTGACATTACGAAGCAACACCGTGCCCAAGAAGCAGAAGTTGCGCCGCATGTCAGTGGAGCGCCTGGAAGCCGCAAAAAAGGAGGTCGCCAGACTCTTGAAAGCCGGGGTAATCAGGGAGATTGAACACTCGGAATGGCTAGCCAACTCGGTCCTCGTGTGGAAGGGGGAAGGGGACTGGCGTATGTGCATCGACTTCACCGACCTCAACAAGGCTACACCCAAAGATGATTTCCCCTTACCCCGCATCGATCAACTAGTGGACGCCACCTCAGGCTGCGAATTAATGAGCTTCCTCGACGCCTACTCTGGTTACCACCAAGTATTCATGGCAAAGGAGGATGAACTCAAGACAGCATTCATCACCCCCATCGGCACATACTGTTACACCTGCATGCCCTTCGGCCTGAAGAACACGGGAGCCACGTTTAGCCGACTCGTCAACAAAGTCCCGGCCGACCAGCTCGGCCGGAATGTTGAGGCCTATGTTGACGATGTGGTAGTCAACAGCAAGCTTCATAATTCCCACGTGTCCGACCTCCAAGATGTTAGTGATGTGCCCAAGAGGCAGTCATAAACAATTCGGTTTTATAGGCTAAGAGGGATATTGATCCATATGGGACTAGGGTTCTATTGGGCCTACAACGTGGAAGCCCATTAGCATGCTCTATAAATATATGGAGGCGGGGCTGCAGGTATATTGGATGAACCTTGTCCGCCACCTCCCCTTAGCCGTATCCTGAAACCCTAGTCGGGCGCGCGGTGCTAGCACACCAACGCACGGCGTTCCATCCCAAACGTGTGGACTCCGTGGAGGCGCTGCTGTTGTTGCTGCTGTGCTGATTGGCGAAAAGTGTAAGGCTATTGCATAGGACTCGAGGAGGGGACATTCAGTTCGTGAAACGATCGACTGTTTCTTCTTCATCAGCGCGTATCTACGTTGGACCGGGTTGCTCCAACTCTTCTTCCGCTGCGCAGTGCATCTAGTGGTAACTATCTTGACTCCCTTACACGTATGTTTTCTGGTTGAACACGGTAGAAAATCAATTGTTGTAGCTAGCGTAGCCTACCTGTTCACCTTTCAGTGGTATCAAAGCGAAACTACGTAGTATGTGGCCAAAAAGATTAGTTTGTACTCCTTATTTTGATGTACGTGCGACTTGCCCCTACCGGCTGGTATCACCATCGGGGCTAACTACGCGCACAGTCAATAGATCGAGCCAACAGATCGAGGTCTTATGTTGTGGTCTCCTCAAGAATACCGATTGCGATGATCAATGTGATTGATCTAATGAAAATTGAGACATTTTGAATGGCTCGGATTTGGGTTGATTTGATCGGCCCGATGAGATTTTCATAGCGATTTCATAGATGCGATCTATGTAATTCCGTGAGGTTTTCAGGACGTTGCCCTGAAACCCGCGGGACCGCTGTTGCGTACACGCATAGATTGTTATACAAACACATTCTTGTCAGGGTGGTAGAATGCGTTCTACGCTTAACTTGTTTTTGCAGAGAATGATGTGAATGGTATGGCATAGATGTATATGTGATGCATGTGTGTTTTGGTGGCCTGTGTGTCGTATTAATCACAGCTGGGTTGAGGCTGTTCTTTAATTATATAACGACCTGTGTGTCGACTTGTGATGCTTGAGCTCCTCATGTAATTCATTTGCTAGCTATTAGTTGTAATAGTTTAGTTCTTTACCATGGAGGCTTCAAGCATGATGACAAAGAGGACAGGAAGTGTGGCAAAAGATATCACCGTGGAACCATGTGATGGCGACCACTACGATTCAAAAGGCCATACCATTCACAGTTTAATGTGATTATATGCATGTGATGTTTATTTGCTGTCATACTATTCTTTCATGCTATACCTGTAGAGGATGTTTTTTTTCATGACATAATAGCTTCTCTCAGAAAAAAAATTAAGAATTTATTTGATTCCCTTCCAATTGCTGCGCCTATAAGAATTGCGATCATTGTTTGGTAGGTCTGCCAAAGTAGAGTACCACCAATTTTCTTGATCTAATAGGGTGGATATCGGACATCCATATGCATAGTGTTGGTTTACTTGACAAGGCTATCAAATTGGATTTGGGCCTTGGGGCATGGTGTTGGGAGCCGGGGCATTGGGTGCCACCCAACAAACAAGAGTCACATAAGATGTGATTAGCAAGCGTTGCTTACCTACGTCACTAGGTTTCTAGCGGTGATGCCAAAGCTCACTAGAACTTAGATGAACATGGATCTTGACCACTATATGTCGTTAGAGGAAGGCGATTACAAAACATATAGTGGGAGTGTCTTTGTTAAATTGTTTAATGGAAGATCAATCATGAACATAGTCTGAACTTTGCTTGTTTATTTTTCATTGTAGATCATGGTGCTTCTAGTAACAATTCATTTTTAACTTGCGATCTGTTCTTGAGAAAGAAAAACTCAATGGAGCGAATTTTATTGATTGGTACCACAACGAGAATTGTTCTCGGACAAGAAAAAGGAATACGTTCTTGAGCAACCCTACCCGATGAACTCCACGAGGGTGCAAGCGTTGCCACCCATAAAGCTTATGAGAAGCCTTGCAATGATTCACTCGACGTTAGCTGTCTCATGCTTGCTACCATGTCCTCTGAGCTTCAGAAGTATTATGAGAATGCAGATGCTCACACTATGATTGAAGGACTGCATGGCATGTTTGAGAACCAAGCTAGGACCGAGAGGTTTAACATTGCAAAGTCCTTGTTTGCGTGCAAGCTGGCGGAAGGTAGTCCAATTAGTCCTCATGTGATCAAGATGATTGGTTACATTGGGAGCTTGGAGAAGCTTGGTTCTCCCCCTTAATCCTGATCTGGCTATAGATGTTGTTCTCCAATCTCTCCCTCCGAGCTATGAGCAGTTCATTATGACTTTTCATATGAATAGCATGGAGAAATCATTGACTGAATTGCATGGGATGCTTAAGACAGCAGAGGAAAGTATTAAGAAAAACACCAATCATGTGATGATGGTTCAGAAGGAGAATAAAAAAGGAAGCGTTGGAGGCCCAAAGGCAAAGGAAAAGGAAAGGTTCCTAATGAGCACCCTAGCTCTAAGCCAAAGCCAAATGGGAATGTCAAATCTGGCCCTTCTCCTAATGATGAATGCTACCACTGCCATGTCAAGGGGCATTGGTCTAGGAATTGTAAGAAATACTTGGAGGATCTGAAAAAGAAGAAGGGAAGCGAGACTTACGCGGTATAAATGTTATAGAAATTAATCTTGCAATTTCTTGATGAATCTTGGGTATTTGATACGGATCGATGATTCATACTTGCAAATCGTTGCAGGGTCTAAGAAGGACTAGAAGTTTTGCGAGAGGCGAGTTGGACGTGCGTGTCGGCAATGGAGCAAAGGTTGTTGTACTGGCTGTCGGCACTTATCACTTGTCATTACCTTCAGGATTAGTTTTGGAATTAAATAATTGTTATTACATTCCAGTATTGAGTAAGAACGTCATCTCTTCTTCATGTTTGGAGGAAGATGGTGGTTATGAGTTCGTAATAAAGAACAAACGTCGTTCTATTTATTTGAATAATATACTCTATGCACATTGTCCATTGTTGAATGGGTTATATGTTCTTGATCTTGAGGATAAGCCTGTCTATAATATTAATGCAAAGAGGCTACGGCCTAATGATTTGAATCCCGCTTTCATTTGGCATTGTCGCTTAGGTCATATAAATGAGAAACGCATAGAGAAGCTCCATAAAGATGGTCTACTCAACTCATTTGATTTTGAATCATTTGAGACATACGAGTCTTGTTTACTTGGCAAGATGACAAAGGCGCCTTTCACCGGTCATAGTAAGAGGGCAAGTGACTTGTTGGGACTTGTACTTACCGATGTATGTGGACCAATGAGCTCAGTAGCCAGAGGTGGTTTTTAGTATTTCATTACTTTTATCGATGACTTTAGTAGATATGGATACATCTACTTAATGAGGTATAAGTCTGAATCGTTTGAAAAGTTCAAAGAATTTTAGAATGAAGTACAAAATCAGCTAGGCAAGACAATTAAAATTCTGCGATCTGATCGCGGAGGTGAATATTTGAGACATGAATTTGGTGAACATTTAAAACAGTGTAGAATTGTTCCACAGCTGACTCCGCCTGGCACGCCTCAGTGGAACGAGGTATCTGAACAGAGGAACCGGACCTTGTTAGACATGGTTCGGTCAATGATGAGTCAATCCGATCTTCCATTGTCCTTCTGGGGATATGCTCTAGAAACTGCTGCGTTTACACTAAACAGAGTTCCATCAAATCTGTGGAAAAGACACCATAGGAGAAATGGACCGGAAAACATCCTGGATTGTCTTTCCTTAAGATATGGGGTTGTGAGACTTATGTGAAACGTTTGACGTCTGATAAGCTCCATCCTAAATCTTATAAATGCTTCTTTGTTGGGTATCCTAGGGAAACCAAAGGATATTATTTTTACAATCGGGAAGAAGGCAAAGTGTTTCTCGCTCAGAACGGTGTCTTTTTGGAAAAAGAGTTTCTTTCAAAAGGTGTTAGTGGGAGCAAGGTGCAGCTTGAAGAAATTGGGAAACATCGAAAATGTTTCACTCCTATTGAACCTCAACAGGATGTACAAGATGTTGTACAACCGGTTATGGAGGCACCGCCCCCACGTAGATCTACAAGGGCACGTCGCGTAACTGAAAAGTTCACGCTCCTAACCACGGGACAACGCGATATATTGTTATTGGACAATGATGAGCCCAAGAGCTACACGGAAGCAATGATGGGACCAAACTCTGAAAAATGGCTTGGAGCCATGAGGTCCGAAATAGAATCCATGCATGATAATCAAGTTTGAAACTTGGTGGATCCACCTGATGGTGTAAAAACTATTGAGTGTAAATGGGTTTTTAAGAAAAAGATAGACATGGATGGAAATGTTCACATCTATAAGGCACGATTGATTATGATGAGACGTTTTCGCCCATCGCTATGCTAAAGTCTATTCGGACCCTCCTAGCGATTGCTACCTATTTCGACTACGAGATTTGGCAGATGGATGTCAAAACGGCTTTCCTAAATGGAAATCTAAGCGAGGATGTGCACATGACACAGCCTGAGGGTTTTGTTGATCCGAAAAATGCTGGAAGAATATACAAGCTTCAGAAGTCCATTTCTGGATTGAAGCAAGCATCTCGGAGTTGGAATCTTCGTTTTGATGAAGCAGTCAAAGGGTTTGGTTTCATCAAGAATGAAGAAGAGCCTTGTGTTTACAATAAGTCTAGTGGGAGCGCACTTGTTTTTCTGGTCTTGTATGTAGATGACATATTATTGATCGAAAATGATATTCCAATGCTAGAAGCTGTGAAGTCTTCATTGAGAAAAAGTTTCTCAATGAAAGATCTCGGAGAGGAAGCTTACATTTTGGGCATAAAGATCTATAGAGATAAATCAAAGAGGCTAATTGGATTAAGCCAAAGTAGATACATTGACAAGGTATTGAAACGGTTCAATATGCAAGATTCTCAAAAAGGTTTCTTGCCTATGTCACATGGCATTAGTCTTAGCAAGACTCAGTGTGCTTCAACACTTGATGAGCAAAAGAAGATGAGTGTGATTCCATATGCCTCAGCCATCGGATCCATCATGTATGATATGCTTTATGCAGCGCCGGATGTTTCATATGCTCTAAGTGTTCTGACGGTATCAATCTAGCCCGATGCAGCTCCTTTGGGTGGTGTAAAGAATATTCTTAAGTACTTTAGAAGGACTAAGGATATGTTCCTTTTTGGAGGTGAAGAAGAGCTCGTTGTAAAGGTTACATCGATGCTAGTTTCCAAGCGATAAAGATGATAGCGGATCGCGATCGGTTTTGTGTTACGCCTCAATGGAGGGGCGATGGTGGAAAAGTTCCAAGCAAGAGGCGGTAGCTGATTTGACAAGCGAGCAGAGTATATTGCACTTACGAGCCGCAAAGGAAGTTGTTTGGATTAGAAAATTTATTTTTGAGTTGGGTGTGATCCCTAGTGTGTCTAGTCCAGTGGATCTCTATTGTGATAATAGTGGAGCCATTGCGCAAGCAAAGGAGCCTAGGTCACACCAAAAGTCCAAACATATACTTCGGTGCTATCACCTTATCCGTGAGATCATTGATAGGGGGTGAAGTGAAGATTTGCAAGGAGCACACGGATTTGAATGTTGTTGATCCGTTAACAAAACCTCTCCCACAACAAAAGCATGAGACACACACGAGTGCAATGGGTATTAGATACTTACATGATTGACTCTAGTGTGAGTGGGAGATTATTGTATCAAGTCTATATTTATAAAATTTTGAATAAGGTGTTATTTGGTTCCTTAAATAATGATTGTATGCATTGATTGACAAGTATGTAACTTGTTCATGAAACTCTTTGTTTTATTTAATGTTATTCTAAAGATCCCTAGTTCATGTCATTACGTGGGACAACAATGATTTATGGATTAGCACATGTATTGATTGATGATCATGTTTCACAGATCATGGATATAGGAATATCAAATCAATAATGTTGACACATGTTAGAGAACATGGTGTTGGATTGACCCACTCCGAGATGTTGCTGGGATTGTTATGTTAATATGTGCCATCAAGCGATCTCGAGTGGTATACCTACTGGATCCTTCGACCTGAAATCGCCATTGTTTCTCACTATGTGTAGTGGTGCGCTTTGGGGCTGCCAAACACTACACCGTAACTGGGTAGCTATAAAAGTGGTCTTCAGGTGTATAATGAAACATGGAATGGGATGTGTATTAAGATGGAATTTGCCCCTCCTACATAACAGGAGAGATATCTCTGGACCCCTCGATGTGGTTGGATTAGGGAAGTGCATGGCCATGCCAAGGTGATTAAAGAGTTAATCACAATGTGACTAAAGGGTTAGTCATGAGTTGTAATCCACCACAAGATCGAGTAAATGGTTGAGCTATCACAAGAGTGGCACGAATCTCGCCTTAAGTTCGACTGGTATCGTGTGGAAAAGGGATCCAAGTATGTGTATATCAAGGTTTAGGCGATATGATCTTTATGTGTATTCGGGAGTCAATATGCCCTGCTAGGTGCCACTATTGACTTATGGCTTGAAAAGGGTTTTCGGGTCATGGCTGTCTACACATGAACCTAACGGGTCACACACTTAAGGGGTTGGAATTAGAGAGCTTGCCAAAATGATTGTCTCTAGTGCAAGTGGGAGATTGTTAGTGATGTGCCCAAGAGGCAATCATAAACAATTCGATTTTATAGGCTAAGAGGGATATTGATCCATATGGGACTAGGGTTCTATTAGGCCTACAACGTGGAAACCCATTAGCATGCTCTATAAATATATGGAGGCGGGGCTGCAGGTATGATTGGATGAACCACGGCGCCACCTCCCTTGGTCAGATCCGAAACCCTAGTCGGGCGCGCGGTGCTAGCACACCAGCGCATGGCGTTCCATCCCGAACGTGTGGACTCCGTGGAGGCGCCGCTGCTGTTGCTGCTGTGATGATTGGCGAAAAGCGTAAGGCTATTGCATAGGACTCGAGGAGGGGACATTCAGTTCGTGAAACGATCGACTGTTTCTTCTTCATCAATGCGTATCTACTTTGGATCGGGCTGCTCCAACTCTTCTTCCGCTGCGCAGTGCATCTAATGGTAACTATCCATGACTCCCTTACACGTATGTTTTCTAGTTGAACACGGTAGAAAATCAATTGTTGTAGCTAGCGTAGCCTACCTGTTCACCTTTCACAAGAAACATTCGCTAATCTTAGGGCGAAGGGGATAATGCTGAACCCAAAAAATGCGCCTTCGGTGTCCGAGCCAGAAAACTGCTTGGCTTCCTGGTGTCGCAAATGGGCATCGAGGCAAACCCGGAGAGGATCAAAGCTATCTAGGACATGGCACCCCCCCCCCCGCACGGCCCGCGAGGTACAGAAACTCACGGGCCGTCTTGCGGCACTTAACAGATTCTTGTCCCGCTCGGCGGAGCGGGCATTCCCATTCTTCAAAACGCTCTGCGGAGCGAAGCCCTTCAATTGGACCTAGGATTGCCAAGAAGCGTTCCAACAGCTCGAAGAGTACATCGCCAAACTCCCTAGCCTGGCGAGCACGGCCGAAGGGGCAACCCTCTTGTTTTCCTCGCAGCCTCTTCGGCTGCCGTCAGCGCGGTCCTCGTTCAAGACGAAGGAACTCAACGCCCAGTGTACTATGTGTCCGAGGCTTTGCAGGGCGCCAGAACCGGGTACACAAAGCTGGAAAAGCTAGCCTACGCCCTCCTCATGGCCTCCCGCAAGCTCCGGTATTATTTTCTGGCCTACGTCATTGTCATTCCCACATCCTACCCACTGGCCTTGATGTTGAGGAACAAGGACGCATCCGGTCGCATAGGCAAGTGGTGTAACATCCTGATTTTCAAAATCGGGATGTTAATATTTAACTAGGCGATCTAATAAATATTTGGCAGTGTTTTAAAATTTTCCCGTGTTTAAGTAAAAAGATTGCTTGTAAAATCAAATTGAGATAATTAAAAGGTTGCATTTCCAAGTCAAATCAAATTTGTTTAAAAGCTATAAAAAATCATAACCAATATTTAATCGAATTGTTTGGCGCGATAATTAAATTAAATATTTTGTTTCTTGTTTCGCATGCATTTCAAAAAATCATGATGCACACATTAGTATCACCGTTCTTATTTTCGAATTCGATCGACCACGGGCGAAACGACCGCGTGTCCCTTCTTTTCCGGTCATCTCTTCTATTTTCCGACCCTGCTAACTCTTGTCGTTTCTCCCCTTCAAATCTCAGCCGAAACTTCAAAACCAAGCTATGCATGTCATACCACCGCGATCGTCATCGCACGAGCAACCCGTTTCTATAATTTGTTGTCGCATGCATAGCAGTTTGAGTGATTTCACAAAATGGAGAATAGAATTAGCAGATGAAATATCTGCGTATCCATTCTTTATTTTTCCAACTTCTCTCCTCGCAATCACAACCTAAAACTAAAAATCATGCAACGCATGTTATGTCATCGTGATCGTTGTCTCGAGGACATTCCGTTTCTATAATCGGTTTACACATGCAAGGTCGTTTGAGCGACTTAAAAGAAAAAGAGATGAAAAAGTATCTTGCTAATCATTTTCCACCCAAACAGTAAATTTAAAGATTTTTAGAGAGCAGCACACTATGGATAAATTTCTGAAATTTTTACCTGAGCATCTACATTATGTCAGGAACCTCCCCTAAAAATTTTGTGATTTTTGGAGTTATAAAACTATGTCTAAAATTATCTAAACACCTGACTATTTATGAAAAACACTGTTCATCCGATTTTCGTTTTGTATCAGTGAATCACTCAACCACTCTGCCATCTTTTCGGACCAGCCGAACCACACCAACGATTGCTTAGGCTATTTCTTTAATCTCATTGCATGTCCAGTGAAGCACCCTCCTCCTTGCCTTTTCTTTCTATCTCTCACGCCAACTCCTTTTGCCCAAACAGATCGACCACTTCTAGTCTCCCCATTTCTAGTGAAGCAAGAACTAGTTCTTCTCCTCACCTTCTCTCTTTCAAATCTCCACCAAAAATCGAAAATCCTCCGTGCATGTTACACCATCACTCTGGACCTTTGTGTTATTCTGGAGTGCCCAGAGCAATTCTGGAGTGTCAAAAGTCGGGGCACTCGGAAAACATTACTACCGAGTGCCAACACTCGGAAAACATAAACACCGGTAGTAGATCGATTTACCGAGTCACCACACTCGGTAACTTAAGACACGCGTTAAAACTACAAGTTTACAGAAGGCGCACTCGGTAAAAAGCGACCACTCGGTATTGAGGTGCCACGTCACCTAGGATAGCAACCGTCGTAAGCGGCGTCACGGCATGACATGTTTAATGAGTGTTATGAGCATACACTCGGCAAACATCACGGTAACAACTTGACTCAGCCCATCAAGCGCTCATAGCAAATAAAAAGACCGAAAATGTTTACCGAGTGTCACACTCGGTAATAATAAAGTTTTACCGAGTGTAAGTTCACAACACTCGGTAAACACTATCTTTACCGAGTGTATTGTCGCAACACTCGGTAAAATTCAACAAATTTCTTGTTTTCCCTTCATTCTTTTCCTCTATCCACATATGATATTTAGTACTCCATTCCAAAATATGGTGTTTATTTGATTTATTTACTATATTTCACAAAATTTTCATTCTTTATGAAAATTAGGTACATATCGTGTAAATTTAATTGTAATAATTAAAATCGAACTCGATAAATCACGAGATTGGAAGAATTAACATTGAAGCATACATCTATATTATAGAAAAATTTTCATAACGTTTGAAGTATATTTACATTAAATCATTTGCGAACCGGTACATCTTCAAAGAGACACTAAACATTAACAATGGCGAGTAGGATTTCTATTAAGAGTGAAATTCAACATTATGATTTGAACTTGGAATTTTTAGATAGTAAATAGATGACATGAAATAGTTCATGTGAAAGTTTGGTGAATTTTATGATTAAATTGGCATTTTTTCTTTTTAGTTTTGCACTCGGTAAACATGTACCAGGCCCACATGTCATTGGGCTGCGGTGCTTGAGTTTACCGAGTGCCGTATATCTAGGCACTCAGAAATGAAGCATTCAACACCTACCGTTTCTCCTCGGATCGTGCCTGAGACATTATCCCGCGCCGCACGCCCGCACATCCCCGCGCCGCCGCCGTCCCCGCGCGGCGCCTCCCGCCGCCCCCCGCGCTTGCGCGCCTCGCGGCCGCGCCCGGCGCGCTCCACGCCCGTCGCCGGCGCCTCCCGCCGTCACCGGCGCCTCCCCACCGCGGCCGCCGCCTCCTCCACGCCGTCGCCCTGCGCCTCCCATTGTCGCGGCGCCTCCCCGCCCGCCGCGCCTCCTCCCCTCCTCCACCACCGCCACCAGGCGGTCCCCACAGCCGCCACCCCATACATGGAATTTCGAAATCCCATTGCAACCATGTCCACTTCAGGCCAAGCAAGAGGATCGACGATGAGAGTCTTGTTCCAAACTATTTTGACATGGAAACTTTGGGACATTTTTCTTAGTTCGGTTTACAAGCCTTTGTTTGCCTTGGTACCTCGACTTTATTAACATTTACTGCGGATGCTTGATCGGGATCTAATTCCATGGGATCAACAATCGATTTCATACAACTGAAGGTAAATGTAATGCATATATCGATATTTCAGGTCCATTGTGGTTAAAGATTTTCCTAATTGGTGCCGGTGTTATGTGCTAAATGGATACTAAAGCGAGTTCTTTTTATCATTTTATTTGCACGATCGGTTGCAAGGTTTGACATCTCGATAGCGAGGAAGGCCTTGATACGAGTAGAGCAAGGTGGTCGTTCTTATATGAGCAGATCTATTACGTCTCATTGTGCTTTTGCAATTCTTTATGGGCGATATTTTAAATCTACATAAAGGATCCCGAGGTAAGTTTAAGCAATATTTTAGTAAAGCTTCATTACATAGCGGCAGTCTAATGACTTACTAGAGATTAAAACCATGGATATATTCCTTGCATTGACTATCAAAGGTGATTACGTGATTGTCAACATAATGTATCACTTAATTGTTATTTACCAAATTACATTTACACCCATGTGTGGCGAGCTTACAACCTAGTATAATATATAGATGTCACCTAATGATCTTTATGCGCACCTTGTTATTAGAGAAGAAACAAACAAGTCTAACTATAAACAAACCGAGTTTTAATTACTTAATCAAGTACCCCATTCAGGTTTGGAACATCGATGAAGTGTCACCGATATTTTTTGAAGCTGCCGTTTTTTGTTCTCTTTGAGGAAGCGCTAGACTTGTGTTAATTAAAGGGAAGCATCTAGCTAGGCGGAGTAGAGCTCAGGGTATTCATCTCAGGGCATTCATCTGCATACTCATTGGTCTCAACCCAATATTTGTGCTTACTCTTGTCTTTATAACAAACAAATGTAGGAGTATGCTAGAAATATTCGTTCATACCAATGATGACGGGCAAACAAAGAACACAAGGCGAGTAGTTCATCTTAAAAAGTTGTAGTAAGAACCAATACAAGTTGGCAGCTAGCGAATGACCTTGCGACTTACGGTTGTTCGCCAAGAGGCACAAGATTCACAAGTTAGCGATACTACTACTACTTGTTGTTTTCCTTCTTGTTTTTCACGTCGTGGTCGCACAAGTTCGATCTGCACCGTCACCTTGTTGTTCTTCACGCACTTGTCGTCGTGCTCTACCTCAATCTTCGATAAATCTTGCTAGTGATGTTTGTGGCTACAAAAAAATTGGTTCCATGTATTCCTCCATCTACAAGTGACATAGCGGCCTTTCAACCTTAGGTAAAATCTCATCATCCAATCTAGCAAACATCTTCTATGTGAATCGACCAAGAACATGAATGTCTCTTTATCATCTCATATGGTTTTCTCTAGCACTACTACTCTATTGCTCTAAAGCGCAATATCGTCTATATGTTAGGATGGATGACCGTCAGTGGATGTACACGGGCTATCAGAAGAGGGGTCAATACACAAATGAATGGATTGAGAAGGCCAATGATTTCATGACGAAGGCATTTGCAAATGGACGGCGACATGCCTGGTGTCCCTGTAGGAAGTGTAAGAACAAGGCAATGAAAACATATGAGGAGATGACTAAAGATCTTGTCAACAATGGATTTGTAGAGAACTATACGGTGGACCATGCATGGTGAGCGCCATCGTGCGAGAGAAGAGGTCGTGAGACAACGGATCGAGGAGTTTGATTAAGCCGGGTGGCGAAATGTTAAATGACCATGACATGGCTTTCGATGAAGGAAGTGCGAGCGAGGCGAGCAAGCGCAAAGGCGTTTCGCCATGTTGGATGCGGCACAACAACCCCTTCACGGCGCACCAATGTTTCTAAAGCTGGATGCCATTGCACGTCTAATGGCCGTGAAGTCGATTTAGTTGGAGTAGAGAATCCCGATCAATGTTGCGATGGTTGGCACCCTACTTCCGGATGATCACGTTACGCCAAAGAACACGTATGAGTCAAATAAAATCCCGTGCACTCAAGATGTAAATGCGGCGGATACATGCTTGTCGAGCGGATGCATCTTATTCGAGGAGAACATGCGGCGATAAGTCTTGTCCGAAGTGTAAGGCATCTAGGTACATTGAGTTAGAATCGGTGATGGTCGGAAGAGCGCAAACAAAAGTTGGCGCAAAGATCACGAGGTACCTTCCTTTCATACCGAGGATCCAACGGCTTTTCATGGCGAGGAATCCGCAAAAGCGGATGGCGTGGCACAAAGCGGGCCGATACAGCGACAAGATGATACATCCGTCCGATGGTGAATCATGGAAAAGCTTCGATCGGAAGCATACCGAAACAAAGGCGGCGAGGCTCGTAATGTACGCATTGCATCGGCAAGCGATGGGTTCAATCCTTATGGAATGGGTTCTTCACCATACACATGTTGGCCGTATTCGTCATCCTCTCAACCTCCCACTGGCGTCGCCTTTCAGCGGCAAAATATTTTATTGTCACTTATAATTCCGGGACACCGGGGCTAATATGAGTGTGTACATGGAGCCTTTGATAGGCGATTTGGTCCGTGCATGGGACGAAGGGGTAGTGACATCGACCGATTCACAAAGACAAACTTGAATGCATATTTGGTACCATTATTCCATGCATGACTTCACGGCTTATGGGTTATTTTGTGGTGGTGTGTTCACACGAAGATGCCATGCCCGATATGCAAGTCGGTGTGGAGTTCTTTCGGTTGGAGAAGGGGGCAAGTTTTCTTCGTTTGACAAACATCGACAATTCCTCCTCTTGACCACCCATTCGGGAGAGACAAGAAGAACTTTCGAAAAGGTGTCACAGTGGAAGACTACTGCACGGAAATGATGACAGTGCCGGGTTCTTGAGATGTTAGATGGTCTTGTGGTCGACAATGAAAAGGGGGCTTCGTGGGATACGGAAAGAGCATGCTGGACACACAAGTCGTGCTTGTGGAAGCTTCCTTACTTTAAGGACCTCCTTCTTCCACATAACATTGATGTAATGCACCTTGAAAAGAATTTCACGAGGCGGTCCTTCACACAATCATGGGTGGGAAAAGTCAAAGGACAATGTCAAGGCTAGATTGGATCAAGCAACATTTGTGCGATAGACCAAAGCTAAACATGTTGCCTCCCTTACGCGGAAGTCATGGAAGAAGCCTAAGGCCGACTTCGTCCTAACGAGGGCCCAAAGAAAGAAGTTCTTCAATGGTTCCAATCATTGATGTTCCACAGCGGGTATCGGTGAATTGGAGGAGGGTGTGAACTTAAGTACCATGCGAATCCACAGGGCTCAAGAGTCATGATTACCACATATGGATTGAGCGCCTTCTTAGGTGATGGTTCGTGGCTATTTTCTGATCACATCTGGCGAGTGATGACAGAGTTGAGCATGTTCTTCCATAAGCTATGTGCTAAGGAGATATCTCGGACGAGATTGAAGAAATGGAAAGAATAGCCACAGTGTTGCTCGCAAGTTGGAGAAGATCTTTCCCCGGCTTCTTCAATTCGATGCAACATTTGCTCTTGCACCTACCATATGAGGCAAAAATGGGGGCCTGTGCATGCCGTTGGTGCTATCAATTGAGCGATGCCTAAAGGTTCTTAGAACAAAATGCAAAAATAAATGCAAAATTGAAGCTTCACATGCGAGGCATCCATTGTGGAGGAGGTGTCATACTTCACAACAAGATACTATGCCGACAACCTTCCTAACGTGCATAATCCACCCCTCGTTACAATCTTTGTCGACAATCGATCGACCCTCGACCTTTTCGAGGGCAACTCGGAAGTGCAAGTGAACCTACCTTGAAGATGTTGAGCCTAGAAGAGTGGCGCTCTATCCGGTTGTATGTGTTGCGGAACCTTGAAGAGGTTGGCCCGTACATTCGTAAGTTTTACACAAACTTGTTTCTTTTCTTGTCAATATTTTGCATGCACCCATCCAACCCTCTTGTTAGCGGCCGTTCTGACAAATTTGTTCTCCTCTACCATCGTCCTTCACGGAGGAACCCCAAAGCGGAAGTTGAAACCCTTCTAAGACATGGCGCGGAGAAGCGAAATCCCACTTTTATTTGTTGGTTCAAGGAGGTCTACTGTTCAATTTCATTTGTTGTTTGTACTTAACTCTCAACTCGACAAATATATAACGAATCATCCTACTTGAACTAGCAGGCCAAACCGGCGTGTCTATGAGTGCCGAGTTGAGGCAAGTTGCCAATGGATTTGAATTTAGGGTCAAGTCATTCTCGTATGCGATGTCAATGGATATCGCTTTCACACAACTTCGAGACGAGCGAGTCGGCGAATCGAAGAACCACAAATACCGGTGTTTTCACGCCGAGTACAGATGGGTTGGACTACTATGGAATAATTGAAGAAATATACAAACTCAAGTTTCTGGTTGTGTACCTCTTCGTCTGTCATATTCAAATGCCATTGGTTTGATCCCAAAGAAGTGATAAAGACCCACGAGCTTGGGTTAGTCGAAGTTCTAAAGTCATCCGTCTTGCTAGGAGGCAGCGTGTACATTGTGGCCCAACAGGCCACGCAAGTTTATTATCTCTCATACCGTGCCAAACCAAAGACCGTCTTAAGGCGTATGATGTGGTGTACAAGGTATCGCCGCATGGTAAAGTGCCGTCCCAAGCGATGATGATTATAACATCGATGCAAACACATATGACGGAGAGTTCTTTCAAGAAGAAGGATTAGATGGGAGTTTTGAGATTGTCTTAGATGTAGATCTACGCAATGGAAGTAGACAATGATACGGTCATTGTTGGCGGGGATGATGGAGAGGAGGTTCTACGCGAAGGACTTGTTATTACTTGAGCAACACCATTGAGCGATGTCGCTAGTGATGAGACTTTGAGAGGCGATCATAATTACGTCGACAATAGCGATGATGAGATTTTTGGCCCACCTATCAATGATCTTGATGATTATTTCTAGTACATGTAAGATCTGTAGTACTTATGGCAATTTTATACATGTATGATACATTTACTTATTTTGCATCTCTTTTATACATGTATGATACATTTACTTATTTTGCATCTCTTTTATACATGTACGATACATTTACTTATTTTGCATCTCTTTTATACATGTATGATACATTTACTTTTGTATATGCGTCTTGATAGTTTATTCCTTTTGTTGCGGTGATTGATGGTGGGCGGTGGAATCGGGAAGATTAGGTCGGTTATGACCTTCTTGGTGAGTGGCGAGGTCGGCCGTGGTGGAGGAGGGCGTGCCTGAGGCGAGGTGGGCGTGCCCGGGGAGGAGGAGGAGGGCGGCGGCGAGGCGTGCCGAGGAGGTGGAGCCCGAGGTGGAGGTGGAGCCGGGGTGGAGGAGGAGCCAAGGGTGGAGGAGGAGGGCGGCGGCAGCGAGGCGTCGAGCCGACACCTCCTCCACAGACGGCGACAGCGAGTTCGTGGCGGCCACGGAGGAGGATGAGGAGGAGGAGGAGACCGGGGAGGAGATAGCGGAGGCAAGTGGAGGAGGCACGGAGGAGGATGAGGCCGAGCGGGCTGGCGCGAGGAGGATGCCGACTTCTTGGCGAGAGGAAAATGGGGTGCCTACGGTTTGGGCTGCGAGGGTCGTCGCGCCTCCCGGACTTACCCATCTGAGGCGGCGGTGATTCGACCCTCGGAACTAAGTAAGTAATTTTGCATGTTAACACTACTTCACGTGTTTTAAGTTAGAACGAAACTAATATTCAATCTCAATAACTTTGTGCGAGGATTGGGAAATGGTGATCCAGTCACTCTCGCCGAGTAAGCGGGATCTGGGTCTTCATGCGGGGCAAACTACCCGGGATGGTGAGGATCGATGGTGTTGTGCAGCCCGCCATGAAGTGGTCCCAGCGCACGCCGCTAGCGATCGGTGATCGGTGGCGGGTGTTATAACAACAAGGCCGGCCGGGTGATGAAAGAGGCGTGAGTGCGTGTTCATCGCACTATCGATAATAACATCACATTAATTGTATATTCTCGACTTTATTTGCTTGTAGGATTACTACACCTTGGCGGAGGAGTGCGTAGGGAGGACGCGGATGGCGTGGTGAGCAGTGCATGTTCACCGAGTGCAGGACCTCTTCTACGAGACAAAGCTCTGTCGCGAGAAGAATTTACCATGCCCGCAGAGGACACAGAGTCACGAGGCGCGAGCGGTGCACGCCACGACTAAGGAGCAATACTTGACGGTAAACATGAGATTACATCGTCTGCGATTAATTGCACTGAAATTGATTTATGATTTGTCATGTGCTCGTGTGCGTGCGGTGCCTCTGCTTGGTGTGCGGGATGGACAAGCTGGCTGGGAGGCCATTGTGGACAAGTGGTTGAGTGAGGATGCGAGCAATATCACACAAATGCGCTCACGTTGCCGTGCGATGATGCGAGGTTCCTCGCACAAACAAGGCCCCACTACCCTTAAGGAATATGCGGCCGGATATGTACGCAGATTTCATTTCGTTGTTGCTATGCTAACCACGAATGCATAATATCTTATTGTTGTGCTTCTTCCTGCAGGCGGTTCCACCCGGCCAGAGTGCGCCTCGTTCAAGGCATATGCCTTGGCACACAAGGGCAAGGCAAAGGACCCGACCTCGTCTACAACGCGGAGGACCCGCCGAGGCATCTGACAACCCGGCGTGCACAGCGCCTCAGCGAGTACACGGCGATGGCGAGAGAGATCCATGGGTCGAATTTGATCCGAGCACGGCCCGACCTCGAGGTGACATCGTCATGAGGTTGGGACGGGTAAGCCACACGCAGGCGGTACTATATGGGCACGACACCATAGACACGGCCAACACTCGGACACTCGCCCATTAGAGCCCGGAGCACGAGTTCGAGTCGGCCATCATGCGCTCACGGCCCGGTGGTAGCACTCGAGTTAGTTCTGTTGCATTCGTTGTCCATTCATTTTCTACTCGTTCTTTATTTGCATTCTAACTATGTGATAAATAATTGTAGGCCCAGTTGAAGCCTGCGGGAGTCACGGCAAGCCTCACAGAGCGCGGCAGGCCCTCGGTGTCGCACCAGCCGAGTTGGCACGGGAGAGGCGCGAGTGCGAGCCCGGCTTGAGGCCTTCCAGCGAGCGCCTGGCAGTAGTGCAGTACATGGCCCGTTTTCTCGAGCATGGGCGGCCTCCACCGCCTCCGCGCGCCGATGATAACTGGTTGGTGCCTCCACCGCGCGGCGGCACTCCTGTGAGTCACTTAGATGCACTCTTCACTTTTGTGTCATATAGAGCTACCTTCGACTTATACCTTAGTTTGACCTACCATAGCTTAGACCTTAGAATTTGCTTTGATCCGGATAACTCACATGTGCAATCTCATTCTAGGGACCTTCTGGTGGATCGAACAACGATATGCGGGGTGATCAAGACTGGACTTGACTCCGTTTCTCCGTGAGCCTCAGAGCCATGTGATGAGCCATCAGACCTTGTTTGATGGGTTTGTATGTTGAGCTGTGGACTTGGTTGAACTTTGTGGACTTTGGACATATGTTGATGGTGTTTGTGGACTTTGCATGGTGCTTGTCGACATATGTTGGTTATTGTGAGTGGATGTGACATTTGTGGACATATATGTGATATATATTGCCTATCTGTCATGTTATTATAATTTCTGTGATTTTGTTGCTCATTGTATTTGGATATGCCTTTGAAACAAACAAAAAAATTACGTGGACATATTTTGCAGAGTGTAGCACTCGGTAAAGCGAAGATCTGTCGGTTTCTGAGTGTAGCACTCGGTAAAGCAGCAACGAACCAATTTGGTTACGATTACGTGCATTTTGCCGAGTGTGCCATTTTTACCGAGTGCGGAGTCCCCTCGGAAATATTTGACTACTTTTTACCGAGTGGGAACACTCGGTAAACATTATTCTGAAGTTTATTTGCGGAATTGTTTTAATCACAAAATGGTTATTCTTTTACCGAGTGTTAGGGCGACACTCGGTAAATATTATTCAAAAATTTATTTCCGAATTGTTTTAATCACGAAATGCTAATTTATTTACCGAAGTCTTTGCTAGTGACACTCGGTAAACCTCGCCGTTAATTGGTTAGTTTGGAGGTCGCGACCGTCAAGTCATAATTGTTTACCGAGTGTCATTGTAGCACTCGGTAACTCTATCTCTGAGTCGCGATATTAGACACTCGGTAAAATAACCTCACCGAGTCGTTGTTTGCGAGTCCACTTTCGAGTGTGGCACTCGGTAAGCGATTCTTGCGAGTGTGTAGCACTATTTGCGAGTGTTACTCACACTCGGTAAATAAACGATATCCCGTAGTGCATCGTGTTCATCTTCGCTAGAGCTTCCCATTTATCCACTCGGTTTTCTCATGCGAGCTCATTCGACCATTTTGGAGAGGAGAGAAGGAGCGATGCATATGCGATACATTGTCGATTGCTGCTGCGGTCTGCTAGCTAGCGGCGATCTGACTCGGCTATGGCGGGCGGAAGCGAGCGGCGGGAAGCGGCGAGGCGCCGCAGGCGTCGGGAGTAGCGGCGATGGTCACGGCGACCATGCGGCGGCAACTCCGGCCGCGGCTCACTCGGTGGCCATAGCCCTCGCCGCGGCACATGCCCGATGAGCGGGTGGTGCTAGCGGCTTCGGTGCAAGGAAGCGGTATGGCGACCAGACGACACCGAGTCTGTGACGGCCAGAGCTGCGGCGCGCGAAGAGCGAGGCAGCGCACGGCCGTGGGCGCCAAAGCGGAGACGGCCGAGCCGAGGGGAGCTGCGACGGAGGGCGACAAGGCAACAAAGCGGCGGCTCGGCGGGTGCATGCATGCGGCCGGCCTCGATAAGCGTCGGCAAAGGCGGCGCATGCATGCGACGACCACGCATGTAGCGGCGTGGCGGCCCGGCGAGGCGAGCGGCATGGCATGTCGTGCTAGAAGGCGGTGTGGCGCATGTGTTGGCACTAGGATGAGCGGACGAGAGGCCAAGCGGACGCGGGCGGCGGCGACTACGGTGGGCGTGGGCGTGTGGCGAGAAGAAGTCCGGCGATATATCGCACGCTTAGTGTCGTGGTAAAATCTTTAGTGTCTAATCGTGTTTACAATATTTAGTTGTTCATGTTGCATATTAGTCATGAGCATGGTATTTATTTATGCATGTTTATTTATAAAAATATTTTGATGGCCTATGACCGGTATAATTATCCGGTTAGATTGTATTTGTGCGTAGGCGTGTTCATGTGTTGTATATCGGTAGATACATATAATTTTATCGTCGTAGCGGAATATGTATCTTTGATCGGTGGATGCTAGATAAAATATATGAGTCGATTAATTGATGGACGGTATTAATATGAAGTCGCATGGAAGTTAGTGGTGATCTTTGGATGAGACATTAATTGGAGGTTTCATGTCACCTTTGGATTGGTTATTTTTAGGATAGGATGTATAAAGATTTTTTATAATCTATTACTTGGTGGATGGCGTATGTGTTGATGATTAATGATATACCTTTCATATATGTGTATTATTGCTCGTTGGATGTCGGATTATGTACCTTGTTGGATTAGTTGAATCGGATGATTTAATTAAACATGAGCAAATTGATCGGATGTCCGAAGTAATAGCTACATGAGACATGTATCTTTGGAATTTGGGAGATGGTAGGATGGATTGTTTGATTATGGATAAATAATTGGATTGTCGTGTATGTAATAGTTAAGTCCTATGTGCCGAGTTGGTAGATTTGTACCCTCAATTGGATTAGTAGATAAATGATTATTAGTTGATCGTAGTGGCACATATATGATTGGATTGGTGGAGGTCATTCAAGACTAAGTTCGATGGTATGAATATGAGAGATCGATTTGTGAGCTATTAAGTATTGGATGTGTATTTAAATTGTAAAGCTCATTAGGTGTCGGTTAGTTTATTAAACCTCGGTTGGTGGAAATTTTGGGTGTATACGAATATGAATTTCCGAGGTGAGACTAGTAGAGCTAGATAGCTAGTATTAGCTTAAATAATATATCGGAGAAGGATTGATGGATTTAGACATGATATTATGCCCACAAGTCGGTGGATTTCGTTCAATTATCGGATAGATGGTATGGGTGGAAGATTTGATACGGATCCACCTAGTTGATTAGATGAATGCTGATTGTTGGCCCAATCTTTCACGGTACACTCGAAGATCAGTAGCAATCTCACAAACCAATTCGGTGAATTGAATTGTAAGAAAATCAGTATACTAACAAACCAATCTAATAGATTGAATTGCAAGTAGTAGCGTTAGGTGAATAGTACTCCGAAACAAGAGATAGATATCTTGATCTTGCTCTCAATCTTTCTCCCTCAATCTCTCCAACTCATATCACGACTAAAGAACACACGATATGCGCCAAAACGGCTTTTCTGATTTTTATTATCTAAATCATAACTTGTCCTCCATATGGTGCGGCCATGGGGGGTTTATATAGCCTCCCACGCAAGCACAAAAATCGGATAAACAGTGTCCGAATTTGCTACGATAAGAATCAAATCTTTATTCACTGTAATATGATAATCAGAACCAAAAAATACTTTCTTTTTTTTAAATTAGAATTTAAACTATTCTAGTTTTGGAATAAAATATTAATCACCAATTGGCTGTCTGAATTGGATCCAAACTGAACCAACCCACATGCCATATTCCTGGCGTCTTCTCCATGCATTGCCAAATCTCCCTCTTGGTTTCCCTTGTGTTGTGGGCTTTCCTTCTCTTAGCTTCTTGCATGAACTTGTTCCACGCACTTGATGCTTCTTCTGACGCCAATGCAACCCTTGCTGCCATACCACCACATGTCTTTCTTGACTGCACGCATGCGCTAGGGTTGTATCCCGAGAGAACTTCCCCTCTCGTTGGTCAGCCTCCCCATCCACCCTATCGGCCTTCACAACATTTTGTTTTACCTTTTGCAATGCTTTAGTTGTAGATATGGCCGTATCATCCTCCCTTTCTTCAAGAAAAGACGTCCTCGTCTTTTGTGTAACCTCAGGAATCTCCGTCGGGGTAGTCTTCACGATCGTCTTTTTAGCTATGATCTCCTCAGCATGAATAGAATTCTCTGGCATAGGACACAGGTTATATGATCTTCCCTGATGCACCAAAGAGTACTTGTTGGACCTCCCGTGGTGCGTAGCATTGCGATCATACTGCCACGGACGCCCCAACAACAAGTGACATGCATGCATAGGCACGACGTCACCTCCACTTTGTCGTGATAGTCTCCTCTTGAAAAACAAACTTTGACACGATGAGTAATTTTGGTTCTGAGACATTATGCAACCATTGTGCATAATACGGTTCTGGATGTCGCCCGGTTGTCAACCCCAAAGCTTGCACCAAATCGTTGCTAATGATATTGTTGTAGCTTCCACCATCAACGATAAGCTTGTAAACTTTACCATTGATTTTGCATTCAGATTTGAAAACGTTGGTTCGCTGCCCCGTTGTGAGAATGGAAGTGTTGTCAACTCGAACCGTCTTGGTCAGCATACAAAAACCATCTTGTGGTGCCTCACTAGTAGTTTTGTCATCATGGAACGACACCTCTTGCTGTTTTTGGGTAGAAAGAAGGGTCACCAATTCTAATTTCTTCTATTCTTCCTCGGCCAACCGTTTTTCTTCACGTTTCTTGGCCTTTAGCCTTTGCTGCTGCTCTTTAATGTCTCCTTGGGCCTTGTCTCGTCGCTGTCTATCTTCAAAGTACCTTGACGAGGACCAAGATGTAATGTCCTTTCGTGTTCCTCTCCATGGAAAGGAGTACCGCATGACGGGGCGTGATGCAACTCGATGTATGTCTGTTCTTTCAACCAATATGCACCAATCACCAACGAACATGCTCTCATATGCATAGGAATCACGTCACAAGTAACAACAAAGAGATACCCATCCAAAGAAAATTTTACCTCCACTTGTTTTGTGATCGGAATGTGCTTGAACCTCCAAAGCAATAGATATGGCTCGGATGTGGCTTTGTGATCAACCCCAATCTGTCCACAAGTGTTTGGCTTGCGGCGTTTGTCAAGCTTCCGTGATCGATCATCATAGCACAATCTGTGTTCCCACTCGACACCGATTGAAGAATATGTAGCTCGGATCGTGGAGTGGATCCTCCTCACATTGATCTATAGTGTAGTGAATTGCATGAACAACTTCATGTCCCGTAGACGGCCATGTAGATACTTGATCTTCGTAGCAACGGCACCGTGAACAATGAAGCTCGATACCACGATACGGATCCACCTAGTTGATTAGATGAATCGATTGTTGGCCCAATCTTTCACGGTACACTCGAAGATCGATAGCAATCTCACAAACCAATTCGGTGAATTGAATTGTAAGAAAATCGGTATACTAACAAACCAATCTAATAGATTGAATTGCAAGTAGTAGCGTTAGGTGAATAGTACTCAAACAAGAGATAGATATCTTGATCTTGCTCTCAATCTTTCTCCTCAATCTCTCCAACTCATATCACGACTAAAGAACACACGATATGCGCCAAAACGGCTTTTCTGATTTTTATTATCTAAATCATAACTTGTCCTCCATATGGTGCGGCCATGGGGGGTTTATATAGCCTCCCACGCAAGCACAAAAATCGGATAAACGAAGGTCCGAATTTGCTACAAGAATCAGATCCGACATCGTTCACGTGAGCGATAATCCGAGCGTCTGCATTCACGTGAAACGAGAATCGAACCAAAAAAATACTTTCTTTTTTTTAAATTAGAATTTAAACTATTCTAGTTTTGGAATAAAATATTAATCACCAATTGGCTGTCTGAATTGGATCCAAACTGAACCAACCCACATGCCATATTCCTGGCGTCTTCTCCATGCATTGCCAAATCTCCCTCTTGGTTTCCCTTGTGTTGTGGGCTTTCCTTCTCTTAGCTTCTTGCATGAACTTGTTCCACGCACTTGATGCTTCTTCTGACGCCAATGCAACCCTTGCTGCCATACCACCACATGTCTTTCTTGACTGCACGCATGCCCAATATGCATAACTACTTTTCTTTGTGTAAGACTTGCGAGTGCACTTGTACTCAGCCAGATGTTGGCTGGCTTTTTTGTTTTTCTTTTGGTGAGGACGATTTTGAGTTCGATGAGCTCGGCGAGTGCGATTTAGGCGATAATCTTGACGAGTAGTGCTATCATTTAACCCCGATCGGTTGCCTTGGGTTATGGGCATACCTTGCTGGACTTTTGGTTTATTTATCTTGCTTCCGCTGTTATTTATCACTCTTATTTGAATTTGGCCGGTCGGCCGTTATGTAATAGTGTAGACTTAACTATTATGTTGTATGTCTTTTGGATTGTTAATGTACGTTGTTGTATGGATGTGATCAACGTTGAATGAGAGTATGAGCGTGTTGGTCATTGATCCTGGGAGCCAACACGGCCTCATACTCACTGTTATGAATCCCACTTTAACTTGTCTAAGTGTTGGCTTTGACCGTTTGGAGAACCGATAATCATGTAGTGCTTGCAGAGGAGCAACGCGCATGATCACCGGGGCTCTAGTTTCGGTCGGGCTCCTCACTTGGATGGAGTTAAGGTGGAATTCATTTACTTGAGGCCCAGAGTTATTTCCTTAAGACCAGGTAAACCTCGGTCTTACGGAAATAACCCGGGGGTCCTCACAAGTGGGCAGCCGAGTTGGCTCCGTTCGACGTTACCTTCACCGCACGCACAGCAATAAAATTGTAGGCCCTCGCAGACTTCGTCACCGAGTAGACCCCGCAACAAGCAGACCAAGCATCGGGCCAGGTTGAGGCATCTTGGGTGATTACCACTGATGGGTCGTGGTGCGCTGCGGGAGCCGGCGCCGCCGCCATCTTGACTGCGCCGGACGGGCGCACAATCTCATACGCCGCGCGGCTAGACTTCCCAACAACAAACAACGCCTCCGAGTACGTGGCCATACTGCTCGGTTTACGGAAGGACAAAACATTGGGCGCGAAGCGCATAATAATCAAAAACAATTCATACCTTGTCGCAGGACACTTCGACAAATCATTCATAGCGAGGGACCCGGAGATGTCCAGGTACCTGGCGGCGGTCCGGGCCGAAGGAAAAAACTTCCACAGCATCACCGTCCAAAGGATCCCGCGCAACTCCAATGACGCGGCCGACAGGCTGGCCAAGATAGCAAGCGCCAACGAAAACCCCCCATCGGATGGATTATACTCTAGGCTGCAGGAACCATCAACCGCCCGAAGCACGTGGGTGAACCGGGCGATGGGCGTGGCACCACGTCACCGCCCGAGTCACGGCCGGTTACGTGGATCGTCTGCGGTGGCGGGACCCTATCCGAAGATACCTTGAAGGAAAAGAGCCCGACGAAGCAGCCGAGGCAACCCGCCTAAAGCACCGAACCCGCAACTACTGTATCATCGACGGCTAGCTATACAAGGGAGGTGTCTGCGCCCCATTGCTACGGTGCATCTCCCAGGCCGAGGGGCAATCTTTCTTAAGAGAAGTACACGAGGGACTCTGCGGAGCACACCAAGCAACACGGAGCCTCGTGGGAAAAACTTTTCGCCAAGGTTTCATCGCCTCTGGCCTTCGAGGGCGCCGCAGAACTTGGTGCAAGATCGCGGGGGTGCCAATGGGCCAGCCATCAGTCGAAGGCCCCACCTACACGGTTACAGCCACTTGCGCCAATATGGCCCTTCACGCGATGGGTCCTCGATATCATAGGCCCCTACCCCACCGCCAAGGGCAGCCTGCGCTTCGCGTTCGTCGCCATCGAGTACTTCTCCAGATGGGTGGAGGCCGAACCACTGGCCAAAATCACGGCCTCGGCGGGTCAACGGTTCATTTGGAGGAACATTGTGTGCCGATATGGGGTGCCTCGAGACATAGTCACCGACAACGGCACCCAGTTTGATTCCGCGGCCTTCAGAGCTTTCTGCCAGAGCATCGGCACCAACATATGCTTCGCATATGTCGGCCACCCCGAGTCGAACGGGGCCATAGAGCGTGCCAATGGCAATTTACTGGCCGGGCTCTCCAAGCGCCTCGTAGGGCTCCCGAAGGGGTTATGGCCAGAAGAACTACTGAAGGCCTTATGGGCGATTCGCACGTCCTCGACAAGGGTCACAGGCTTCTCCCCCTTTGAGCTTCTCTTCGGGGACGAGGCCGTGACCCCATCTGAAATCACAGGAAGGTCCCTCCAAGCAACCGAAGGAGGAAACGCACAGGATCGCGGGGTCTCAGTAGATCTCCTAGAAGAGCACCGCGTCGAAGCAATCTCAACAATGGCCAAGTATGCTGAAGGGGTCACTAGGGCATACAACCGGAAGGTCAAAATCCGCACACTGGCACCAAGCGACATGGTACTCAAAAGGGTGCCAAACACAGCAGCACTGGGGAAGTTCGAATCAAAATGGGAAGGACCCTACATCATTACAAGAACCACAAGGGCAGGATCCTACTACATAGCGACGCCAGAAGTACAACAGCTAGATCACACATGGAACGCCAAGAGCCTCCGGAAGTATTACCCCTAGAAAACAACGGCTACGCCCGGATAGCGTTCCCCCCTGGGGGTACGCGGCATAGCCTTATCCCCATGTAAAGCACATTTTGACAAAAGCAATATACAGCCACGAGCAGTATGAAAGACGCCGTACGGGGCCCCGAGCCCCGGCGCAGACTAACTCACCCATGAGGTGTGAAGTGTATAAACTGACACCGTGCATGGCCCACGGCCCCGGTAGTAAACGCGATAACTCGCAAAGCGCCATCTGGGCCCCGAGGCAAATAAGACACTAACTCACCCATGAGGTGTGAAGTGTATAACCGACACAGCGCATGGCCCACGGCCCTGTGAGTAAACGCGATAACTTCGCAAAGAGCGCCATCACGGGCCCCGAGCCCCGGCGCACACTAACTCACCCATGAGGTGCGAAGTGTATAAACTGACACCGCGCATGGCCCACGGCCCCGGTAGTAAACGCGATAACTCGCAAAGACGCCATACGGGGCCCCGAGCCCGGCGCACACTAACTAAGCCCAACCTAAAAAGAGTAGGGGACGGCGCAGGCTTCGCCTCCCCCTCGCTCCAATCGCAAGGGGCTCCCCTGGAGCCCAACCTAAAAAGAGTAGGGCGGCGCAGGCTTTGCCTCCCCCTCGCTCCAATCGCAAGGGGTTCCCTCGGAGCCCAACCTAAAAAGAGTAGGGGACGGCGCAGGCTTCGCCTCCCCCTCACTGGAATAGCAAAGGGCTCCCCGAGAGCCCAACCTAAAAAGAGTAGGGGACGGCGCATGCTTCGCCTCCCCCTCGCTCCAATCGCAAGGGGCTCCCCCGGAGCCCAACCTAAAAAGAGTAGGGGACGGCGCAGGCTTTGCCTCCCCCTCGCTCTAATCGCAAAGGTGAAACCCCGAAAAACATACATTGTTACATCGCAAAAGTACAACTTCGAAAAACATACATTGTTACATCGCAAAGTTACAACTTCGAAAAACATACACTGTTACATCGCAAAGGTACAACTCCGAAAAACAAACATTGTTACATCGCTGAGGTACAACTCCGAAAAACATAAATGGTTACATCGCAAAGGTACAACTCTGAGAAAAAACAAACATTGTTACATCGCAAAGGTACAAGTTCGAAAAACATATGTTGTTACATAAAGAAGGTACAACTCTGAAAAATATACATCGTTACATCACAAGGTCCCACTTTTCCACTTGGGTAGCCCACGCAGCCAGTTCCACTTCGGGAGAATCGGAGGCAACGAGACGGTTGTACCGCTCCATCGCCCACGCAAACAGCTCCCCGTCGGGGACACTAAGACGCTCGTACGCTTGATCTACCTCCTGCCCGGCATCGGCCACACCCAAGCAGTCGGGGGCAAAACCAACGCCCCGCCCCGCACTGCCCAAAACGCGCGGATCTCAGCATGACCTTGGGCGGCCTTGCGCTCGCGGAACCGCCAAAAGCGCTCCATGGACCCCTCTAGGTTACGGCGCTTCTAGCGCTGCCACCAGGCACCACGATACACGACCCCACGGTAACAAAGTTGCAGGGGCCACCTGTGGCGTGCGGGGGGCTCAGGGCTCGCGGAGCGTTCGGAGCACACAGCCCGCTCGAGATGAGCGAGGCGCACAGCCTTCGCACTGCGAGGCAGTACTACCACTTTCATGTTCCACCCTACGGCAGGACGGGGCCCTCGTTCGGCGATCCACCAAACCGCCATCGGTCCGTCCTAAGAGAAACCAAAGCGATCGTACAAACCAAATTCAAAACCAACCATTTTCATTCAACAAAGAGATGGTGTTGATCATTACAAAACAAGCCCTACCCGGCAGCACAAGCCGGAGCATTGCGGGACAAATAGAAATAAAACCCTAGCCTAAGCTACGACTGTAGGGGGGTAGTAGGCCGGAGGGTCACACCTTATCGCTAGGAGCAGCCCCCCGACCATCGGCGGCTTCGGGAGCCTCAGCCGCCTTTCCCTTTATCTTCCACTCCAACACTCGTCGCAGCGAAGCCATCGCAGCTTCGCGTCCTTGTGGCGCCCAAAAGGCCTGAGCAAAGGCCTGCGTCGCCCTCCGCACCAAACGTTCATCAGCGGCGACGTCGGACCCCGAAGCCACGGGCAAGGAGCGCACCCTAAGGGAATCAACATGCCCACAACCGCCCTTCTGCAGCGACAGAAAGGCCGCAGTCCAAGCGACCTTCGCGCAATGATCACCATAGGCTTGGGCGGCGGGTAGGAAAATCTCGCCACCTCGGCAGAGGTGGTCCAGCGTCCGATCAACCTCCGAGACGCGGTGTGTTCTCGGCGGCGGCATGGCCCCAAGCGCAGTAACGTTGGCCTCCACCGCTTCCATCGCTTGACAGACAGCACACGACACCGACTTGAACAGCTCTCGCTCTGAGGCAATCTCGACGTCCAGGTCCGCCTTAGCCCGGCGAAGCGACCGCACCTCGTCGCGAAGACCCTGTCGCTCCGCCTCTAGTGTGAAAACCCGTGCCTCCAGAGCCTTCGCCTTTTCTGCGAGCTCGTTGCGCTCCGTAGAGAGCGCCTGGCTACGCGCGAAGGACGAGTCCACCTGACCTTGGATCTCCGCGTACTCCCGCGTAATGTCCGCACCAAGAGCGCGGGAAAGCATCATCGTCTGCAAAAGCACACGGTCAAGTACGTAGAAACTCGTCAGGTAAAAAGTTTGGTTGCTCACCCTAGCGGAGTTCGCTTCAATCAACCGAAGCATCTCTCTCAACTGCATTTTCTCGAATAAACGAGACACGACGGGCGGGGCGGCAAAGCGAGACACCTCCTCGCACACAGTGGCCGCACCAGGGCTAATCTCAAAGTCGTTGGTGCACAACGGTCCAAGATCGGCCGTGGGAGCGGCCCTAGAAGCACCAGCGACATCGTGCCCCCGGGCGCTAGACTGCACATCTGCATTAGAACCCCCACCCTCCGAAGAATAGTTGAGGGCTCCTTTGATCCCCCCACCTACGGGGTTCCCATCGGTTATTTTTAAAAAAAATTACATACCAGGTGTCGGCGGAGCATCTCCAACCACGTCAACCACCGTGTCCTCGGTGCCGCAGTCGTACGCCTGGGAGGGGGTCCCGCCAGAGGAACCACCGAGAGCCAGGCTCGCAACGAAGAAGGAACCCGTCGTACGAGCCAGTGGCGGCGACCCGCTAGAGGCCACCCGCTCGACACGGCCCGAGGGAGCACGGGCCGCCTCCGAAGGGATCCGCTGGCCCGTCGCACTGCAAGGGCACAGCGTCTATAGAACCGGGAGCATTCAGCTCTTGCCGCGCGCCTTTGCGCTTTCCATCATCGAGTCGGCGTTCCTCAAGGATGGCGAGGTCCGTCTGCGCGATTCAATCGCGCCTGCGTGCCGACCACCCTCGTTTCGAGTGCTCCTCGCCGGTGTAGGGCCCGAGAAGCTGCTCCGCAGCACGGGCCGCCTCGTTAACAGGGAGAACTGCAAAATCAAAAGGTCAAAAAGGGAAAACAGCCATACCGCAGAATAGCATGACAGCACTTACCGCTACGGCCCTCCGGCAAACCAAGCGCACGAACGTCGTGTTCCTCCGCGCCGAGGCAGATGTCCCAACCTCGCGCCAGCGGCCACACCCGAAGCGCACATAATTCTTCTACTAAGTTGCAGGTGGAGAACCGTTGCGTCACCGTCAGAAGAAGCTGAAGGAGTGACTCCTCCCGCGAGCTCAGCTCGATCTCGGGGGATGGGTTGAGCCGAATAGGCCCGCCGGACGACCGCAACCCATCCTCAGCCGGGGACGTGTGGTAGAACCATCTCCGGGTCCAGTCCGTCTCCCAGCGGTTGCGAGATGCAGGAGCGGGCAGGTACTAAAGGAAGCGCGCCTTCGGCTGGAAGTTGACACTCTGGAAGTTGAGCGTATCGCCGGTCTCTTTCTTCTTCTTCAGCTGACAGCGGGCATCGTGAAGGTAGGCGAAGAGTCTACCCTCTCCGGTGGCCCCAGCAGAGCGCAGTACCCACTCGAAGACCCCAAGCTTTACAAGGGAATTCGGTGTTAACTGGGCAACCTCCACCCTGTAGAGCTGCAGCACGCAGCTCACCAGCCCCATGCAGGGAAGCCGGAGCCCCGCGTCGAGGAAAGAGCAGAAGAGAGGAGCTTCGTTGTCCCGGGGCGCGGGTACCGTCTCCGCCCCAGGGGCCCGAGCGAGGGAAAGGTCCGCAACCCTTCCATCCTTCGCAAGCACTCAGAGGACCACATGCGTCACCAAAGATCGGCCCAACTCGTCCGTAAGTATCGCCGGAGCCCCCTCGTCTCGCAGGCGCTTCGTCATCTAGCAGCGGGATGGGGCAAGAAAGCGCAAGAAATAAAGGGCGACGAAAACTGGAGAGATGCAACTGGGCCAGGGGCCGCAACCACCCCCATATTTATACCCGCGCTAGGGCCACGAAACGACGAGGCCCGGAAATCGAAGAGGTGCGATTGTCCAGCAAGTGACACGTGTGCCCTAAAAGCCAACAATCACCGGGCCCAGAGCAGCAAGACCTCCGGGCCACCCCCGGGGCGGGCCCGAAGTATACCCAGAGGGCTCCGAAGCCCCGCAAGTCCTAGAGCATAGAGACCCCCAGGGCGAACCCGAAGCCCCTGCTACCGATCCTAGACCGGAGGCACTGTCAGGGTGGACCGGGTCCAGGAGCGCTTACCATGGACCAAAGCCTAGGCGTAGGGGTGGGAAATGTCCCTGCAACCCCTACGAATACAGTACCATTGTAGGGTCAGAAGGGTAATGTACAAAACCCTCACAGGGGATTATAAATAGGGGATCCCCCCCTCTAAAGAGGGGGTGAATAAAAAACAAGTACGAATTCTTCAGCAATAACAGTTTCTCGTTCTTGTCGTTGACTAGTCCCCTCTCGCGAGGATCCCCGGGAGCCCTCTTGGGTCTCTCCGAGGTTCCCCCCTCTCTTACTGTATAGCTCGTTTTTTGCTACTACAACCATCATGCAAACACAGGTCACCTATTAAATCCTATCATAAACCCCTTCTAAAAGAAAGACAATAGATTATTTTATAATATTTCTGTTATCTCAATAAGATTCTAGCAGTCAACTGGTCCTACAAATTATCTAATACACAACCCACACAATTAGATTAATCCATTGAGACCCAATAACCCAACAAGTTTAGCCAACTAAACAATTTTTAATCTCCAAACTAGTTCATCAACGTTCCATAATTCTTAATAAATCTTATGACTTCAATTTGGTATGGACATATTCTTAATCACTACTCACCAAGTAATTACTATATGACAACATCAAATTAATCAAGTTCAATTCCAAGAATCTAGGTTAAGACCAATCATGCATCACACTACAAATCCAACTTGATAACTCATTCTTTATCAATGAACTTCTATATTTATCACCTCTCACTTAAACATAACGAGACATCACAAAAGGATTTTAACTCTTTTCAGAGAAAGAGGTATTAAACTGCAACACTCGAAATAATCCAAAAGAAATACATAAAGCCAAAGCTTTCTCAAGGTAAAGAACTTGCAACAGAAAACTTTCAGTATCTAGAATACCAAGCGATTAAATAAGTTGTATGTTCTAATAAGAAGGGAAGAACTCCCATGAAAAGATCAATCTTGTTGTAACGATGATCACACAAAGCAACAATAGTTCAGCAGTTAGGAGAACAATTAATGGTTTTATGGAACCAATGAAGACCAATGAAAACTCACCAGTTGTAATGAAAACACCATCTCAAGGAAAATTCATCAAACGCAACTATAACCAGAATTATCCAAAATTCAAGCTCAAGGAAGAGGACAACTTTTCTAAAGAAACTCACCCTCAACACCTATAACTACGGTAATCGAGGTAGCTACTTCTCTGTTCCCATACCACGAATGGTGGTGTAACCTGGCAAAGCCCAGGGCTACAACCACGATCTCAACTTCTGAACGTAAACTACCATCGCACATAACCAATATAATCAATTATAAGTATACAAGATCATCTCATAACAATCATAGAATAAATTCATAGGTATAGAAGATCATATCATAGATTTTCAATGCAACAAAACGGAAACGAAAATGCATTGCTTGACCTATCCCATCCTACTGTGCACCAGTGTGTCAAATTTTAGGTTAATTAACCATTATCGGATTTTTAGCAAATCAAGTTATCTAAGTTGCTAACCTATTCACCACGGACCTAAAGCCCGCTCTGATACCAACCGTAACACCCTGGCAATGAGGAAGCCAAGATATTACCACAAGTCATCAATTTTTGAACAAAAGTCTAACATATTAAACTATAAGAGTGGATTAAGAAACAAGCTGAAAGACATTTAGCAAGCAATCCAACTAATTTCAGCAATAACCAATCTATCATCTGAATCCAAATAAGATTCCTCATTCAAAAGAACACCACTAGACTAGTAACGAAGAGCAAGAGTTCATAACTTGATAATTCTAAGTATAACGATGTCCAATGCCCTCAACCACGAGAGTCATTTATTAATACAATTTCAGTCCATTAATGCAGAGTAAAATTAAAGAATTATTGCTATGGTGTGTGCAACTGTATCTAATTTCTCCCACGAATGCCGCCATCAAGTTTCACCTAAAAAACAAAGAAACAACAAGGGTGAGTCCATGACTCAGCAAGTACAAAAGATTATGTGAACATAACAATACCGTTCATCATCGTATAACCTACCAACATATGGAATAGAGTTATCATATGAAAGAATGAATGCACATGCTCTTCTCTTTTGTTCATACCAGTATAGCGAGTGAAAACCCGTCGGTGTTCACGTATGCCCGCATTGTATAAAACGCGGGGATCCAAAGCCCGTTTGAGAACAATTCAAACCGGGGACCCATATTGCCCACATTTGAAAGGTGGGTCTTACCTGCCTATGTTGGAATAATGGGGCTTCTCTACCCACTCTCGTGGGTGTCGCAAGAGCAACTCTTACTTGCATGAATGAATATGATGAATAATAAAATAATAAAATAACAATAATCAACCATAGTAAACCAAATCCATCATGAACAAGTACATAACATCATGTTTCATCATATATTCACCAAACAGGTAAAACACATATCAACCACAATGTGTTTAGTTGTACTTGCCTTTCTCCACTACGACGCGCGAGGAGGCGAGGATGAAGCCTCTACTCCGGAACTCCGCCTCGTACACAAGAGTAGCGCTAACAATAAATACGCTGAGGAAAAAGGACTCCGTTTACACCCTTAACCCAACTCCTCGAGACCTAGAGCTCGAATAAAGCTTTTACTCCCTCCTCCCGACAGACTAGCAGAAAGCTCCACGGGACAGCAGCGCTAAAAATGTCATAACTTTTACTACGAAACTCAGAACGGGGTGATCTTAGACTCTCTGGAATCATGACAAAAACTTCTACGATAATCTAATTCGGCAAGTCCCCTGATTCGGCCTTCTATTAACCCTAATGTTCAGGTAAAATTTTCTATCCCTTCAATGTGACAGTCAGAAAACAACGGCAGTACAAATTCTATACCTTTTGATTTCCAACTATAAAAATTGTGTTCTTTATCAACTTAGAAATCTTACTGAATTTCCCAAAAGTTTCTTGTTGGGTTCTCTTTCTGATTCGGTTTCTAAATAATTCTTACTGGTCAGACAAGCAAACTGCCAATTCTCGTCAGCATCTCCTGAACTGTCGCACGAAAACTGCCATAAGTTCTAATACGTAACTCCAAATTAGGTGATCTCGGTGCCTAAAGAAAGCTAAGACCGAGGGACACAACTTTATAAGAGGTGATAAGATCATAAAACGTACACATCCCACCCAAAACTGACGAGCAACAGTGCTGAACAAATCTGATCTGCTACTGACGGTACCAACGTAAATTGAAAATGCTACCGATCTACGGCGGATCGAAGTTACCCTTGATGAATCACTAGAGGATGTCGCCTCACTGCGTGCCGGTGCCCTTCTCCTCCCCTTCCCTCCTCCTCTTTCTTCTTCCTCCCCTTCTCCTCCTCTTCCTCCGCGCGTCTTCTCTTCGGCCGGCCACCAATGGCGGCTTCCTCCTCTTCCCCCCAAAGGGCAGCAGCACGGAGCTTCGCCGGGGAGGTGTGGCACTGCTGGAGGGGTGGTGGTGCAGGGGGAGGGACGGTACCCAGGTGAAGGGAGGTGGAGGCGGCTAGGTGGGAGAGGAGAGGGGAAAAATGTGGGTGGCGGCTAGGGTTTTGGGGGGTGGGGAGGCAACCCCCCTTATGGCCGGCCACCACTTGGGCCTCCTAAGCCGTGGCCCACGGCCCAGGTTGGCGAGAGTTTATGGAAACCCTCTCCAATCCTCTAAAAATTCCATCCTCTAAAAGGTTTTCTCCTCCCGAAATCTTTTATGAACGCCAGATTAAAAATTCAGGGTATTACAGTATAACTACCGTCATCACCAAATATAGCAATTTTGAAGAAAATATACACGCATGCATATTAGATTTTACACACAAAAAAAAGAAGTACAATAACTAAAATAATAAGATCAACATGATCAAAGGGGGTTCTTTCCTTGCTTTTGTTGCTCTGAATACGAGGATGGAGGGTCATCATACAATTTGCTCAAACAATCGACGTCTGATAGAGAGAGCCGGAAACAAATTAAATTTGGAAAAATAATATCAACATCAACAAAATCAAAATATTTTTCCATAATTAGACAGAGCATGATTTTATATGAATTTATAAAGAAAGCTTCATCTTATTTGGAGTTCATATGCAAAATTTATTAACGTTTTAATTTGCTTCCGTTTGAAAATTCTAGAAATTATAAAAAGGGTGATGTCAAAAGCGTATTTTCTGAGGTTTACTCTTTCCAACAGAGAAAATATATTTTCCTCTTAGCTTTAGTGAGGTTTACGCTTTCCAACAGAGAAAGCATATTATCCTCTGAACTGAAAGCGATTTTTCTTATTTTTCAAATTTTTATTAACTTACATGTGGGGCCTACTTATGATAGATACACGGGGGTTGGATATAATTCTCAGGATCGATTGGTTGTCTAGACACAAAGGATTTATCGATTGCGCAGAACGAACCGTCTCTCTTATCAACTCCGATGGGGAACGGGTCGTTTTCTCCTCCACATATGCTGCTCCATCGCAGCAGCCCACACTCAACTCTACCTCAATTCCAAAGCTTAGTTAGGTACCCATGGTATGTGAATATCTCGACATATTTTTGGATGAATTGTTGGAGATACCGCCAGACTGTGACATGGAGTTCATCATCAATTTGCTACCCAGGACAACACCTATATCCAAGCGACCTTATCGAATGACATCTGATGAGTTAGTCCAACTAAAGCAACAACTCAAGGAGCAATTTGACAAAGGATTCATCCGTCCTAGCTCGTCACCATGGGGAAGCCCCGTGTTGTTCGTGAAGAAGAAAGACGAGTCTGAGGATGTGTGTCGACCACCGTTCTCTAAATGAATTCACCATCAAGGACAAGTATCCTCTCGTGAGAGGAGAAAGAGTATAACCCCTGGAAGCTAACGGACAGGATACGATCAGAGCTAACTCATTGGAGACGGTGAATCCTAGCGCAGCTCGGTCAGGGCCAGAGAAGACAATGATGGCACCGACGATTCGCTACATCAAATTGCAATTAAATCAATGGAGCGACTTAGCGCGATGAGGGAAACCTCCAAGACAAGGTGGCTTGGTAAGAAACTCATCGGAGCACAAGAAGACACAGCGACGATGTTTGGGCGCGCTCCAAAGGCGGCGATGGCGTGTCCGCGTTCCAGGAGCTGCAATGCACGGCGATGGCCAAGGCCGGTGATAATGGGTACGACATAGAGAGACTAAGAGAATGGTGCGGTCGCGGCGGAGCTTACTGGGATGAAGAGGGGAGTTTTGCCTCCTCTCCCACAACCGAAGAGCGAAGTGAAGGGAGAAAGAGGGGTAGAGCTGGTTTTGCTTGTGACTGATGATGGAGAAATGGACAGCGTGATCTGGCAGAGCTTGGGGTTGGTCGCGGAGTGCGATGGAGAAACAACACACGGACAAACGCGATAGAGCGGCGCTGCCACGCTCTGGGCGAGCTCTAAGCGGTGAATGTGCGTGGAGAAGAAGCTCCGACAACTGGGGCCCGATGGTCAGTGGTAGAAGGAGCGAGCAGTTCAGGCAAGTTAGGCGATGTGGATGAGCCAGGTGGGTCGGGGTCCAGTCACACCAAGTCAAATCGTTTGACTGATTTAATTTCCAATTTCTCTAATTTAACTTGCCAGTTAAAATAGCAATTTCATTTAGAAAATACTAAAATTTTGCAGAGAGGTTCCTCAGATGACCTAGTACCAATAACAATTTTTTATACTCACTCTTCATGTTTTATTTTGCTTCATTAAAATTATTTACAATAGGGCTTTTAGAACTTGTTTTGAATTTTATCAGTATCAAGTTAAGCTCTAAAAAATTGATAAAATTTATATTTATTTATGATAAATATTATAAAGTTTAAATAATTTATTTTCCATGGAATTTCATAAGTATTTATTATTGTTTTCTTTTGGAGCTTCTATTTGAGTTAATTGTTTCACTTTGATTCAAAATTTTCAAATGCAATATTTTGTGCATAAGCTCTGAGTTCAAATGCATGCTGATGAGATGCATAATAATTCATTTTAAATAAAAATGTGGCTATGACACACTGACACCCTATTTTCCCTGCATGGATGGAGTACCCGAGAGCATTCGCTGGTATACCACGTGACCGTCAGCATCTCGCCACTTTTCTCACGCAATTGTCCTAGATACTTAATCGCTAGAGCATGCACTGTCATCCTCAGCTCGCCCATGTTCCATTTCGTGCAAACCCGAGCTTCATTGCTCCTTAGTTTTGCGGGAACACTTGCATCATTCTCGACGCAGGTGAGCACGCCTCCGCGCCATTGTCGCTCTTGGGAGCTTCCTAACCCATGATGTTCGCGTCATGGTGATCCTCTTGCATCACTCATCCCTCTCCTTTGCTCAATGCAGCCCCAGGGTGCATAGCTTGATCGCGTTCTCCATCCTCGACTGATGTGCACCGATCCGAGTGCTGCGTTCCCGCCACTCCAGAAGGTTTGAACATCTCTCGAGTGTGTCATCACGTGTTCTGACACCCTTTCATTTAATATCCTCACTCAACACAGAAAAATAGAGTAAAGTCGAGCATCACCATCATCTCCTTCATCTACCGTCGCTACCACCATTTCCATTATTCCTCAAAGCCTGGTGAGTCCTGGTCAAATTCCTTGCATCCACACCATCCCTCGGATGTCAGCAAACTAATGCGACACTCCTTGTATCACCTCCGTCACTGTGGAGAGCTGTCCTTGAGCCTCCCCTGCTCCATCGCTGCTCGTCATCGATAAGCCGCCTCAGCCCTTCCCCGACCTCATTTTCATCACCCTCGTTGTGGTGAGTCACTGATCCTCATGTGTGCATCAATTCTCCTATTACGATCCTCTAGTACACTTTTCATCTTAGCTACCTATGGCGCCGCCACGGTTGCATGCCGTCGACTCGCCTCCAGTGACCCTAGGTCCCTGCGCACGGTCCATTAGCATCGCTTAGACTCACTGAGCCCAGTGCGCCACTCCTTTAGCCCAGGGGATGCCTCCTACACGAAGTACATCACGGACCCAAGACATTCCACTGCTCCTCGCTGCGGCAATGTCGGCTATGGCCATCTTCGTCGCTGCTACCACTACCCATAGCTTTGCCTTACTTCCATCTTTCTATTCCGCCGCTCAACGCCGCCGCTCATCGCGTCGTTCACCGATGGCAAGGTCGCCATGGCGCTCGGCCATGTGCTTGGCTCTGCTCCTTCTCTCTCTCTCCCTCTCTCTCTCTCTCTGACCGGTGGGACCCACTCAAGTTTTGAATTTAGTTAACACTAATGACAGAGGTTAAGGGTAAAAAAGTCTATGATGGGTGGGACCAGTCGAAAAAGTTACTAAAAATATAATTTTAAACGTTTTTAGTAAATGTGTCTATTACATGTAGGTCCACACACTATTCCCGATTTTAAAACACGTTTTAAAACCGAGAGACTAACATGTAGACCTCAGTCGTGAGATAATTAAAAGAAAAATAGGTTTAATCATTTAGTTAATGAATAATAAATCTATGACATGTGAGACCGCCTGCTTTATACATAAAAATTCAGATAATAAAACTATGAGCCAGCGACAAGTAGGCCCCACATATAAGTTAATAAAAATTCAAAAAAATGATAAAGACTCCTTTAGTTCATTGGAAAATATGTTTTCTCTATTGGAAAGCGTAAACCTCAGTAAAACTCAGAGGAAAATGCAATTTCTCTATTAGAAAGCGTAAACCTCATAGAATACGCTTTTGACGTCACCCCTTTTTATAATTTCTGGAGTTTCAAAACCGAAGCAAATTGAATCGTTAATAAATTTTGCGTACGAACTAAAAAAGAAGATGATTTTTTCTAAATTAATCTAAATTCACGCTCTATCTGATCATGCAATAATATTTGGATTTTGTTGCTGTTGAAATTATTTTTCTATACTTAATTTGCTTCCGACTCTTTTTAATAGACGACGATTGTTCGAGTGATTTTACAACAATCCTCCATCCTCATATTCAGATCAACCAGAGCAAGGAAAGCACCCCCTTTGACCATGTTGATTCTACTATTTCAATTATTCTACTTCTTTTTGCAAAATCTATTACGCATGCGTGTATGTTTGCTTAAATTTTGCTATATTTGGGATAACGGTAGTTATATTCCTATTCAATGCATGATCCTCCTTAAAATATTGGTATCCTTACTATTGTAGCCAATAAGTTATGGTTTAGGCAGTACATGATGTTGATTTGGGTATTTCGAGTGTGAATATCGCACAACTGCTTAGTCAGGCTCTAGATTTACTAAAATTAGACAATGGATGAAAGGTTGAACTTGAATTTGGGAAATTTTGAAATGATGGTCTAGAAGGGTTTACCTCTATTATTTTATCAAAATGAAAATGAAGAACTTAGTTTGAGGCGCGGACGAGTTATATTATAATCTGAGAAGTGTGAGAGGTGTATCTCACAAATGGATAGGGAGAGATCCTCGCCTGGATCAATTAAGGACTAAACACTTGTGCTCCTAATCTAAAGCCTAAGTGCACAACCATATGTGTCGGTATAGGATGGCCTTAGCTAATTAAGTCATCAAAAACTAGCCATGCGCGTTGGTAGGTCGTAGTAGTGCGAGCATGATCGGTGTATGCGAGTTCGAAGGGGCTCCCTTCACCACGGTGTGAGGAACAAAGCTTGCCGACACAATGGTGAATGCTTAGCTGAGACAGGCGTGTACCCAGGTGAAGTGCAGGTGTTCATTCACTGGGCTAGTGCAAGGTTTGGACTAGGTGATGTAAAAGCTTCGATGCGAGCTCTAGAATGCTTACCAAAGGTTAGTGAGCAGTGGTATCAATGGATGCTGAACAAACTATAGAATTTGTGTGCTGTGGGTAAAGTTGTACACCTCTTTAGAGTGTAAATCTATTTAAATAGCCATCCTCACGGTCATGAGCGTGCTTGGAACGGTCCATCGGGTGTAGTCTTGGTTTTTATGAAAATGGTTCTTGTTGGAAAATAAGGGAATGGTTTTGTTGTGTTATTTGAGTTGAGTGTCATGTCTATGGCAGAAAGTAGGATATTGATCGCAGCCGAGGAGGGCTGTGATTTATTATTTATCAAGTATTGACTTGTTGCCCTCTATCTATTTGACTGCTCTTTAAGTTTCCATTGTAAAAGTACTATGTATTGATATTGCAAATAAAATTTGCTTAATGTTGAAAATAATTTGTAGCATAGAGCATCATCCTTTGTTAGCCATGCATATATATAAACTTTGGGATACACTACAAGTCTTACTGAGTACCCAATGTACTCAATCTTGCTTAAATTGTTGTTTAGACTTAGAGGATGAGCCCACAACGGAAGACGCGTTTTTTGCACTCGATACCGGAGGGTTTTGTGACAGGTCTTGCTAGGACTTATTTCTTGTCGGTTGCCTGAGGGTTTGGATGGGCATACTGCTAGACTTTTGGACTTTCTACATATTATGCTTTCGCTGTTTCATTTGTTACTTCTGATACTTGAGCTTTTATTTGTTCGGTCGACCTTTAGGATGTAAACTCTATAATCACATAAGTTATGTACCGTAATTGTTTCATTTTGTATGAATGTATGTATAGATGTGATTATCAATGTTGTGGATGTGTGTACTAGCCACTGATCATGGGACTAGTACGGTACACACACAAGAGCTTTGGGTATTCAAAACCCAGGGTCCGACAACGGTGGCCTCCGCTCCGCATTAGCGCCCCCACCATGCCGCCCGCATCGACCGCCATGTCGTCCACCACGCGTTCCCACCACACCACCACTGCCATGCCGCCCACATTGGCTGCGCGCCGCCGCACCACTGCCGGCGATCTCGCCTCGCTGGTCGGACGAAGGGAAGAAGAGAGGGGAGGGATGCGGCGTCGGCGTGTGGGGACAAGGGAGGGAAGGCAACAGCGCGTGTGGAGGGAGGGAGCGTGGCTGTGTGTGGCCGCATGGGGAGGGAGTAAGAAGAGGGGGCACCGTGGGTAAGGGCGAAGCGATTGAGGTGGCTAGGGGGTGCCGGGTAAGGGGTGAGGGCGGAGCGGCGGTCGGCGAAGGTGGCCCGCACGGCTCGTGCCATTGCGCCCGAGGGAGAGGCAGACGGAAGGAGGAAGAGGCGAAGAGGGAGAGTGGGCTTGTGGGAGACGTGAGGAGGGAGTTGGAGAGGAATAAGAGATAATGAAGGAGACAGGAAGGGAAGGGAAAAAGAAAAAAGGAGGGAAAAAGGAAGGGGAGGAAAAAAGGGGAAGAAAAAAGTGGAGGAAAAGGAAAAATAAGGAAATTAATATAGAGAACTTAATTAGAGATTAAGTTAGGAAATTATAGATTAATTAGAAAATAAGCATTAGTTGATCATTACTAAAATAATTCATTTAATTAAGATATCACATTAAAATTAAAATAGTTAAAATGGTAAAACCATGGACACTTCAAAATTAGGAGGGGAAGCAAAATTTTATTTATATTTTGTGCACACATTGTTACTGCCTGATTAAAAACCTTACGCCCCAGTGTGGGGTTCCCCTGGTAAGGAAAAGAGCATAATAACTATATTCATGCATACATATTGGCTACTCGACATTGAGTTCAACTAACACCTCTACGATCTCAGGATCCTCCAGTTGATGTTGATGTCGCTCTCTTTCCAATTCCCAGTCTTTGAGGCAAGTGGTTGCCTCGACTATCTTGGGCATGAGGGATGACCTCCTTTCTTCAATTATTCTTCCTACCATGCTGAAAGTCGCTTCCGAAGAGACGGGGGACACCGGAACCAATAGAACATCTTGTGTGAAATGACACATCACAGGGAATATCCGCTTTTTGTTCTTCAACCACTCGAGCAAGTCTAATTTGCCTCCACCAGAAAGATCAGGATCAATATTTGTAAAATTATGCTCCAGGTAGTGGTTTAACTCTGATGTATAATTCCACTTAGGGGGTGCCTGAGACTGAGATGGTGAAGAACTAGACTTGCCCTTCAGCTTCTTCCACAAGTGTGTTGTTAAGCTTATCTTGGCCGGATGCATCTGCTGTGAGGCATCCAATCTCGTGTTGTTGCCAAGCTTGTCATGGTACAAGCGGAAAACATGAACAAATTTCTTTTTGGCATGTTCAAAAGCTTCAGGGAAATCAAGGCCGAGGCACTCACCTATTCCCTATGTAATATTCCGGAACTGAATCGAGTGAATCGGGAGAAGGCGGGAAAAATCGTAACGATTAAAGAAGTGAAAATACCTGCGGAGAGATGGGTTTCACTGCATATTCTCAGCAACTGGGCCACGGTCATGCCCAGTGGCCCATTAGTGTGGTAGGCCAAGAAAGGGGGCTCCCTAACCCTAGCCACCCCCACCTTCCCCACCTCTCCCACTTCCTCCCCTTGTGGCCGCCACTCCCATCTCCCCTTCCAGCGCCTCTCGCCCCTTGAGGTCTCCTCTCCCCTGCAATGGCAGCCCCTGCGATCCCCGGTGTTGTTCCCCAAGAGCCCCTCCGGTTGTCTCTTCCGCCGCGTCGTCATCCATTCTTCGCCTTCCGGTGGCGGCACTTGGAGAGGGAAGGGAGGAGAAGGAGGAAGACCGTGTGCAGCGGATCTTCGTCGTCCTACTGGTCTACAAGGGTAATTAGACCTCCGATTCGTTGTTTGATTCCATTAGAGTTGAGGATCCGATTGGATTTGTAGTTTCGTTTTGATTCTGTTAATAGATTGATTCTGTCCAGACGTTGTACCTCGGTTTTGGGCGTCGTAGAGGCCGAATTGGACATCTATGTCTTCTAGAGAATTGTTCCTGGTTTCATCAGCTTTCTTTTGGCACCTGGATCACGAATTTTCACTCAGTAGATTAAACGTTATGACTTTTTTACCACGTACTGCTCTGTCTATCAGAAATTCTGGGTATAGTCGGTTGCACCTAGGGTTTGATCTAGTTAGAGTCAGAATCAGGTCGGCCACCCAACTAGGTTTATGAAGATAATTTCACCATGTGTTCAGGATGATAAAGATCACTTTATTTGGATCAGTGGTTTAAAAGTTAGAGCCTTTTCTTTAGGGCTGTTCTGAATTCTGGACAGACTGCAGTTATAGTTTTTCATTGGATGGTTAGACCTCTATTTTGGCCGAATTAGAGTTTACCATCAACTAGTGTTTCGTAGCCAGTTAAGTTATGAAAAGATGAGCACTGGTTTCAGGTCTTTTGGACTTACGGTTAATTATTGGTGAATTTTCTAGTAAAACTGCCAGATTAGGGATATTTGGAATGTTTGGGTAAATTGATCAAATTGAATCTTTTGTTTGGTAGATTTGGCTAGAGATTGTGGGAGGACACGTGTAGCAATGCCTTACTCGTTTGTCCTCATTTCGATTATTTTACATTGTAGACGGTGAAGCGGTGAGTGGAGGGGTATCTCAATTACCTCCCAACCCGTTGCAGCGCGGCAGGCAAGTAACTTGTATAATATGATTGATGTATTATGTGATGTGTGAATGAATGATTATATTTGTTCGTATTTGTAGATGAATGCCATGTGTATCTTTTCATTTATGAGTACTATTGAATATTTCCATGGAATCACATCATGACATGCATAATTACCTTTGTAAGACCCATCAATTCCAGTATGGGTATTTGAAAATCCCATCAATTCTAGAATGGGTACGTGAGTCCACTATTCCAATGTGGGCCACGTTACGTGAGTCCACCATTCCAATGTGGGCCACGTTGGACGATTGTATGAAACGTTCTTCATACGATTACTTTAAGTGAACACCGACGGGTGTTTCACTCGCTATACCGGTATATGCTGCGATATGTCCAATTCCTTCAATGCATCATTCCACTTCATCCATTCATAAAGTTGTTTCCAGTCAATGTTCAAATTATGAAGGTGATATATTGTTCATGGAATGTTTGATTGTTACATACAATTACTTGCTGAGTCTTTGGCTCATTCTTGCTTTGTTGTTTTATTTAGGTAAATGACTAGGAAGAACGGTTTTCATGGTGGGTAGAACAACATGATGCACTCACTACCATAATCCAAAACATTTGAGAAATTAATATTGTCTTCTATTTATACCTGGTGTTGAATTGTAATAAGCCAACTTGGCCGTATTTACCATATCTCCCTGAAATGTTTATTTCCAATCCGTTGATTAAACTGTTGATGATTTCCTGTTCATGTATATCCTTGTGGTACGCCAATTCTAGTAATACTTATTGTTGCAAATTTTCTAAAGATTAGTGATTGTAGGTGACATCTTGACTTCCTTATAGTCAGGGTGTTACAGTTGGTATCAGAGCGGGCTTTAGGTCCGTGGTAATTAAGTTATTAAAATGACACACTGTGCACAGTAGGTGGGGTTTGAGAAATCCATTGTTTCCGCATTTCTAGTGATGTTGTTCATTAGGTTGTATGGTATAGAATTGCTTCTGTACTATCTTTCTTGTTATTAATCTATGTCGTGATGCGATATCCTATATATCTATGAATTATCCTATGATTGTCATGAAATGATCCTATATATTCATAATTGATTGCATTAGTTATGCGTATCGGTAGCGGACGTCGGCGGTGAGTTCGTGGTTGTCGATCCAGGTTTTGCTGTGCTACACCACTTGCTCGTGTTGTAATAGTAGAGAAGTTCTTACCCCTGTTCCATAGTTCTGTGTTGAGCCTGAGCCCATTGATGAAGTTTTTGTCCTTCTCAAGTTTGTATCTGGTTTTCTGGTTGTAGTTTCTGATAGTTCGCGAATTTCTTTTGAATGGAGGGTTATAATGCGATGGGCAATCTCTAGTAGATTTCGATCGTTCTTTGAAACAATTATTGTTCTTTCAACTATTGTGATATTTCGCTCCACGTGAGCGTAGTTAAATTGCAAGATTTACCTTTTCACGGAAGTTCTTTTACCCTGTTGGAAAATTCAACCCGTGTGTTCGCTTGAGGTTTGGGCATTGGCGATTTCTTTTGCAAGTTCTTTATCAAGTGCACAATGATCTTGCATATTTCTTTCTGGGATGCTTTAGACAGTGGTTCTCTTCCTTGATTTCTGATTTTGACCAATTCTTGTCCAGTGGTAGTTGATGAATTTCTCTTAGGTTCATGATTCATGGTAGTTGATGAGATCCAATAGGTCTTTAATGGTTCTCTGAAAATATTATTGTTTTTCAGTTGTTGAATTTCTTTTATTTTAAATGATCTTCGACAGTTGGCAATATTGATATTTCCATGTTTGTTCCTTCTTTCACATTGGAAAATAGCGACTCGTTTACTCGTTTGATAGTTTGTATAATGAGAGTTTTATGTTGCAAGTTCGTTAACATGAGGAAGCATTGGCTCCATGTATTTCTTTTGGATCATTCAGCGCCTTGAAGTTTAACGATCTCTTTTCTGAGGATTAGTGTTAAAACCCTTTTTGGGGTGCCTTGTGGTGATTAAGTCGGAGATGGTAATCAAACAAATTGGTTGGCTATGGGTTCCTATTGGTCCCTAGATATTTTTCAAAAAAAAAAAATAATTCTTGTCTTTCTGATTGTTGAGCTCTCTTTGCTACTTGTACACGATATTATTGACAAGATCATTCTTTTGGTAAGGGTCCTATCTCACTTGTTGATTAAGGGGACCTGGTTAACCGTTTGGTATTTTGGGGAACGGGAATTAGCTTTTACAAAGTTTGTCGAAGAAAGTCTTGACTCTACTCGTTTCTTTTGGAGTAGTTGGAATGTTGGAGTTTAGAACCTCTCTTAAAAAAAATATCGAAACCCTTTTCTAATGTTATGGTGGACACGTGTGAAAGGTTTGTTTCAGCTTTGTGGTTTTTGTACTAAGTTTCCTTTCTAGAATAAGTTGTTATTACAATTCCATTTGATGCTGAAAAATTTCTATAACACGATTTGCCATGTTCCTTTAGAAGGTTTATTGACATGATCAGTAATGTGATGGCAATGTTGATTCCTTTATAAAGAAAGAAAGTTGTCCGCCTTTCGTAATATTTCTAAAATGATCAAATTTCCAGTTTTGTGTTCATGCTCTTTTGGGGAATTCAAGTTCTTTGTGGTAAATATCGTTTGTCGAGTGAAGCGATATGTTGAAAAATTATAATAGTTCTTCCATGATGCGGGTGTTTTGATCTTGAATACCCGTTTGTTCCTAACGGTTAAGGTCGGATATTCTATTTTTGTGAGGCCTATGTTTTCAACTGTGGACTTTCCATATGTGTTCTGAGTTCGTTGCCTAATTGGTTTTCCCCTGAGTTCTGTGTTCCTTGCGAGTGGTAAGTGATTTCTTCAGTTGGTAAAGATCGTTTCTATTTGCCTCTTCTTTCGAGAAGGAATCAACCCATTCATTCCACGTGGGTCTTCCGAAATGTTTTCTAAGTGTTGTTATGTGCCTAATGTTAATACCTGTAGTAAATTGATCGCCTTTGGTGACATCGTTCAAATAAGAATATTTCAAGTTTAGCTCTCACGGTACCTTGGAGCTCGTGAATCAACTGGTAACTGAAATTATTTTGGGTAACTTGAGGAATTGTATTAACCTATTGTTTCTTAAAGATTTCGTGTGATTTAGTCCGAAAGGCTCCTTGGTTTGAGTTCGCAAAGTGAGGTTGCAATAAAAGAATATTTTCGTTGATCTCTTCGAGACGAAGTTAATCCGTTTGCTTTCCGTGAAATCCTGTAAAGGGAAATGTTTCGAGTTTTGTGGCTGAGAACATTTGGATCTCGTGTTTCCCAAGTAGAGGAACTGTGTCGAGCAAGTTGGCCTGTTGAAGGATCTTATCGATTCTTAATTAAATCTTGTGGTTATTTGAAGCATCCCTAAATTTGTTGCTCTTTCTGCTCAAGAGATGGCGAATTTCAAACGTAATATCTTTCTTTCGTGTCGGCTGTTATTTGCTATTCTCTTTTGAGGGATGTGTGCCTCCAAATATGAACTCAGCTTTCATTTTCCAAGATCACCTTTATCCGAATATTTCTTTCGGTTTCCTGCTGGCCATGATGAGCAACGTCTTTCTTTGTGAATAAATTTATCTTTGTTCGCCTCTTCCTTTTGAGAAAGGATCACAGATTTGGGTTGCAAAGTGTTTGCAAAGGGTAAGTTTGGCAACTGTTTGGTGGTAGATGAGTAATCGTAGCGGTGATATTTTGCTACCAAGTTATTGGAGGAGTAGTAGAATGTAGAATGGATTTGATCTGTATCTCTTGAGGAAAAAAAAATATTGATTCACATGGAATGTTTGGCTTCGAAGTAAGTCTGAATAGTGTTACGATTGAGTAGAACCTATGGTATAGAGAAATTCCAGAACTTTAGTTCATGTTAAAAGGTTGAGGATTATCGAAGGTATGGAGACCTTGATTAATTTTATAGAGTAACGCAATTGGATAAGATTGCGAGATTATGTGGGTAATTTTTGAGGATGTCAATAAGTGAGTATGTTAGAATTGTGAGAATGTTGTAGATTCAATCCATTGATTTCCCTATCTGTTATAATTGCAATTGGTACTAGAAGTCTTGCAAGTTAAATCTGGGCTTTGCATTTTCATGCTAGACCTTTGGTCAATCAATGATTGTGTGTAGAGAGAGTGGAATAATAGAGTTTCCTGAGTAGTGGGATGATAATTGATAGAATCCTTCTGATGAAGTATATGAACGTGCGTGCTAAGAATTTTGAGTTGCTGTTCTTGGAAATTGGAGGTAATGTCATTGTGTGGGACCTATTCTGTGTTGCTTTGAACGCCTTCTATCAAATCAATTCTGGTTAGTAGAATAAGTTATTTAGAGTATTCGGTGGATTCAAAATAGCCTCTCCACAATGGTGTGGATGATGTATTTCAATTTGAGCATAATTTGAGGATGTTTAACTAAGAGGTTTAAGCTCATGTGGTAGGCAGTGAATTCGAATTTCATTGTTCGAGAGAAATTTTATTCTTAGAAGCGAGGAACTGTGGCAAAGGATGATTCGTGGGATAATGAGGCGTTTTCTTGATTCTCGTTTGAGTTTTGTGTCGTTGACTTGTATTTTCCGTAATTTGAGTTGGCGCTGTGTTGGCGTGTTGATTCTTTCCAAATTCAGACAAACCGCAAGTATTTGGTTTGAGCGTTCGAGTGATTTCCCCTTTGGTTGTCGTGGTGTTCATTTGTAAACTGCTTATTTGAAGAATGGATTTGTTTTCGAGATGATTGTCAAATTTGGAATCTAACCTTTTGGTGGAGAGTTAGCATTGCGTGGATGCGATGAGGACTCTATATTCGATTGGATTATCTTCGTTTGAAGGTTGCAGAAATTGGAAAGTTAGCATATCGCATTGACCGTCTCGGATCCTTATGCGAAGTACGCTTTGTCTGGTGTGCTCGAGTGTTAGTCGAGTATCTAAGCAATTCCAAGCTTGGGATATCCTTGTTTCAATCCAGTCGCTTGTCCTTTCTAGTAGATCGATGCGTAGATTCGAGGTCGAATCCTGTTAAGGGGGGTAGAATGTAATATTCGGAATCAATCGAGTGAATCGGGAGAAGGCGGAAAATCGTAACGATTAAAGAAGTGAAAATACTGCGGAGAGATGGGTTTCATCTGCATATTCTCACAACTTTGGGCCACGGGCGCGGCCAGTGGCCCATTAGTGTGGCGGCCAAGAAAGGGGGCTCCCTAACCCTAGCCACCCCACCTTCCCCACCTCTCCCACTTCCTCCCCCTTGTGGCCGCCACTCCCATCTCCCCTTCCCAGCGCCTCCTCTGCCCCTTGAGGTCTCCTCTCCCCTGCAATGGCAGCCCCTGCGATCCCCGGTGTTGTTCCCCAAGAGCCCCTCCGAAGTTGTCTCTTCCTGCCGGCGTCGTCATCCATTCTTCGTCTTCCCGGTGGCCGGCACTTGGAGAGGGAAGGGAGGAGAAGGGAGGAAGACCCGTGTGCAGCGGATCTTCGTCGTCCTACTGGTCTACAAGGGTAATTAGACCTCCGATTCGTTGTTTGATTCCATTAGAGTTGAGGATCCGATTGGATTTGTAGTTTCGTTTTGATTCTGTTAATAGATTGATTCTGTCCAGTACGTTGTACCTCGGTTTTGGGCGTCGTAGAGGCCGAATTGGACATCTATGTCTTCTAGAGAATTGTTCCTGGTTTCATCAGCTTTCTTTTGGCACCTGGATCACGAATTTTCACTCAGTAGATTAAAAGTTATGACTTTTTTACCACGTACTGCTCTGTCTATCAGAAATTCTGGGTATAGTCGGTTGCACCTAGGGTTTGATCTAGTTAGAGTCAGAATCAGGTCGGCCACCCAACTAGGTTTATGAAGATAATTTCACCATGTGTTCAGGATGATAAAGATCACTTTATTTGGATCAGTGGTTTAAAAGTTAGAGCCTTTTCTTTAGGGCTGTTCTGAATTCTGGACAGACTGCAGTTATAGTTTTTCATTGGATGGTTAGACCTCTATTTTGGCCGAATTAGAGTTTACCATCAACTAGTGTTTCGTAGCCAGTTAAGTTATGAAAAGATGAGCACTGGTTTCAGGTCTTTTGGACTTACGGTTAATTATTGGTGAATTTTCTAGTAAAACTGCCAGATTAGGGATATTTGGAATGTTTGGGTAAATTGATCAAATTGAATCTTTTGTTTGGTAGATTTGGCTAGAGATTGTGGGAGGACACGTGTAGCAATGCCTTACTCGTTTGTCCTCATTTCGATTATTTTACATTGTAGACGGTGAAGCGGTGAGTGGAGGGGTATCTCAATTACCTCCCAACCCGTTGTGTGTGCAGCGCGGCAGGCAAGTAACTTGTATAATATGATTGATGTATTATGTGATGTGTGAATGAATGATTATATTTGTTCGTATTTGTAGATGAATGCCATGTGTATCTTTTCATTTATGAGTACTATTGAATATTTCCATGGAATCACATCATGACATGCATAATTACCTTTGTAAGACCCATCAATTCCAGTATGGGTATTTGAAAATCCCATCAATTCTAGAATGGGTACGTGAGTCCACTATTCCAATGTGGGCCACGTTACGTGAGTCCACCATTCCAATGTGGGCCACGTTGGACGATTGTATGAAACGTTCTTCATACGATTACTTTAAGTGAACACCGACGGGTGTTTCACTCGCTATCTGCGATATCTTCGCGATATGTCCAATTCCTTCAATGCATCATTCCACTTCATCCATTCATAAAGTTGTTTCCAGTCAATGTTCAAATTATGAAGGTGATATATTGTTCATGGAATGTTTGATTGTTACATACAATTACTTGCTGAGTCTTTGGCTCATTCTTGCTTTGTTGTTTTATTTAGGTAAATGACTAGGAAGAACGGTTTTCATGGTGGGTAGAACAACATGATGCACTCACTACCATAATCCAAAACATTTGAGAAATTAATATTGTCTTCTATTTATACCTGGTGTTGAATTGTAATAAGCCAACTTGGCCGTATTTACCATATCTCCCTGAAATGTTTATTTCCAATCCGTTGATTAAACTGTTGATGATTTCCTGTTCATGTATATCCTTGTGGTACGCCAATTCTAGTAATACTTATTGTTGCAAATTTTCTAAAGATTAGTGATTGTAGGTGACATCTTGACTTCCTTATAGTCAGGGTGTTACACCCTACATACCCATCTGCAAACCTATTAATTTGTTTGTAGGATCCAAAATGATAGCAAAGTAATATAGGTGTGAAATAGATCCAAAATATTTAAGAAATTTATCTTACATTGCTGCAACAACATGGCCTAAAAGGATCCGTCCCCTAGATTTAGCAAACTTGTCTACAATTAGCCAAATAAAATCTATAACTAAGAAAGAAATAAGGTAGTAAATACTGGATAGAGTCTTAGTTGCTTTGTAGAAAGGTTTCAAAAACTCTCATAAATGACTAACAATTTCCCAATCTGAGTTAGCAACTATCAACTTATCTGAGTTAGCATTGACAAAGATATATATAATATGTCCATACCCTTGTACCTTCTTCAGCATGATGTATGTCGAGTTCCACCTCACCTTCATGTCAATACCGAATTTTCTTGGGGTCATATTGTTGGCTACTCAATACTTTGCGAACTGGACTGCTGCCACCGTTGAACTTAAGAGGAAACGAAGAGCATCATAGATACTGTTCAAATAAACGTCAATCACCTCCATACCGTCTTGCACAACGAGGTTGAGGATATGACATACGCATCTCTAGTGGAGAACATATCCACCAATATATATCTGCAACCTTAGGGTGAGGATGTTCATAGTTATTGTATTCGCTAATGCATTATCAAGAGTTATAGAAACAATCTTAATTCCTATTTGAAAATCCTCAATTACCCCTAGTATGAGCTTGACAATGACATCTCTCATGTGTGATTCAGTAATTAACTTAAATCCTATGATATACTCATCATCTAAATAATGGGCTACAACACTAAGGAATGCAGTTCTCTGGTGTGATAATGTCCAAATATCCAAAGTTAAAGCAAAAGAGTACTGAACTTATAGGAAAATTTCTTTTAGTGCTTCTAGCTTTCTACTATACATCCCCAAAATATCATACGATGTCGTTCTCCTACTAACATATTGGTACTGTGGACAAAAGCCATGTTGGATCATTCTTTCGAATGAGCGACTTTCACCCATCCTAATCGATAGATCCTCGAAAACAATGTATCTAGCAATTTCCTCACGGACATAATGAGGATTGTATGCCCAAGTACTTACGGAGCCATCAGCCTCGAAGTTGAGCTGAGTCTGAACTCCTCCACCTCGCGTGGGCGCCCCCATCTTTTTCAAGCATGCTTTGTAGTGTTGTTTCAAGTGCCTCGTCCCTCCACCTGTACGAGCAGTGGGAAATTGAGCGACGTGAGACTGAGCTTCTCCCTCTCCCCACTGCTGCTTTTGTGCTACGACTCCTCGATAGCATAGCGCTATCGAGCTCTGTCGCTCCCTCCACTGGCTTCATGCTTTGACTCCTTGGTAACATACTTCCTATTGTACAGAGCACTAGAGCAAAGAGAGAATCAGATAATGGAAAATGCACTTCGCTCGATGGTGGATAAATGAGTAAAATACAAGCTGAGCTTCGGTGGTGAAGAAATGAGCTACAAACATTAATTTTTATAAGCAGGGAGAGTTGGAAAGAAAGAATTTCGCATAGAGTAGTCGTTGTCTTGCCCATTGCCTTCTCTCTCTCTCTCTCTGCTTCGTCTTCTCACTAGAAAGAATCTTGTGTAGAGCCGTTTTCTTGACAGTTGTCTCTCTTCCACCCGCCCATTGTTCGCTAATTTCTACTAAAAGTACTCACCATGTCTTATCAAGTGTCATAAAAACACTATCCCCCATCATCACAATGTGTCACAAAAGCCCCACTAGATCTCCTTCTTCCTCCAACTCCATCCTTTATCGATACAACATCTTCTCCATTGCCTTGCCACTTATGTGTCGCCCAGTAGCCCGCCGCCTACAAGCCCCCTGCTGCCTCCAAGGAACCATGTGCCTCCCAGTTCCCCCATCTCTGTCGCCTCCAAGCACCCCTTAACCTCCATGCTCATGATCCCCACCACTAAAGCGGTGGTGCGGCGGGGCTCTTGAACGACAATGGCAACGTACGACAATGGCGATGGATGGTGGAGGAACGATGAGAAGGGGCGAGCACCACATGGTCCCGGGAGAGGGGAACCCATTACTGGCGTCTAGGAGGACGGGGAAAGCCTCAGCCAAGCTGGCGACGACAGCAGCCATGGTGGGAGAGGGGAGATTGGCAGTGGCGTACCGAGGAAGAAGAGAGGGGAGGAGACTGGGGAGAGCTTCACTATGATATAGAACACCTTTGGTGCGGTTTTCTTGGTGGCAGGACAGTGGCAACGGTGGCTCACTAGAGACGGTGAAGATAGTGGCAGCGACTCCGGCAGCAGTGATGATTCAAACGACAACTCAGCACTTGGAAGTTGTCTATGAGATCACAAGGAAGAGAGGAAGGTGGTTGTGAGGTCAAATTTGGATGATGGAAGTTGGATTTGATGAATATTTTTTGTCTAACTCGGATTTGGGGGAGATGGGGGAAAAGATGAAGGGGGAGGAGTTGTGGCGAGGCAGAGGAGGCGGAGGTGGGGGCCGACGGGGAGGCAGAGGGAGAGGAGGGGCTTCGAGAGCACCATGGTAGCAACTGAGCATGTGTGAAGAAGATGGGAGGTGAGAGAAGAGAAAGAAAGAGAGGAAGAAGGGTGGTGTGAGTGTCACGTAGGCAAAACCAGGTGATGTGGAGGCCATGTTAACCATAGGGGGTGATGTAAACTAGTATTGCAACTTTAGGGGACTGAGTAAGACGAAAAATAGTACAGGGGTTAAGTGGACCGACGCAATAGTTCGAGGAAGTAAAATGTAGTCTGTTTTTGGGATGCAAATTGTTCCACTAAAAATACTATTCGATTGTATCTTTTTTTTTTCTTTCTTTAGATTTTTCATTCAATCCTGTCTCTTTTCTTTTCCATCCGAATAGCCCCATGACCAGATATATCAGATCAGCTCCTTTCTCTTTTTGTATATGTGTTCATACGTACATACACACCATCTAATAAGCCTGACATAGCCCCCATCATTCCTGCTTTCCCCTTTTCCATGTTGGTGTCCACTTAAACCTTGCACACTAAAGCTGACCTTACAAGCCTCTCTTCCCTCCTTTTCCTAGCCTTTATTTTCCTATCCTCTCTACTCCATCAGCACTGTTCTACTAAATTTCAAAAAGCAAAGGACACTTTTGCCCGCAGCCTCCTCACTGCCTCCCATTCCTTCCACTCTGACCTCTCGCCTTGTGGGCGTAGGCATAGGCACCGCAGCCTCACCCCTCGGCTCAAGTGCTCACCACTGTTCCATCACCACCACCGTCTCCAGAGTGCAAGAATGGCGACCGCCATGCCGGCGACGACGATGCCCTTGCCGGACTACCAGGTGTCCGGCGCAGCCGCCGCCCAGCGGCACGGCTCGGGGTCGGTCGGCCCGTTCTTCGCGGTGCTCGCCGCCGTGCTGGTGCTCACCGTCCTGTCCTGCTTCTTTGGCCGGGTGTGCGCGGCGCAGGCCGAGGGCCCCGATGAGTGGTACGACTGCACGAGGCTACCCTGCCGGAGATACTGGCGGCGGCGGGCGGCTGGCCGGCCGGTGAAGCTAGCCGAGGAGGTGAAACAGCCGGTCGCTCTGCCACTGCCCGAGCCGTGATCGATGAGGCAGAGCAGCAGCCCAGGAGCTTCTTGATGCTCTCTTCCGCTGCTGCAACCTTGCAGGTTAGTATGATAGGATAAAGCAATAAAAAGATACGTGTATGTGAATATCAATGTAATATTGTAATACTTCTCATCTTCTTTTGAATCCTTGAGTTCTTCTTGATGTTACTGGTTAATGTTGATTTAGCTAGCCTTCACCTATAGTAAGATTATAGTGTTATGGTAGTCGCAGTCTGTCAGTTATTTTTGTCAGATTGGCTTATAATCAACGGCTCAATACGCCAGGAGATGATCTTTACATATTGAAAGCCTTTTTTTTTTGTTGTTGCAAAATACATTTTCCATTCTAATCAGTCTCTTTTAATCAGAGAAGGAATAATAACTTGCTAGGCAACTTAAAAAGAACAAGAGATTGTTGCCATTTAGAAATGATTAAAAAAAAAGAGGCAAACAAGGAGACATGTAGGCTCCCTTAGTCACAAAATAATACAAACAAATATTGCAAATCTCTAAAGCACAAGCTTCCATTATCATACTTCCGTCTATGATCCTTTCCAATAAAAGACTAGAGCCATTATATCATCGGAAACGTTACCATTATTGGTTACAATACACTTGAGAGAGAGGTAAGGGGGTAAACAGGCACACATCAAAGTGAAATTCTACCATCAGGTTATAAGCATCTACAGGTGTAAAAGAAAAGGGAAAATAATAATACACAGCCTGAAATCGCTAGAAACGAACTTTACACCAGGTGTTCTCTCGGTTTCCTTGAGATCTATCTAAGCAATATTGTGTGATCTTGCTGTATCATGTGAACTGGAAGAACTCCATGACACCATCGAAGCAACAATCCAAGAATATCCACAAGTTCCAATCAGTCCATTTTTGTCATCTTTCTGGAGACAACATTCCACAAGCTGTACAAAACACAAAATCTGCTAAAAAAGCTATCCCTGAACTTCTAGATCGGTTTCCCTCTTTACTTGCATAGCCTTGCCATCACGACGAGCAGAGATCCCAACCATCCTCTGGTGTGATGATGTCCGGTGTCGTGATGACAATTGTCTTGCCACCTCCGGATCTTCAGCCTTCCCTAAATATCTTTTCCACTGAATCTTGTTATGGAACATTGGGAAGAAGCGGACCTGGATTGCGGCGTAGCTAAAGTACGGGATTAGTGTTGCCATCACCACAAAAAGTGTCACCAACCAATATGAAAAGGCCGGCGCCAACTGTTCAATGAAGACCATATATGCTGTTGTTGAGAACCTTGGGGTTACAGCACCATAAGCCAAGAGGAAGAGGTACCATACAGCGATGCTGCCCCATATGAATATGTGTTGGATTATGGTGAAGTAGTTCACAGAAAGCGCCATTTGGCAGTTCACAACCCATACGACACAAGTGCACATGACAACACCTAGGGCATCCAAGCCCACAACTTGGCCATCCTGACGGAATGCCTGGCCCTCGAGAGCAGTAGTGCAGAAAAAGAAGATTAAGATGGCATTCATTACACCATTAAGCATCCAGCCAAGTATCCGACGCCAGCTGAATAATATATTCTGCACACCTTCTTGGTAGAGCTCCGGATACTGCAAAATAACATGCAGAATAAGGACTTCACTAAACAACAGCTTGGTCAAATGGAGGGAAAATGAACGTGCATAGCTCCTGCACTTTAATGTAACATGAAAGATACAATGTTATCTTTGTTTGTTCAAAGAAGTAGTGAAAGGAACTTAAAACCACACAAACAGGACTTATTGAGGGATCTCTGGGGTAAAAGGTCTCCTTTAATTAACTAGGAGATCATTAAATCATATGAAAACATACTATGTGAACACTTTACCTAAAAAAAAACCAAGAGCAGCACAAAAAGAAGAAATTTTGAACTTACAAACAGAACATGATTATGTAGCTTCCGAGCAACCACATCAAGTAGAAAGCATATTTTCTTTAGAAAAGATGAGGCGGAACAGGTTCAAGAGTATTTAGGATTTGAAATGGATTTTTTCCCAATTTTATCAATTATTCTGAAAGATCATAGTATTTCGAAACTGTTTGGCATCGAGGTACCTGCAGACACAGCCTGGAAGACACATCCTGATCAAACACTCCCAACGCAATGACAGGAAGGGAGGTGAAAATCACATTATACAGTGACAAGAACCAGTCATTATAAGCTGGCTTCCCTGAAAAGGATGCAAATGCTTCATACAGAAATATGGTGACTCCAAAAGTTACATTCTTGTAGAAGAAATAGCATATCTGCACCCAAAAAAAAAATTTGATCAACATGATGCTTGAATTTCAAAAGCTGATTGTTAGGTCTAAACAAACATTAAGTATACCATCACTGAAATGCGTCGGTAACACCAATGCCCATGCACCAGCAGTAACCGTTCTAGGAAGCAGAATTGGGCGATTGCAACATCACTTGCCATGACAGCCTAAAATGTTGTGAACAGGGACAACAAATGATTAAAAAATATTTTATAGTGGGCACAACAAGCACAATCATAAAATTTATAAAGCATCAAATTAGTAACCTGCATCCCTTCAACACCACTAATGCCAACCCCTATGTCAGCTTCCTGAAGCATGCCAACATCATTTGCCCCATCACCAATTGCTAAGGTCACTTTATGTGAATGTTTAACGAGTCTTGTAACCTGCAATTGTTGCACCATGTTAATGTCTTTGCATGCATGTTTCTAGAAACAACACTAGGAGAATTACATAGTAATGAGAGATAAGAACTTCATAAATGAAAAAAAGCTGACCAGTGCCTTCTGCTTCGGTGAAGATCGACAACATATGACAGATGCACACTTGACAGCAAGATCCAAGAACTTAAGCTTGACATCATCTTCCAAAGCATAAGTTAATGATTTGCCATCAATGATCAGTGCAAAAGATTCAGTGCTGGACTGACTTAAGGGTGGAATTTGTTTGATTCCATCCTCTATCTGACCCATAACCCTTTTCTTTGATGCCTGGAGAGCCAATAAAGAGAAAAGTAATTATGATGGTTTTGATTGCCTATGGTTAGCAATTTTAAATGTGAATGCATGTTCTGTTAAACTGCCTTTTCTTTTGTAAAAATTTGGGAGCAATTGTTGCAATTATAGTCATTCCAAAAGTACAGTTGTTCTTTACCTAAAATAGTTACATAATGTGCAATGATTCAACAACAAAGGTAATTCGATGATTTATTCACCTTGGCAATGGTTTGTTTGTCTCCATTTTTCTCCAATGCAATGATGTCAAGTGCTTCCAGGGTGATGATTATCTGTGTCATTCCTTGTCGAAGTAGGCTACATGCAAAGCTGAAGATGAAAAGGCACATAAATCAGAAAAAGGAAATAGCCAGGTTATACCTTTTTTAGAACAATAGCCAGGTTGTACGAAAGAAGTTCCTTTTCCATGCAAAAATACATTACATACCCAATATTGATAGCCGTCTCCATTTTGTCACCTGTCAGCACCCATATCTTAATTCCTGCTTGTGCAAGCTTATCTATGCATTCTGGTACCTGCATATACATGAACAAGGCATATTTATTAGAATGTATTTGAATAAAAAAAAATGGCTGGAAAAGACAGCTGTTAACAAAAAGACATACCCCTTTCTGGAGCTTGTCTTCAACAGCAGTGGCACCAAGAAGAAGCAAGTCCCGCTCAATGCTGTCAGCAGCCTCCTCAATTTTTTCATCTCTGTTGGCACTTACAGATGTTTTGGCAGCATTGAATTTTTCATCAAATTCCTTGTACTCTTTCCCATCTAAGACACGGTGTGCAAGAACCAAGGTTCTTAGACCAGAATTAGAGTACTCATTTATGTGCCTTTTAGTCTCTTCCTCAAATTTTCTTCCAGTTGGTGCAAGCCTTTTGAACATCACACTGTTCACATGGAGAATACAGATAAGAAAACATTGACAGGAACATAAGTTTGACAGTTATCTGTGATAAAATATACAGAAATTTATAATATATGGAACTAACCTATCAGCACCCTTACTAAGCAGTAATATCCTTCCCTCTGGTTCCTTGACTATCACAGACATCCGTTTCCGTGAACTACTGAATTCCAAGATATTTAGGAGATCATACTTTCTGTAAAATAATGTCAAAGGGTCAAATTTAGGTAATAAGGATTATCTTTTAAGCAAACAAAGAAATTTGACTTACCTATCTTTTACACCATTCTGACTTGGATCCCATTCACGCACAATTATACTTGTTTGTGCCCTCTTGTAAAACTCAAACCCTAATTCTCTTGCTGCAATAACAAATGCAGCTTCATCAGGGGACTCAGCTTCATATGAAACCTTCCCAGTTTCATCTATCTCAGGTATGCATGTGTGACAGATGGCTAGCAGAAGGAAAAAATCTCTTATCATATCCTTATTATGCTCATGGATCCAGTTTCCATCCATAATACGTGGATCCTTGAAATTAAACCCTTTAACATGAGGACCTTCATCATTTTTTTTCTCCTTGTGGTCTCCACTTTCTATCTCATCGTCTAATGGGGCCCCTTTCCTCAGAGCCATAGCTTTCTCAACTTCTGTGACACCCTGACCATAGGCAGTGCCAGCAATCGAACACTTAATAAACTCCATCATGTTACAGGTCAATGTCCCAGTCTTATCAGAGAGAATTGTATCAACTTGACCTAGTTCCTCATTTAGATTCGAAGTACGAGCATGAGTTGGCTTATCTGATTCTTCATGATACATTTCAATGTCCTGGTTGATGAATAAAGCCTGCAACATCTTGACCATCTCAATAGATATGTACAAAGAAATTGGGATGAAGTAGCTGTACAACATCAAGGCTGTCAACAAATGAAAGAACGATGCCAGAGCTGCTCGCTTCGGATCATAAAATACAGTTGAATCATCTGGCCGAAGATACCACCGCTTCGGCTCGCCATTCCTTAAATCATCTTTAGTCCATATACCGAACAAGACTGAACCGAGTAATGCAATTATGAGTAACGAAGTCATCAGCAGGTAAATGATTTTATCCATTTTCTTCTCGATCTTGCTTCTTTTAGATGGTGGATCAGTTGCATTTTGCAGCACTTTTGTATCGTGACCTGTGAAAATGACAGCCCCATATATGAAGTCAGTGTTCCGCAGCTTTGAATCCCAAGAAGAAGCTGTTGGGGTGACAAGTGATGCTGCCGACCTTTCCATTCCATAGTACCAACAAAAGAGTAGAGATTCGCATTGGGATCTTCACATTTGATCGTTTGCCTAAGATCACCGAAATTAGTATCCTCTTCTAAATTCAATGTCACCTCAAGAGCTTGTTTAATTTTCAAATTTGTTTCACCATCAAGGTTCATAGTCTCTACATAACAGATTCCATCCGGATAGTTAGATGAAAGCAGAATCAAGTCAGCAGGAAAGAAATTATCCTTCTCCACCTTTATTATGTCTCCAACTTTGATATCCTTCCATTTTGTCTCTTCAAAATTGCCATTGCCTCTATGCACTTTTACTATCCGATTATTGAGCTCGTGATCCTGGGTGAAGAATTGCATATATCCGCTTAACATACCAATAGCATGCAAAATGTACATAAAAATCTTAAGAGATAATGCAGCAAAAAATTTAGACTAATCTTTGTGCAAAAAGACCATCACAGAGATGTGTGCCGCATCAACAAAATGAAAGTCAAAACAAAATTTAGCCCCACTATACCTTAATTTCCAGATAAGCTCAACATTAATCTATTCATGAAAAAAAGATGGTTTCTTGTGAAATGAAATCATGTGCCGCAACTGAGATTACAAACTGAAAACCAAATTAATTTGCAAAGTAGTTCAGGGCATTGTTCAACGCATATTATTTCTCTAAGAAAACTAAGCAATACATATTAAGTTTGCAATCGTCATACCCAAAATTTCTATTCTTCTTTTGTTATAGTTTTCTTACTTTCAGTTACCTGTGGTTTCTTACACAAATCGGAATTTATCTTTTACCAAAAAAAAAAACTAAGTTTATATATCCCTGCAGACTTACGACATTGATTTGTTGATCTAGAAAGAAAGCTCCTTTAGCTTTAAATTCCTACATACTTTGCCCCATCCCTAAATATGGAATCATGTAATATTTTTGCCTTTGGAGATAGAACCACCCCCAACACCAAGAATAGGAGAAGCGGTACAAAATATATGCCAAATTTGTTTCAACCTATTAAGCAGTTCATGAAACAGCCATTGGATAGATTGATTATTATGCTTACAAGCCAGTTGAGTTCTTGTTAATCATAACTAACACCCATACGAATCAGATGAATCGAAAGTGAAACTCAACAAATATGATACACACGTGCTAGGATTTGAATGGAAGGTAACCAGAACAATACCTGCTGTTTCCTCCTCCAATCCTCAACCCCTTCTTTCGCCATGGTCGCCGCAATGACGATGCACAACGGTAGGAGAGCACTAACCGCCGTGTAGGGCCTTAGCGGGGTCAACGCGAGAATACCCGAGACCAGGAAGTAGAAGTTGGCCACCCTCCTGAACTGCTCAAAGAGGGACTTGGGCAGGAAGGTAACCAACGTGTACTTGGTCGTTGACACCTCGTTCAGCGCATACCTGAAGCCCTCCACTTCATGCCTGTCCGGCTCGTTGACGTAAACAACTCGAGAGAAGCCCGTCGTCCCAATCCGCGAGTGATCCTCGCTGGAGCCCTTGCTGCATAGCGCAAAGGTGTACAACGCACTGAGCTTGAGCTTCCTCCTCCTCCTCCCCCCAGCCATTTCCCAACGCACAACCAAACCACTGCACCAAGATACTCTCAACACCCCCCAAGGGCTCAACAAGCGCAGGGTTCTTGGCTGCTGCGGAGCACTCAATTTGCTCCAAGCTTATTGAACTAGAGGGAGGAAACAGGAGCCCAAAATTATTGAGCACAATCTGCAATCCCCCCCAAGAAGCACCAAATCAGGTCCAAATTGCGGGACTCCCCTCTGGCAAGAACAACTCAGATTTCAAGTAACAATCCCCTTCCGCCTCCAAGAAACACCTTGCAATAAATTCCAACTCTCCTCCCCCACCCAACTCCACTCCACCCCCACCTACCTAAAAAAAGCAAACAAACCACACACACACACACACACACACACACAGCTGCACAAGAAACCGGACTGGACTGCACAAAGCCCAACCAAATCACCTCTCAAGAACACCTAAAGAACAAGTGCTCAGGAGAGGAGCTCCAAGATCCCACCCCGCCACGGCGCCTTCAGCCCAAAACCCCAGCGAGTGCCCGCCTCCCGGAATCGCAGCTCAACGTGTCAGCTCCACCGGAGACCCTGATCCATGAGGCGCGTCTCCCTCGCACGGCGCCTCCAAGAAACGCCTCCCAAGAGTTTATCAGGGGCGCGAGAGGAATCTCGCGGGTGGCAATGCGCATGCACCGAGCCCCGGCGGCAAGGAAGGAACGGAACCCCCACGCGGTTTCTTGCGAGACTTCCGCTCGGTTTGGGGAAGGGAAAATTCGAAGCTTTGGGGAGGAGGGCAGAGGAGAGGTCAATGGAATGGAGTAGGAGACGGGGGATGCAGTGCGAGACACACAGAGAGAGAGAGAGAGAGAGAGAGAGAGAGAGAGAGACTCGACGTGAGCGACGGGGTGGGTTGGGTTTTGGTTGTTGGCGACTTTGGCGTCGTCTCCGCTGTTCTGCCTGTCCTGACTCGCACGCTCCCTTTCAGTTGGGGGTTGTAAAACCAGTAGATGTAGATCTCCTCCATATCTCTCTCTTCATTTTGTAGTTACTTAACTTTTCTGAGTCCGTTATATTTTATTTGCTACTTGTTACGAGTTCAATCTTCCTTGTTTGCTTTCAAGACTTCCTTATTAGGCGAGAACATTATATAAATAGTGGATTTTTTTAAAATATAAGGAAGACGCAAACGCACACCCGCAACCGCACACACACACTACCGCTTGACTGTTATTATTCCTAAAACATTCATACTCTCGTGTTCTATAGTATAATTAACTAGCCTTACATGTAAAATTATGTTGTTTTTTTAAGTTCAGCAGTGCATTATAGTGCCAATCCTACATTATTAGTGTATTCAAGAATCCCACGAGTGACTATGCGAGAAAGATATATATGTCACGGTAATACATATATTTTCTTTAATAAACACATCCATACCACAGTACCGGTAATTAAACGCTAATTTATCAGAGACGATACTAAGTCTAGCTTTTAGAACCTACTGAACTATCTATGTGTTGACATGTCATATGTGTAGGCTTCCAGGAAGCTCACCGAAGAAGAAACATGCAACTTCTGGATAACCCGGAGAACTGGACATAGGATATGCATCCACACCTTCCCAAGAAACGAACAATTGTTTTTCCAACAATGCTTTCTTTATATGTCTTGGGAATATAATGGAATCATTGTGGAGATAAGTACTATGCAAAATGTATATTTACAAAGCTACCGGAAAACAATGTTTAACAATGTTTACCGGAATATAATGGAATCATTGAGGAGGGAGTGGCGGAGCGATTCGGTTGTCGACGGCGAAGGCGTTCCGGTGGTCTCTTGGCGAAGCGAAGGTGCGCACAAGGATCGCAATGAAGCTGCGATGCTGATGATGCGGTCGGGGCGGTCGGAGCGGGTCATTGGCGGCGAATCGGTGAAAAACGAGCTTCGGGGATCGCCAGAGAAATTCGAATTGCAAGCGCTAAAGAGAGATTGGAGTGAGGAGAGCTGAGGCGCTAGGTGGACGTATGCGCACCCGGGGCTACCTTTTATAGGCCGAGGGGAGGTTGGAAGGCGGAGATCGTGCACAGAGGTCACGGCGGCGATGGTGAACGCCCAGCGTAAATACGCATGAACGAGAAGGAAACGACCGGGAATGATTGCGGCGGAAACCGGCGGTTTGAATGCACAATAATGCGAGAAGAATGCGGAGAGAAATGTAAAATTGATGGAGCTTCATTTGGCAGTAACGGCGAACGAAGGCGCGGCCGCGCAAGGAAGAATGGGCGAGGTGGAAAACAACGCGCAGACGGGCCCACCTGTCGGCGAAAGGCCGAAGCGGTCGGAGTGGTCAGAGCGGTCGGAGCGGTCGGAATGGTCGGAGCGGTCGGAGAACAGTGATGGGCCGCGGGAGATTCGGCCTGAACATTGTGTAGTGATTTTTTTAATTCATTTATCAATTAAAATAATTCTAGTAATTCAAAAAGGGTTTAGAAAATAGAAAATAAATTCTAAAAATTATGATAAAATTCACATAAATTCTCTAAGACATTTTGGATTAAATAAAATATTTCCAACATATTGTTGACAATAGATTTCGCAAACAAATTATTTTGGACTTTAAAATAATTAGGAAATTTTTAAAAAAAAATCTAAAAATTCCACAAAATAAATTAAACATTTATTTTCAACTGAAACTTGAAATTTTGGGCTGTTACAGGCACAGTGGAGGTGGAGTCCAGCCCTCTGGGGACCTGACTTCACTAGTGTAGGATCAAGGATAACCGACTAGAGGGGGGGTGAATAGGAGGTTCTTAAAATTTCTAGATCAAATTACTCCAATTAGCAAGATACACTAAGCAAAGGAATTTATCACAAGCTATGAGCTACAAACTTAAGTGCAATAAGTAAAGACAAGAATTAACCGCACGAGGACAAGGAGGTTTTTCCCGTGGTATCGAAGATTTGTCGATCTTCACTAGTCCACGTTGAGGAAGCTTGACTCAATCAAGCTGGCTCCACAAATTAAGCCTTCCCTCGTAATCACTTGGTTGTTCTTCCTCCTCTCCGGAGTTGGTGAACACCGACCAATCACAACCGGCGACGGGGCTCTTCACAAGCTTCTTGAAGAGATCACCGCGCAACCTCCGCCAAGTCGTCTAGGTGCCGACAAGCACCAAGAGAATAGACCTTGACTTTCACTTGACGGCAATCAAGAGCCAAAGGATCAACTAATAATGCAATGCTCTTGATTTTGCTCACAACCTCACAAATGTGTGCAAAGAGAGTAAATGAGGAGTGAGAGAAGTGCTCAAAGCTCAAATGAATTGAATGAATGCTCAGCACATCGTCCTTGAGCTGGTGGGGGTGCATTTATACCCCCACAACCAAATCTAACCGTTATACACAAAATCAGACAAGAATCAGGGAAATCGGAACTTCCGCAGTACAATGTGCGGAACTTCCGATTTCCAATCGATCTGTAATCTATAGCGGTTATAACGGTGAGCATTAAATGCTCGAACTAGCCGTTGAATTTTGTGCGGAACTTCCGCCAACCAAATTTCGGTCCTTCCGATAATCGGAAGATCCGCTCATTCCATGGCGGAACTACCGCACCTGTGAAAATGGCTAAGTCCCTAAACAGGGTACTCTCTGGAAAAATCGAACCGCGTAATTTTTGGACCATCCGATAATCGAAACTTCCGCTCTTATCATTGCGGAACTTCCGCACCTCGAGAAATCGGCTAAGTCCCGAAACCGGATGCTCTCTGGAAAAAACGAACCGCGCAATTTTCGGACTATCCGATAATCGGAACTTCCGCTCTTATCATTGCGGAACTTCCGCACCTCGAGAAATCGGCTAAGTCCCGAAACCGGATGCTCTCTGGAAAAATCAAGCCGCTGGAAATCGGACCGACCGATAATCGGAACTTCCGCACCTATAACGCCGGAACTTCCGATTGTGCATTGAGAGAAAGATTTTGCTTTTAAAACCAAACCAAAAGACAATGCATGATCCTAAGTTGATCCAAAGGCATAATGGAGTGCTTTCAAGCTACTAGACAAGCTCCCCCTTAATAGTACGACATTTATCCTATAATCCGGTCTTCCTCCATACTCCAAAGACCGGTAAAATACAAAAGGGGTCCTAGTCTATTTGTACCTTGCCATTGAGATCAACTCCATCTTCTCAACATGCTTTGACATGCAGCTCCTTGGTTTCACTTTGTCATTTGGAACTATGCCTTGTAATCACTTCAACAAACATATTAGTCACATATTCACATAATGTCATTAATTACCAAAATACATTTTTAGGGGCCTAGATGCTTTCAATCTCCCCCTTTTTGGTAATTGATGACAACCCAATAAAGATGTGAGAGAAATTTTGTTTGAAACAGAAAGCTCCCCCTTAACATGTGCATATTGAGTAGAAGATAATGTAAAGCACATGTTTGGATTTTCAGAAAATTTTGGCGGAGTTTCTGTAGAATGTTGTTACTTGGAAAAGAGCAAATGACAATAAATAGAGATAGAGCATTCAAACATCATAGTCATTCATCATCAAACATAGATCCAAGTACAACAAAAACATAAGATAACAAGATATATCATTATAGGCAGAATATTGTCAAAACAAAGTCATTACAGACCATAGCCAAAGTGACAGCAAGTTTAATATAATACAATAGATATAAACCCATAGCTCTCACACTAACACTCACTCCTCTCCCCCTTTGTCATCAAGATCCAAAAAGAGCTTCACTCGGCCGCGGCAGAAGGGTCTTGAGGAGGGTCAACCGGAGGAGCAACAGGAGCATCATCAGGAGAACCACCAGGAGGAGAGCGAAGGCGACGCCGTCCAAACCTCATAGGAGGAGGAAATTGCTCTGCGAATCTAGCTGATAGAGCGTCAAGACTGGCGGTGTTGGCAGCAAGACTGGAAGAGGTGGCTGTCTCGAATGCATCCAGTCTGGAAGTGGTCGCTGCCTGGAAGGCCTCCTAAGATGCCTTCATCTCTAACAAGGTAGCATAAATCTGATCCATGGTGGCTTGACCTTGTGGAGGAGCAAAGAAGAGAGTTCAAACTTCCGGTTCTTCTGCCTGGAGGCGCCAAGATTGGCAGGAATTGGAGGACCTTCTCTTGGCTTATAGAATTTATGAGCTGAAGGTGTGGCTCCATTATAATTAGTCTGACGAATGATCAAGATCATAATGTATGGTGCAAAGTTTATCCGCTTGACTCGATCATTCTTTGTTCCCGCTATCTCCCTTAAAATGACATCAATGACATCAAATTTCCTTCCATGCATGATGCAATCCATAATGTTCCAAACATGTCCCCTGATTGCATCATAGTTCCCGCTTTTTGGTAAAATAGTGTGATTAATGATCCGGTTTACCAAGCTAGGAATTGGGAGAAGACCGGTTATCTTACCGGGGATGAACCTTTGAGTAGTATCATAAAACTCAGTCCAAGCAGAAAGAGGGAGAGCTGGTCTATCATAAATTTGCTCAAATCCGCTTGACTGGATCTCCAAAGCATTTTCAAAGGCACGCTTTGTGCATGAGTATCTTACTGTCCCTGTCATCCAAGTAAGCTGAGAGAAGTCTGAAGGAATATGTACAGTGGCATAAAATTGTCTAATGATTTCATCACTATAGTTGCATTTATGTGCCACCAAATTTTGGATCCCCGCTCGCTGAAAGAGCCTATAAGTGCCGTCGTACTTGTCAAGCCCATTGAGATATGACCAATTTATGCATTTATGATCAGCAAAAGGCTTGTTTGGTCCATAGAAAAGGTCATATACTTGCCTTTGAAACTTGGTATGGAACCGGGGATCATCACAATTTCCAGGGAGAGAATACTGATTCTTAGTCCTTAGGAGAATGTAATCTTCTGCTGTTAGACCCTTAAGATCAATCTCAAGCTCTTCAGGCTCTCCCAACTCCTCATCGGATTCTGATTCAGATCCTTCTTCTGATGCACTCTCTTCTGATTCTGAACTTTCAGAAGACTCCCTCTGATCCTCAATAGCTTTCAACTCTTCCTCTTGCCTTTGTGGAGGATTTTGTGAAGAGGATTGTCCGACCTCGGAATAGCTCTTCGTGACAGTGTCCTTGATCTTAGGCATCTTCAATATAAAGAAATAATTGAGTGTCAAAGATTGATTCAAAAAGAAATGGAATTTTCTGTTTCTGTTAGGACAATCGGAAGTTCCGCAAATTGAACGCCGGAACTACCGCTAGCGGAAGTTCCGCGCTTTCAACAGCGGAAGTTCCGATTTTCCTGGCCGATTCTAGGGTTTATTGATTTTCAGTGATTTGAGTGGATTGAATCCAAAAGATAGATGCATATACATCATATACTACTGAATCAATCAATTTATCCAAGAATCTTTCACAGATTTCTTCTACATTTCCATTTTCTCAAAATCTCAAACCTAGGGTTCATGAGAGGCTTAAATCCAAAGAGGGGATTGGAAATACCTTGAGGAAAAGAGAGATTGAACCCTGGAGAATCACTTGATTGGACGAGATTGAAGAAACACCGAAGAAAAGCCAAGGATTCGGTGGAGTTTTTGAAGAAGGAAGAAAAGCCTTCGGGAGAGAAGAGGCGGCGGCTGGAAGAAGTGAGAGAAACCGGAGCAACCGCAGGTAATTAATGTCTCTCAACTGCCAGCAAACGGAAGTTCCGCTTTGCAATAGCGGAAGTTCCGGACATCAGAAGTTCCGCGCCTTGGAGGCGGAAGCTCGATTATCCCGATGCTTCAAGGAGGCGGAAAATGAAGTTCCGCAACTCAACAGCGGACGTTCCGGAAAACGGAAGTTCCGCGCCTGGGAGGCCGGAAGTTCCGATTTTCCTGACTTTTCAGGAAAAGAGCTGAATTTGAAGATTTTGCAAATAATCCTTAGTTTTTGCACTCAACTAAGTATCATTCAAGATTATTATGCAATGAAGAGACTAATGTCTATATAAGAAAGTAATTTTTACAAATATATCACATTTGGAGCAAAAATTTGAGAAAAGTCATCTTAAAATAGACAAAAATGCAATTTAGACCCAAAGTGCATGTGTCAAGAGTTCAAGCGACATTTGAATAGTCAATGACATTTAATTCATTCCTCAAAAAGCAGAAACGGCCTTCATCTAAAGGTTTGGTAAAGATATCTGCTAATTGATTTTCAGTGCAAATGTGGCTAATTTCAATATCTCCTTTGCACACATGATCTCTAAGGAAATGATGGCGGATATCTATATGCTTGGTTCTTGAATGTTGGACAGGATTGTTGGCTATTTTTACTGCACTATCATTATCACACAAAAGAGGCATTTTTTCAAACATTATTCCATAATCCATCAAAGTTTACCTCATCCAAAGCAATTGTGCACAACAACTTCCTGCAGATACATATTCGGCTTCGGCGGTGGAAAGGACAACTGAGTTTTGTTTCTTAGAAGACCATGAAACTAAGGATCTACCTAAGAATTGACAACTCCCTGAGGTGCTCTTTCTATCCACTTTACAACCCGCATAATCTGAATCCGAATATCCAATCAAATCAAATTTAGCACCTTTTGGATACCAAAGGCCAATGTTTGAGGAATGCTTTAAATATCTTAATATTCTTTTGACAGCCATTAGATGACATTCTTTTGGAGCCGATTGAAAACGTGCACACATGCAAACGCTAAACATAATGTCGGGCCTAGATGCGGTAAGATAAAGCAAACTACCAATCATAGACCTATAAAGCTTTAAATCAATAGATTTACCTCCTTCGTTTAGATCAAGATGTCCATTTGTAGCCATGGGAGTCGTGATAGGCTTTGCGTCATCCATGCCAAATCTTTTGAGCAAATCCTTCACATATTTGGATTGACTTATGAAGATCCCGTCATTGAGTTGTTTGATTTGAAGTCCAAGGAAGAAACTGAGTTCTCCTATCATTGACATCTCAAACTCCCTAGACATCATTTCACCAAATTCTTTGCAAAAATCTTGATTAGTGGAACCAAAAATTATGTCATCAACATAAATTTGACAAACAAAGAAGTCACCATCAATAATTTTAGTAAACAAAGTTGTATCAACCTTTCCGATTTTGAATCCATTAGAGAGTAGAAAATCTCGAAGGCGCTCATACCATGCTCTAGGAGCTTGCTTTAAACCATATAGCGCCTTTGAGAGTTTATACACATGATTAGGATTTTTGGGATCTTCAAAACCCGAAGGTTGTTCAACAAAAACAAGTTCAGAAATTTTGTCATTTAAGAAAGCACTTTTAACATCCATTTGAAATAATCTAATATCAAAGCATGATGCAAAAGCAAGCAAAATACGAATAGACTCAAGTCTTGCTACGGGTGCAAAAGTTTCATCATAATCTAAACCCTCGACTTGAGTATATCCTTGAGCAACTAACCTTGCCTTGTTTCTTACCACAACTCCATTTTCATCTTGTTTATTTCGAAAGACCCATTTTGTGCCAATGACATTATGCTCCTTTGGTCTTTCTACCATTGTCCAAACATCATTCTGGGCGAAGTTATTTAGCTCCTCATGCATAGCATTCACCCAGTCCGGATCTTCTAGTGCTTCATCTATGCGTTTTGGTTCAAGAGAGGAAACAAACGAGTAATGTTCACAAAAGGAAGCAATACGAGAGCGAGTTTGGACACCTTTACTTACTTCACCCAATATTTGGTCTATTGGATGATCTTTAGCTATAGCATTGTGGATTCTTTGAGGTAGATTCAATGATTGATCATCTTCCTTGACATCTTCTACATTAGGATTAACTTCATTTGTCATGGAAGAGGTAGGTGGCTCGACTTTCGTGGAAGATGATGGTTCATGTTGATCTTCTTTAGGCTTAATGTCTCCAATTTGCATGTTCTTCATTGCTTCCATGAGAGCTCCATTACCTACATCATCAAAATCTTCTTGCTCTTCTTGAGAGCCGTTAGTTTCATCAAATTGTACATCGTGTCTTTCTTCAACAATACCACTAGTTTTGTTAAAGACACGATATGCTTTGCTATTTGAAGAATAACCTAGTAGAAAACCAACATCACAACGACTTGCAAATTTGGAAAGTCGAACACCCTTTCTTAAGATATAGCATTTGCAACCAAATACTCTAAAGTAAGAGATGTTCGGTTTTCTTCCAATAAGGAGTTCATAGGAAGTCTTTTTCAAAAGCCTATGCAAATAAAGACGGTTTATGGCATGACAAGCGGTATTAATGGCTTCGCCAAAAGCGATCGAAGTATCATACTCATCAAGCATTGTCCTAGCCATTTCTATCAATGTACGATTTTTCCTCTCTAAAACTCCATTTTGCTCCGGAGTGTAGGTAGTGGAAAGCTCATGCTTTATTCCAAGTTCATCACAATAATCTTCAATATTAGTGTTTTTGAACTCGGAACCATTATCACTACGGATTTTCTTTATTTTGAAATCAAATTCATTTTGAGCCCTTTTAGCAAAACTTTTAAAAATCTTGGAGACTTCACTTTTGTCATATAAGAAGAATACCCATGTATATCTAGAGTAATCATCTACAACGACTAAACAATAGCTATTGCCCCCAATGCTCTTATAGGTTGTTGGCCCGAACAAATCCATATGTAAGAGCTCCAATGGCCTAGAAGTTGACATGATACTCTTGGAAGGATGAGAGTTAGCAACTTGCTTCCCGGCTTGGCAAGCGCTACACAATCTATTTTTCTCAAACTTCACATCTTTCAAGCCAACCACTAAGTCATGTTTAAAAAGCTTTTTGAGTTGAATCATTCCCACATGACCTAACCTTCTATGCCATAGCCAACCCATTGAAGTTTTTGCAATTAAACAAGTTTTTAAACAAGATTCATTTGAGGAGAAATCAACTAAATAAAGATTGCCAAATCTAAAACCTTTGAAAATCATTTCATTTTCCTTTTCTTTGAAAATGGTAACTTCCTTTTTAGAAAAAGAGCAAGTTAATCCAAGATCACATAATTGAGCAACGGATAGCAAATTGAAATTTAATGTTTCCACTAAGGATACATTTGAAATGGAAAGGTCATTTGAGATAGCAATTCTACCTAAGCCAATTACCTTTCCTTTGCTATTGTCACCAAAAGTGATCTTTTCATTACCGCTCCCATTTTCAAATGAGGTGAACATTTTCCGATCTCCGGTCATGTGTTGAGTGCAACCACTATCAAGCACTCAATGCCTTCCACCGGTCTTGTAGTTCACCTATAAAAGAAATCAAGTTCTTTTAGGTACCCATATTTGTTTGGGTTCTTGGAGGTTAGTTATCAAAGATTTGGGCACCCAAATAGCATTCTTCTTAACACCTAAAATTGAGGTGCCAACAAACCTAGCAATCACTTTTCCATCTTTGGCCTTTTTGAGCATATAACAAGAATCAAACAAGCCAATTGATGAAACCTTACCAATAGGACACTTTTGTTGAACATGTCATATTTCCCGGTATTTTTGGCAAAACTTGCCATTTTGATTAACAAACCTCACGGGCTTGTTTACCGGTTTCTTACCTTTCTTGGGCACATACCCAAGTCCTTCCTTATTGAATGAGCACCTTTGCTCACTCAAAAGCTTGTCAAGAGTAGATTTACCCTTGAAGTATCTTTCCAAGCTCTTACTTAGCTTGGTGACTTGCTCCTTTAGCTCACTATTCTCTACAAATAGCTTATCACAAGATTTAGCATTTTCAATTTTTGAATCAACACTTGAGCTACATGGTATAGCAAGCAAATCATCGCAAGATGTGGATATGCTAGTTCTAACAATGTTTACACTAGGCATTTTTTCTTGAATATCGCAAGCAATACCAATGCTAGTGTAAGACTTATCTTGAACAAGCAAATCATGAGCTTCTTTTAATTCATCATAAGAGTTCTTTAAAGATATATGCTCTTTCTTTAAGACTCTAAATTTAGCTTTTTCCTTTCCAAGATATTCATTTAATTCTTCAAGCATATCCATGAGCTCATCATAGGAGGGTTCTTCATTATCAAGAGATTTTACCTTTTCTCCTTTTACCATGAGGCAAGTGGGAGTTGAAAATAGCGATGGAGCCTCCTTGATGGCAATACCGACAAGTCCTCTCTTCTTGGAGGACCCCTCAATATCGGAGTCGGAGTCGGAATCCGAAAACTCCTTGTCGGAGTCCCATTCTCCGATATGGGCTTCATTCTTGCCATCCTTGTGAAGCTTCTTGAAAAACTTCTTCTTTCCATTGAATTCTTTCTTCTTTGATGACTTACCCTTGTCATCCTTCTTGGTTGGGCAATGAGAGGCAATGTGGCCCTTCTCATCACACTCATAGCAACGAATGTTGCTATAGCGCTTCTTCTCATTTAATGATTGCCCTTTTGCAATCTTATCTAAATTGAAGCTTCGATGAGGACGTCTCCTCATGAACTTCTTCATCCTCCTCACAAGGAGGGCAAACTCTTCCTCGGAGTCTTCATCCTCATCTTCTTCATCGCTTGATTCCGCTTTTGCCTTAAAAGCGGTAACTTTCTTTCTTGAAGAAGTTGACTCCATGAGCTCTTCTTTGTCTTTCTTGTAGAGCTCATTTGTGATGAGATTTCCCAAAAGCCCAGTTGGTGTCATTCTTGGCAACTCGGGAGAGTTGAGAAACAATGTCACCAACATTTCGTACTTGTTGGGAAGAGCCCTAAGCATCTTGCGCACAACATCAATGTCAAGCAAATTAGTACCAAGACCCTTGAGCTCATTTACAATGTTGTTGAGTCTAGAATACATTTTGGTGATACTCTCTTGAGGCAACATTATAAATGTCTCATATTTGATCCTAAGTCTATGCAATTTGGCTTCTTTAACCGTGGATGTGCCCTCATGAATTTCAGAGAGCGTAGTCCATATCTCGTGAGCAGTTTCAAGGTTGCTCACGCGATTGAACTCATCCGCGTTTAAAGCTCCAAAGAGAGCATTCATTGCTTGAGCATTGAGGTGAGAGTTTCGTTCGTCTTGATCCGTGGGGTGTGTGGGATCAAGTGGCATAACGAAACCTTCACTTACAATTCTCCATACGCTTGGGCTCATGGCCTTTAAATAAATTGACATTCTAATTTTCCAATAGGCATAATTTGATCCATCAAATAGTGGAGCCTTGCCTATTGACATTCCCTCGCTAGCCATCCTTTCTCTCCTAGACGGTTAAGTCTAAAATTAGAGAGTCCAAGCTCTGATACCACTTGTAGGATCAAGGATAACCGACTAGAGGGGGGTGAATAGGAGGTTCTTAAAATTTCTAGATCAAATTACTCCAATTAGCAAGATACACTAAGCAAAGGAATTTATCACAAGCTATGAGCTACAAACTTAAGTGCAATAAGTAAAGACAAGAATTAACCGCACGAGGACAAGGAGGTTTTTCCCGTGGTATCGAAGATTTGTCGATCTTCACTAGTCCACGTTGAGGAAGCTTGACTCAATCAAGCCGGCTCCACAAATTAAGCCTTCCCTCGTAATCACTTGGTTGTTCTTCCTCCTCTCCGGAGTTGGTGAACACCGACCAATCACAACCGGCGACGGGGCTCTTCACAAGCTTCTTGAAGAGATCACCGCGCAACCTCCGCCAAGTCGTCTAGGTGCCAACAAGCACCAAGAGAATAGACCTTGACTTTCACTTGACGGCAATTAAGAGCCAAAGGATCAACTAATAATGCAATGCTCTTGATTTTGCTCACAACCTCACAAATGTGTGCAAAGAGAGTAAATGAGGAGTGAGAGAAGTGCTCAAAGCTCAAATGAATTGAATGAATGCTCAGCACATCGTCCTTGAGCTGGTGGGGGTGCATTTATACCCCCACAACCAAATCTAACCGTTATACACAAAATCAAACAAGAATCAGGGAAATCGGAACTTCCGTAGTACAATGTGCGGAACTTCCGATTTTCAATCGAGTGCACTGTAACGGTTATAACAGTGAGCATTAAATGCTCTGAACTAGCCGTTGGAATTTTGTGCGGAACTTCCGCCAACCAAATTTCGGTCCTTCCGATAATCGGAAGATCCGCTCATTCCATGGCGGAACTACCGCACCTGTGAAAATGGCTAAGTCCCTAAACAGGGTACTCTCTGAAAAAATCGAACCGTGCAATTTTCGGACCATCCGATAATCGGAACTTCCGCTCTTATCATTGCGGAACTTCCGCACCTCGAGAAATCGGCTAAGTCCCGAAACCGGATGCTCTCTGGAAAAAACGAACCGCGCAATTTTCGGACCATCCGATAATCGGAACTTCCGCTCTTATCATTGCGGAACTTCCGCACCTCGAGAAATCGGCTAAGTCCCGAAACCGGATGCTCTCTGGAAAAATCAAGCCGCTGGAAATCGGACCGACCGATAATCGGAACTTCCGCACGTATAACGCCGGAACTTCCGATTGTGCACTGAGAGAAAGATTTTGCTTTTAAAACCAAACCAAAAGACAATGCATAATCCTAAGTTGATCCAAAGGCATAATGGAGTGCTTTCAAGCTACTAGACAAGCTCCCCCTTAATAGTACGATATTTATCCTATAATCCGGTCTTCCTCCATACTCCAAAGACCGGTAAAATACAAAAGGGGTCCTAGTCTATTTGTACCTTGCCATTGAGATCAACTCCATCTTCTCAACATGTTTTGACATGCAGCTCCTTGGTTTCACTTTGTCATTTGGAACTATGCCTTGTAATCACTTCAACAAACATATTAGTCCCATATTCACATAATGTCATTAATTACCAAAATACATTTTTAGGGGCCTAGATGCTTTCAACTAGGTGTCGGCCGCCGACAGCTCTGTGGTATCATTTTTGTCATTATGACCGGAGAGGACTAAATTTAGCATTACGTCCAGCAATAGTGTCATATCGATCGAAAACTCATACATAGCTGGGGCAGATGCACAGCCGGGTAGAATTGCATTTCCGCACGACATAACTACTTTTCTCCTAGGAAATTGTACTTTGTAAAATTTACAGAAAACAACGTATTTTTGGGACATTCAATTTGGCAATTATTATGATGGCCTCGTTCGATGACCTCTCCGTTCATTTGGTGGATATGGAATAAGCGCAAGTGGTGTTTACTTAAGAAGTCTCTACTTCCACCACTTGTTGGGACTAATCTGGAGTTTGCGAGCAAATCATGAGAAAAACTTATGTCTAGATTTTATTAAAGTAGGGTTGCATTCCATGTTAGTTTGGCCTATATATTAAAAAAGACCTAGGACCTTACAAAATTCGCTGCGTACATTTCGAATGGCCTACTGCTTCATAAATTGTCACCATTGTAAGCTTACTTTTCATCCAAGAAATTTTTAGAAGTCTCTGATACGCAGTCATTGCTCATTACTAAAGTCAAGTCAATCCAATAAGCGTATATATCCACTTTATGCTTTTCTACAATGGCTGCATGAAGAGAAAAAAAAAAAGGAAGAATAAAATATTCTTTTTTACTTCTGTCTCGTATTTTGTTTTTTTTAACCAGAGGCACGTGCATTGCAGCGGATCTTAATAAACATTTTATAAATTCTAAACTTGAAAATCAATATGCATATAGTAATTATCTCTGTAATCTAAAAGCTGCATACATAATTTACATCTGATCCACAGTCCACAGAGAATCTTGTCATAAACCACGTATGGAGAAGATCTAATTATCAACATAAAATCCTTTGAGTAACGTATGCATGTATACATATATTTATCTTCAAAATACCCCACCAACTTAAAAGACGAAGAGTTAGATGGTGGGTCCATCATCATCATTAACTTTTTCTTTTATAATAGTGAATATAAATAAAAGTGAGAAGAGACTGCGGCATCCTATTCAGCTAGGTACGTAGCAAAGATTATCCAAAAATCCGATTAATAATAACATTTTTTTTTTGTATGAATTAGGAGGTCTTGTGCTATCTATCAGTCCACTATCATGTTTAGACGTCTCAACCTTTTAATTTGTTTCTCTATAAACGAAAACGACGCTAATAATTTGAGAGGTGGTCGCCTGGTAAGGGAAGGTTTATAAGCTAGGAAACCATATACAAGGATTTTCTGCCTCCAGTCATAACAATAAACTTAGATTAGTAAGAAAAAAAAGAAGAGATATTTTTGCAAAAACTAACTCACAGGTAGGGGAGTGTTCAAAACTCATTTTTATCTCAAATTTTGTTAGTCTCATACCTACAAGTTTTATGTAGCTACAAATCCTCTCCGCGGGGCCAGTTTTCCGTCGACCGTTCAACGTGGCACTTGTGTGACACTGCAGCGTGGATCGGTTATAACAGTGGGCCCTAATGGGTCATCACCCCTCGTCCGCACAAGTGCACTTTAAGGCTCAACACAAGCCCTTAAGGGCGATGCAGGTAGAGTTTGAGGTGATGGTGGTCAACACATGGAAAATGGAGACACAAGGGGGAAGAGGTAGTCGCAGCGACACTTGTAGGTAATTTGCATTTGCCCAATTTTGGTAGGTTTAGGTCTATTTCGACCAACTTAGTGAGGAATATTATGATTCAGGCAATTGATTTTGTGGCATTTTTGGGGATATATGCATTATGGTGGCTTCCTAGGATATTGCCCACTACACCAATCCATGCTAGAGTGTGATACAAGTGTCATGTCGGACGATCAACGGGAAAACTAGCTCTCAGGAGGGGATTTGCAACCACATAAAACTTGCAGGTGTGAGACTGATGTAGTTTGATATGCAAGTGGGTATTGGATAAACTGCTCTATTTTATGGGTGGTTTTTTTATACAAAAAATCCAAAAAAGAAAAGAAAGGGAGAACATTATGTCAAAAATCTGTTAGGACAAGCAACTCATATATCTTCGAAAGAAAGAAAGCAACTCGATCCGTGTATCCTCCATAAGAAGACCTTCGTTGCACGTGCCATCGAGATCAAACTTTTGTACTAGGACATAAATATCGGGACTCTCGATCTCGCGCATACAACAATCCGTGGGACTCTGGATTAAAATCAACCAAATCTACTTGGTGCATGGCACCCCGGACCAGATCTCATGAAAGATAACCCCTGACGGACGAAAACTACTCCTCAAAATCCACCTATGCATTACAATTCCTAGGCTCGACTACGACAAATTTCAAAATACTAATTTGGAAACCCCCTCTGCAAAATTCTTCGCATGGCTGGCAATACAAAACAGCCTGCGGTTCTGATTCTGTTCCTGCGGCTCTGATTTTGTTCTTTCTCTGTTAATATAAACGGGCAAGCCTCTCGCCGGTTTCAAATAAAAAAGAACTGTTGCACTACAGTGGCAGATGCAGGAATACATTATGGGGGTCTACAAAGCCGTTCAAAATATTTAGAATTTGACACAAATGTCAACATAAATAAAATAGGGCTGTTCTGCAAAGTCCGAGCTTGGTAGATGCATGAAACGTGCAAAACACTCCATCCTAATTGCTTAAATATAGTTTTAATCCTATGAACCTACAAAATACGAAGATTATATTTTTTTTAAGAAAATATACTCTGCAGTCAGGTAGGGGGGAAAGTGGAAACGAGTGAGGAACAAGGAACCGCTAAAGCGTGGCACGTGGCACGTGCAGTGACGTGTCCAGGAGTTGGCTGGAAGCTAAGCTGACAGAGACTCGTGCAAGACGGGCCAAATCTACGTCGATACAAGAGTCTAGTCGCTCTAGCGCAACCTAGCTTGGACTTTTCTGCATGTTTTACTGTCTGTCACATTTCATAAGCATACACAGCTAGACACGTTCATGGTTTGAACAGGTCTATACACGGCTACTCCATCCAATCACATGTCCTTGATTTTTTTTTTGTTTCTACACTATTGACGATTCAATTTCGAACAAAACTTAGAAACGATAATATGCTAGTAAAAAGGTGTAGAGAATCCTAATGTTTTTTTTAAGCCAAGGATCCTAATGGTGAGATTTCAACTTCAAACTCAAAGTCCATTGATTAGAAGAAAAAAAAGAGAGATATAAGTTTGTTCCCAATAGTACACATTTTTCTTTTTCCTTTTGGTTTATTATTTGTCAGATTTTTCTATTTTTGTACCCTCAATATAGAATGAATTTGAACATATATTTTTAACTTTTTTTGGAACTTTGTTCGTATTGATTTTGTGCTCCAATCGAAACCGGCTTGCACTATTAATTTTTGGCATAAATAACACTATTTGAAGCAGTATTAGCAAAAATAGAACACTTGCAGTCGTAATTGCAAAAAATGATGTTCTCATCCGCACGGCCACGGAACAGACGAGGCGCCACGTGTCGGTCCGGGGCTTCTCCGTCTCGTGGCCGGATAGACGAGGCACCACGTATTGGCCCGGGGCTTGTCCGTCCTGTGGCCGGTCGGACGAGGCGCCACGTGTCGACCTGCGACTTGTCCATCCTGTGGCCAGACGAGAGTATCATTTTTGTAATTGCGGTTACAATGAGATTATTTTTGCTAATAGTATTTCAAATAGTAACATTTAAAACAAAAACTCCTTGCACCATTACACCCTGTAGGCAGACTGCGCATGATATCCAACAGCAAACAATGATAATTTCTATGAAGAAAGGAACATCCGCTCTATTATTTATATAATCCAGGGTGTCCACTATTGAATGCATATCTATTCCAATACAAAAAGGGAGAGCTGTGTTCTTTGCTACGTCCACCCAACATTTGTGCAAGCGAAGCATTACCCTACAATCGACTTGATCAAATGAATAACATTCATTCCATATCCTACCATGCACAGCCAATTTTAACGATTTATTTTTGTAATCCAATAGTCTAGATTCAAATTGTATCCTAGCAAAGTGCCAATATTAAATGTAATAAATCCTCCATCAACCCTTAACTTTAATTGGCAACCAACAAGTAAGCCAGATATTTAATTTAGATTAAAAACATCCAGGTGTATTGTTGCATAATAATATAGTCAATCGTGTAGTTGAACTACTAAGAGAAATGGACCATTTTGGATCGCATATCGAGATGAACTTTTGTAATTGTTAGCACCAGTGTGTATGCCTCCGACGGACTAGTGCCAAGAAAGGCGCATTTCCAGCCAACGCTCTAATAGGAAAGGGTGTTTATTAATACAAATACTTATAATTACTTGTATTAATATATAGCTTTAGTTAAATGAAAATAATGTCTCATAAGAATTTTCATAGGCACTCCTTTTGTCGCGGGATGGAGTAATTTCAATTATTTGAGTAGGTAAATGGTTATTATGACTAAGAAAATAAGGAAGAACCAACGACTCTTGACAGTGACAACAAACCAACGGACGAGAATCAAGTCAGATAGCAATTTGCAACCAAGAAACAAACCAAAATCATGTCAATGATTTGAAAAGTGGAGAATATATATATGACAGAATTTATTGAGTGGAGGAATTGAAATCCTATCCAATTCAATGCGTGTTTGTGAAGTGAAATGAATAACACTTCTCAAAAGGTTGGCAGGAGGTCTCACACAGATTGTGCAAGTATATCACATCAAATGACACTGATGTGTCCTAGTGCTGCTTACTGGCTGTTGGAGCAATTGGAGGAGTAGCATATTTAGATGGACATACTTTTACAATAAAAATCTTATTTTGGAGTAAGCGTGGGACTTTTGTAGCAATAGAAATTATCGATCTTTTGTGTTCTAAACAGCTCTAGGAATTCAAAATTGGACAACTCCTCTTAGTATAGTTAATTTTGTCCTACAATATCACGAGCTAGACTAACGCTATTCACTGTATTTTTGGAAATTTATTTTGCAATAAACCTAAAAATATTGGGGAACTTTAGTCTATCATGGCTCCTGGCTGCTAACGGCGCCCCTTTGGGCATAAAGTTAATTATTTTGGCCTACCTAAAGCTCATTTTGTCAATTTTCTTATTTTCAAAGAACAAAAAATATATATAACTGCGATATTTTCTTCCCTCTTGTTGATTGCCATTTTTCATTACTTTTTTAAATGTGATATGATTTTCTCTTTTTAATTTATCTTATTGTCATTATATATGTGCTTCCTATATTGTTAGCTAGCATTCCCTGTTGCCAACATTTTTTTCGGTTCTAGCGTCAGATTTTTCATATTTTTCTTCCTAAAAAAACCCTCGGTATTTTTTTTGGTCTGAGACTGGGAGGGATGATGTCGTTGTTAATTCATGTGACCATTGAATACTCCCACAGCTTTGTCGATGAACAGTCTCACACAAGTGGTGTTGTTTGTATATTTTCTGTTATATATCGACATAATAAAAAAAAACAAGTTAGTATGATGCTCTAGGAAGAATACAGTTACGGTAATAAACTAATGGAATTGTGAAGTGCCCAATAAAATTGTCTCCCTAAGGATGAATGGTACCAACAAAATAACAACTAAAAAAATCACACACACACACAGATATAGAAAGTCTCGCTAATATATTTTTTATCTATTGAAATTATCTAAACAAATCATTTGTATATTTAGAGGTATAATGTTTGGCCAAAAACCTGGTTGAAACTGAAGAGAGCTCTTCCTGGAGGGGAAAAAAAACCTTCCAAAACGAAAAAGAAATTAAAGCGAACCCTAAATTCGTAATGAAATAGTATACATCCGTAGCACGCAAAACAAAAATGCATCTGTGCCCTGCATATCTATGCATGGTGGCATATAACAGCCTGCACAATTTATGAGATAATTGTATGATTAGCACCGTGCATGTGTCTGTAGAGTTGGCTTGGAATATTCCAGATAAAGCAGAGAGAGAGAGAGAGAGTATGTAAGGCCGGGTTTCCTGGATCTTGACCGATGGTTGAGCTAACGTGCAACATGTCACCATCACTGGATCTTGCGTGCCCGTCGTCGACCTTTCAGCTTTTCATGTGTACTACTTTTCTAGGTGCAACAGTTTGCAGACACGTATATGTAACGAGATGACTATTGTAAATGTGTAGCGCCTCCAAAGACCCTAACGTCTCTCTTGAATTTTTTTTTATAACTTATGTAAATATGTTTTGTTTTTGGAAATAAATTGGAATAGAGTATCTTTGCTACTTAAAAAGAGCGTAGTGGTAGTGAGTGTGCGTTTTTCGCATCCTCCTCCGATCCTCGCAAGTCGCTACCCTCATCCCCTCGAGAAATCGTGTGCCGACGTGTTGACCTGGAGTTTATACGAACGTAGCCGCCGCCTCCCGGATCCCTCGCGAACCCTTCCTCCTATTTTGCTACTTCTGATCGCGCAGCCTCCCCCGTTTTCCTCGTCGCGACGCCCCCTTCTCCCGAACAAATCCCAACAGCTCGTCCTCCTTCCCAATCAACGCCGCCGCCAGACCTTTCATCTACCTTCGCCTCTCAAGAATAGCCCCCAGTAGTACAAAAAGGTTAATATTGGACGCCTCATCGCAGACAATTTTCCAAAAACGTCAGTGTTAATGGTCATCACAGATGGTTTTACCAGCGCTGTCATCTCTATTACTGGATGCGCTAAAAACCGACTGTGATGAGCTATACGAACCGTCTGTGATAAGTATCTCATCACAGACGGTTTGTATTAAAAACCGTATGTGACTTGGAATTTTCCTTACTCTGTGATTTTACCATGGCTTTGAACGAAGCCATGGTAAAATCACAGAGTAAGAAAAATTCCGGTCGTCACATACGGTTTTTGTATGAAACTGTCTGTGATTCGTAGCGCGGGAGGCCGAAATTTTTTGAACGCGTGCGTGGGAGGCCCAAAAATTTAGTGTTGTCCTTATATATTATAGCCACTCCAGCTTTGTCTTCCATGAGTCTCTCCCTCTCCCCTCCCCACGCCGAGTTCCGGCGACCACCCTCGATTCCTCGTTGCGGTTCGGCGAGGAGACACAGTCGACGAGGAGGAGGAGGAGGGATGCGGAGGAGCTCCTTGTCTGCCGCAGGAGGTAGACTGTCGGAAGGTACGTGTATATCCTCAAAACATACATAATTTTTGGCTGTTTATTGTAAAAAAAAAATGATCTTAATTTTGTGTTACATAAGGTTGGAGCGCTGCTGGAGGTTTTCGGTCATCTCTCCTTCCTTGCCGACGAGCTTGAGTCGAACTCGGATGACATGCAAGAATAACTTGTGAGATGCTGGTGAGGTACAGAGAGGAGCACACAAGACTAATCCAAGAAGCCGATGAGCTCCTCGGGAGCTTGGAGGCACATATGGTTTCTAGCTAGTTTAACTTTGTAACTTTATTTTTTTCCCATTCGGAGGGGACGTTGTGAAACCTTTTGGTTTCCCTTTCCTATAATGTGTTTGCCACCAGAATTTTAATTGGATTTTAGTTGTCTTGCTAGAGATTGCATATGGAAACTACTGTCCAGCAATTGATTGGTTTGACTCAAAATCTGATTTTTTTTTGCAATAGAAAAAACTATCACAGACAGCTCTGAACAAGAACCGTCTGTGAAAATAGACTATCACGGACGGTTCTTGTTCAAAACCATCTGTAAAAATAGACCATCATAGACGATTCTTGCTCAGAACCGTCTGTGATAGTTTTTTCGCAGACGGTTTAAAAGCTGTTTGTGATGACCACCTACTATCACAGACACATAAATCCAGATGGTTCAGAAACCGTCGGTGATGATGGTTTAGAATAGTCTGTGATGAATCTTTCTGTAGTAGTGCCCATCACTGGATGAATCACCGATTCCTGCATCAATGGGGCCAGCGTGTTGTGGTCCCAACCTTCAACGGCGAGTGCAGTTGTCTGGCGCTCAATGGTGCAAGGTAGCATCAACGCGTGGCCTGCAAAGAGGGGACAGACCCGACGCTAATACTCTAGCTCCATTGCGCCGTGCACAATAAAGCTATAGAGTAGGTAATGTTTCAGTTCAAGTAAGCAATTCCTCCGTCCAATTTTATTCTTTGATAGGCATTGTTGTTTTCTTATTGTTTCCCATCAATGCACCTTTGAACAACACAAAGTTTGTCGCTAATGTATTGTACTATTCCTACCCACAAGATATTCGGGAGAAAAAAGAAGTTTATATTGAAGCCTTAGGAGCTGCTGCTTGGGCAAAATGCCTAGGACAACAAATAGCGACTTTCTTCGTGCTAGAATCCCTTCCTAATCAAGACAGCGATAAAGAAGTCTTGGACTTGAACTGAGGATTCAGAAGCATTTGATTTAAATGATCTTATACACATAATGCAAGTGATGCCGCTCTCACTTTTTTAGCATTTTATCTGCTTCAAAAAGAGTTTATTAATCTTCTTTGGGATATGTTCTAAATACAATGCTTTTGGTTATGCATATAAAGAATTGTTTGACAATGTTAAATGGAACGAGTTCGGTGAAGAGGTTGATTAATCTTTATGCAATTTGTTGCAAACCTAGCCTATTGCATTTCACTAATTTCTTGATTTCCCTAGTGTGGTAAACATCTTGTCAGGTTCGATTACAAATAATTAAATTTTTGTTATTTGTTTCCCCAGCATGGAGACGTAGGCAAGGGTGCAGCATAAGGCGAACAGAGTGCGAGAGGCACAACGCAGACCACAATGGAGCTCAGCCAGGTGTCTTGACAGGTTGACAGCGTGGCGCAAGCCAAGCCAGGCAACGGTGGCGCAACATGCTAGGGTAATATGTTTTTACCAGCAAATTTTGTTATGTTTTCTATTGAAACTACTTGCATTGATGTCATCCCAAGCAACATTCACAGAACTGCCCCCAAATCATGGCAACAACTCAACAAGTCTTCGGATAATATGGGGAACTTCGGTTGTTGTTGAAAACCAGATCTTAGAGGGAGATGTCCCCAACAGAATGCAGAACAAGCAGCAGCATACTCATCTTTTCTTGCACCCTCTCTTTATCAGAGCTCGACCAGGCGTCGCACTGGAGCCAAGGCTATGTTGTAGGCTGAGATGTTGAGCACGACAATACATATGGAGACACAACACTAGTTGGCACGGATCTCAATAACAACGGCTCGACATGCTAGAGTAATATGTTTTTTTATCCGTAGCAAAGTACGAGCGCTCAACTAGTTTTTAAAATATTGTTAAAAAGTTTATTGAATGAAAATCAACCGTAATTATTAATATTGAGATTATTTTTATTTATTATAAATAATTCAAAAATAATTCATTTCTAATTTATTTACAAAAATAAACCATGCTTTGGACATAACCGTGGCATTGCAACATCCATTTATGATGGCATAGGAGGCAAGGTCTATATTGATGAAAAAAAATTAATTGGAGAGAGTTTATTGAAAAAATGAGAGTTTATCTTAAAACTAAAAATGTAAAAGGTAACTTAAGGGTAATTTCGTTCTGTAACACCGCAAAGACGTGCAAACGTGCAACGGGAAAGTAACATAATACTCCCTCTATGTCGGGACCAGATTTCTGAATCCGAACCGTCTATGTATTTCTACACCAGTCCAGATCAAGCTAGTGCACAAAGTGGATACAATGATGATAACAAGTTTGAATCACGATTCATAATATAAAAATAAGTAACAGAGTACTAGCTTTATGACCACTTATTTTAACAATAGTCACTTGACCTCAAGTCTTACAAGTAGCGAAAATAGAAATAAGATAAACTCTCAAAATGGCCCATCAATTCACCCACCGACAATTGACTGGGGAGCGCACCCTAGTACTCTAGATGACCTTCGTCAAAGCCACAAGCGTAGAAGTCGTAATCCTCCTCGGCATCTTTGATGACTTCTGAGATTTGTTTGAGTGTAGAAAGTGAATACATAGAGTACTCTGCAAGTCTTTGGAATAATACAATTATATAGATGCAAGGCTTAACAATGAAGGTTTATATGGTTCTAAACCATCATCACAGATGGTTTTTGAACCGTGTGAATTTTTGTGTCTGTGATGACACGAGGTCATCACAGACGGTTTTTGAACCGTCTGTGATAGTATGTTTTCACATACGGTTCTATTCATGAACCGTCTGTGAAAATAGATTATCACAGGCGGTTCTATTCACGAACTGTCTGTGATAGTCCATTTTCACAGACGGTTCGTGAATAGAACCGTCTGTGATAGTTTTTATATGGCAAAAAAAAAACAAAAACAGATTTTCACTTCGTCTGGAGCCTCCCGAGCCTCGCGAATGAATCTGATATTGATTTTTGGATTTCGCTAGCTTTCCCACAATAGCCATAGCATCACAGTAGCATCAACTCAATCCATTCACATAGCACTAAAAACAACACGGCATGCATCACCCACATCAAAGTAGCATCAACTCAATCCATTCACAGAGCACTAACACATCACAGTAGTAATCCACATCACAGAGCAAAAGGGGGGAGTAGAGAGAGTGAGGTCGTGGGAGGCTGGGGTGACGAGGTCATGGGAGGCCGGCGACGATGAGGCCGGGGCAAGGTGGAGGAGGCCGCAAGCGACGAACTCAGGGGAGGACAGGGCGACGAAGTAGAGGAGGCCGGGGACGACGAGGTTGTGGGAGGCCGGGGACGACGAGGCTGGGGCGAGGTGGAGGAGGCCGCGGGCGACGAGCTCGGGGGAGGCCAGAGGAGAAATGGCAGAGGAGGAGAAATGACAGAGGAGGAGATGGAGATGGCAAAGGAGGGGATGGAGATGGCAAAGGGGGAGATGAATGACTCTGTTAATATAGAGAGATTTTCGGGAGCCCGCCATTAAGTGCAAATTTTAGTTTTCCCGCCTAACGAAACAAAAGTATCACAGACGGTGATGACATATCACAGACGGTTTGTATCACGAACCGTCTGTGATAAGCATCTCATCACAGACGGTTTGTGTATAAAACCGTATGTGATTTTAGGGTTTTACCATGGTTTGGATTTTTCTTTACCCTAAACCATGGTAAAAATCCAAGCCATGGTAAATTCGAAGAATCACAGACGGTTTTATACACAAACCGTCTGTGATGATATACTCATCACAGACGGTTCGTGGTTAGAGCTGTATGTGATATTCTCGGTATCACAGACGGTTCGTGGTTAGAACCGAATGCGTGATGCTTCACTGACGCAGTTCTAACCACGAACGAAATGCGTGATAGTGACATATCACAGACGGTTCGTCTTGGAACCGTCTGTGATTATTTTATCACAGACGGTTCTTTGAAACCGTCTGTGATGAGACGTCTTCTCTTACCTGTTTTGTAGTAGTGTATGGGCACGGCTGTTCGAACAGTTTTACACTCTAAATAGGTTGTACAACTTTTCCCACATAATGTGATTGACCTATGCAGTTGGCCATGACACGCTTCCTTGGGCGTGCGACAAAGTAGATCACAACAAGACCATTACAATATCTCACCCTAACATCAGCCCGCCCTATGAGCTAACTTCTCAAGATATGGACATCATCTACCATCATAAAGAGGGCTCATAGTTATGTTGGTAACACTTGCATGGACATGGACATCTTTTACCATCATCTAATCCAAGTGCCCTACATACATGGACATCCTTTACCATCATCCGCATGACCAAGATTAATGCTCGGACTCGGTAAATTACTTGGCCAGGTCTTTCCCATAAAAGGCATGTGTGGTTGTACAGTAGTGCTCAGTTTGGATAGACACAAGCGCCAGTCCTTATTATGACCCAAGCGAAACTATTACATTATAAGTTCTCGTGCTCAAGCTGCACACGTCTGAACTTACCATCCGCCCAAGTCTAAAATAGATTTTCACCATTTTTTTTGTAAACCAGTGGCAATACTTATTGCCATATATTTCTCTAACTGATATGCATAAAGTCTTATAATAGTTCCCATCCATAGGACGAGAATGAGCGATATAGCTTGTCTAAGAAATTATATCGTTCTAGACTAATCCATCAATAATCTAAATATTACTGTGGATTTGCTATACTAGGGCGACAAAGGTTCGATAATATCAATATCAAGGAGGTCAATTTCAATTAGGAATAGCTACCATTTCCTAACAGGTGAATGTTGGTGATATGTTGTAGAGGCAATCATAGAGATGATTGTATCACGTCTATATTTATGAGTTATAGAATAAATGTTATTATGTTCATTGGATGAATTATCATTCATAAATATTAACAAGTATGTAACTTGTTGGTGAAGCACTTTAGCTTATATGATGTCATTCTAAATATATTTTTGATTGGATGTTACTGGTCGAAACACTAGTGACTTATCGACCAGCACATGCATTGATTGGTGACCATATTTCACAGGTCATGGATATGGGAATATCGAATCAATAATGTGAAAACATGTTAAAGAACATGGTGTTGGATTGACCCACCTTGAGACACTATTGTGATTGTTATGATTTTATGTGTTATCAGTTGGTCTCAAGCAATGATGATGTATAATCCTTAAATCTGAGATCAGCATGGTTTCCTACATATGTAATAGTAAACTTACGGGTTGCCAAACGCTACTTTGTAACTGCGTAGTTATAAATGAAGCTTTCGGGAGTGCTATGAAATATGCAGAGGGATGTGACTGGTCGGATATGAGATTTTCCCCTCCAAACATAATGAGAGAGATATCTTTGGCCCCCTCGATGTGGTTGGATAAAGAAAGTGCATGGCCGTGCACTAGTAGTCGTAGAGTTGATCACATGAAGTTATCCATCACTTGATCGAGAAAGTATTGAACAATCCATGGATGATAAATTATCTCACATGGAGTTCAACCAGATATCATGAGGTAAGGGGAGAATACCCAAGCAGTTCGTTCAGTCCGACCAGATACAAACTAGTCGTATGGAGATACAAACTGGATGTATACTGGTCGAACATGATCACTAACTGGTCGTGACTAAATATGAACTGGTCGTATAGAGATATGAGCTGGTCGTAAGTGATAAGGACCTGGTCGCATATCATATTGTATAAGGTTTGTCCGATATAATATTTATGTGTGTTCACGAACCCGTGGTCGAAAATGAGTTTCTGAATTGCAACCGATTACACATGAATCTACAGGGTCACACACTTAACGGATTGGAACAAATAAGTTCGGATAGGATCAGTTATAAGGGGATGAATGGGGATGTTGGTACGTGAGAGTTGCTTCATCGAAACCGTAGGCGCCATCTTCTCGAAGGTCCTGTCATACGTGTTGGTGCTAGTACACCGGCGTACGACGTTCCATCCTTGGACGTGTGGATACCATAGAGACGCTGTTGCGGTTGTTGCTGCGTTGATCGAGGACGATCCACGACCTACACAAGGAACATCATAGATTGCTAGAGGAGACAATCGGTGCTGAGAATGTTAGACGATCGACTGCGTCCACTTCATCGACATGCTCGACGTTTGATCAGACTACTACAACTCTTCTTCCATTGCACTGCACGTTTAGTGGTAAAGATCTATGCTATGTTACTTGCATGGCTTCCTGGTTTACGTGGTAAATTTTTTGAAATTAGCCTACCCGTATCCCTTCAGTAAAAGTATCATTTTACGTAATTAGCCATGCATACTAGTTTTGAATGATATAAATATAAGATTTCGAAAACCGTAGGCACAACATGATCAAAAAATACTTTCCTTCATCGTAGGTAGGTGTCGCTCCTTCTGGTTGCTCCAAGTTCTCTTAGGCAACGTCGGATGCTATCTTCTGAAAAATTGCACTACCTTACAGATAATAGACCAAAGCAGGATGATGTTGATGCTTAACTCTAGCAAGGCATTTTGAGTCCCTTATACATTCCCACCCCCAACAAGTACATTTCGAAATTAACGAAGAACGCCAAGGATTCATCGTTGTACTCATGCTGGTATGTAGCAAGACTACAGGTAGTACAGCTGGTGATATTTATGGTGATGGATAGACGACAGGGACCATGCAGTACAATTCCAAAATGGTTAGCACAGGTCAGTGATAGCCTTGCAGAATTAAGAAAAGGACCACCCCCACATGAGAACAAAAAAAGGTAGAATCATTTGACTGACTTTGCACAAACCTTAGCTGTGGTGTGGAGACATGGGGATTTGCATTGCATTTTCACTTGATGCAGTGCCCTTGGAAAATTCAGACCACTTGCAATGCTTTTCAGACTTTTCTTATGCCACAACATGTAAATCAATTTTAAGAAGCTTACCACTCGCACGTAATTGTTTTATTCGTAAACTATTTGTTCGTGAAAACTTGAGCTGATAGGAAATGATGTGATAGTTTATAGCGTGTGGAAAAAAAGTTTCCCTTTTTTTTTTCCTGTTGTGATGTATGAACAGGGTGCAAGAATATACTTGTCCAAGGAGAAATGAGAAAGGTAAACCGTGTACAGGTAGCAGGAGAATAGAGGCAAGGTACCAAGTTGGACAGAAGCCATGGAACAGCAACAAACATCCGCTGCTGTTACTATGCAGTAGACAGCAACAAACACAGCAGAAGTAAAGCGAGGGAAAATACTGTGGAGATTTTACTGTGTCCTTTGGAACTGTAGCACATAATCTAAACTGTTCATTCCGAGTCACGGAGATAATACTTCAGCACGTATCGTTGTAATCCTCTGCGTTAGCCTGTGATCCATTTCCATGGAATAGCGTGAGAACAATCAAATGCACGGCGCCCATGGCGAAGAATATCCTTTCCCTGGCCTGGCAGTTGCAGCCAAGCTAGCAGAACATACAGCTAGAGCCTAGAGAAAAATAAACTATACTGTGCCTTTATTAGCTGATTTGACATCGAAATGAGAACCACCCATGGAGACAACGTGGTTTCTGGGTGGGTTTAGTACGTGTGCACTGCGATATGTAATACGACAGAGGCGACAACTCGCAATCAGAAAGCTCCGTATTATTGATATGTATGGACAACGATTGCCAAAGGCCCAAAATGTGGCACATATGCTCTGGCCGTTCTAAAGTGTGCATACCTCTGTATTGTGCTGCTGCTGCTGCTGATCAAATTGATATCGATCCTAGGGATCGTACATTTGGCCCCGCATGACCAAGTAGAATATTGATCCTAGGGATCGTAGCCTTTATTCTGCAAAGAAAATTGCACAGATTATAAAGTGCATACAATTACTAAAGGTTATCTAATAACATGTAGTTAGTGAGAATCAAACTTTGGCCTTTAGCTTGAGTTTAAAACTCAAGTGCCCCATTTATTAGACTAGCTAATGGTTGGCAGAGAGGCTTCCTTGTATTCAGAATATGCATAAGAAACATTGACACGATCTTCCCTTACAACTGGCCTGAAATATCAAGGACGGCAAATTGGCAAATCTTGTTCTTGACATACCGTTTGCCCCCCCAAATAGTTGATATTATTACCTAATCAATCAACTACTAGCAATACCGTCACTACACTATGGAATAGGTCACACGTAACAATCACCTGGAGTCCCTCTGTTGTGTTTTTTTTACTTAACAAGTTTATTCTGAAAAAAAAGAGATTACTTAAATAGCATATCTCCCAACCGAGTTAGCAAGTTTTTCTTCCTTTGGTTTAGAAAAATCGGATTTGATATTCACAGAAATGTATATTATACAGCTGAGGTTCTTGTGGCCTACCATTGCAGTACTTGACTTACTGACTCTGAACCAGGGAAAACGATTTCGGCGAAATCTCGCCGGGAACCGGCGAAAATCGGTATTACCGGTGCCTCCCGTAGCGCCTGATGTCGGGCAAAAATTCGCCCATTTTGAATTCGCCTCCGCCCATCCGACTGCTGCCTTCCTTCTTCCTTTCCCTTTCGCTCAGCAGCCCTAACGCCCAGTCGATCGAGGGAGGCAGCGATTTCGGCGGCGGCTGAGGCGACGCGAGGACGAGGCGTCGAGGTCGTGAGGTCCCTCTGCGGCCAACGGCTCTCCTCGCTGCGTGCTTGCCCCATCCGTGAGGTCCCCGTCCCCTCAGGCTTGACGAGCTCTGTCGGCGACTCAGCAGCGGGCGGCCAGCAAGCGGGCGGCTCGGTCGGCGGCGCCAGTGAGCTTCTCTCGCTCTGCGTCGGTGCGTCCCTACCTCCCCTCTCCCTCTGCTCTCCCTATCTCTCATCTTCTTGATCCCTTCTCCAGTTCTCCACTGGCTAGGGGCATCGGGCATGGACGGGGCTCCTGAGTCCGGACTCCCAACCTCCCGATTCTGCGGCGCGGGTCGGGGCAAAGATGGTCGCGGCGGCATCCCGCACCCAGTGGTGCAAGCGCAGAGGAACCGGAAGGGTCGGGGCACGATGGCCGTGGCAAGCATCCCGCACGGTGGAGGCGAAGCGGCAGGGTCGAGGCACGAGGGTTGCCGCAGCAAGCACCGCCGCAACAGAGGACCTCGGTAAGTCGAGTGGATTTGGCATTTGATTGTTGATCATTGTCACGGTGGATTACTCAAATTGGGGCCGCAAATTCGTTATGGTTATATGTGAAACTTCCTTCAATTCATCAAAACATTGATCAGGACATTGATCGGTTTGATAGCATAATATATTACCAAGAGATTTGGGCTATGTGCTATGAGATCGAATCCGATCCTTCGGATACAGATGCCATGTAATATATTACCAAGAGATCGACATTCAAGAGCGCTTTTAGCAAATAGACAAGATTAAACCCAAGAATTACTTTCAAATGAACTCTAGACCATCAACAGAATGTACATTGATCGATTTGAGAGCGCTTTAGCAAATAAACAAGGTTGTGATTTATTTGACAACCTCTTTTGTCCTTGTTACCTTGCTTTGGTTTCTCTCGCTTTTGTGTGCATGAATCCTATGTTTTGCACGAGAAGGAATCCAAGTCTCGAGCATCTCGGCCCTAGGTTACGCCTTACATCCCTATCTCTAATCATAAATCATCGCCAAGTAATCTTTCATCCTTGCCCAACTTGTGCTTAAATATTGCAGCTAGAAAATAGTTGTTTACGTCTGCATCTAGGGAGGCGAGATTGCAAGTGGCTCAAATGTGACCTTTGAGACTGTAGGAGGCTAGCTCTAAGCATGTTTGCATTGATTATTTATACCGATTTCATTTTCACAGTACCACACGATGGAGAAAGATAGAGAAAACTAAAGTTGCATGCATGCCACCTCTGCATAGTACAGACCACTACACATATATATCTCTGATTAGGAGAATGTCTATACATGCATGTGTGGCTGTGGGTTGGTAGCTTGCAGGGGTACTTGTAATGCAGAACTTTAGAGGACTACTGGCACATGCAGAAAAAAGGGTGATGGTTTTGTTGACAATACAGGACAGGGCATTTGGTTTGTTATCTTGTTTTGGTGCTTTCCTATTTCCTATTTGTTACATGACAGATCATATAGTTTTGATTGTTGTTGATTGCCGCCCGGTGGATTACTCACTGATAGTTTTTTATTGCAGGAATTATAGATGATGGAAATATTGAGAATGTCTGGAATCACGGGCTAAGAGTTGGTGCTGGGTTCAAATGTCGATATTGCTATTGGATGAAGAAAGGTGGAGGTGCGACTCGGCTGAGGGAGCACCTAGGTGGCATATCAGGGAATGTCATGTCATGCAATGTCGTACCTCCTGATGTTCGAGATGCAATGAGGAGAGCCATAAGGATAGGCAAACAAAAGAGAAGAGATGCAAAGGAGCGTAAACTCAGAATCGAGGATGAGCTTACGCAAGGGGTGGATCGGCGCGAACGAGTTGACGATGACGATGATGAGGAAATGCAAATGGCATTGGCTGCTTCAATGAGGGAGCTACACTTTCGCCAGGGGAGGAGTGGCATAGTTGGGCAAGGCAGTGGAAGTGGTAGCGGTAGTGGTAGTGGCAGTGGTGCTGCTAGTTGTGCTGGTAATAGTGGAATTGGTTTGATGTTTCGCAATGCAAGTGCTACCGGTAGAGTCTTTGATGCAGATGTGTCACGTAGTAGAGCATCCGTGCAGGCTCGTGTAGACACAATGTTCAACAAGACAGCTCACGAGGACATTGGCAAAGCTTGGGCAAAGTGGTTTCATGCCAATGACATTCCTGGAAAGAAAGCCAACTGTCCGTACTTCAGAGGTGCAATGAAGTTAACTCAGCAGCTCGGTAAAGGTGCTCACATCCCTAAAGGGTCCGAAATTGATGGACGCTACCTTCAAGACAATTTTGATGAGCTAGAAAAGTATGTAGAGCAATTCAAAAAAGAGTGGGTCACATATGGTGTTACCGTCATGTGTGATTCTTGGACAGGACCTACCTCAATGAGCATCATCAACTTTATGATTTACTGCAATGGGCGCATGTTCTTCCACAAGTCTATCAATGCAACCGGTCAAACTCAGAATGCTGATTTTTTGTATGATGGGATCAAAGAGGTGATTGTAGACGAGATTGGCCATAAGTCTGTTGTCCAGGTAATCACAGACAATGGTTCAAACTACAAAAAAGCATGCTTGCGTATCACAAAGGAGTACCCCCACATTGTTTGGCAGCCATGTGCCGCCCACACCGTGAACCTTATGCTCAAGGAGATTTGTTGTTTCGATGAAATTAACAACGTGGTCGTTAGCGCCAAGAAGATTTGTAGATTCTTCTACAATCATGGCAGGTTGCATGCGGAGATGAAAGTGAAGATTGGTGGAGAGTTGGTCCGACCCAATGCCACGAGGTTTGGGACTGTATTCATCTTCTTGGAGAGTTTCTGGGACAGGAAAGACAAGTTCCGACAATGGGTTGTGTCGGATGACTGGAAGAACAGTGAATGGGTGGACGATCCAGACTATGACTATGCGGGCGACTGTCTAACAAGCAGGACATGGTGGAATGAGCTCAAGTGGGTGATAGATTCGGTGAAGCCTCTCTACCGTGCGTTGCGATTCGCCGATCAACAAAAGAAAGGAACAATCTCTGGTTTTATGCCAACCATTATCAACAGTATGAAAGAGTTGGAAGCTCATTTTGAGGAGAGTCCAGGAGTTTTGATGAGGTTCACGAGTGTGGTCAAGAGGAGGGTCCAATATCTTTGCAAAGACACACTCATTCATGCAGGTAACATAACATACACTCCTTTGTCATGAAGTTTTATTTTTACAAACTATGCTTGTTGATTTCATTGATTGATGCAGCCTGCCTTCTCGATCCCGAGAGCAACTACAAATATGGATTAAGTGACTACCCAACATATATGAAGGAACTCACGTTGACAGTAGAGAGGATTGCCGACTCCCCGGAAGAAGCAGTTGAGGCACTTGCTGAATTTGAGATGTTTCGTGCCCATAGAGGGATGTTTGATGGTGGTACGGCTCGAATTGCAGCAACACGCATGACTCCAAGTAAGTGAGCACTAATTCGCCTTACTTCTAGTGTGCTTCAATAATTTTGAACTAAAAACATGCTATTTGTTGCAGCTACGTGGTGGAGGACCTATGGAGGAGACGTGAAAGTTTTGCAGAAATATGCATTGCGGATTGTGTCGCAATGTGTGTCTTCAAGTGGGTGCGAGCGTAATTGGAGCACGTTTGCGTTGATTCATACGAAAGTGAGAAACCGTCTTAGTTATGCCAAGCTGCACAAATTAGTCTATGTCCACTACAATTTGAAGCTTCGCCTCCAACAAATGGAGGAGGACCGGGAAGAGACAGAGCTAGATGCTTGTGGAATATTGATGGAGGCCGCACTCTTTGATAGCGAAAACCCAATTATGGATTGGTTGAATAAATCCATTAGTGAGCACGAGCCTACAGTGAATGACAAATCAAGTGATGGCATTCTTGACAAGCCCATCAACCTATGGGCTTCAAAGAGAAAACATCCAAATTGTTCAAGGAAGGAAAAGACGAAGAAAGGAAAGAAGGCGGTGCTGGACGAAGAGGATAGCGTGGGAAGTAGTGATGACACAGATACTCCTCCCAATAGCCTTGATTATGCTGAGTCTCAAGACAGCAGTTCTCCTGATGATGATGATGGTAATGATGACAACGACAACGGGCCAGATGGCAAGGGAGGAGAAAGAGGAGGACAACAATATGTCCAAGCAACTGAGTCTCAAGGTACTTGTGTTACTGTTGTGAGTCTTTCCAACTGAGTTCAACAAAATGCTAATGCACTCCTGTTTCACATTTGCAGCTGTTAACCTGCCACTTCGATTTACCGAAGAGGATCACTTCACACATGCAACACAGGACGCAGATCATGGTTCTCGTCCATCGAGGGTTGCTAAGAAGAAGGATCTCAGTAGCCTGTACTAGCCATTAGGTATGCTATAATAGCTTGATCAATTCATAATATCTTCAATATCTGTACGCCATTTTCTGTAGCACTCACATCACTTAGTTATGCTTATCTACTGTGAATACAAGTAGTATAATACTAACTTTTTGCCATAACCTGAAAAAGACTCTGAACATGATGCAAGCATAGATGACTTGTTAGTTGTTACTGAGAAAGCACAACACATTTTGTTATAGGGTTATGTATGTAGTATGTACTATGCAGTCATCCTACACTAGATATATGTGCATTAACATGCTACTGCATCTCAAAAAGGCATATATTATGCTGGAAAAAGATTAAACATGCTCCAGAAATTAAGTAGGAACATGCAGCTAGCTACTATTGCTCTCGATCGATGCCTACAACTAATAATCTAGCTAGCAGCTAGCTACTTGATTAGTTAGCGAACTACTATTACTAGAAAGCTAGCTAGCTATATATGTAGTAATGAATATATACTGATCAGTCTTGAGCTACTAGCTACGGTGTGACCGTGTGAGATTTATATGGCTATTAGCTATCTCTCACTTGCTGTCTGTCTCGCTATGTTCCAATCAACCTAAGGCCGATCTCCTTATATAGAGCTATGTATGTAGCTGGGGAGCATATGGCCAGCTAGGGCATCTGAATGGTGTAGTGATGGAATACCGATTGAGCAGATCCTTGACTGGGTAATACCGATTTAGAGTGTAGATGAATTCTCTAGCTGTAGATGAATACTCTTCTGTGTGTTGCGTGTGTTATATCTGAAACTCTAGTGTTGCTGTAGGAAATGCGAGTGTATGGCCTCACCTTGATGCCTGCAAGTTCAAATCGCATGTCTCATTGCTCAAGTGTCAGCTGAGGTGCTTGCTGCTTCAACTTCTTGCTCTATGAAGGGGCATTATAGATCAGCTGAGGTGCTGGCCTGGAGGAGTGCGTTGATGGACGGTTATTTTGAGATAATAACTTCATGTGTCTTTGCTTACCATGTAATAAACTAATAACTTGACTGATGGGAGCTGGAGGTTGTTAGTTATTTTGTTTATTGACTGTAATAGCTGGCCTGTTTGAGATCATGAAAGTAGAGCACTAGAGATTATATTTCTTTTATTCTGATAATATGTCTATTTGCACTGCTGATGCGAAATTTCGGCGAAATTTCGGCCGAAATTTCGGCAAAATTTCGGCAAAATTTCGGTCGTAAAACTGTACAAATTCAAATCTGTTTTCGGAATTTTCGGCCGAAAAAATTCCGAAAAACCCGGTTACCGCCGGTAACCGGCCCTATCGGCAGCATCCGATTTTTTTTTTGAACCGGTAACGAAAACACTGCTCTGAACCTCATCAGCAACCAGGCTAGCCATGATCTGAAAGACTGTTTTTAGGGCGTTAATTCTTCTCTGATCAAGACTTTCCGAGTTAACATTTGCCTTAAGATTATAATTTGGGAAGCTACTGTCTGTTGGGTTCCAATAATTGTCAGCACTGTATATTCCCGGACCAATTACTTTCCCAAGTTTAACAAATCTGTAACCAACTATGTGGTCTTTAGTTTGACTGGATATTGGAATCTATCATCAGTCATGATGTTATATTGGAGAACCATGTCCCCCATCACCTAAGAAAGCATCAATAGTCATCAAACTAAAACATGCACATGTCATGTATGCAAAGTGATTGAGCTCGAAGTCAAACAACTCAGATTTAGTTGTTGAGGCCACGTAGAGCTGTCGACATTGGCATTCCAGGAAGAAGTAGAAGTATTTGAGTAGGCAGTAGGTAACAACAGCCTAATGGCCTTGTATGAGTATGTAGTTTTATGTGTTGGTTTTATTACGCTGGATACTGTATAAAAAAAAAAGAGTGAAAAACTGAAAGCACAGCCAAGATGAAGTGTTGGAGAAAGTTTCAGATCCTTGAAAATCATATGTTGTACATTCAATTTAAATGGCGAAATAAAGGCGAAGTTACAAATTCATATCCTCTGCACTGTCTAGTCATCTTCCTTGTTCTATCTTGCTCTTCTTTTCCATCTACCTTCCTTGTTTGCATTGGAGTGTCTTAGAAAGTCATTCCTTCCCGGAGTAGTGTCGCAAGGGTACAAACAGATGTCTCGAGATGTCGTTGTAGCTAGGAAAAGGCACAAGCTTCTTGAGAGTGTAAAAGAAACGCTAAGAATATAGAAAAAGGTACGTTCGTGCATATTTTCCTCTGTTTTCCCTTGTACATTCGTGCCCAATTCATCTCCCGTTTAACTGAAATTCAGAACCCGTCATACCTAATTTGCAGAGAGCAAGAAAGACAGAACCAGCCAAAAAAAAAAAGAAGAAGAAGAAAACTTGCTGGATAGATGCAATCAAGGTCTGCAAAACGGGACAGAACTAGGCAGCCTACCTAGGAAGCCATCGACCGCTTCCGTTTGCTTCTCTTGTGGTCGGAAGAGTAGGTGGCCGGTTGGTTAACCTGCTCCTTTGTGGGCGCGGACGGCTGGGGGAGCAGCTCACTCTACCTCAGAAAAGACACACTAGTCTTATGTTGACAAATCACGTCACCATCTCACACTAATCATGCAGGTCACTACGTAAGGGCAGACCCCAATGTTTCTTCTTCTTCTTTCGAATAATTAGCAGTGATTCTTACAGACCCAAGGAACATAATTTAACCATTCGCATATCATCTGGTCCACGTAAGTTTGTCCGTGCGCACAGCAACTCTAAAGCTCCCCTCGCTGCTAACGGGTGAAGCTCAAGGGGGGTGCAAATGGCATCGCATCGGATTCAATATCGTTTTATTTTATTATTAAAATTCAGGTATTAAGATACATACACCCTGTAGTTTATATATATTCATTCCACGTACATATTATTATGTCATATACCATGCCACCAGGTGGATTTTGTCATATACATACACGTTATGTTATATACTATGCTGTCCGATCAATTTTATTCCGAATCCGCCTGGGGGTATCAGCGTGCGCTTAAGATGCGGTTAGGAAACGGACAAACCCCCTCGCGTTTTCTTTTTCGTTCTCGACATGGCGCTGACGCCGCACCTCGCAGCGGTGGCATCACCGTAGCTGGCGACGTCGACGCAGCACCGTCCTCCTCCCCTCCCCGCCCGTCGCAGCCAATGAAGTCGCCGCAGCCATGGGCCAAGCCTAAAGCGACGTCCTCCAAGGGGCATTGCATTGCAAGTACGGTGGCGTCCATGCACACTGCCCACGCTGACTCCAAAAAGCCCAAGAATTGCTCGCCCGCCAAACGATCCCAAGAATCTTTGGAGCGCAGCGCAAGGGTACGAACACTTGGCCCGCCAAAATCACTTGATGACTTGGATCGACGCTTCCAGGCCGCAGGCGCACCTTTTCTAGGGTTGGGCAATGCAGGGATGCTTTCGTACTGGTTTTTAGAGAGCCTTCCATGTTAAATGCTAATACAACACCAACGAAGCATGATACTTTTGGCGAAATATATATATATATATAATGATTAAAAGGACAACAAACCGGAAGTGACTACCAGCCTTGCTCCGGTAAATTTTCAAAATCCATTTTTTTTAATCATTGCCCGCAGGTAAGCAGGGAAGAAAGCCCAGTCAGTAACTGCCAGTGCCAACATGTTAAACCAAGCTACACTCTTTGCCACTTCCGATCGATTTTAAATTTATTTTCTTTTGAAGAAAACGCAATATTTAAATAAATTAGGAACGAATAAACATTCAGGTTGTCACAGTTTTGCTGAAAACCAGCCCATTCCTAACTGGTTTCCTTCCAAGCTCAACATGGGTCTTGGTACAAAAACATAAACATACAGAATTGGCTTGATAATTAGGAAACTGGGTTTTAGTAACACCAACACTAATTCCATTGTAATAATGATATAAAATAACAACAGAACATGCTCATCCAGCTGAATGAGATCTTTTTCATGAGCCTCCATCCTATATATATTACTGCTCATTGACAACATTACCGACATGTGTGTAAGTGTAGGCTTCACTTGCTCATGCATGAATAGAACCCACCCAGTTAACTCAGCTAAATGTCTCTATGAGAGGTGCATTATTTGAGATAGCTGACTGACCTTCTAGGGAACAGAGTATATTTGGGGAAACTTGCCACTCCAAGTATCAAGTACATTGAAGGAAAAAAAAGACAACATTGGTGTTTCTCGCTTACTATGAACATCGACTTTGGTATCTGCCCCAATACTTTCACCAAACTCCCATGATTTGGAAAAAGAATGGTTCCTCTTTCGTGAATATTCCTCCTTTCCACAGTCATTCACGAATATTCTGCAGGATCTTTTCTTCTGTGCCTGCGGTGTCTAGAATGCTTTCTACTTCTGTCTTTATCAGATGATCTTCTGCTACTTGATTTATATCTTTCCTTATATTCATGATCACTAGAATCAGTATCAGGCGTGCGAGTCCGGTGAAGCCTTTTTTCCTGGCGTTTTCTTTTATTCTGTTGAGTGTCACTGGAAGAATCAGCCTCAGGAGTTCTACTCCTGCCTGTACTACGCCTTGAACGTGACTTTCTTTTCTTACTCCTACGCTGTTCACTAGAATAATCAGACTCTGGACTACCATTCCGGGTATGATGATGTGAAGAGTGTGACCAGCCTTTCTCAGCTCTATGCTCTTGCTTCTCATATTTCGAGTCAAGCTTTTCAACATTGGCCGAAGGACCATCTGCTTTGGCATGGGCAATTTCCACCATGTCGAGAGAATTCTCATTCTCCTTTATTTCGCTGCAAGTAGTTGTCTTTCCAATTGTAGATGACACACTTGTATCGGCTGTTGAAAGGGTTTGTGATCTAAATAAGACATTCTGTGGTGGGGCAGGTTTTTCTGGAGGAACATCCAATCCCAGTTCTTTACCCAACGATTCTAGGAAATCCTCAGCAACAAGACGATTGAGAGCCATGTTGGCACCTTCACTTGTCTTTACTGGAACCACTGGTTGATTATTAAGAGGTCCGTCCATATCATCATCTGAGTCATCAGAAAAGATAGCCTGCAACACAACAAATACCTTGTCAATATAGAACCCTCAAGTTCACCCTAATTATTTTCTAATGAACAATAAGGGGACTATGTCCATATCTGGAGAACCTTAAGCTACCGTAGGCTTAAGCTCCTCTGAACATGAAATCTTTTGGTGGCTTAATGAGGTAGCTAAAGCTTAGACACCAATCCAGCTTTTCTGACAAGCCCACATTTAAAATACTTGGCATTAGACTCAAATCGATACTTGTATAAATGCTCAAATTCCAATTATGAAGCATTGCATGATTGCATCTACTAGTAGTTCCATTTATTAAAGGAAAAATTGACTGCACAAATTATGTTAATTTGCAAGAACACATGGCGCCTGACACGGCAATAAAATATGAAAAATAGAAAGAACATCCAATGTATGGTATGCAAAAAGAAAGATGTAACAATTCCGAAAATGAGATAAATTAAGATTGAAAACCTAAAAACACTCATGAAAACACAAATGAGAAAAGGTACACTAAAAAAAGAGTTACATAATAATAGTACATTTAAATTTAAACATTTTTTTTTAAAAAAGAAGAGCAAATAATAATTAAAATATGGATATCCAGTTTTTTTATATTTAAAAACAATGTTCTATATAAAATTTAAAGAATATGAATGTTTCTAGTATTTTCAAATGCCTTTAAATTCTAACTCAATTTTTTTTAAGGATTTCAATTTTTTGGATTTTCTGGAATCATCTGGGCTCTAAAGATCACCATGTTTTTGAATACATGCACTTTTTAAATGTCGAAACTTATATTGTTCTTATTTAGTATTCCATTTTGTAGCTTAAACCATTTAATTTTCATATTTGTTTTCAAATATTTACTTAATATTACTTTTTTTAAAAAAATACAATTTTCCCTGCAATTTGCACTTTCTTGGTGTTTCAACATTTTAAAAGTTCTATTAAAAATATGAAAAAAATCAGGAATACATGCCATGCCATATAAAGAGGTCCTTTGCCGGCATATGGCATGGCTCCCAAGGATAGAAATGCCGGTACCGGAGGAATTCCCGGCCGGCGCCCATTCTCTGTTACCGGCTGGTCAGAAATCCCGAAAAAAAACCGGATGGAATTCGCAAACTGAAATTTGAATTTGCTTAAAAACCGGCCGAAATACAAAAATTGAAATTTGAATTTGCTAAACCGGAGGAAAAACCGCCGCTTTTTAAAATCCCGATACCCCCCGGTAAATCCGGTTACTGCCAGTAACCGGCCGGTTTTTTTTTCCATGATGGCACCTCAGCATATGTGCAAGACTATCAACGACATGGTATTTCCCAGTAGCATAAACTAGTCCAACCCGAATTACAAGCCGGTGGCACATGGCACGACCAGGGATAGAAATCCCGGCCGGTAACCGGATTTCCCGGTGGGTGGCGGGAATTGTAATACCGGCCGGTTTTTCCGGAGTTTGCAAATTCAAATTTTAAATTTCGATTTTCGGATGGTTTTTAAGCGAATTCATGCGAAATTCAACCGGGTTTTTTTCCGGGAAAACCGGTAACCGGCTGGTTTTCTTTTTCCCGGCTCCCCGGCAGGATCTCCACCAAAAACGGTTTTTCGATCCTTGGGCACGACAATTACAAGCCGGTGACACATGGCACGACAACTTATCACAAACCATCCAGTCAATTTTCTAACCATTTGTTTAATGGCAGAATAAACTGGTGCAGTCTTTGATACAAGGGCCAATTTGAATGCTGTGAATCTTCAGCCTGAGTTAAAAGTAAAGTGACCAAACATGTCATTTTGTTGTGACAAGTTATAATTCCTTTAGACATCATTTAATTCCACTTGACTTCCTGGTCAATGTTTCCATTAAGAACATCTATTGGCGATACATGTTACCTTGTAAAGATCAACAGGTCTCTGCATACTGCTCGACACAATAACAGGGTCATTGGCAGTTCCCTGTGGCTCGGTCTCTGCTGTGCCTGCTGCAGAAGCATGCCGTGGAATCCTACTTGAACTCACCACATCGTCATTTGTCTTCTTCGTGGATTCTGTCATAAAGATAAGGTTGTCCATCTTGCTTCTTGGTCTTTGAACAGGCATTGGCTGCATATACAAAATGCATGATCAGATGTCCATGTGAGTGCCACTTCGAACATGTATTCCATTTGAAGCCAAATAAATAAGGTGTAAAGTGTAAATCAAATTCAGCATATTGCAGAAACAGAAAATAAATGCATATATTACTAAAAGAACATGAAATGTGGATTCAATAACAAAAATAAAATAAGAGTACTGTAAATTATAATCAGTGACATAGAAGCAGTGTTACCAGGACATGCGAGTCCAATTTTTTTTACCATGTTGACACTCATCCCCATGTCGACGCGTGTCAAGACTCCTTGTGACACGTATCGGACACCCCATGGAGAGTCCTTGTGAAGAGCAGAAGGGAAGAACTAGCTCGATGCGGTGTTTAGAAAGATCTCATTGCGAAAGAAGAGAGGAAAGAGATGCGGTGCTCGGGCATGATTTAGAGAGCTATTAGGGGAAGGAGGGTGGTAGTGCTTGGTTGAAGGAGCATGTGAAGGAGAGTGAGGCTAGTTTGATGAGAAGGAAGAGAGGGAGAAGAAGGCTAGAGGAGCTGCGAGACAGCGACAGACCTCAGCTTCAGTACTTCTTTATTTATTTTTACATCTAACGAGACATTGGACAGCTTTTGCTACCATTTTTAAAAGGGTGAGAGGTGTGTAGCTGGTTTTTCTTATGACTAGGTGATGTCAACAATGTCTAGAATATTTTGTCGCAGTTATATAGTGCTGTGGTAGTGTACCTAAATTAAATATTTCATTGCATAAATCATTTATTTTATTTTTTGAAGATAAAAGAATATATATTAGACGAATCCTCGAATCCTATTTTCTAGAGCTTGCCGAATCAGACACCCGAATCCGAGGTGTCCAAGTAACACTGCATAGAAGTAGCCAAGGAAAAAACTGTTTTAAACTACTAGCCTACCACAACACAAAAAGAAGGGAAACTTTAACATATGGTTATATTTATCCTCTGCAAATAGGGAGAATTTGCAACAGTACTGTCCTAGGCAAGGATCAAAATCCCAACAGTTACCGGCCGGTAACCATCGGTTATCGGTTTTACCGGTGGGGACCGGGATCCTAAAAACCGTCCTGAAACTTTTAAATTAAAATTCAAAATCCCGTTGGTTACATCCCAAATTCAAATTCCATTTTTCGAAATTCAGCCGGGTTTTTTTCCGGGATTTCCGGTTACCGGCCGGTAACGGGAGCATGGTCACCGGGCGGTATTGTCTCCGGTACCGGGATTTTGATCCTTGGTCCTAAGCATAAATCAACAAATGCATCTGTGAACCTGTATTTTTTTTGTAAATATCCAGCAATTTAATTAATTTATTCTGTGTACTTAGTTTTTTTACCTCATTTATCTATCAAAGTTGTTTAATTAGTATATATGCAAACCAGATAGAACCATTCAAATTTACCTTCCCCATGAAAGGATCAACAATATCAAAACGCTTGCAAAGTATTGGTGAAGGCCGCCATTCGAACTCCTCCCTTCGTGGATATATAGGTTTCTCATCTCCAGGTACTACAGAGCTCTGTATCAATGTTTCAAGAATCAATATGTGAAAGACAACATGACAGTACTAATGGACCTGAATAAGTTAACCTACCTCTAATTGAGTAGACGATACAAAACGTTGCTCACTCATTCCAGGCAAGCCCAACAATGATAAAGGATCCATAGCCTTTTTTTCTTTTTCTTTTTCAATTGTCTCAGCAGCAGCCTCAAAATCTAGTCTTTCACGAGCACGGTCAGCCTCTGACATAGTACTTGTAGGTATAAGATTTGCAGGGCGAAGACCTCCCTGATATTTCTCCCTAAGAAATAGCTCAAACCTTGCCTTCTTTGCAGGCTCATTTCTAAAAGGCTGTTCAGACTCTGATAGACCATCCTGTTTCAAAGCAATAATGATCCATTTGCATAATTAGACCAAGATTAAGGTAATTCATATAACCAATGTGCTGTTGATGAGGACAACAACACTGATTAGTAGAACAATGCAATACAAAAACTTACGAGAGATATTGGCTTGACAAAGGTGTCACCAAGATTGGATTGCAGTTGAATTGCTTCCTTTGCGGATAAGGACGAGCTAGATGATTTGGAGCTTCTATCAAGGGGCCTTTCACCAAGAATCTTTCCACGATTCTCTGCTGTCAACTTGTCAGAAGAAGACTTTGGCTTCACAGCATCAGGCCTTTGCTGGTCAATATACTTTTGTTGATGCTCCCATAACTTCCTTGCATAGTAGCTACATCCATCTCCTCCATCAAGGAAAAGAAATTGTGGAGTTGTTTTGCTTTTCTCCTTGTAAAAATCCTCGATATGTTTCCCACAACGAGCAACCATAGCAGCACAACCCTCAATCAATAATCTCAAGCTAGTGTCTTCTGGAGGAGGAACCTCAGAAGGAGCTAAATCAGAAAACTTATCAGCAGCCTGAAGTGGAGTTGAAAACTTGTGGTGATGATCAAAATCAGCTGGGATCTCTGGAGGATGAAATCTGAAAAGTCACAATGTCAACCAATATGCACAATGATATAGGATTACATATTTAGTGGATGAAATACGGAATTTAATCAACTAATTTGATGCAATGGTGCTTACTATTCATTTCTGCTGCAAATACACATACTTTGGGAGCTCTTTTACTGTACCTACCAATCTTTATGGTCCATTCCAAGGAAAAAACCCCGCCGGTAACTGGCAGTAACTGGAAAAACTAGGAGGAAAAAAACCGCCCAAAATTTTCAAATTTAAATTTAAATTTATGACTGCATAATGCACTGGTTGGTTTAGGCATTTTTTGTGCTAGATTACCTATTGTATGAGCTAAATATGCTAGATTACCTATGGTTTAGGTACTTCTCAGTTTTTTCCCGGTTTTGGTAGCGGTTTTTCCGGTTTTGGGCGGTAACCGGTTCGGTTATCGGTTTTAAAACTCCGCCAATTCAAGTTTTCATTTTCGAATTTTGACCGGTTTTTTTCCAGCTTTTTCGATTCTACGGCATTGGTGTTTTTTTCTCGATTAGAGATTTTGATCCTTGCTCCATTCTATTCAATCTAACTGGTTAAATTAGGTAGGATTTAGCTATACTCCACCACCAAGTATAATTCTCTTAAAGGGTAAGATTGTAACCACATATGGCATGTATCAATAGTACTTTATGCATACAGATATCTGGTTCTATCTAGGAGTCCATGGATATCAAGGTGTCGCCTAAGCGTCGCTTAAGCGACGCTTAGGCGGTAAGGCGGTCGGAAGTGCGTCGCCTCGCCGTCGCCTTGCCATGGATCCTTGAGGCGTCGCCTCAGGATAAGGCGCCCATGGCGTCTGCAAGGCGGCATAAGGCGTCCAGAAGTCCAAGGCGACCGCCATAAGAAGGGTGGAGGTCGGAGGAGATATAGAGGCGGGTCACGGGAAGAGGCGCAAGCACAAACCTTCAAGAGTAGTGAGTGGTAGAAGGACGAAGAGAGGGGAGCCGGGTTGCCATCGGAGCGTCGTGAGTCGGAGGAGAGGAGGGAGGGAGGCGTCGGCGCCTCGTGAGTCGGCGCGCCGATGAAGCGATGTCGTTGCGAGCGATTAAGCCGTCGCTTTATCTTTGCGGCCGCCGCCATCGTCTTTGGTGAATGCCTGAATTGCAATGTGCTGAACTGCTGAAGCTGAATTGTAATGTTTATGATTCTATCTTTGTACTGTCGAAGCAAAAAAAAAATGGCAAGTGCAAGTGCAAGCGCAAGTGCAAGTATTGCATCATCCGAGTAGGGTATGATCCAAAGACCGATCCAAAACTAAGGCGAAGTCTAATGATCCGGGATGGAAATATGGCTATTGGCCGGAAATTGGCAATCGAGATAAGGTGATGTGTATCCTTTGTAACACCCCAAGTACAGGAGGGATCAAAAGGCTGAAGGAGCATCTTGCGGGTGGCTATTCAGATGTGGTAATGTGTCCCAATACTACCACAGAAATCAGGAAAGAGATGGGAGATTATTTGAAAAAAAAAATGAGAAGAAGGCCAATTTTCCTATACGATGATGATGATGATGAAGGGGGAGGTCAAGATGTGGAGGTGGTAGCACATGGCATTGGGTCCCAAGACCAAGACTCCACTGTGAAGCCAAGTTCAGGGACAGCCGCCAAAAGAAGGCATGCTGCCTTTTCATTCAAGGTCAATGCAAAGGTAAAGACAAGGGAGACCAAGTCGATTCTTTGGTATGCTTGGAGAACACCTAAAGATGTCGAGATCAAAGACGTTCGGATCTTTTCAAAGCACCATGGAGGCCAAAGACAAGGACCAAGGAAGACAGCATTATGTGAATAAGCAATGGGCATTATGGTTCTATGAGTGTGGCATACCATTTAATGCCGCAAACTCAAGGCGCTTTGAGATTGCTTGTGAGGCCGAGTGTGCAAGATGCGGTTCGGGTATAAGCCTCCTAGTTTCCATGGTGAGGAGCCATTGCTTCGGGAGTGCGTCAAGGAGACAAGTACTTTAAGGGAGGAGCACGAGCGGACGTGGAAGCAATATGGTTGCACACTTATGTCGGATGGATGGTCTGATAGGAGGGGACGCCACTTGATCAACTTCCTTGTCAACAGCCCGGAGGGGACTTACTTAGAGTCCGTTGATGCATCAAGTGAACAACATGATGCAACTATGATAGCTAATTTGCTAGAGAAGAGAATTGAGGCCATTGGAAAAGACAAGGTTGTTCAAGTTGTCACTGATAATGGTGCTAACTACAAGGCAGCGGGCAAGCTTCTAATGGAGAGGATTCCTACACTGTTTTGGAGTCCTTGCGCCGCACATTGTTTGGACCTTATGTTAGAAGACATTGCGAAGTTGAAGGAATTTAAGAAGCCTATTGCACGTGCTAGGCGTGTCACCACATTCATTTATAGGCATGGTAGGCTTCTTAGTGCAATGAGGAGAAGACAGTGGGATGGATCTTGTGAGACCATTGCCACTCGGTTTGCACTGACCTTCCTTACTTTGAAGAGCATGCACAATCACAAGGATGCTTTGAAGTGTCTATTTGTGAGTGAATCATGGACTAAGATTAAATTGTCAAAGACGGAGGCTGGCATGCATGTGACAGATATTGTGCTCTCTAAGGAGTTCTGGAATTCAATTGAAGATTGCCTTAGAGCTTCAGCTCCACTTCTTATCGTGCTTAGGGTGGTTGATGGTGATGAGAAGCCCGCAATGCCAGAGGTTGCAGCATTAATGGCTCATGCAAAAGGGAAGATCAACCTTAGCTTCAACAAGCAACGTTTGCTCAAAAAGATCATTAACATTATTGAGCGACGTTGGGTGAAACAAATGGATCATCCATTGTATGGGGCTGCACTCTATTTGAACCCAGGGAAATTCTTTGCCATCCAAAAGAGTGGAGATGATACCTATGTTGGGGAGCTAAGGAGTTGCTTTAATGATGTGCTTGCAAGAATGGTACAAGATGAGAATACTCGGAACAAGATTGATGAACAAGCCATGCATTATGAGGACCAACGAGGAGATGTCTTTTCAAACAAATTGGCAATCCAAAAGAGTCAAGAAGCCCTAGTAAGTGTTGTTAATTTCAGCATGTTTATTTCTTTCCAAATTCCTAATATAATAATATATGCTAATATGCGTGTATTTTCCATGCTAGTTGATTGGTGGCGTTCATATGGTGGGCGAGGCATTGACCTACAAAGGTTTGCTAAGCGTGTTGTTAGTCTTTGTGCATCATCATCTGGTTGTGAGCGAAATTGGAGTACCTTTGAATTTGTGAGTTAATTTGTAGCTTCTTTGTGTTTATTTTTATCTACTCAATTCGTAGCTTATGCCTTATATGTGCTTACTAATTTCAGCAAGTTATTTATTCATTTTATTTGCTTTGTTTGCCATTTGTGCTTTCGTAGATGCATACAAAGAAAAGGAACCGGTTACTACACAAGAGAATGAATGATTTGGTCTTTGTTGCATACAACCGGAAGATGAAAACAAGGTTTCAAATGAGGCGGGAGAAAGCGGGCAAAAACTATGACCCTTTGGTCATTGAGGATTTTGATTGGTACAATGAATGGACTGACTCATTGGTTGTAGCACCTCAAGGTGGTCGTGAGTGTGATCTTACATGGGATGATGTTGATGAAGCCATTGGCGCATCACGCTCGCTTCAAGGTCGCAATCTTGCAAGGCAAGCTAACAGGAATAGTCATGGTGAGACTATGACCTACCAAAGGCGTGCAAGATCTACAACTATGGCGGTTGAAGAAGATGGCTTAGATGAGCAAGAGCAAGGCTCGGATTCGGGCAATGAAGAAGATGAGGAAGAAGATCCACATGATGATGCGGATGTGAGCGATTGTGACGAAACTCCCAATGCCGCCGAAGATGGTGGAGAAAACGTGGGTACTACCAGCAATCTCAATGAGTTTGACGATGGATACTGAGAGATGAGAGCGTTGGACTATGCTACTTTCGTGTTGTAAACTACTATTATGTCATTAGACTACTCTAAGCTTGTGGACTTATCACCTATGTTATTTGTGTAAACTTATGTCGCTTATGTTGTGCTTGTTAATTTGTTATTTTGCTCATATTTAATTCTCAGATTCACTTAATTGTTATTGTGAACTTATGTTGCATTGTTGTACATTATTCATGTGGCTTGTTGCTTGGGAGAATTGAAAAGAGGAGAGATTGCCAAAACAAGGTATGTCACTCAATCCGTATTTACTCAATTAATTGAAACATAATTTGTATCTATTACATTTATAACAAACTATATGTTGAAACTTGCAAGGGGAATGGATACTACATGGGAGAAGAGCAATTGGAAAGGGGGATGGGTGCTACATGACCTAAAAAATTGGTAACAACAAGGTACTTGTGCTGCTGAAATGCTCGTTTTATTCACTGCCTTAGCTCCTTAGGACGAGAGTAAGGCGTCGGCTCGCTTCACGCCTTACCGCTTAAAAGGTGTGCGGGGGGTGGGTCGCCTCGCCTCGCCTTACCGCCTTAATAACCATGTAGGAGTCTTAATCTCTACATAATATTTGGTTCACGCTTGTGCGTCTTTATTTGATCAGCCAAACAATACTCATCTCATACTAAGCCGCAGTGGTGGTGGCGATGAGCGACCCTTTGTGGTCATTGACGATGAAGAGGCGTGCTATACAACGTGTTACTAGATACATCAATGAGGATAAGTAGTTGTATGAGTACGATGTGTCCATGCGTCTATGATAGCCTACTACATGAACTGTGTTGCATGAACCCCTTGGATCCCTGGAGACTGCTGATGCTTCACGATGCAATCAGTCTTTTAGGTCCTCAACGGAGTCATCATAGCAGGGCCTTTTTATAAATCTTCTTAATCATGCCCCTAATCAAAGGACATGTGATTTCAAGGAAAAAAGTTTTTCAAATTGTTCTTCTGAACAAATGAAATGTAGGGCATTCTACTAATTATTCATTCTAGATGTCCTGGTTGCCTATCTACACTCACGGACGGCTAAGGTAGTGTTTGGTTTGGTGGATAAGGGTGGATGGGATGGGATGATCCAGAATGTGGTGGGATGGGTCCAGGGAAGGGATGATCCAAGTAGCCTTTTGGTTGGTTGAATGGGAATATGGGGATGGTACGAGAACGCGTTTGGTTGGGTGGACGAGGTGATCCCCGTTGCTGTTTGGATGGAGGGATGGGTGGGATGAGGTTGGTTGTGGTAACCTCCTCTAGTCTCTACATGTGGTGAGATCATGGGTCAAAAATCCGGCCGGTAACCGGCGGTTACCGGTTTACCGGTCCCGACCGGTATCGAAAAACCAGCTGAATTTTTTTTTTGCTGCTTTGGATTCCCTTGCTTTCTCCCATGTGGGCAGCAGCCCCCTCATCCCCTTTATGCTGCTGCATGTTCCCCACTAGCATTTGTTTCTTTGCTCCCTGATTGCCTCCCTCTTGGCCTCTTCCCTCCCTCTCATTCTCCATTTCCAGTAGCTTAAGCAAGCAACCAGGGCATCACAACACAAGCAAGCAACATTAGCTGCAGCACAAGCGCAAGCACAAGCAAGCAGGAGCAGCAGCACAAGCACAAACACAAGCAGCAGGTCTGAAAGTTTTTCTACTTGTGGAGTTTTTGAGTTCATTGTTTGTAGGAAGTAAGGACTAAGTAGAGATTGTAGTGTAGGAAACCATCTTGAATGCATTTGTGGAGGGTTGCACATTTGGATTACTAGTGGTTAGCACATGCTTGTTGAAGTGGTTAGCATTTGTGGAGGGTTACACATTTGGATTACTAGTGGTCATGTGAAAGGCTATAGCATGCTGTGTGTATCAGTGTATGCAAGACCACATAATGCTATGCTTTCATGCTGTGTGAAATTGTGAATCAATGTGTAAGTCCATGCATGTTGTGTATCAGTGTATGCAAGACTACAGAATGCTATCCATTCACAAAACAACATATATGCCTTCAGTAACCTGTATAGAATATATCCATATACGTGTAACATCCCAAATATGGATTTGTGTTTCAAATGTAAGAAAATACAAAGAAATTAAAACTTTTCTTGCATCTTGAAACCCTTGGTCATTTTTATAATTCTTTTAAAAAGAATTATGGAAAAACCAATTCAAATCCTCATTTGACTCTAATCAAAAACCTCTTTGTCGTAGATCTTGTGCCAAACCCTGGGAAATCTTTTCACTGAGTTCTAGGGAGGCTTGGCAACACCTCTGAATTATCCCATGATTTTTAGAAATTATTGGATAATTTTGGAGGCAAGTCAAAATTGGTCAAACCCTATTTCCCCTCTCCTGGAATTTCTGGAGAAAAATTCAGTGCCTGAAAATCTCTGAAAATTTTATGAGAGTTTCCTCTTGCTGTCAGCAAGCTCCAGTTAAAATTTCATAAATTTTGGAGTTTGTTTGCTACCTTAAATAATTCCTCAAAAATCAGTTATTTAAATTCCAACCCTAACTGGTTTTCACTGTTCCTTGGGTTCGAGTCGGACTCGGGCTCGAGCCACTGGACTCGGTCTAGTCAACTAATCGCACCGGCGCGGTCGATCGGGTGTGCGGGTCGTGAGCCGTTGGATCGGCATCGAACGGTCCTCGACCAGCCGAACGATGGAATCGTTTTAATTCACCCGATCTAACTCAGCCGTTGGATCGGCATCGAACGGTCCTCGACCAGCCGAACGATGGAATCGTTTTAATTCACCCGATCTAACTCAGCCGTTGGATCGGCATCGAACGGTCCTCGACCAGCCGAACGTTGGAAGCGTTTTAATCCACCCGATCTAACTCAGCCTTTCGATTTCAATCCGACGGTCGACACGTCGTCTCCTTCCTCCGTCAGCGCGCGCGTGAGCCCGGTCATGGCGTGAGCAGAGGAGAAAACGAGCAGCGTGTAGTCCACTCTGTGGTCACCTTTAAACGGCTAGCTCTGCGCGCATTAAATGCCTGTCGCGCTCCTCCCTCAGAAGGCCATGATTCGACTGCTCCCATCGCTCTCAAGTGCTCTCATGGTAGTGTTGACCCGACTGGAAAACCCGGCAGTTGCTCTCCGCCATTGCTCTATTTAAACTCCATTGCTTCACCCTTAGCTTCCTTTAGCACCTCCGCAACTCCAGCTAGCACTCACCACTTGCTTGAGCCGCATTCCTCGCAATCCTCGACCGCCATTGTTGAGTGTGGAGCTTGATGGAGGCGGTGCAGCAGGGGTTTTCTTCTTCAAGTCTTTGCCCCCTCTGCTCCCCCTTTACTCTCTGGAACTTAACCTCACTCGGTTGGGTTCTCTCTTTGCTCAGTCATTTGTGCCCTAGTGAGGACCTTACCGCCGCCGTTCGATCACTGTCACGGAGCCACTCCGTGGGTCTCGGTCGTTCTTCACTCGTAGTTTCGCATTGACCTATAGGAGCTTAGGTGTGTTTCGTTGTTCTTTTGGTATTGTCCGTTCGGGAGTTCTCCCGAGCCATACCTACTCAGCCGCACTCCGTGGTCGTCTGCCGTTTCGACCATACTCAGACCGAAGATCGCCGGTCGGACCATTAAGCTTTTAGACCCTCATCCCTGCCTTTGGCTGGCGCCGCTGTGGTCGGAGACGCGCAAGCCTTGGCAAAGCGCGCGAGGCGCGCCTCGTGGTCGGATTTCCGACCAGTCACCGTAGCTTAGTCGTAAGTTCTACTACGACTTGTAACTAGTCGTAAGTCTTACTACGACTATGTCATGGTCGTAAGTTCTTCTACGACCACTACCTGGTCGTAAGTCCTTCTTTTGGTCATATCTTTGGCATTAAGAATCCAAATCAATTGGTTCATGTTGCTAAATTCTTTATAAATTATGCTCTTGCTACTGTAAAATTTTCAGAATTTTTGGAGAAAGTTTGCTGTTGAGTCTTTGTGTTTTCTTCGTTCTGATCGGTTCTTTTTCGCCTTCTCGTTAGGATCCGAAGAGCACATTGACAACATAATTGATCCTCAAGAACATCTTGACCCACAAGCGCGTGCAAGCAGTTTGATCATGTTAATCCTATTATTTTTCAAGTCTACTATATTGATTTCAACTTGTATGTATGCATTGCTATTTTGTTGTTAAATTATGTTTAGTATCCCATAGTTGCATAATCTGTAGGACTTGTTTATCCTCTACTACCATGAGCTTAGGTTATTTGCTGTGGTCGGGGTTCGATGGATGGACTCTTGTCACTTAGTAGCTTTCGATTTGAAATTGCTTAGAAATGCTTAGTTTCGGTAGTAATGGGCGATCCTCGATTGTAGTCGATGATCTGGATCACCTCGATTGTAGTCGATGATCTGGATCACACATCTAAATATTATTCCATTATGTCTAGCACTTGTGCTTTGTTATTTTGTAAAGTCAAAACCTGAAAATGGAAAATTGATTTGGACTTGGGCAAGTGGTCGGATGGTGGGTTATTGGGTTTGTGGGTGTCTTGCCTAAGTCAACAAGGACCGAACATCTTGTGTCACACTCTCCAAGCATTTTTGCGTGCTAACCACGCGAGAGGGATATGGGACCTCTCTTGACTTAGTACTTTGGCGTGTGTTATCTCCGAGTCGCAGGAGGGGGTTGTGTGCGTTGTGTGAAAAAGGATATGTGTTCTTGTGTTGAGTGTGCGGTGGTGGAGATTCCGGGTAGGCTCTCCACCTCGAGGAGCATTGTAGTTGTCCAAGGCTTTACCTGAGACGGGTAGTTGACCGAGGCTTTACAATGACTCCGACACAACGTATGGGTTTTTATCCATACGGGCGGCTCGTAGTTAATACACAATATTGGAAATGTCTCGTGGGACTTAGCCGTGCCGGCATACCTAAGGAAGTGTGCTTAATAGCTTGGCAAAAAGGCGGTCTGGCGTGTGGGTACATTGGTACACCCCTGCAGGGTATAAAACTATTCGAATAGCCTCGTCCTAGGTTATGGACACGCTTGGTTAGGTTTTGCAAGAGTTAGACTACAACCTTTTAAATTAAAATTTGACATGGTTGGTATGAATGGGTAATTCATGCTATTGTTGTGGTGACTAATGGTTTAGTCACTTCCAGGATTGTTGTTGTTCTCTATCTACTGTTATATTGTTGTCATTTACGATTATTTGAACATTAAAAACAGATTTGTTAACTTGCTTTTAAATGTACTACATTATTACAAATAAAGATTGCTTTGTGCTAAAAGTAAAACATACAGCCTCCACTCAAAAAGCTTGCATATAGTTATGTACATGTCTGTTACTCTACACGTAAGTCTTGCGAGTACATTCCAAGTACTCACCCGGCTTTGCTGGGCTCTTTGTTGCAGGGGATGAAGGTGAGCCCCAACGGCCTCACTTTTGTGAAATGTGCTATGGATTTGACGACTAGCTTGGCGGTCCGGTCGGTTGCCTTGTGGGTTAAAGGCACACTGATTGACTCTTTTGGTTTATGGCCATCTTATGGCACTTTTACTTCCGCTGTTCAATTTCTATATGTATATGTCATTTGGCTGGTCGGCCTCTCTTTTGTAATAACTATCCTTTATTTATGTTATCTTCTGGTTGTTGCTTTGCTTCGGTTCTATGTGAATGAATGGAGTTGATGCATGAATTTTGTAAAGAGGTGTGTATACTGCATTTCTGGGAAGTATACATGTCTCGAGTCTCGGTTTATTCGATTTGTGATGCTAGGACCAAATGGATGGTTAAGTATTACAAGCCCAATAAACCGGGGTCTCACAATACGGAAGATGAAATCACTTGTCAATATGATCCATGACTAACAATTTTCATCCTGTCTGGATTATTGTAGGTGATGACTTCTAAATCCATCAATATTTGGGACCATGGAGAGAGACTAGGAGGTGCTGGTTGGAAGTGCAGATATTGCAATCTAACAAAATCATGCGGAGGTGTCACCCGCCTAAAACAACATCTTGCCGGGAGACACGGAGATGTTGTTGCTTGCAATGGGGTTCCGGCGGAAGTCCGAAGGCTCATGCTGGTAAGTCTTGAAGAAGCGAAGGCAAGAAAGAAATCTCTTAAAGATGAACGACTGCGAATGGAGGAAGCCGCAAGAGAGCCTGTAGCTCGTGGTCCATCATATGAAGATGCATTTGATGATAACGAGGAAATGCAAATGGAATGGGCTCGTCGGGAGTCGTTAGAGTTACATCAGATGCAACAAAGAGCTAGAGCCAGGGGTGCGACGTTTGAACATGGCGGTGGTAGTGGAAGTGGTACGGGAAGTGGGAGTGGAAAGGGAAGTAGAAGTGGCAGAGGTAGTGGTACAGAAGCAATGCTTTTCGAGGATGTTTGGCGAGTCACGATCCATGAGAGTTGATCACGATATTTTGCGATCGGGCACCGCCCAACCCGCATTGATACAACACTACGGCGGAGAAGCAAAGTCAAAACTTGGAAAAATTTGGTCAAAGTGGTTCCATAGTAATGACATTCTTTGGAGTTAAGGCGAGTGTCCTTATTTTCGCCGCCATCAAAGAGACACAAGAACTTGGCCAAGGGTTCCGTCACCAAGAGGGCATGAAATCGATGGGACATATCTTGATGCCAACGAACAAGAGGTCAAGGAGTGCGTATCACAGTTCAAAGAAGGCGGGATATATATGGAGTCTCTATTATGTGTGATTCTTGAACCGAGCCTACACAAATGAGTATCATTAACTTCATGTTGTCCGCAATGGAAGAATGTTTTCCATAAGTCGATGAATGCAATCGTGACATACAAAATGCTGACTTTTTGTATCGTGAGATTCGTAGAGTTGTAGAAGAAGTTGGAGTTAAACATGTCATGCAGATTGTGACTGACAATGGTGCGAACTATAAGAAAGCATGCCAACTGGTAATTGAAGAGTACCCAACTTTAATCTGGCAGCCATGTGCAGCGCACACCGTCAACCTCATGTTGAAGGATATTGGTCAGTTCGAGGAGGTTGATGCAGTTGTCAAGGTGGCTAAGAGGATTTGTCGGTTCCTGTACAACCACAATCGCCTCCATAATGAAATGCGCCAACAAATTGGAGGAGAGATAGTTCGTCCAAACGCCACAAGGTTTGGAACCACATTCATTTTCTTGAAAAGTTTTAGGGATAGAAAAGCAAAGTTCACGGAGTGGATGATGTCAGATGTATGGGGCTCCAACCATTTGAGCACAACCGAGGAAGGAGAATACATGTATTCCTGCTTCACAAGTAGACAATGGTGGTCGAGTATGGATTGGGTCATAAAATTGGTAGAATCAATTTACCGACTACTCAGATATGTCGACCAACGTAAACCCGCAGCAAATGGCGTGAATGGTTGGAAAGACGTACGAACTCAATTTCGAACTTCAAGACGTACTGAAAGAAGATGATGCCACTTATAGTCGTGTCATAAAGATTGTTAATAGGAGAATTGCAATGATGAAGGACCACACGTACATAGTTCCAGGCAAGTTCATAGTTTCCTAAATCCAAATAAATATCACATATTTGTTGTATTTTTTTTCTAACTTTCTAAGTGTGTTTGTTTGCACAAAGATCGTTCTTTGAACCCGCAGAGCCGCTTCTATAATGTGGGAAGAATCCACCTCGTCGCTTCACGACAATGGCGATTCAAAGAATAGCCGATACACCCGAGGACGCAGTGCAGGCTCTAGGCGAGCTAGAACAATATCGTAATCGACGAGGTTTATTTGCTTCAAATGAGGCTCACATGAGTGCTAATCGTCATTCTGCAGGTAGGTTGTTACGAACTTACATATACATGGAAAATGACCCATCACTATTAGTTTAACACAAATTTTATGTTACTTGTAGCTACATGGTGGATGACGTTTGGAGCGCAGATAATCGACATTAACAAAATATGCCTTGCGGATTGTCTCGCAATGTGTTTTGTCCAAATGGATGTGAACGAAATTGGAGCACATTTGCATTGGTACATACACAATTGAGGAACCGTCTTGGATACAAAAACTACATAAACTCGTATGTCCACTACAATCTAAGGCTACGATTGCAAGAGCATGAGACTAGAAATGAAGATAGGGATGTAGATCCTTTTGGTGATCTAATCGGTGCCACTCTGTGACGAGAGAGAACCCAATCCACGAGTGGCTTGATAGCTCCATGATACAATCAGAGCCCCTACTAGACGAGGAAGGTGAGCCCCCCATGCCATCTACAGTTGTAGTTGATGCTATCCCTCGAAAGGAATTGAATAAAGCACTAGATGATGAACCATTGAAGCGGTGGACAAAGAAAATATTGGCAAGAGTCATCTTGGGAAAAGGAAATATTGTAGCCAACCAATGAAAAATTGGTCAAGACTTTGCCTCACTTACACAAACAGGGAAACAAGTGCCCACGGGAAGAAGAAAAAGACCATTGAGGAGGATATTGTGGCAAGCGACGAAGAATCAGAAAGTCCGCCATCTGATGAAGTCCAGTACCAAGAGTCTGGTGATAGTAGCTCTCCGTCGTCCGATGATGGTGCTGATGGTGGGACTGCTCATGATGCAGGGCAAGACCAACCATTGGAATTCACCTGCGAGCAAAACTTCACGCATGCTACTCAGGATGAAGACCATGTTGTCATGCTTCAAAACAATTTCATAAGACCTACACGAGGGGTAAGGGTCGCCAAAAAGATCAATCTCAGCCACATGACTCTTCTTCCTATGAATCGCATGCTAGCTCGAGATCCACTCGGACTTATGGGCCACTACAATTGGCCATACAACGACAAAACTAATAAGAAAGTGATGTGTGCTTGTATGTCCATACAACATGCATCTGTATGAATACTCCCTCAAGTGGGGATGGGTTCATCCCGGGTGAGTAGGTCCAATCCACCCAACTAAACACAGGGACAACCTCCAAATCTTGGATTATCCCATCCCATCCACCCTCATGCACCAAACCAAAAACTACCTAAGTGGCCCCTCAATGTTAATTTGTTGAATGTAGAGCAAGAACCATTAACACGCGGAATAGCCATGAATGCCTTGCCGCCGTTATAGCCGTGACATAGAGATGTGACAATGAACAGAGTAGGAATAGCAATAAAGCTTGATGAAGCCACCATTAAAAATCACATCTAGTGATTCACTTGGAAACACCGATCGCCACACACAATGGCATGGTTATGGACTTATGGGGATTCATTGGGTGGTTAGAGCTATTTTGGGCTAAATTTTGTTAATTTGTAATTAATTTGATGATAAGGGTTACATTTAACTTATACTCCTCATATTGATAGTAGAAGGTACCATCAACTTTCTCTTGCTTGGATATATCTTTTCTAATTGCTTCGTACAAAAGGTCTAAACTCTAAAGAGACAAACGTTCATAAGTAGACATCAGAATTAGACAACATGTTATGTGCATAGATAATTCTTCCAATTACTTAACCGACAAGAGATTTGCCATTAATAAATCCAACTCGACTAAACGATTATATAATATATTTCGATAGCACAAATAGCCAAAAAACACAAAGACAGTAAAATGGAAAGAGACAGATTCATATTTCCAAAGTTCAAGCAAGTATTTGGATAGAAAAACCAAGCTAATCCATTAAGATGAAAAAAATACATATATGAACCAAAGAGAGGCGTCACCTTTCAAGTTTGTACTCGGAGTTTGAGGCAATTTTAAAGCTCAGGAATACACCTCTCTTCCTGTCTTCAAGTTTGTAATTACTATCACCAGATGTTTTCGAAGGCTCGATATCAACTTCAGTTTGTTCATAAGCAAAACCTAAAAAGTAAAGAAAACAAATGTTAGGATAGAAAGCCAGGTGAGAAATGTCAAGAGTCAATATGTTCAAACCAAAGATATAGTATCTTCTAACAGTGATAGAACAAGCCTATTAAGGTCTCATGAACCTGAATATGCAACTGCAAAGACTTCCATTTGGAAAGAAACATCCTCATAGACAAAAATTAGACTTCATCTTGAAAGGGTACAAGAAACTAACCATTTGAAAACAAACATCCTCATAGAAACAAATTAGACTTCAGCTTGAAAAGGTACAAGAAACTAAACATTGTATGTTCAGAATCCATCATAACCCACTACTGCATTTTGATGCACAAAAAATGTCATATGCTTCCATCAAGACCTCCCATATTAACATTCGGTGGTATTAAAATTGACCAGAAGATTACTCAATTACCTGATGCATAAATATCCTCATCTTCAACATCAAGCTCTTCGAGTGCCCCAATCCCAAAGCCGGGAGCATACTGTCCTGCTGATGATTGAACAACTATATAAGATTTTCCCCAGATATATTAAGGCAATAAACAGCATAGCAAGCAGTATAAAAGAACTATATCATACAGTTAGAAATCAGGAGACTCCCCCTCATTGAAACATCACTTCTGTTGCGGTCCCTATTTATTGACTTCTGCAATCTTTTCCTATCTACAAAAGGAATAAATGTGAGTTCATGCTATGAAAGAACCCTCAAGTGTATCTTGTAGGAATATGGTACCTTTAAACTCAGGAGCATGCTTGAATGGGTCAAAACCTAAACCATGCAAATCCTGCTTTGGATGAAGCACATATACCTAAATAGTTACGGAAAATCAGCCAGATCAACATAAGTTTTCTTCATGTATACCGCTAATGAGCCATGCAACTATGAATATGAAATAAGTTAGCATTCACATGCACATTTTGTGAGCAACAATTAACTTAGATACTACTGTTACGGGCTGAGGGTGGGTTGAATAGAAGGGGATAGGAGTGGGAGGTAGCAGGGCGGGGTCCTGGTCCTCGACTGCAACCTCGTGAGGTCCCACCGTCGTGAGGAACAGAACCTCGCCCTGTCACCTCCCACTCCTATCACCTTCGATCCAACACACCATCGGCCCATAACAACTTGGTGTCAGAGCCATCTGCTGCATTGTCATCCATGGCAGGAAACAGGGGGTTACAATTCAGCCAAGCTCAACGAGATTCTTGCATTTATCTCCACCGCTAATCTGCAACTCGCCAAGATTGACACCATGGATGCCACACACTTCCATTGGCACCGGAAGGAGGGCCATCAGGGTCAGCTGCGCGCAAGGGGAGGGGTGTCCAACACTCTAATCAGCCGAAGATCAGGAGGATCATGCTTAATTAGTTGCCTTCCTTATCATTAAGATTTGATAATTATTTCCTTCATCAATTAGTTGATTTCTTTATCTTCAAGAAATCATTCTTAGGAGCTCTTTATTTAAAGGGAGAGATTGTAACGTGAGAAGGCAAGCAAGAACAACAGAATGTTACCCATTCCCTCTGTTCCTTGCACACAGCACACCCACCTCCCCTGTTCCTCATGACGGTAGGCTGCAGTCCAGGATCAGGACCTCGCCCTGCCACCTCCCATGCCTATCCCCTTCGATCCAACCCACCCTAAGCCCATAACAACTACTCCCTCTGTCTTTTATAAGTGATGCACTGCTGTTTATGACTTCTTCCGGTCTTCAAGATAGAACTTTGGCAATTGATTTTTTTAATAAAAAAAATGGTTAGGAACTTGAAAACTATGATAGTATGAAAGTACTTACTGCTTAACAGTAATAAATTAAATAATATAGTTTTTATGTGGCCAATCTAAACAATCTAGCAATTATTAGAGGTCATTCTGAAACATCATTTATAAAACAGAGGGAGTACAAGGTTTAAGTGAAGAAAAGAATATCCATTAAACAAATTTTGTACATAAAGAATGACGAGAAAAAAAATGGTGAAACCTTAGAACAGTGCTCATATAGAATCAAACAGGGAAACCATATTGATTTGAACATGCAAGCAGCAAATAAGTAAATAACACTTGTCCTACTTACAGGGGTATTTCCAGAGGCATGTATTTCCTTGAATGATCCTGCAACATTTTCATCCATTCCAGACTTGTGAGAAGCAATTTGATCTTGATCCTCATCATTACTCATACCGGAGAGTGCAAGAAAGGCTTTTCTAGCTGCCCTGCGTGATTCTGTATGCATCAACAGTTAATATTTAATAGTTAGAAAACAACAGGAAGCTAGAAACTTAGAACCATTTAGGAATAAGGTTGCCACCAAACATACAATGAAATTTTCTAGATAAATAAAGTTTCTGAACTAAAGATAATTTCTAAACTGAGATTCTATGCAATTGATATGACAGACCATTCATGACAGTAGTATTCGCAAGTTCTGACCAAATGATAGGCTGCACTTTGGGTGGGAGTGGCTTAATTTATGAAAAAAAAAATACTGGAGGCGAAATGGGGCAAGTTTGTCCCATATATTGAATATGAAACAGTTTTAGTTTACATATATTGACTATGAAATACATACCATATAAAGATTCAGCATGTGCATCCCTGATGGAACGACCTTGGCGCCAACCCATTTTCATCAATAATTTCACACCTGCTCAAATGATGTCAAGATATTACTTTCATCTGAAAATGCATATACAATGCGCATGGTTTGAAAGATAAAATAACATATAACAACAAACCAATCGAAGTTGTGGTGGGGACCACCAATTCATCCGGAATAGGTCCAGGAATAGCTGATGGTCTGCATACAGATATGTAAGGTTGAATATAAATATATATCAATGTGAAGGCTAATTCAATTCAAGTACACTTAGACAACGATGTCATTTGAGTTTAAAGGCTTAGTTGTAAGAACATAAATAGATAAAGAACAAGTAACACTAGAAAACTAGCGTGTGCATATAGCAAATTAAATTTTTGCATACAGAATATGTGATGTATATATCCAATTAAATTTTTTTGTGCGGTTATAAGTACGGATGACAGTGGTTTTGTCTTCTCCATTTTTATTTTCAATTTCTTTTCATTGGAGGGGAATTAGTTGGCTGTTCCCAGTTCCCACATTGAGAAGCTATTTCTACGCAAAAGATAATCATAGGGCAAAAGAGATTAAGCTAACTCCACATTATGCTGGTTATACAATTAATAACACAGGATAAAAAGATGCTAACCTCTCGTGTTGTTCCTTGGATGCTTGTTTTCGGGCATGTTCTGCAGCTGTAAAACCAAATGTATCATACTGCTGAGATGTTTCCAAGGCGTTACCACCCATATCCTGCAATGGGTGCCCGAATTGTCAACAGATTTGATTCACATTTTCAAAAAACAAATTTATGGTCAGAAATCACTTTTATAGGACCACAGCAAAACAAGAAATTTATGGCATTTTTCGAGGTCAAGATCAGTCAAATAAGTCAACATTTAGTCATTTTCAATATTCTACGAACCATTAAGGACAGTTTACAAGGATAAATATATTTTGCTTCTCTGATAGACATCAGCAGCACTAGAGGTATTTTTACTGCAAGCATCTGTAAAAAGGATGCACGGCGATACAAGTTATATAATTAGAACCAACTGCTTGAAGCAGAACACGATATGCTTGCACACACTCATAGTTGTCCTAGCATAGTTTTACAGAACGAAAACTAAAGTCTTCTTATTTATTATTCTACTCCAACTCAAGGAGCAATTTTATCTACAAGCCAATCTTTACCTGTCACAAGGAAAAGGTCTTAAAAAATACAAAGTGATGTCATCTAATTATTTCTTCCTCACGAGAAAATAATGTGTTTGTCTTAACATTAAGCAGTCCAAAACGGAATATCTTGATTTGAAATAAAACAAAACACTATGTGACGGCGCAGATTGCCAAAAAGATCGATTTTCGACATAACAATGTGAGCAGTAGAAAGAAATAATTACATACCTTGATATCTTCCTCGTCAAGAAAACTGTATATGCTTTGCTTTTGAACCTCAGCTCTATTTTTTCGTGATGATGTAAATGTCTGCGGAGCCCATCCTGGAGTAAATAAATCATACTGAATTTATTACGACATCCATTTCTTCAATGGTATTAGAATTACAAGCTTAAGACAACATACCCTCTTTTGAGCCAGCAGTATTGTAGAAGCCAGCAGAGAAGCCTCCAGTAAATGCACCATGAAATCTTCTCCGCCCCTCCTCATCCCTCACCTACAGTCCGATTACCACCTCATTATTAGTAAACAAAGAGGAGTATTACTACTTGAAGCAAATCATATGCTACATAACTTCATGAAAACGCCTACAGTAGACAGAGAAGTTCAACAGGTAGGTAACAAAAGAAGGAAATCACAAAAGATGTAAATCATTCCACACAATTACACCGCAAACCCTAAACTGAAGAACATTTGCAGCATCCATTTCGACCCGCAATCAAACGCAACTAAAGAAGTACAATGGCTCCTAATGCTTAAAACACTAAAACGGAATAAAATCACCAACCCACTTTCTCTGCTAGCCGCAAATGTAAGAGAGAGACAGAGAGAGAGAGAGAGAGAGAGAGAGAGAGAGGGGGATGAAAATAGCATCAGTTGATACTAAACTACGGAACTGCATATGCCTAGGGCTGAAATCTATCAGCAATCAAGACGCCACCAATCGCTCCCCAAATGGAGAAGAAACACATCCCTCAGTGCCGCGACCAAACTAAGGGTAGTAGAAGAGGGAGAGAGGGAGACCTCCTGCTTCCATGCGGGGAGGGCGCGGAGCTGGCCTGCGTCAGCGACGGCCCGGCGCTTGCGGGCGGAGATGTCCTCCTCCCGTTCAATCGGCGTCCCGTAGACCACGAGATCCTCCTCCTCGTCGTCGAACGCCATGGTGGGACCAGCGAGGAGACGCCGGAGTAGCAAGCCCTACCTCGGCGGCGGACGCGACGCGAGTAGACGACGAGAGGGTTCGGAACTCGGGAGAGCCAGAGAGGCGGACAGGCGGTGGCGATGGCTTACGGGGTTTCGGCCTTTTGGGCTCTGTGGACTGGTGGTACAAGGTGGGCCCAGACGATAGAGGCTAAGAGAGCCCAGCCCCATCCTTGCCCATCTCTCTTGGGCAACTCACCCACAGTGTCGAGCACGCCAGAGCAATTTGGCAACTTTTGCAAAAATCCGTAAACACCCGTAGTTTGCCAACTTTTCAATTTGCCATTATATCGTATATTTATTATTTATTTTGCACTCCCAAAAGTTAAGTTGGCTTATAAATATCTCCTTGATCACATATGCGCGTTATTTTCTTGTTGTTTACTTATCTTCAACACTTGTTTCAATGATTTTAGGATTTATTTTAGTAATTTCAATACTTGTTTCAATGATTTGAGTTGTTTCGCTATTTGTAATATACGATTTCAGCATTGAGATATTAGCGATGAAATAGTGTATTACAACTACCAAAATCATCCAAATAATTGAAAGGAATAAGTTCATTTTACCCCCTTGAACTTTCATAAAAGTCTAGTTAACCCCATGAAGTTCAAAACTGATTTTTTAACCCCATAATCTTGCGAAACCAGGTCACTTAACCATTCAAGCTGGTTTTAAGGGACGGTTTTGCATACACGACAGTATTTGTCCATATCATCGTATATGTGTCATCCTATGTGGCAGAGGGGCCATGTAATTGGTGCCATAGCATTATATCTCCCCAACCCCCCCCCCCCAAAAAAACAAAGGCAAATGGATAATATTTCCTCTAATATATTAGGCCAATAGCCCTTAATAGGTGTCCATCCCCTTCATACAGTCGGCCATGGAGAGCAACATGCATAGCTCGAGGTCTTCTCGCATGTGTGCTTCTTCCCAATCGTCGGTGCCATACAAGGAGAACCCCATGGAGTACGCGTCTGCTCGGCTTTGCTCATGCAATATGAAGGCGCCAAGGTGGCTTTCATGAAGCGATGCGAACCAGGTCGTCGGTATTACACGAGCGAAAGAGCTCGAGTACGTAGTATTTTTCCCATTTGAGATGCTTTTTTGTTCTATTGGATCTGTCGAGTTGGAGTTTTATTGTGTTTTTCAGTTGTATTTGCAAATAGGTTGGTGGTTCTCTTGGATTTGCAAATAGGTTGGTGGTTCTCGCTTTTGGGCTTGGCACGATCCAGAAAATCCCCCATTTGTGAGGTAGTTGCTATTAGATTTGTGTGATATTGTTTGGAGATTGAAGAAGAATAATATGGAGTTGAATATAGGAATAAAAGATTCAAGGGTAGAGGATAAAGAGATGAGAGATGTGCACAAAACAGAAGTGGCTGCTTTGGAGAGGAGGCTGCAAGAGAAAGATGCTCATATTGAAGAATTATGTGCCATTGTGAAGAAGAAGCAGATATTTCAGTACTTAATTTATGCAATTATGACATCCTTTATTGTTGTGATTGTTGTATGCGCCAGGTTTTAACGACTTGTCAGACATGTTTGAATGCAATGCTTTCTGAATCAATGATGTATGTATGCAATTCTATCACAATGATGCCAGGTATGTTTGAATGTAATACTTGATTTTTTAGATGTCAATCATGGTTCCCTAATGTTTAGTGAACTATCTAAACTCACAGAGCAGTAAGTAGACATGCATAAGGCCGTGTGAACCGATGTATGTATGTTGTTCTATCACAATGATGCCATACGTGCTTCAATGTAATGCTTTATTTTGATATGTCAATCATGGTTCCCTCATGTTTAGTGAGCTATCTAAACCTACAGATCAATAAGTGTCGAACCCAGGGATGAAGGGTCCCAGATTCTCTGTGTGTTATACACTAGTCCAGGAATAGCTAGTGCACACAATCAAACAAAAGTGATAGAAAATTCATATCACATATTTATTAATTGATAATAAGAGTTTATTATAAAATTAGGCACAAGGCTAAATATAAAGAAACAACGGAAGCAAAGTAAATAGGTAGGCCAGACGATTCACCACAGGCAATTGTCTGGGGGCGTAGCCTAGTCATCCTAGTCCTCACCGTCTTGATAATAATCTTCACCTGAATAAATTTTATTCAGCAAGAGTAAGCACAACAACCGTACTAGCAAGTTACACCCAATTAACAAAATATAATGCATGCTGGATAATATCAAAGGGAAATGTGTATAGTTATTTTGCACAAAGCTACATTTTTATGTTTAAATACTTTTACTAAGTTCAAGGAAATTCTTTAATCCATAACTAAAATTAGATTTTTAAATTTGAAATTTTATAGTGGATATCCTCCAGTTAAGAATGGTGAAGGATACCCTCCTATCACATGGCTAACCGCCCAATTTTACCACAATGATTAACTATCCCAAAATTATTTGCTAAATCATTTTAAAATTAAAACCAAATTCTAACTTTGTAGTGGCTTTGCTTAACATGTCCATGACAGTGGACATGGCTATTCGAATAGTTTTACACACTGCAAAGGTTGTACAACTTTACTCACAAGAGATAATTTACTTAACATGTCGGGCAATACACACTTCTGTAGGTGTGCGACTAAGCAATTATCACTAGGCATTTACAATGCTCTACCCCAAGGTTATTATGCCCGCTAAGGTTTCGCTCCCATTGGGTTAACCACCCGCCGGAAGCCCCCTCTTGCGCCAAGTGAGACTACTGTCTAACCGACACCCGCACATCAACATAGCATAAACAACAAGGAGGTATTAAAAATTATTTAGCATAGTCCTGCCCACATATGACATGTGGTAGTACGGTGGAGCTTAGCAAGATGCGGCTCGAAACCGGTCCTTAACCAACCTAGGCAACATTCCACAACCCTGGAATCGATCATGAAAATGGATCGATCATGTGCATTGACTTGCACCATGCCAATCATCCATTTTACCCAAGTATAAACCATTTTAATTTATTTTGCAAGTAAAAGTATTTTCTAAAATTTCTGTGGTAAGACAATACCATAGACTCAATTTGAATCAAATTTGAATAATTTTGGTTAAACACCATAAATTCAAGATTTTGGTCTAAGCATTGTTTAAGCATATCATTTTTAAATTTTATTTTAACTATGGCGACAAGTAAATGACTGTTCAAACATCAATATTGACCATAGAAAGGAAATAGTGTAACTAGAAATTTAAAATAGCTGAATAGAAATATGCATGCAATATTAATTTAAAATAGAATTAAATAATTTAAAAATATTAGGTTCAACATGGTTAAATGTATAACTTGCCTTGCTTGAAGGACTCTTCTTCTCCTAATTCAATTTCCTTGGAGTCGTCGAAATCTATATGCGAAAATACAACAAAAGTAAACAAATACAAATAAATTCAAATGAAAATATAAATAAACTATAAATTAAATCATTTTTGTTCTGGAAGGTATATATTTAAGTTATATGAATTTAGAAATTTGAATCGACGGATTTGGAGTTCGTATCAAGGAGAACGAACATCCGGAAGTTCGGATATCACAGGAACAGATAGAATTATGGGTACTACTCATCTTCGAGTACTGGTCACCTCTGAGTACTGTTCATCTTCGAGTACCGTTCATCTTCGAGTACTGTTCATCTTCGAGTACTGTTCACTTCCGAGTACTAGTCACTTCAGAGTACTGTTCATCTTTGAGTACTTGTCATCTTCGAGTACTGATCATCTTCGAGTACTGGTCGCCTCTGAATACTGTCCATCTTCGAGTATTGTTCATCTCGCGTGGTCGGAAGGAGTTACAACTACCTGGTCGACGGAGATTTCGACTATACTGGTCGAAGGAAAGTTTTCGACAACACTGGTCGAAAAAAGATTTTGATAACGCTGGTCGAAGAAGGAAATGTTTCGACTATACTAGTCGAAAGAAGGTTTCGACTATACTAGTCGAAAGAAGGTTTCGACAACACTGGTCGAAGAAAGGTTTCGACAACACTGATCGAAGAAGGTTTTGACTACACTAGTTGAAAAAAATATTTCAACAACATCGGGCAGCAACGACGACGCTCGACTACAAACTCATCGGCGCTACGCCAGACGACGAGCTACGCGAAGGTGCACAAAAACAAGAGGAGATGGTGCTGAACCTTAAGCGATACCTTATGGCGGTGAAGCACAGCGAAGTGGCCTGCGGCGAGCCTTTTCGCGGAAGCGGGGTATGGGTTCCAGTGGCGATGGTGCTCTGATGGTCCTCCAGCGAAGAAGAAGTGCGCCTGAGGTAGAGCATGATGCGCCGAAGCTCCCGGTGTAGATAACAACACCAGAGATCAACGGACAGCAGCGCAATCGGCGGTGCTAGGGTTGGTGGTGGAGGAGCTACGGGCTTCAATTTCGACAGATATAGATGAGCAGATTGGTCGTGGTTGCAAGGAATGGAGTGAAGGAAGAAATGCGAAGGCCATGCCCCCTTTTATTGGGCAAGGGCGTAGCTGGAACGACAGAGACGTGCGACCCGACGGCGAAGAGAAATGCGAGTAAATAATGAAGAAATGGTCGCTTGAGTGCTGCAGTGAGTGGAAGGTAATCGTGGCAATAATTGCACACGATCTTGAGTGGAAGTGGATGCATCAATGCGTTTTACGACCGAGAATTGCAACACTCTGGCTCGGCGAGAAGAAGACGAAGGCGTGGTCGAAGATGATAAGTGGGGTCGGGGCGGAAGAGAGAAAGAGAGAGGAAAGGGCTGGCATGAGCAAGTCGGCATGGAAGAAAAGGCCGTGGGCCAGGGAAGCATTCGACCCGACCACTATTTCTGGATTAAAAGGTTTAGCGATTTAAATAATTCAGTTAATTCATTTAGCCTTTAGAAAATAGCAAATAAAGTCTAAAAATTATGGAAAAATTAATAGAAATTCCCCGAGTCATTTTGGACTTAAGTAAAATATTTCCAAATCATAATTGGTAAATAATTTTTGCAAATAGTTTATTTTATCTTTAAAATAATTTTGGTGAAAGCTTTTAAAATTTCAGAAAATTCCATAAAATAATTAAATTTTAATTTCAACTGGAAAAAGAAATTTAGGCTGTTAGAAATCTACCCCCCCTTAAAGGGAATCTCGACCCCGAGATTTAGACTTGGTCAGCAAAAATATGGGGATACTCGGCTTTCAGATTTTCTTCTCGCTCCTAGGTGGCTTCTTCTTCTGAATGGTTACTCGTTGGACCTTACACAAAGAGATGACTTTGCTCCGGGTGATATGTTCTACAATGTCAAGGATCTTGATTGTTCGCTTCACATAGGTGAGTTCTTCCTAGAGGTCGATGCTCTCGAGCTGAGTTTGTTTTGTTGGAACTCGAAGATATTTCTTCAACTGAGAAACATGGAAGACGTCGTGAACTGCAGACTAGGATGCCGGTAGTTCTAACTGGTAAGCAACTTCACCTCTTCTTGCTAAATTCTTATATGGTCCAACGAATCTGGGTGCTAGTTTTTCTTTAGTCCGAAATGTTCTTACTTATGCGAGTGGAGTTACTCTAAGATAAACAAAATCTCCTATCTCAAAAGGCAATTCTCTCTGACGATTATCTGCATATCTCTTCTGTCGGGACTGAGCCACTTTCAAGAGTTCTTTTCTTTTTCTCACCTTACTTTCAGCTTCCTTTATTAGCTTAGGTCCAAAGAACCGATGTTCTCTTACTTGATCGCAAAGAAGAGGAGTTCTATATTTCCTACCGTGCAACGCTTCAAATGGAGTCATCTGGAAACTGGCTTGATAATTGTTGTTGTAAGAGAATTCTGCGTAGGGTAGGTTCTGATCCTATCTTTTTCCATAATCTATAGCGCAGGCTTGAAGCATGTCTTCTAGTATCTGATTTACCCGTTCCGTCTGGCTGTCTATTTGAGGATGGTATGCTATACTAAAGTTGAGTCTGGTCTCCAATGCTTCATGCAGGTTCTTCCAAAATCATGATGTGAATTGTGAACCTCTATCAGACACTATCTTTTTGGGTACCACATGCTGACGGACAATCCTGGCCATGCACAACTCTGCTAATTTGTTGCTTCTATAGGTGGTCTTGACTAGAATGAAATGTGCCACTTTAGTCAACTGGTCAATCACCACCCAAATAGAATCACATTCTGATTGGGTCCTAGGAAGTCCGATGATAAAATCCATACCAATTTCTTCTCACTTACATTCTGGAATTGGTAATGGTTGCAACAAACCAGCGGGTCTTTAATGTTGTGCCTTGACTCTTTGTCAAACATTATAGCGTACAACAAATTCAGCTATCTCTCCCTTCATGCTGACCCACCAGTATTTTTCTTTTAAATCCTGGTACATCTTGGTACTTCTGGGATGGATAGAGTATGGTGATTCATGAGCTTCCTTCAGAATCAACCGCTTTCTTTCATAATGACCAGGTACAAAAATGCGGTTTCCAAACCAAACGGTACCTTACTCATCCTCAGAAAATTCTAGAGCTTTGCCTCTTCTCATGTTCTTCTTGATCTCTTTGATATCCCCATCTTCCTTCTGTTTTTCCCTGACCTGACTATGAATATTTGGTTGAACTAATAGAGTGTTTACACAGCCCTGGCTGACAATCTCCAAGTTCAATTGCTTCAATTCTTCATACAACTTTGGCTGATTTTCCTGGACCAACATAGTGCTGCAATATCCTTTTCTACTCAGGGCATCTGCCACTATGTTTGCTTTGCTCGGATGGTAATGGATTCTAAGGTTGTCTTCGAGTACTGATCATCTTCGAGTACTGTTCACCTCCGAGTATTGTTCATCTTGGAGACTATTCACCTCTGAGTACTATTCATCTTCGAGTACTGGTCATCTTCAGGTGCTGTTCACCTCTGAGTACTGTTCACTTTCGAGTATTGTTCATCTTCGAGTACTGGTCACTTCTGAGTACTAGTCACCTCCGAGTACTGTTCATCTTTGAGTATCGTTCATCTTGCGTGGTCGGAAGGAGTTACGACTACCTGGTCGAAGGAGATTTCAATTATACAGGTCGAAGGAAAGGTTTCGACAACACTGGTCGAAAGAAGGTTTTAACAACACTGGTCGAATAAGGAAATGTTTTGACTATACTGGTCGAAAGAAGGTTTCGACAACACTAGTCGAAGAAAGGTTTTGACAACACTAGTGGAAGAAGGTTTCGACTACCCTCGTCGAAAGAAGGTGATGAACCACGGAGGTCCTATTCTGGCCCGATCATTTGATGAGAAGGTAAATTCAGTAGAAGTAGCTCAACTCTCACGATCCTGGCTATGAACTCGCAAGGCCCAAAACCACGCAATCGCTGAACTACTCGACAAGTCGTTATCAACTGTACATGAATACCCAGATGACCTGATCACGAAGATCAATCCCTGCATACACCGAAGAAGCACACAAGAACAAGGTGAAACACAATCTGATGTATTGTAAATATTGATGAAAGTACTGATAAGGTGGGATTCCGAATAAGAATCTTGACCGGGTGGTTTAGTCGACACACGCAGAAGATACAAGTTGCAACAAAGGCGAACTAAACATAAACGAAATCCAAGTTCTAGCAAAGGGAGACGGTAGCTCCTATATGGGGAGGTGACCAGGGGTGGCGGCCATGGAAGTAGACGCATGCCCCTAGGGTTACAAGGCTCATAGGCCCAAGTGGAGGTGGCGCAACACCTTTGTGACTCGGGCTCAGAAATAGCACCAGATTATTTTGGCGATTGCGTTGTGCTCAAAAGGAATTTGTAGGTGGATCTGGATCCCTTGTAAAGAGGACAATATAATCTTTCAATTAAGTACTCTTGGACCTTCAACGGACTCCGTATGTGAAAGCTATGCAAGTTTGAAGTTGGTGCTGTCTCCGGAGGCCGAATTGGATTGTACATGCTTCCCTTCATGATTAACACCTAAGTTCCTGATTAAAAGAACATCACATGCATTAGGTAGCAACATATTCTTGTTAGAAACAAAATGTACTCCTAGAAATGAAGTTACCTGATAGTTCAATTAACGTGCATGACCTCTGGTGATGGGACCTTCCAAGTGCATAGGTTCAGCTCTATTATGAGGAGTGTTAGGTGTATGCATGAAAGTGATGTCCTCATCATCCTCTGCTTCTTGCATTTGAGTCGTCCTACTCCTCGACTTAAGCTCATGTGCTTCATCCAAACATGGCTTCAAATCTGCAATGTTAAATGTGGGACTAACCCCGAACTCTGGAGGCAGATTAAGCTTATATTCATTATCATTAATCTTAGCTAATAACTTGAATGGACCATCAGCTCTAGGCATCAAGTTAGACTTTCTCAATTCAGGAAATCCATCTTTGCGCAAATGTAACCATACGAGATCACCATGTTCAAAAGTAAAACTCTTTTTACCTTGACCACCAGCAACCCTACACTTAGCATTCATGCGCTCTATGTTTTCTTTAGTAGTTTCATGTAGTTTGAGGATAAATTCAGCACGCTTCTTAGCATCTAAATTTACTTTTTTATAAGTAGTAATAGGCAATAAATCAATAGGAGCGTGAGGATTAAAGCCATATACTACCTGAAAAGGGCTCATCTTTGTGGTAGAATGCAACGATCTATTGTAAGCAAACTCTACATGAGGTAGACTGTCTTCCCACATCTTCAAATTCTTCTTCAAAACAGCCCTCAACATAGTTGATAACGTGTGGTTGACAACTTCAGTTTGTTCATCTGTTTGGGTGTGACAAGTAGTAGAAAACAGTAGCTTGGTACCCAATTCCACCCAAAGGGTGCGCCAAAAGTGACTCAAAAACTTCGCATCCCGGTCTGAAACAATAGTATTGGGAACTCCATGTAGTCGAATGATCTCTCTTAAAACAAATCAGCAATATTTGTAGCATCATCGCTCTTATAACAAGATATAAAATGTGTTATTTCAGAAAATGTATCCACAACAACAAAAACACTACTCTCCCCTTGTTTGTTCTAAGTAGTCTTAAAACAAAGTCCATTGAAATATCTGCCCAAGGAACACTAGGCACAGGAAGAGATATATATAAACTATGTGGATTAAGTCGGGACATAGCTTTATTGCATGTTGTAGGACCGTAAAGGCAACTAGAGGGGGGGGGGGGGGTGTGAATAGGCGCTTTCTTGATTTTTCACCTTAATCAAATTCAACACACAATTTTCTCCTTTAGCTAAGAAAGCTAAGAAGATCAGTAAACGCACAGAGGAAGCCTTGTGCTGAATTCAAATACCCCCTTAACCACAATACACGAATAAGGAGAATTGATATCACTGGGCGGTTGGACCGGTGTGCTGCTGGCGGTCTGACTGCCTGGCGGTCGGACCGGCCTCAATTGGTGGTCTGATTGTCGGGCGGTTGGACCGGCGGTGTAAAATCGGTCAGACCGATTTAGTCCAGAGGCAGCACACAATGCCCAATTCCAAAACGAAAATTGGCCCAACTTTTGATTCAACCAATGAAACTTGACCAAATTTGGAGCACACCTCCCTAAGGATATCTAATACCTATTTCTAGTGACGATCGTCCAGATCCACTTCAAAGAATCGATCTCTTAAGGTTTTAACAAAGAAGTGTTCCAAAACATAGAAATATGAAAATCTTGATCCAAGACTTGCTTGTAGGAGATTGATGATCTAGATGATTCTAGGAGTATTCCCACACATCATAATAAGGTAAAATCGGTCAAGAGACCCAGCAAAAACACTTGGATCAAGGAAGCACCAAAATCATCAAAAGAGATAAGAACACAAATGAGACTTCACCCTTGAGCAAACACAAATAGATTGAGATATTCAAGATGTTGCTTACAAAGCCACTCCCTCAAGGAGGACAAGAGCTCAATCCAAGAGCACACACAAATTCCTCTCCTCTCCTCTCCAAACCCTAACCCTAGAAATGGTTTTTGACAATGAGGGCTTAAGTGCTTGGGGGTTTTTTCATCTCCCCCCTTTCTATTTATAGAAGAGGCTAGGGTTTCTCTCATGGGCTCCCATTAAGGCCCAACACAAATGGACCCACACACACACAAATCTGTTGAAGCAATCACCTGCTTCACCACGTGTAGGTTGATCACGGCCTCATCATGCTCAGAAGTCTCTCCGTCCAATCCCATCGGAACCTCCAAGGCACTTGCACCGACCCCCGCGCCGCTAGATCCAACCAGCTGCAACGAACTGCCCATTCGATTCATCTTGTCTATTTTGCACCATGCTTGAGTCACACGACCTCACCCGACATCCATGATCGTTCTGAACATCAGCTCTCCAAGCGTAGTCCCGATCCACCTCACCGTTGACGTCGTTGACCTGCAAGCCGCCTACACAGCAATAGACAAAGAAATCGTCTCCGGGAATAAGTTCTTCACAGCTTGACCCACGTTAGCTCAACAATGCAATATGCAACAATAAAGCATAGAACCTCATGCATTAAACAACATCAAAACACAACAATGCCAAAATGGCCGAAGTCTAAGCGAAGGCCGGTCTGTCCGCCCTTCCAAGCCGGTCGGACCGATTTCCCAACGGTCGGACCGATTCCACAACGGCGGTCTGACCGCCCCAAAAGACTTAGCCAAATTTCAACTCGAAAATCCGCATCCTCTCTAGAATTTTCAAACTAATAGAACTTTTGACTGGGAGCTCCAAAAATTATGTGACCACATCCAGGACACTCCCCTCTCATACCTACACAACCTATTTTTGGGTTAGCCCCAAACTCCATCATCACAAGTGGCCGATCGGACCGCAAGCCCGCTGGTCCGACCGGCCGTGGCCACTGGCCTGATCGCCATCGACCGACGGTCGACCGGCGGCCATTGGTCGGACCGCCATCGACTGACAAAGACGAAATTTTCCGAAAACGCGAGATTCGTCAAACCAACAACGCCATTGCCAATTGACTCATCACTCTAAGATCATGCACATATCCCCACGATATCCACAATCTCCCCCTTGATGAACACATTGGCAATTTCCCAGAAAATTGATACCATGATAAGTTGCTCAAAATCATAGTTCAATCATGGCAAAATATGTACTGCAAAGCTAAGACCAACATAGCAATAATCTGAGATTAAAAGAATTGATACCATGATAAGTTGATCAAAATCATAGTTTCACCAAGGTATCCAAAAATGAGTCAAGCCATGTCTATAAGTAAAATAGAGACCAGAAACCAGAAACTGAGGCATTTTGAGCATTAGGAGTTCAAATATGAAGCAATTTGATCAAGCACTTAGCATTTTGAGCATTTTGCTGAAAATGATATATATATATATATTTTTTATAGCAATGTGCTAGATCTCAAGCCTTGCCGCGACCATCTCAAGCAAGAAGCTTAAAAGAATGGTCCAGGTTGTCCAAAACTCCCCCTGAGTTCATGCCTAGTGCAATGGCAAGCAGTCTCATGAGAAAGAATTGGTGAGACTGGCTTTTTCGCATAAAAACTCATTCTTCATTTGCTTGACTTAAGAATTAACAAAGCTCATTTTACAGCTCAACATCAGTTCAAGGCTCAATTTAACCTATATAGCATGGCATGAATCATGAACGGATCACTAAAGCAAAACTAGACACAAGATCGAACAAAACATGATTTGATTCAATTTTGCTCACAGATATAAATCTAGTAAGGCAAAAGCTAAGCTAAACACGAAGAGCCATAAAAGAAGTCTAGCAGACTATCACAGGACATGGCAAGGTATAAAGTATGAAAACATGTCATACAAGGATAATGATCAAAGCTCCACAAGTATATAATACAATGCAAGAAATTCAAATTTAAAATGCATTATGATACAATGAATGCAAAAAGAGCAAACTCCCTCAAAACAGCCTAAGAGGACTAATAACCCCTAATTCTCCCCGCAAGGTAGCAAAACGAGAAGAATCAAGCGCTTTAGTGAAAATATCTGCAAGCTGTTGCTCTGACTCTACAAAGTGAAGCACAACATCACCCTTCTCAACATGGTCTCTCAGAAAATGGTATCGAATATCAATGTGTTTAGTCCTTGAATGTTGCACTGGGTTTTTGGCAATGTTTATGGCAGAAGTGTTGTCACAGAAAAGAGGAACACTTCCCAAAAATAACCCATAGTCCCGCAGCGTGGAAAGGATCCAGAGGACCTGAGAGCAACCACTGGCTGCAGCTACGTACTCGGCCTCGGTGTGGATCAGGCAATGTAAGACTGTTTTCTAGAAGACCAAGAAACAAGGGATGTGCCTAAGAAATAACAAGTGCCAGAAGTACTCTTCCTATCCACTCTACACCCCGCATAATCAGCATCAGAAAATGCTCGAATTGAGAGAGGAGAAGAAGAAGAATACCAGAGTCCAAAGTCAAGAGTATCTTGAAGGTACCTGAATATGCGACGTATTGCTTTACGATGAGAAGCACGAGGGGAAGCCTGAAACCGAGCGCATAGACATACATCAAATTGTATGTTCGGCCTCGACGCTGTGAGATAGAGGAGGGAGCCAATCATGCTGCGGTACTCCTTCTGGTCCACGGGCTCTCCATCCTCATCAGAGTTCAGCACGGTGGTTGTGGCAATGGGAGTAGACATTGGCCTACTACTTCCCATATTGAAACGCCGAAGAAGGTCCTTTGTATACTTACTCTGGTGGATGAAGGTGCCTTCTTTCAGTTGTTTGACTTGAAGACCAAGGAAGAATGTCAACTCTCCCATCATGCTCATCTCGAACTCACTGCTCATAGAATCTGAAAATTTGGACACTAAAGCATGAGAAGAACCACCGAATATGATATCATCCACATAAATTTGAACCAATAAGAAATCACTGCCATGCTTGAGAGTGAACAAGGTTTTATCAACCATTCCCATTTTGAAATCATTTTCAAGCAAGAAACTCTTAAGCCTATCATACCAAGCTCGAGGAGCTTGATTCAATCCATACAAGGCTTTGGAGAGTTTAAAAACATGGTTTGAGAACTTATGATTTTCAAAACCAGGTGGTTGCTTGATAAAGACCTCTTCTTCTATTAAACCATTTAAGAAAGCACTTTTAACATCCATTTGAAAAAGCTTGAAACGCTTGGATGATGCAAATACTAATAAAATGCTAATGGCTTCCAATCTAGCTACAGGAGCAAAGGTCTCTTCAAAATCTAAGCCTTCTACCTGGGAATAACCTTGAGTTACAAGTCTAGCCTTATTGCGAACAACCAGTCCGTCCTCACTTTGCTTATTTTTAAAAATCCATTTTGTTCCAATAACATGAGAATCAGAAGGAGGCTCAACTAAGGTCCAGACTTTGTTTCTTTCAAAATTTTCAAGCTCTTCATTCATGGCATTGACCCAAGAGGCATCAGATAAAGCATGGGTGATATCTCGGGATTAAAAAGACGCGACAAAATCAGAATGTGCATGAGAATCAGGAGAGATAAACCTGGAGCGAGTGACTCGCTCTTGAAGATCCCCAATCATCTCGCTTTCGTGGATGCACGATCATGAATATGAAGAGGTGCTCCTGGTGCAGAAGTGACCTCTACCTCACGAGCTGTGGAGGTAGGAACAGAGTCACTCAAGTCGTCGATGAAGGTAGGAGGAGGCTGCTCAGCTGAAACTGGAGTAGTAATAGCAGGCTCTCCAACCCTCTCAGAAGTGACTAGAGGATGTATCGGGTCCTCGTCCTCAGAGTCATCATCGACGAAGATGCTTCCTTGAATTTCAGGAATATGTGTACCTGTAGCATCGGGTCTAGTACTAGGACTAGCCCCATCAAAAGTGACTTCGCAAGTCTCAATAATTTTGTTAGTGTCAACATTAAAAACACGATAGCCACGAGAATGAGCAGGATATCCAAGAAAAATGCCATCAGAACATCTAGACTCAAATTTATCAAGGTTGCCATGTTTAAGAATGAAGCACTTGCAACCAAAAATCTTGAAATGAGAGACTTTGGGTGAATGACCAAATCTAAGCTCATAAGAGGTCTTCCCAATCACAGATCTCAAGAAAACCCTATTGGAGATATAACAAGCAGAAGAGATCGCCTCAGCCCAAAATCTCCTAGGAGTAGAATGCTCATCCAGTATGGTCCGAGCCATCTCTACAAGGGTTCTGTTCTTCCTCTCTACAACACCATTCTGCTGGGGAACTCCAGGAGAAGAAAGCGATGCTCAATTCCCTATCGGCGAAGGTAGAAAAGGAAGAATTCTTGAATTCTGTCACATTGTCACTCCTAATAGCTCTCAAAGCTCCAGGAATATCAACAGCAAGTATAAGGACCAATTCTCTAAAGAAGCCAAACGCCTCGTCCTTAGAAGCTAGAAAATAAACCCATGAATACCTAGGGAAATCATCCATAACCACAAGAACATACCATTTCCCACAAGCTGACTGAACTCTAGAAGGACCGACAGTGCCTAAATGCAGAAGCTGTCCTGGTCCATCAGTTATCAACAAGGTAAGAGGTGGGTGGGAAGCAGACACCATCTTACCATGTCTATAGGGTGAGCACACAAGATCTCTAACAGCCTTCAGCCTAGGCAAACCTCTGATCAAATCCTTGCAATTAACTCTAGACAGATGATCAAAGCCTATATGCCCAAGTCTAAGTTGCCACAAAACAAGTTCATGAGAATCAGAGGCTACAAGACATCTAGGACTGGAAGCTGAAGAAATACTAAAATTTGCACAAAAGATCTTCTAAAATCTGGAGATCTCAAAAACAAACTCACCCGAGGAATCTAGAACTCTACACTCACCACTTTTAAACCTCACTTCTAGACACTCATCAAGCAATGAGAAACAGATAGAAGATTATACCTTAGCTTACTTACCAAAGCGACGTCTTTAAGCATGAACTTGTTGTTGACGCGCACAGTGCCCTTTGCAGTCACGGTCCCGGTAGAAGCATCCCCAAATGTAATCAATTCATTGCCGGATGCACGTGTGAGGGAGGATAGCCATCTAGAATCTCCGGTCATATGTCGAGAACACCTGGAGTCAACAAGCCATATGTCCTCCTTCCTCGCACGACGGACCTAAAAATCACAAGCAGAAAACATCCGTGCCTCGGTACTGGGTTAGTGATAAAAGATCTAGGAATCCAGTACTGAGATGCACGATGCCTGGGAGCAACAGTAGAAGCAGCAGAAAAATAATCAGGAACAAAATCATAAGAATGCACACGAGAACCACCTAGACCTCTCCGAAACGATCTACCAAAAGATCGATACTCCCCCTGTCTAGATGCTACCCGTGGTCTCTCCTCACGATATCCTAAACCAAAATGCTGCTTAGACCCACCAAAAGAGTCAACAAGGTTCTCTACAATCCTAGGCCTATATGTAGTACGATAAACAGGCTGCTTGGCTCTAGAGACTACCGCAGGTGAAGGGACTCATCTTAATAGATCTCAAAGTGCTCATCCTATCTTTTCTCTCAATTTTTGCTCCCCGGAAGCAGAACTCAATAGTGTGGCCTTCTTTCTTGCAGAAAGTGCAATGATACTTGACCTTTTGAGTGGTCTGTACTGGTGAAACAGAAGCACCTTTCTTGCCAGAAAGAGTTTAAGCAAAACCTGCAGATTTGAACACAACCTTGGATGGCTTACGAGGTTCTAGCTCAAATAGACCACTTTTCACAACTCTTGCAATCTTAGGTGGGTGATTTTTGGAATGCTCTAGGGGATTAAAACCTAGGCTGCTATTTTTCACACTCACCTTGGACTGGTCAAAAACCATGTTGAGTTTCTTTTTCCCACTAGAAAACTTATCAAGAGTCACTTGGAGGTAATCATTCTCTTTAGCTAAAATCTCACATCTAGTGCACTTTCTAGACTTGATTGCCTCATCATGTTTACTCTTAAGAAGAGCCACTTCCACTTTAAAAGCCTCACAAGACACACAATAGGAATCCTTAATCCTATTCAACTGCTCCTTAAACTTAACTCTAAAGGCCTCTTGTATCTTACCAACCATTGTTTCAACTTCAGCATTCAAGACACAAGAGGTAGAGTCAATAACTTTCTTAGAAGCAGTAAAAGACATGGATTTTTCAATTTTAGCTTTTTCTTCAAGAGTCTTGTTTAAAGCTTCAATCTCAATTGTGAGCTTAGGACAATTTTCACAAGAAGCAGCTCTAGAGTACACAACCATTTCTGTCATTTCTTGCATTTTAATACTATTATTCTTACAATGAGAGCAAGTGTGACTAGCATCAATTTTTTGCAATTCTTTCAAGGCGCTATCCAATTTTAATTCAAGCAAAGCACAGTTTGAACATGTTAAAGGGATAGCATCCAAAGCAATCACATCAAGAGAAATGATATCCATGCAAACAAAACTAGACTTGAGAGATTCTAGTTCATCAAGAGCATCTTTTAATTGATTAACAACAGAGGAATGAACATATTTCAAGCTTGTCAGTTCTTTAAGCAAGCTAGAGCAGTAATAACAAATATCATCAGGATTAATAGATTTGAGCCTAACAACTTCTAGGTTCAAATTATCAATCATAGTGTCCTGTTTCTTAATCATTTTCGCTTGCTTATGCAATTTTTGTTCAGCAAGCACCAAAGCCCTTTTCATATCAGCAAGTGAAGGGCATACCTCATCGGGATCGCTGAAAGGATCCTCGTCATTGGAGGAGTCAGTGTCGTGGCTGTTCTTGGCCATGAAACACAAGCCTGTGAAGTCATGGGCCATCTTCTTGCCACGGGAGTCACTCTCGTCGTCCTCCGTTTCCGAGTCCACATCGCTCATGTTCACATTCTCTAGAGCGGCAAGGACCCGGCTGACAAACTTACGATAGTTTATCTTCTTGGGTTTAGCATCCCTCGCTTGAGGATGCCTGTGTGACTCTTTCTCCTCCTTGCCCTTCAGCTTGGGGCATCTAGAGCGAATGTGGTTTGGCTCACCACATTCAAAGCAAGTGATAGGGCCACCTCTCCTCCTGTTCCTCACATTGTTGTATGCTCTCGTGAATTTTGTGGATAGGAGAGCTAAATCATCTTCAGGTAGTCTCTCAAGTTGCTCATCGCTCAAGGAATGCAAAGCTGATAAAGAAAAAACCGATGAGCTAACATCCAAAGAATCAGAAGAGCTACCCTTAGATTGGTCGACCACTAATGCCATCGACTCTGTCTTGGGAAGACGCGAGATAAAATCAATCTCATGCGTCTTCAACCTCGAGTACAGCTTATCCATGGTAAGCTCACTCATGATAGTGTTGTCATTGATGGAAGTGATCTTCATTCCCCAGACCTTTACATCAAGAGCACCCAAAAGCTGGCGTGCATTTTCTGACTCAGAAAAAACAAGATCAACAACGCAGAGATCATGAAGTATCTTAGAAAATCTTCCCCACAGCTCATCTTAGGACTCACTAGGTCTTTGCTCGATCTTGGAGTAAATTTTCTTAAGCTGGTTCTGTCTCACTTCCTTGATCGCAGTGGAGCCCTAGTGATAATCACAGAGAGTCCGCCAGATCTCATGAGCAGACCGCAAATGAGCGACACGCTCAAACTCCGATCGACTAAGGCCTTGGATCAAAAAATTTCGAGCCTTACTGTTGGCCTCCACATCTGGAGTGATCACATCGTCATCGGCTGGCACGACATAAGGATTTTTCACCTTAAGCCAAATTGTGTGCCCTTGAGCCTCGATGTAGGCCTGCATTCGGGCCTTCCAATAAGCAAAATCAACTCCTTCAAAAATATGTGGTTTGGTTGAATACTTGTCAGTCGCCATGGCTCCAAAGACCGGTTAAGATCTATGAGAAGAGCTAACCGGGCTCTGATACCACTTGTAGGACCGTAAAGACGACTAGAGGGGGGTGAATATGCGTTTTCTCGATTTTTCGCCTTAATCAAATTCAACACGCACTTTTATCCTTTAGCTAAGAAAGCTAAGAAGATCAGTAAACGCACAGAGGAAGCCTTGTGCTGAATTCAATTACCCCCTTAACCAGAATACACAAATATAGAGAATTGATATCACTGGGCGGTTGGACCGGTGTGCTACTGGCGGTCTAACTGCCTGGCGGTCGGACCGCCTCAATTGGCGGTCTGATTGTCGGGCGGTCGGACCGGCGGTGTAAAATCGGTCAGACTGATTTAGTCCAGATGCAGCACACAATGCCCAAATCCAAAACGAAAATTGGTCCAACTTTTGATTCAACCAATGAAACTTGACCAGATTTGGAGCACACCTCCCTAAGTATATCTAATACCTATTTTTAGCGACGATCGTCCAGATCCACTTCAAAGAATCGATCTCTTAAGGTTTTACCAAAGAAGTGATCCAAATCCTAGAAATATAAAAATCTTGATCCAAGACTTGCTTGTGGGGGATTGATGATCTAGATGATTCTAGGAGTATTCCCACACATCATAACATGGTAAAATCGGTCAAGAGACCCAGCAAAAACACTTGGATCAAGGAAGCACCAAAATCATCAAAAGAGAGAAGAACACAAATGAGACTCCACCCTTGAGCAAATACCAATAGATTGATTGATTCAAGATGTTGCTTACAAAGCCACTCCATCAAGGAGGACAAGAGTTCAATCCAAGAGCACACACAAATTCATCTCCTCTCCTCTCCTCTCCAAACCCTAACTCTAGAAATGGTTTTTGCAAATGAGGGTTTAAGTGCTTGGGGGTTTTTTTTCATATCCCCCCTTTCTATATATAGGAGAGGCTAGGGTTTCTCTCATGGGCTCCCATTAAGGCCCAACACAAATGGGACCCCCACACACACAAATCTGTCGAAGCAATCACCTGCTTCACCACGTGTAGGTTGATCAGCGGCTCTCATCATGTCGGCAAGTTTCTTCCGTCCGAATCCCATCGGAACCTCCAAGGCACTTGCACCGACCCCCGCGCCGCTAGATCCAACCAGCTGCAACGAACTGCCCGTTCGATCCATCTTGTCCATTCCGCACCATGTTTGAGTCACACGATCTCACCCGGCATCCCTGATCGTTCTGGACCTCAGCTCTCCAAGCGTAGTCCCGATCCACCTCACTGTTGATGTCGTTGACCTGCAAGCCACCTGCACAGCAATAGACAAAGAAATCGTCTCCGGGAATAAGTTCTTCACAACTTGACCCACGTTAGCTCAATAATACAATATGCAACAATAAAGTATTGAACCTCATGCATTAAACAACATCAAAACACAACAATGCCAAAATGGCCGAAGTCCAAGTGGAAGCCGGTCTGACCGCCCTTCCAAGATGGTCGGACCGATTTCCCAGCGGTCGGACCGATTCCACAACGGCGGTCTGACCGCCCCAAAAGACTTAGCCAAATTTCAACTCGAAAATCCGCACCCTCTCTGGAATTTTTAAACTGATAGAACTTTTGACTGGGAGCTCCAAAAATTATGTGACCACATCCAGGAGACTCCCCTCTCATGCCTACACAACCTATTTTTGGCCTAGCCCCAAACTCCATCATCACAAGTGGTCGGTCGGACCGGCAAGCACTGACGGTCGTACTGCCACACTGCCGGTCTGACCGGCGGTTTCGCCGGTCGGACCGCCACTGACCTGACAACACTGTAGTTTTCTGAAAATACGAGATTCGTCAAACCAACAACGCCATTGCCAATTGACTCATCACTCTAAGATCATGCACATATCCCCACGATATCCACACATGTAGTGCAGTGAGACATGTAGCACTCAATGTCTCGCCTCACTCGGAGCCAATAGAAGTGCGTGTCCAGAATATCCTCTGTCTTCTTGACACCAAAGTGTCCCATCAATCCTTTGCCATGCGCCTCCTGTAGCAACAAAAGACGAACAGAGCTAGCTGGAGTGCATAACTTGTTAGCTCTAAACAAGAATCCATTGCTTAACAAAAATTTATTCCAGCTCTTTCCCTCTTAACAATTCAACATAACATCTGCAAAAGTATCATCTTGAGTATAAAGTTCTTTAATTATTTCCAAACCAAAAATTCTACAATCAAGTTGAGACAAGATGGTATAACGCCTAGACAAAGCATCAACAATAACATTCTCCTTCACTTTCATGTATTTGATAACATATGGAAACGATTCAATAAACTAGACCCGTTTAGCTTGTCTACGGTTCATTTTACTTTGACTACGAATGTACTTTAAAGATTTATGATCTGAGTGTATAACAAACTCTTTAGGCTAAAATAATGCTACCATGTTTCTAAAGTTCGAATGAGAGCAAATACTTCCTTATCATAAGTGGAATAGTTCAAACTAGACCCACTCAATTTTTCACTAAAATAAGCAACATGTTTACCTTCTTGTAGTAAGACATCTCCAAGTCCAATTCCACTAGCATCACATTCAAGCTCAAAAGTCTTATCGAAATCAGAAAGTTAGAGAAGTGACACATTTGTGAGCTTCTCTTTCAGAAGGTTGAATGATTGTTCTTGTGCAGGGTCCCAATGGAAAGGAGCGCCTTTCTTGGTGAGTTCATTCAATGGTGTGGCAATGGTGCTGAAATCATTGACGAAGCGTCGATAAAGTCTAGCAAGTCCATAACTACTTCACACTTGTGTGACCGTGTTAGGAGTCGGCCAACTCTGTATAGCCTCGATCTTGGCTTGATCAACTTCAATGCCCTGTGGAGTAACAACATAACCAAGAAACGATACTCGATCGGTGCAAAAGGTGCACTTCTCAAGGTTACTAAATAAATGCACATCGCGTAGAGCATGAAAAATAGCATGTAAATGATCAAGATGTTCCTCAAGTGACTTACTATATATCAATATGCCATCAAAATATACTACCATAAATTTACCAATGAAATTACGCAAAACTTCGTTCATCAATCTCATGAAAGTACTAGGTGCATTAGTTAAACCGAAAGGCATCACTAACCACTCAAATAAACTGAACTTAGTTTTGAACGCTATTTTCCATTCATCTCCTTATTTCATGCGAATTTGGTGATATCCACTACACAAATCAACTTTAAAAAACAAAGTAGAGCCACTTAATTCATCAAGCATGTCGTCTAACCTAGGAATAGGATGACGATATCTAATGGTAATATTATTGATAGCTCTACAATCAATACACATACGCCATGACCCATCTTTCTTTCTTGATCAGAAGTACATGAACAACACATAGACTAAGACTCTCGCGTACGTACTCTTTGTCAAGCAAATCTTGCGCTTGATGTTAAATCTCCTTGGTCTCTCATGCAAGGTGTGAGAGACCCCTCACCCGCATGCTCCAAAGTGTGATCATTATTGTTTCTACCATGTGTAGATCCACGTGACCCTGCCATTGTTAGTAGAAAGTAAAGAACAAATCATAGTGTATGTGCCCCTATGGACTACTAGGTTCTGGAGTTTCACAAGAGACTCTCTCACAACACCTTACTAAGTTCTTATAAGCTCTTACCAATGCAGCGAGGAGGTTGTACAACCGGTTGTTGGTTCGTGATACTCTCACTTGTGAATGGCCCAACGATTGCGAGAAAATAGTACCTACTGAGTTAGTAGGAAGTGGAGCTCGGAAAGCTAGTATGTAGCAAAGGAGTAGCAATTGTTCAAATCAATATGCAAAGTTGAAAAGGAGTTCAAAGTACTAGTCACAAGTGTTGGTCTAGTCTAAACCAAGCCTAGCTAGAGCAACTCACAAGAATGACTAGGAGCAACAACGGGAAGGTTAGCACAAGAACTATCAAAGCAAGCGAGCAATGGATGAACTATGCCAATCTAAACAAGGAAAAAAGTCAAGAAGGGAAGCAGCTCTAAATTTACTATTCTTCTTCTCTTTCCCCTTTTTTGCTCTCTGTTTTTTTTGCCAATATGCACTGACTCAAATCTCTTCAAATTCCTCTATTGGACCTAGGGAGGTATATGGGTCACAAATCTCTCACTCTAAACTCTGATTTTTTTATTGCGTTGCTAAAGTTTGGTGAATTTTAGGTTTCCTTCTTGCAACACGAAAATAACCTTTTTTTTTCCCAAATCCGAAATCAACTAGGGCTTGTCTTCTTGCTCAAGATGCGGCGGCAGGCGTTTTGGTACCAGATGGCTGTCGTGGCAGGACCAAGGAGCGGCGGTAGGGTGGCTGGTGGTTGCAGCAACAAGATGGTCGAACGATGGTAGAGCAAGTTGGTGCTGCGGTAGTGATTAGCAATGGCAGTGCTATGGTGGCCGATCGATTGCCACAATAGGTGTTTTGGTGGTTGCGACAAAGATATGTTGGCAACGGAAAATTTCACCGATCAACTGTAGCTGTCATAGCACTTGATTAGCCACGGAGGTCTTATTCTGGCCCGATCATTCGATGAGAAGGTAAATTTGGTAGAAGTTGCTCAACTCTCATGATCCTGTCTACGAACTCGCAAGGCTCGAAATCACGCAATTGCTGAACTGCCCGATAAGTCGTTATCAACTACGTGCGAGTACGTTGGAGCTTAGTAAGATGCGACTCAAAAACCGATCCTTAACCAACCTAGGTAACATTCCACAACCCTGGACTCGATTATAAAAATAGTCCGATCCTGTGCATTGACTTGCACCATACCAATCATCCATTTTGCCCAAGTCTAAATCATTTTAATTTATTTTGCAAGTAAAAGTATTTTCTAAAATTTCTGTGGTAAGACAATACCATAGACTCGATTTGAATCAAATTTGAATGATTTGGGCTAAACTCCCTAAATTCATGATTTTGATCTAAGCATTATCTAAGTATAACATTTTCAAATTTTAGTTTAACTATGGTGACAAGGGAATGACCATTCAAACATCAATATTGGCCATACAAAGGAAATAGTGTAACTAGAAATTAAATAGGATTTTTAAAATAATTGAATAGAAATATGCATGCAATAATAATTTAAAATAGAATTAAATAATTTAAAACATTAGGGTCAACATGGTCAAAGGTATAACTTGCCTTGCTCGAAAGACTCTTCTTCCCCCAATTCAATTTCCCTAGAGTCGTCGAAATCTATATGTGAAAATACGACAAGAACAAACAAATACAAATAAATTGAAATGAAAATACAAATAAACTCTAAATTAAATAATTTTAGTTCTGAAGGTAGATATTTAATTTATATGAATTTAGAAATTTGAATAGACGGATTTGGAGTTTGTATGAAGGAGAACGAACATCCGGAAGTTTGGATATCACAAGAACAAATAGAATTTCGGGTACTGCTCATCTTCAGGTACTAATCATCTTTGAGTACTGCTCACCTTCGAGTACTGTTCATCTTCGAGTTCTGGTCATCTTCGGTTACTGTTCACCTCCGAGTACTGTTCATCTTCGAGTACTGGTCATGATGAGGACATCCATACTTCCTATGAGGCTGTTTATGAAGCAAGAGCTACACTTCTCAAACAACAAGTGCAATTGTTTCTTAACAAGTGTCTTTGTAATTTTCGTAAGAATTGGATACTACGTAAAAGTAGTACTTTGTGCATTCTCAGGTTTGACAAGCTTAAAGTCTTTGGAACCGAGAGGGAGGCCGGAGCCAAAGTAATAGAGGAGCACAAGGAGGAGGGTAACTATATTTGTTGCCTAGCGATGACGAACAAGAAGGTCAAAGCAGTTGGGAAGGAGAAAGTCAAGCAGCCCATGCGGCTGATCAAGGAGGAAAGAAGCCCGTGTGGTGGGGGAGCAAAAGGGAAAGAATGCCAAGAACTTAAAGCTCATGTTTTGGATAAGATTTTGAAGCCCAATTTGGATCTCCCACAAGCCCAACCGAAATCAAATTCGAAATCAACTCAGAATCAAATTCGGATTCAGAATCAGCATCAAATTCAGATTCAAAATTAGCAAGACAGTCCGGAGTAAAAAGGTCATAACTTTAACAAACGGAGTCCGATTTGAGTGTTCTTGTGCTTGTTGGAAAGATAACTTCAAGACGGATCCAATGAATACTCTCGTAGTCCGAAATTCGTCTTGTGTAAAAAGATATGGCCAAAACAATATGACAGTTGTAAAATCAGCGTTTCCTTTTTGTTTTAGATTGTGTCCGAATTGGAGTAGGAGTTCTAATTCCGAAATAGAGTTGGAGTAGGGCCTCTTGGCCAGCTATGAGGAGGATAAGGGCACTATATATTGAGGGTTAGACCCCCATTGTAACCTCAGACCAGTTTATGCATAAGAATTGAAACCTAGCTATTGCTGGTTCTTTCAACACCAGTGTTCATGCGAGGACTTTGAGAGGGAACTAGGCGATTATTGGTTCGTTCTGCAAGTCAAGGTCAAGCCGTCGTTCCATTGGGAATTGGGGACTTGGCGATCGTCGTTCGTGGTCTCGCGACGATCAACTATCCGGTGTGTTTTGGGCATATTCCGAAGAGTTGAAGGTTCGTGCATTGGCACGAGTGTTCAGTTAGCGACATCATCTACTTCACATCATTTATCCACGGTTCCTCACCGAGAAGATCGGGCATCCCCCGTATCATTTGGTATCAGATTCTAGGTTTACTTGGTGAGAGCTTTTTTACCCTTAGTTTCGATTCGTTTTTCTGTCCTATAGTCCATTAAACCGAAAATTGCAACACAAAAAAATTCCAAACCCTAGTTTCAATCTGTTATTTATTGTGAGTTTTGTTAGGTTTTAGTCCATTAGAATTTTTTATTTAGTGCTGATCTAAGTGTTTCCTTTGCATACCTTGTTCCTTGTTTCCTTCCTAAAAACAAAAAAAAAATCCATAAATCAAATTCGGTCACTTATTCAATTTTTGTTAAATCCGAGATCAATTGGTACACTATTTTGTAAATCGGTCGTAACTTTTACGTTTGAACTCCGATTGAAGTGTTCTTTGATTCGTTGGAAAGCTTACAACGAGATCTCAAACTTCACTGTTTTGGTCAAATCCAAATTCGGCAGTCTTCTATGTGTGTTCGAGCCTACAAGTTTCTTAAGTATTGCAATTCTTGAGTAACTTCACTTATATCCTTTCATCTTGTGAGACTAGCTTTTGATATTGTATTAGGGCTGCTAATTGAACATTGTTTACACCTTGCTGAATTGTTGGGCTTATGCACTCACGAGGGTAGCAAAACACTTGCAACCATTGAGAATAGAAGAAAAAAAGGCAGTCGCACAACAGCAAGAGCCACGGCATTGAATAAAAGAGTATAAAAAAATCTGAGAGCAAAAACATAGTTTTTGAGAAAGAAAAGAGCGGAAGAAAAAAAAATTCCTTTGCCGATTGCTATAGTATCGTGCATTTTATTAGTTGCTACAGTACCAGCCCATCATTATTTCTGTTGGACCGTAAAGGTGACTAGAGGGGGGGGGGGGTGAATAGGAGCACGCTCACTTTTTCACAAATTATGAACTCAATACAATTTAACTCCAAGAGCTATTAGAAAGCTATGAAGATCAATATACCAAGACAAATGGAAGACTAGTATTGAATCCAATAAAAACCCTAAGCAATGCGACAATAATCGCAAGAATCAAAGCAATACAAATCTTGGCGGTCGATCATTTGAGTGAACCAGTCGGACCGATTGCGGCGGTCGGACCATTGTTATCTTGGCGGTCGGACCGCTCAAAATCGGTCGGACCGGTGGTGACGGCGGTCGGACCGGCGATCTACGTAACCGATCCAAACAAAAAAACGGCCGATGACGAAGTTGCAATTAGGTCTAACTTTTGATTCTCAACTCCAAACTTCACGAAACTTTGCACACACCTTCTCTATGCTATTGAGGACCTATTCCAATCGAATATTATGATAATTCTTGGAACGATCTTGAGCAATTGCCAATTGATTAACGAAGGTCTAAAACGGGCAAGAACGAAAACTTGATCCTAAAGCTTGTTCGTGAGAGATTGATGATCAAGATGATGCTAGATAGATTCACACATATCACAGCAAGCTAATTCACGTGAAAGAATCAATCACAAACTCGCGGATCAAAGAAAGCCCTAAAAACACGAAATTGAAAGCAAGAACGAAAAGAGACTTATCTCAAGCAAACCTTGCATAGATTGATTTCGTGATTGTTGCTGGATTACATCCACACCATCATGGATAAGTGGACAATCAAGGATCACGAAATTCACCACAAACCATCAAGAGCCCTTGCCTCCACCTCAACTCCCCTAAAGACAATTAGGGTTTTGAAACATAAAAAGGCGAGAGAGAGAGAGGTGCAGCCACCATCTCCTCCTATTTATAGTGGAGGCCTAAAACTCTTAGGGTTTGACTTAATTGGGCTCCCGTTAAGGCCCACTAACAAACGGGTCACACACGCACGCTTCGCGAAGCGCCGTCTTTAACTTTTGACCTAAACCGCTTCACCATGTGCCATGGATTCGCCAATAGGTCACCCTTGTCCATCTTGTGTCACGCTTGAGTCGTTGACCTCACCCGGCATCGTCAATCGTTCTGGACCTCAACTCTTCGAGTCTAGTCCCGATCCTCCTCGCCGTTGACCGTCGTTGACCACCAAGCAACCTGCACAACCACGCATAAGAAAACACGATTCGGGAACAAGTTCTTCACAACTTGACCCATGTTAGTCAAAACATGCATCATGCAAAACATATGCCATGAAACCAATAACTTTGACCTAACAAAACAACATCGCCACGGTTGGCCGACGTTCAAGTAATTACGGTCGACCGCTCGGGTGAGCGGTCGGACGCTTCCATGGCGGTCGGACCGCTCCTCAATGAGCGGTCGGACCGCCTTAGACTTAGCGAAATTCAAGCTCCCAAAATCGAAACCTTCGGAAACTTTAAACCAATAGAACTTTTCATCGAGACTCCAAAATCATGAGACCAAGTGCATTGGGATCCTCACTTGCCTACAACACCTATTTTTGGCCCGGCTTATTTTGACCACTTTGGTCATCGCCGTCCGATCCGCCCCACATGGCCGGTCCGACCGATTTGGGACCGATCGGACCGCCGTGCAAAGACCGGTCGGACCGCCTATCGAATATACGTAGCTTTGTCGAAAACGCGTGAAACGACAAACCGTAAACGCCATTGCCAATTGTCACATCATCCTAAGATCCGGAGCATATCCCCATGAAATCCACAATCTCCCTTGATGAACACATTGGCAATTATCCGAAAAATGTAAGTAAGAGGTTTGAAAATGAGTTTACTCGTTTTAGCACAAAGGCACAACTTGGTCCATAAGCAAGAAAAAGCAATGTAAATGACCAAGTGGCATCGTAATAGTATAGGCATGTGAGACAAAGCAAAAAAGAGCATAAAAACTTTAATTTCCAGAAAAGGGTCAAAATTCTCACATAATGTCCATATGATAGAACAATTGTTCAATTAACCTATGATCATTGTGAGGATAAAAGAATGCAATTCAAGTTCAGAATATTCAATAAGACAATAAGAATGCAACTCAAGAACTCCCCCTCACTATGAGCATCAAATTTCAAATTTTCAGTTTCTCCCCTTTGTATAAACTTCTCCCCCAATCTTTTCATTAACACATCTTCTCCAAATAAGAGTAGCAAAGAAATATTACACATCTTCTCCCAAAGAAATATCTTTTCATTTAACACATCTTCTCCAAATAAGAGTAGCAAAGAAATATTACACATCTTCTCCCAAAGAAATATCTTTTCATTTAACACATCTTCTCCCCCTTTGACAATGGATTCATCAAGGAACCACACCTTCCTCTCATCCAGGGATAACAAAATAGAGAATAAAGAAAGAAGCAGAAACAAAAGAAGCATAAAGAGGAATATGCATGAAGTGCAATGAAGTGGCTTCAATTTTTGTATTTTTCAATTTTTGATTACAAGAAGCTTTGGAGATTACCCAAAAGAACAAACTAGTATCTCGAATATTGCACAAACATCATATCAAGCCTGACAGCGCTAGCAAGATCATGGTAAGACATATATATCAAAGCTAAGCACAAAGGCTCAAAAGTAAAGCAGTAGATTTGATCAATTTAAGCAACGCTTCAAATTCAGCAAGTTCATCAACAGGGATCCTAAAGTGAAATTGGCCATGTCAAAATGTCAAAGTGAGATCAAAAATCTAACAAGAACCACATTAAGAGTCAATCAAGTCCCGTATTGAATCATTTTGCTCAATATTTTGTAAACGCCATTTGTCAACATTTTTCTCATTTGCATTGAATATTGAAGTTGACTTATGATCTAACTTAGTGACAAGATCCTGGACTAGGAGCCATCCACAAACTCATCCTAAGCTTCGACCAAAAGTTTGATTAAAGGTATATCTTAGTAAAGAAGATCCTGGACTAGGAGCCATCCACAAACTCTTTCTAAGCTTCTACAGGCGACAAATCTTGAGGTTCATGTCATTTCGACAAGCGGTCCCCATGAGATCGTCTGGTTCATCAAACTATCTCCAAGTTCATGTCATTTGACAAGGCCTCGTAAGAATAGTTTGGCACAATTTAAGCATAAGACAATCTTGATTTTCATTTTTCACAAGAGCATTTTAGAATCTCAAGAACACAAAAGCTCAAGTAATGGTCAATTTTAGATCAAAGAGCTAACAAAGCAATCTCGACAGGCCAATGTCACAAGAGGAGCACTAATTGCGCAACTCGCTAAAACATCCACAAATTGCAATTTCTTAGTTTGAGTTGTTTAAAAGGTTCTAGCTCATATAGCAAAGACTTAGCTACACATGTAAAAGCATGATAATTCTAGCAAGTCAAAGAACTAGACATGACATTGAGCAAGAATTGAAATACAAAAGCTCCAAAGGGTAATAGGCAAAGCTTCATCAATTTTAAAAGATAAGAGAAAATCTTATATTACAATGCATCTTTTGGATTTTTCATACCACTTGTTGTATTTTTCATATGAATGCAATATGACACAATGAGATGCAATTAAAAAGCCTAAAAATCTAAAAGTTCGAAAAGATCACTAAGTTGAAAAAGAACAATAAAAGATCAAAAGAACAAGGAAAGATAAGAAAAGATCAAACTCCCCTCAAACCAACCCATAAGGATAAATTACCCTAACTCACTTCTTAAGGAGGAAAATCTGGTTTGATCTAAAGGCTTGGTAAGAATATCGCCAATTGAGCTTGGACTCTACAAAGTGCATCACAATATCACCTTTTTCAACATGATCTTTAAGGAAGTGAAAGCGAATGTCTATGTGCTTAGTCCTAGAATGTTGCCTTTGGGTTTTAGCAATATTAATAGCGAAGTGTTATCACGTAAAAGAGGAACACTAGCAAAGTTTAACCCATAATCTTTCAAAGTGGGCGTCATCCACAAAATCGGCTACAACAACTAGCAAAGAAGAACATACTCGCCTCCTCAAAGGTGGATTGTGCAATGTAAGACCTTTCTAGAAGACCAAGATACAAGAGGCGTGCCTAGAAAGTGACAGTGCACGAGGTACTCTTCCTATCTAACCGACGACCCGCAAAATCGAATCGAAAAACCTCTAATGGACAAAGTGAAGAGCAGAATACCAAATGCCATATAAGAGGTAGAGTGTAAATACCGAATATGCGCTTAACGGCTTGGCGATGGGAAGTTCTCTGAGAGCGCTGAAATCTTGCACAAAGGCATACCGTGAAGTGAATGTCCGGTCTCGAGGCCGTCAAATCTGAAGGGAGCCGATCATCTTTGCGGTACTCGCGTTGATCCACGACTTCTCCTTCCTCATCTGGATCCAAAGCGATCGAAGTTGCCATGGGAGTGGAAATTGGCTTGCGATCACCCATGTTGAAGCGTTTGAGTAGATCTTTAGTGTACTTCGTCGATGGATGAAAGTTCCTTCCTTGCATTGCTTGATTTGAAGTCCCAAAAGTAATTAAGCTCTCCCATCATACTCATCTCAAATTCCACGGACATAGTGTCGGAAAAGTGGAAACAAGAGCATTAGAGGAACCACCAAAAATAATATCATCCACGTAAATTTGAGCAAGCAGAAGTCATTGTCACGTCTAAGAATAAATAGAGTTTTATCCACTTTACCCATCTCAAAATTATTTTTAAGCAAGAAGGTCTTAAGTCTATCATACGGGCTCTAGGGGCTTGTTTAAGACCATACAATGCTTTGGATAGCTTGAAAACACGATTTGGATATTTAGGATCCTCAAAACCGGGGTTGCTTAACATACACTTCCTCATCTATGAAACCATTTAAAAGGCACTTTTAACATCCATCGATATAATTTAAAACCTTTTGATGCAAACAAATGCAAGCGAGAATGCGAATGGCTTCTAGTCTAGCAACAGAGCAAATGTCTCATCAAAATCTAACCCCTCAACTTGGTCAAACCACGAGCAACCAATCGGCCTTATTTCTAACCACGTAACCATCCTCACCTTGCTTATTCTTAAACACCCAACGGGTTCCTATAACATTATGACCACTAGGAGGTTCTACTAGGTTCCAAACTTTGTTTCTTTCAAAATTCTCTAACTCCTCATGCATGGCATTTACCCACTAGAATCGGATAAAGCATGTGATATATCGCGGGGTTCAAAAGAAGCAACAAAAGCCGAATGAGAGTAGAGATTTGGATCATTATACCGGAGCGAGTGACTCGCTCATGTAGATTACCTATTATCCATTCGGAGGATGTCTCTGAATGCGAAGTGGAGCGCCGGGTGAGATGTCGTTTCTTCGACCTCCGCAGTCTGCTGATGATGATGATGCAGCAGAGCCTCAATCGAAGGTGAAGTAGGCGAGCGTGTTCTTGTATCAATATGGGCGCCTTGCAGCAGCAGATGAGGGAATGACATTAGCCGTCCTCATCTTCCTCCACAAAAATACTCTGTCACTGTAAATCATCTGCAGCAATTGATCTAGCTCGTGGCTAGTCTCATCAAAAGTGACATTACAAGTCTCTGAATAATGTTAGTCTCGAGATTAAAACTCGAAAACCCTCGAATGAGCGGGATAACCCAAAATACCCCATCAAAAGTTATTGATTCAAATTTATCTAAATTGCATGTCTTAAGAATAAAACATTTTGATCCAAAAACTCGAAAATGCGAAAGCAGAGGGTTTTCTACCAAAACGAAGCTCATAAGGAGTCTTGCCTAAAGAAGGTCTCAAAAGACACGATTTGCAATATGGCAAGCAAGAGCAATAGCTTCGCCCAAAATCTCCTCGGTGTGCTATACTCATCTAGCATCGTCCTAGCCATTTCGACCAAGGTCCTATTCTTCCTTTCCACCACGCCATTTTGTTGAGGGACGTGGAGAGGAGAAGCGATGCTCAATACCACGCCAAGACAAAAAGAAGCAAAAGAAGCATTTTTGAACTCCGTGCCATTATCACTGCGAATCGCTCTCAAAGCACCGTGAAGCTCGAAGCCAAACGAAGAACAAGGTCATGAAAATAACCAAAAGCTTCATCTTTTGAAGTAAGAAAGAACACCCAAGTATATCTAGAAAGATCATCGACTATGACAAGAATATACCATTTTCCACCGATCGGCCGGACTCTAGCGGGACCAACAAGATCCATATGAAGCAACCGCCCCGTCCGTCGGTCATAACCATAGTCACTGAGAAGGGTGTGAGGCGGCAACTTGTTTGCCATGCCTACTGTGGCGCACATACAAGATCCTTGATGACTTTGAGTTTGGGCAAGCCTCTCATGAGATCAAGGTTGCTAACTCGTGTCGATGATCAAAACCAATGTGCCCCAAACGTCGATGCCAAAGCCGTAAATCAAGAAGATGTAAGTAAACATTTAAGAGATCCAAAGAAGAGATTCGAAAAATCACTCAAAAATTCTACCAACTCTAGAGATTCCAAACACAAGCTCACCAAGAGAATCAAGCACATGACAAGCATTTTTCTTAAAAAGCAGTCTCATAGCCATCATCAAGAAGTCGAGATACGGAAAGGAGATTATACCTAAGCTTGTCCACAAGAGCGACATCTTTTAGAATGAATTTGTTGTTTACCCTAATTGATCCTGTTCCTTCAATTCGCCCTTGTGTATCATCTCCAAAGGTGATGAAGTCATCACTGTTGCCGCGTGAAAGAGGTGAACCATTTTGAGTTTCCGGTCATGTGGCGTGAACATCCGAGTCAACGAACCACGTGTTCTTCCCTTTCCGCGGTAATCCGAAAATCAAGGAGCAAAAGAACGATGTGTCTCAATCTTTGGGATTAGATAAACAAGATTTAGGAATCGAGATCGAGACACACGCCCGCAAGGAGTATACTGAACCGTAAGTACTATCCTTGATTTCATTTAACATTCGGTTATGAGCAATGTTTAAATTAAAATGAGACTTGAACTGTCCATGGGCGGTCTGACCGGCTTTGTGCTGGCGGTCAGACCGGTGACCAAACCGGTCAGACCGGTGACCACCGGTGGTCGACCGCTTGATCGATACACATTAGAATTAGGATGTCTAGAAACATAATGATTTGCATGAGATAAAAATCCTAATCCAGGTTTATTCTTTTCAGTGTTACCATGTCTCATAGAAGCTCTAGGTTGCATGAATGAAATTCTATCAAAATTTTTCCTATCATTTTTCAACCTACGCCAACAATATTCAATCAAATGTCCACCCTTTTTGCAATAAGTGCAATGGTACTTGGTACCACTAGAAGAAGCACCATTTGAATTAATACAAGGTTGGGCAAAACTCGCAGATTTAAAAGATGTTTTTGCAGTTGGGTTTTGAATTCAATTAAACCTTTTCCAAGACTTGAATGACTTTTGGGTTTGAATTGTCTTGAAAAGAATTGAATCCTAAACCTTGCTTCTTATAAGGAGTTTTAGACTTGTCAAGAATCATGTTTAATTGTTTCTTACCTTTAAAAATTTTTCTAATGTATCATGAAGGTAAGCATTTTCTTTTCTCAAGTTAACACAAGAATCACAAGTTTTATCCATAGATTTTCCTTATACAAAGCAATTTCAAGTTTAAGAGTGGAACATGAAGCACAAGTAGTATTTTTAATATTGTCCTTAAGCTTTGCATATTTGACTCTAGCGACTTCTAAAATATCTTTGATTTCACGTTCTTTTCTAAGCATGAAGTGCAAGGGCTAGAATCAAAAACATCAAAAGCAATCAATTTACTAGATTCTAAACATTTTTCACAAGGAGCACTTTTAATTTCATTTAGTTCAGATTTAGCATTCTCAAGTTGTTGTACACAAATATTATGAGCAGATTGTAACTTGGTAATTTTGAATGCATAGCATGACAAGATAAACATTCATCAGTTCAAGAGTCTTAGCAGTTTTAAGCTCTACTTTCGGTTTGCTAATTTTTGACTCTAATTTCTTATTTTTGTCATAACAAATTCAAGCGCTTCATCTTGACTAAGCAATTGCTCAACTATAGAATCATATTTAGCGTAAAGCTCATCATAAGAACAAGATACCTCATTATCATCAATGTCGTCCGTGTCGACCATGAAGCACATGCCGGTGAAGTCTTTGGCCTTCCCTTTCTTTTTACCTTGAGGATCTCCTCCTCCTTGTCCTCCTCACTCCCGGATCCACATCGCTCAAGGATTGATCCTCAAAAGCGGCAAGGACCCGGTGAGCGACCTTCACAAGCTTATTTGCCTCATACCTTGATTTGTTGAAAGGAGGCTTCTTCCAAGTCGGCTTTCCTTCCTTATGATTGCTCTTACCTTTCACTTGGGGCAATTTGCCCAGATATGATTGAGCTCACCACATTCATAGCATGTTCTGGGACCATCTCTCTTTTGTTTCTCACATTATTGTAGGCCGTGTGAATTTCTTAGCTAGAAGAGCTAACTCTGTTTCAGAATACTTTCAAGCTCCTCTTCATGAATAGCAGATAAACAAGCAAATGAAAATCCGAAGAAGATTCACAAGAGTCATCAAAAGCCTTTTGAGAGGATCTGCTACCAAAGCTAAATTATCTTTCTTAGGATGATCAACTCTTTTAATTTCATGAGTCTTGAGTTTACTATAAAGCAATTCTAAAGTAAGACTTGAAAGATCAACATTTTCTTCTATAGCAAGAGCTTTCATCTCCCACTCCTTGGTGTTGATTGCAGCCAAGAGATGGGTGGCATTTTCAGATTGAGAATATTCAATATCAACAAACTTTCATTTGATTAATTACTTTATTAAAGCGATGAAAATGTCATCGATGCTCTCTCCAGACGCATCTCGAATTTATTGTACTCACGCTTGTAAACAGCTTGGCGCACCTTTTGATTTGGGACGAACCTCATGATATGTTTCGAGAGTGTTCCAAATTTCATCTTGTGATTGAAAGATTGCAAATTCTATCATATTCTTGTCTACCAAGTGCACCATATAAAAGATTCTTAGCCTTATTGTTGTTAGCCAAAAGAATTGCGAAGTGTGTAGCAATTTCGGGAATAACCAATGGGGCTCTAACAACATCCCAAATAGCTTGTCCTCGCTCTCAAGAAAGACGCGCATACGATTCTTCCAATAGGCATAGTCGTGCCCATCGAAGATATGCGGTTTAGTAGAAAACTTATCCATCGCCAAAGTTCGGTGACGGTTAAGATCAAGATTGAACTAACAGGGCTCGATACCACTTGTTGGACCGTAAAAGGCGACTAGAGGGGGTGAATAGGAGCACGCTCACTTTTTCACAAATTATGAACTCAATACAATTTAACTCCGGTAGCTATTAGAAAGCTATGAAGATCAATATACCGATCAATGGAAGACTAGTATTGAATCCAATAAAAACCCTAAGCAATGCGACAATAATCAAGCAAGAATCAAAGCAATACAAATCTTGGCGGTCGATCATGTCAGAGTGAACCGGTCGGACCGATTGCCGGCGGTCGGACCATTGTTATCTTGGCGGTCGGACCGCTCCAAAATCGGTCGGACCGGTGGTGACGGGCGGTCGGACCGGCGATCTACGTAACCGATCTGGCTTGATAAAAACAGCCCGATGACGAAGTTGCAATTAGGTCTAACTTTTGATTCTCAACTTCAAACTTCACGAAACTTTGCACACACCTTCTCTATGCTATTGAGGACCTATTCCAATCGAATATTATGATAATTCTTGGAACGATCTTGAGCAATTGCCAATTGATTAACGAAGGTCTAAAACAGGCAAGAACGAAAACTTGATCCTAAAGCTTGTTCGTGAGAGATTGATGATCAAGATGATGCTAGATAGATTCACACATATCACAGCAAGCTAATTCACGTGAAAGAATCAATCACAAACTCGCGGATCAAAGAAAGCCCTAAAAACACGAAATTGAAAGCAAGAACGAAAAGAGACTTATCTCAAGCAAACCTTGCATAGATTGATTTCGTGATTGTTGCTGGATTACATCCACACCATCATGGATAAGTGGACAATCAAGGATCACGAAATTCACCACAAACCATCAAGAGCCCTTGCCTCCACCTCAACTCCCCTAAAGACAATTAGGGTTTTGAAACATAAAAAGGCGAGAGAGAGAGAGGTGCAGCCACCATCTCCTCCTATTTATAGTGGAGGCCTAAAACTCTTAGGGTTTGACTTAATTGGGCTCCGTTAAGGCCCACTAACAAGCGGGTCACACACGCACGCTTCGCGAAGCGCCGTCTTTAACTTTTGACCTAAACCGCTTCACCATGTGCCATGGATTCGCCAATAGGTCACCCTTGTCCATCTTGTGTCACGCTTGAGTCGTTGACCTCACCCGCATCGTCAATCGCTCGGACCTCAACTCTTGAGTCTAGTCCCGATCCTCCTCGCCGTTGACCGTCGTTGACCACCAAGCAACCGCACAACCACGCACAAGAAAACACGATTCGGGAACAAGTTCTTCACAACTTGACCCATGTTAGTCAAAACATGCATCATGCAAAACATATGCCATGAAACCAATGACTTTGACCTAACAAAACAACATCGCCACGGTTGGCCGACGTTCAGTAATTATCGGTCGACCGCTCGGTGAGCCGGTCCGGCCGCCCATGGCGGTCGGACCGCTCCTCGTGAGCGGTCGGACCATATAGACTTAGCCGAAATTCAAGCTCCCAAAACCAAACCTTCGAAACTTTAAACCAATAGAACTTTTCTTGGAGACTCCAAAAATCATGAGACCAAGTGCATTGGGATCCTCACTTGCCTACAACACCTATTTTGGCCCAAACTTATTTTGACCACTTTGGTCATCGCCGTCCGACCGCCCACATGGCCGGTCCCGCCGATTTGGGACCGGCGGACCGCGTGCAAAGACCGGTCGGACCGCCACCGTCGAATAATACCGTAGCTTTGTCGAAAACGCGTGAAACGACAAACCGTAAACGCCATTGCCAATTGTCACATCATCCTAAGATCTGGAGCATATCCCCATGAAATCCACAATTTCAGATTGTGTTGTCATTTTTTTTCTTTGAGCAATCTTATGCCCTACTATTTTCAATTGCAATTGGCTAGCGTCACTCTTAGTACTTGGTGCAAAACGAGCTAGCTTGATCTCATTTTCAGATCCTTTCTCGCTAGCTCATTCCTTTGTTTGCATTGAGTCACATTGGTCTTTGCATGTGCGTTCATCCTTTTCACTTAAACTCATTGGATCAGCACATAGGCAAAAGAATCTAGTTTGGATCATTACTTAGCTTTACAACAACTTGAATATCAGTTTGCATAGGTTATACACATACCTTACCAAGCTCCACCTACACCCGTTCGTGTACTACCTTTGCTCTTGGTTACGCTCATACATTACCGGGTTGAGGTCGTTCGCTATCACAAGTGTCGTTTTGTAGTCCTTGTTTCACTTTGGAACGGTAAGCTTGTCTTGTTTTCAGGACAGTGAGTTGCGAGCGTAGAGAGAGTGTCGTTTTGTTTTACTAACCTGGATATAATCTCGTTTGCTATTTGTGAGTTGTTGCCATGTCAGGTCATCAGGAGGATCTATCGGTTACATGGATGGAGTACACTCGCTTGCGCAAGATGCTACAAAATCAACTTCAGAATCGTGATAAAAGTGTGCGCGATGAGCTTGGGGCCGTTCGGTATGAATTGAACAATATCTGGGATGAGGTTACGCAGTTACGTACGAACATCAACAACAAATTCTTGGAGTTGCACACCATGTTCAACCACCCCGACGTGCATCGTAAGGATTTTGTCACTAAGCCCAAATTTTATATCTCTATATTTTCAGGTAGCACAGATGTGGATGAATACCTCAATTGGGAGCTGGAAATTGATACGCTATTTCGGATGCACAACTATTCCAATGAGAGGAAGCTCTTGTGTCCAATGGTTTGGCTGATTATGCCACACATTGGTGGGAGTGATTTGTTCGTAAGCGTATGGAGTGCCATGAATTACCGATTATCACCTGGGAGCAGATGAAACGGCATTTGCGTGCACGTTTTGTACCTTACCACTACAAGCATTCCCTAGTGGAAAAGTTGACAGGGCTACGACAATGTTTGAAGTCCACTTGTGTGACACAAGAGAAGGCGACGAAGCATGGGATTTTCCCTTTGGTCCTGGCTTCATGTAGTATTGCTCCACAGCTTCATGAAGAGATTGTGGTTACTCGTGATTGCTCTGTTGCTGACCCACAATCTTTGGGGGATGCGATGTATACAAACCCATGTGAGAATGGGAGCCACATAGGCAAATTGAATGAGAATGGTAAAGAAAATAAGCTGTGTGATTTCACCATATGTGAGGTTGATAGTACCTCCATTGAGTGTGAGAGAGATACACCAATAGAAAAGAGGGAAGTAGATGATAGCTGTCGGACTCGGGAGTAACACCCCAGAATCCTCTGTGCATTTCTGAACTAGTCCCATGATCAGTAGCTAGTTCACACAGTAAACAGATATGGTAACATCCATAAATCGCACAACTTTATTAATAAATATCTGAGTTGATTACAAGAAAGGCTTACAAGCCAACATTAAACAAACACAGCGGAAGACGAAGAAGTAGTGGAATCCAGCTGATCTGCCACAGGCAATCGACTGGGGTAGCGGCCTAGTCGTCGAGATCCGAAGTCCTTCTCCTCTGAAATTTATTTGCATGAAGCAAGGGTGAGCACAACTACCGTGCTCGCAAGTTACACCCAATAACAGAGTTAATGCATGCATGGATATGTCAAAGGAAGGCTTATTGGTTGAATTTGCATAAAGCAATGTTTTGTTTAAGTATTTGTTACTAAGTTCCAAAGCAGTTATTCTATAACTAGAATTCATTTTAATAAATTCTCAAGTTTTATAGTAGGATAACCTCCATATGAAACATGGTGATGGATACCCTCCTATCACATGGCTAACCGCCCAATTTTATCACAAGGATTAACCATCCTCAAATCATTTGTAAAGATCTTTTGAAATCAAAACCAAAGTCTAACTTTGAGTGGCTTTGCTCAGCATGTCCATGACCGTGGACACGGCTATTCGAATAGTTTTACACTCTGCAGAGGTTGTACAACTTTACCCACAAGAGATAATCAACTTTTAATGTCCGTCTGACACACTTCCGTAGGTGTGCGACTAAGTGATTATCACGAGACCTTTACAATGCGTCATTCCAAAGTAGTCATGCCCGCTAAGGTTTCACTTCCTTTGGATTAACCATCCGCTAGAAGCCCCTCTGCGCCGCTAAGGTTTCACTTCCATTGGGTTAACCACCCGCCGGAAACCCCCTCTTGCACCAAGTGGGAATAATGTCTAACCGACACCCACACACCAAAATGGCACAACTAACAATGGAACGTTGCAAATTATTCAGCCTAGCCTGTCCCATTCCAGACTTGTGGTAGTACGGTGGTGCTTTGCAAGATGCGGCTCGAAGACCGGTCCTTAACTGACTTGGGCGACTTTCAAAATAACCCCTGGGCCTCAATCCTACCCAGATTGAGCCCGTGCATAAACCTGCACCCACCAAGCATCCATTTCGCCCAAGTACAAACCAACTTTTCATTTTTGCTTTTCAAAGTCATTTGCAAAATCTTCCATGACAAACCAATGCCATAGGGTTTTAAACAATAGTTAATCATTTGGCTAAAATTTCCCAAACTAAACATTTTTGGTGTAAGCATGTCTTTACATAATATTTTCAAATGATCCCAGTTCATACTATCGTATCAACTAGGTTTTTATCTAGGGTGACAATATATTTGATGCAAATATCAACATTGGCCATACAAAGGATTTAGGCATAACTATAAATTTAAAACAGGTATTTAAATTACATTGAATAAAAATAAGCATGCAATAATAATTTAAAACAGAATTTAAATAATTTGAAATAATGGGATCAAATATGATCAAAGGTATAACTTGCCTTGCTTGGTTATATGTTATTCTCAAACGGTGTCGAATTCCGGTTGTCCAAGTAAATCGAAATCTATACGCGTAAACGATCCAAATTCAAATAGCATTCAAATGAAATCCAAATAAAATCCAAAAATTAAGAAATAAATACTGGAAGTAAGATATCGACTTTATATGAATATAGGAATTTGAATCGATGGAATCGGAGTTCGTATGAGGGAGAACGAAATTCCGGAAGGGAGGGTGAATAGTATTTTGCATGGCACTATTCATTTTCATGCAACTTACGTGAATAGTGTAATGAGCGGAAGAACTGGCCGTGCAGGCGATAGGAATGGAGAGTTGGGCGACGAACAACGAATATGGAACCTCGGCGATGTACTCTACCCAATGGTAGCAGTTCGGCCGGCGACGACGGGTTGCGGTGGCAACGCGCAATTAGAAAAACAGCTAATAAATAATAAAAACTCAAAATTACAAAATAAATACTGAAAAATAAAGGATGAATTTAGATGATTTTACGAGCAAGAATCATCTGATTCGGAGTTTGCATTAGAGAGCAAGAATTTCTGGAAGGAAAAATCACAACTAAAATAATTGCTACAGTAGTGTGACTAACAAATGATCTATCGTCATCTTCTTCCACGGTTTCGGTTCAACAGAGAAGCACAAGTGGCTATGGCTATGGGGAAAGAGAGGAAAGGTGGCGGAGAACTACTAAAACGGATTGCTCACCTCGAGGCGGCCGATGGAGGTGATGGCGCGATCGGGGATGGCGCCGACGGCGGCGCGGCGGCACGGAAGCCGTCGGCCATGGAAGGTGGCGGGAGCTCCGCGATCTTTTGATGAAGCGAAGGCATGGGCAGCGTAGAAGTCTGACGTCGCGGTGCCGTGGTGGTGACGAAAGTAGTAGAGCTCCACCGGAGGCGGCGCTAGAGCGCAAGAACGACAATCGGCGAAAATCTTCAAATCGCAAATGTGGCCAAACCAAGGGAGAGGGGAGGAGAGGCTTTGGGGATGAGTTGAGGTGGAGAGGACCTCACGGTGGTCGCTTTTTATAGGGAGGGTGGCGGATTGATGAGCAATTGCGAAAATAAAAGCTTCAGTTTGGGTGCCATAAAGACCACATGAAAATTGAAAACTGCTCTTAATTCACAAGAAGAAACGGCCAAATAATGGTGTAGTAATGTAGGTGACATTACTACGGACGTTTAGTTCAGACGGCATTGAATTTGATGCTTCGTGTGCAAAAGCGAGAGAAAGACCGCTTATCCGCCATTAATGGAGGTGAAGCTCACGGTGGCGGTTGTGCGTGGCGAGAACACAGGCGGTAGTGGCGGGGTCGGGAAGGGGCGGCGGGCTGAGGGGCGGCGGAGGTGAGGTCGCGGTGGTGGCGGCAAGAAGTGTCTTCTGCCTTAAATGTTTTATGGGAAGGAAGAAAGTTCTGAGAGAAGAATGTCTTTTGGCTAGAGGTAGAAGAAAGCAAAAAAGTAAAGAATAAGAGGAAAGAGGGGAGTGTACTAACCAATAAAAGGCACATGCTCACATGGTAGGGCATTGGGGAGTTAAGGAGCCAAGTCTTTGAGCAATCTGTGGATGGGTGACCCAACGGGAACCAATTTTTTTTTATTATTTTAAATTCGAAATACTTTTAAGCCACAATTTTAACACCTTTTAGAATATAGTAAATAGAGTCTAAAAATTTTAGAAAAATTTATAAAAATTATTAGAATTATTTTGAACTTAATAAAAATAATTCCAACTTAAAGTTGGCTTTTATTTTTTTGATTTTATTTTAAAAAAATAGGAAAACCTTTTTAAATACCAGAAAATCCCAGAAATTAATTAAAACTTTATTTTTCAATTTAAATCCAATAAAATTCCAGAAAATCAAATAAACTTAATAAAATTTCTTTTTGACATTAAAACCAAGAAATTAAATTATTATTATTATTTTACTTTTAACAGTGAAAACTCTTTTTAGGTTATAGTAAATCGAGAAAATTCTTTGGCAACCAGAAAATCCAACAAAATAACAACTTTATTTATTTTTAAATTGGTAACAGAACTTTGGGATGTTACAAACTACCCCCCTTAAAAGGAATCTCGTCCCCGAGATTCGGAGAAGCTAGAAAGAAGGAAGATGGACATAGGATAAAGAAATTGAGACAGAGAGTCTGTCTTCAAATTGGTTAGGGTCTTGAGTTGTTCGATGTTTTGAAGCATCAATTCGTCCTTCAAGTCTCAGGTGCTTCGATAGGTTAGGATTTCAATGGATTGTTAGAGAAGAGAGAATAGCAACAGATGAGAAAGAAAGCTATGAGGAGAGAAGTCTACCCATTTAAAGCAAACGTTGTACACAAGATCAAAAGATCTAGGTACGACGTACAAAAAGAAAACAATACGATACAAGATAAGAACAATACAACGTTCTACTCGATCGGTACTCATAAGCTGGTGAAACGACTCAATACACAGAATGAGCCTTGGTAAACTTAAGCTATATGGCTTGGTTCAAATCGCGACCTTCGGTTCACAGTCTTCGATTGATCATGTCCGTTGTCCTTGAATGGTAGCGACGATGATGCATGTCATGGGGTCTTGAACGTAAGGGTTAATAATCGTGCTGACCAACTATAGAAACTTTTCAAGGGAAAGAGGATTCATTTAACATTATAAAACGGTGAAAAGAGAATTAGGTAAGAAAGAATATCATGAAGGAACTAAAGATAGATAGATGACCAAGATGAGGAGAGAACAATTTATTTTTCTTTGTTATATAAAATAATATTTGAATTTTTTTCAACTAACGTCCATTCTAACTAGGTCACGACTTACAGTCGACATGGCTCTGATACCATTTCTGTCGGACTCGGGAGTAACACCCCAGAATCCTCTGTGCATTTCTGAACTAGTCCCATGATCAGTAGCTAGTTCACACAGTAAACAGATATGGTAACATCCATAAATCGCACAACTTTATTAATAAATATCTGAGTTGATTACAAGAAAGGCTTACAAGCCAACATTAAACAAACACAGCGGAAGACGAAGAAGTAGTGGAATCCAGCTGATCTGCCACAGGCAATCGACTGGGGTAGCGGCCTAGTCGTCGAGATCCGAAGTCCTTCTCCTCTGAAATTTATTTGCATGAAGCAAGGGTGAGCACAACTACCGTGCTCGCAAGTTACACCCAATAACAGAGTTAATGCATGCATGGATATGTCAAAGGAAGGCTTATTGGTTGAATTTGCATAAAGCAATGTTTTGTTTAAGTATTTGTTACTAAGTTCCAAAGCGGTTATTCTATAACTAGAATTCATTTTAATAAATTCTCAAGTTTTATAGTAGGATAACCTCCATATGAAACATGGTGATGGATACCCTCCTATCACATGGCTAACCGCCAATTTTATCACAAGGATTAACCATCCTCAAATCATTTGTAAAGATCTTTTGAAATCAAAACCAAAGTCTAACTTTGAGTGGCTTTGCTCGGCATGTCCATGACCAGTGGACACGGCTATTGAATAGTTTTACACTCTGCAGAGGTTGTACAACTTTACCCACAAGAGATAATCAACTTTTAATGTCCGTCGACACACTTCCGTAGGTGTGCGACTAAGTGATTATCACGAGACCTTTACAATCGTCATTCCAAAGTAGTCATGCCGCTAAGGTTTCACTTCCTTTGGATTAACCATCCGCTAGAAGCCCCTCTTGCGCCGCTAAGGTTTCACTTCCATTGGGTTAACCACCACGGAAACCCCTCTTGCACCAAGTGGGAATAATGTCTACCGACACCCACACACCAAAATGGCACAACTAACAATGGAGCGTTGCAAATTATTCACCTAGCTTTGTCCCATTCCGGACTTGTGGTAGTACGGTGGTGCTTTGCAAGATGCGGCTCGAAGACCGGTCCTTAACTGACTTGGGCGACTTTCAAAATAACCCCTGGGCCTCAATCCTACCCAGATTGAGCCCGTGCATAAACCTGCACCCACCAAGCATCCATTTCGCCCAAGTACAAACCAACTTTTCATTTTTGCTTTTCAAAGTCATTTGCAAAATCTTCCATGACAAACCAATGCCATAGGGTTTTAAACAATAGTTAATCATTTGGCTAAAATTTCCCAAACTAAACATTTTTGGTGTAAGCATGTCTTTACATAATATTTTCAAATGATCCTAGTTCATACTATCGTATCAACTAGGTTTTTATCTAGGGTGACAATATATTTGATGCAAATATCAACATTGGCCATACAAAGGATTTAGGCATAACTATAAATTTAAAACAGGTATTTAAATTACATTGAATAAAAATAAGCATGCAATAATAATTTAAAACAGAATTTAAATAATTTGAAATAATGGGATCAAATATGATCAAAGGTATAACTTGCCTTGCTTGGTTATATGTTATTCTCAAGCGGTGTCGAATTAGGTTGTCCGAAGTCGTCGAAATCTATACGCGTAAACGATCCAAATTCAAATAGCATTCAAATGAAATCCAAATAAAATCCAAAAATTAAGAAATAAATACTGGAAGTAAGATATCGACTTTATATGAATATAGGAATTTGAATCGATGGAATCGGAGTTCGTATGAGGGAGAACGAAATTCCGGAAGGGAGGGTGAATAGTATTTTGCATGGCACTATTCATTTTCATGCAACTTACGTGAATAGTGTAATGAGCGGAAGAACTGGCCGTGCAGGCGATAGGAATGGAGAGTTGGGCGACGAACAACGAATATGGAACCTCGGCGATGTACTCTACCCAATGGTAGCAGTTCGGCCGGCGACGACGGGTTGCGGCGGCAACGCGCAATTAGAAAAACAGCTAATAAATAATAAAAACTCAAAATTACAAAATAAATACTGAAAAATAAAGGATGAATTTAGATGATTTTACGAGCAAGAATCATCTGATTCGGAGTTTGCATTAGAGAGCAAGAATTTCTGGAAGGAAAAATCACAACTAAAATAATTGCTACAGTAGTGTGACTAACAAATGATCTACTGGTCATCTTCTTCCCTGGTTTCGGTTCAACAGAGAAGCACAAGTGGCTATGGCTATGGGGGAAAGAGAGGGAAAGGTGGCCGGAGAACTACCAAAACGGATTGCTCACCTCGAGACGAAGCCGATGGAGGTGATGGCGCAGTCGGGGATGGCCGTCGACGGCGGCGGCGGCCGGAAGCCGTCGGCCATGGAAGGTGGCGGGAGCTCGGCGATCTTTTGATGAAGCGAAGGCATGGACGCCAGAAGTCGACGTCGCGTGCCGTGCGTGGTGACGAAAGTAGTAGAGCTCCACCGAGGCGACGCTAGAGCGCAAGAACGACAATCGCCGAAAATCTTCAAATCGCAAATGTGGCCAAACCAAGGGAGAGGGGAGGAGAGGCTTTGGGGATGAGTTGAGGTGGAGAGGACCTCCGGTGGTCGCTTTTTATAGGGAGGGTGGCGGATTGATGAGCAATTGCGAAAATAAAAGCTTGATTTTGGTGCCATAAAGACCACATGAAAATTGAAAACTGCTCTTAATTCACAAGAAGAAGCGGCCAAATAATGGTGTAGTAATGTAGGTGACATTACTACGGACGTTTTAGTTGACGGCATTGAATTTGATGCTTCGTGTGCAAAGAAACGAGAGAAAAGCGCTTGTCCGCCATTAATGGAGGTGAAGCTCACGGTGGCGGTTGTGCGGTGGCGAGGGCACAGGCGGTAGTGGCCGGTCGGGAAAGGCGGCGGGTGAGGCGGCGGAGGTGAGGTCGCGGTGGTGGCAGGCAAGAAGTGGAAATTCTTGCCTTAAATGTTTTATGGGAAGGAAGAAAGTTACAGAGAAGAATGTCTTTTGGCTAGAGGTAGAAGAAAGCAAAAAAAGTAAAGAATAAGAGGAAAGAGGGGAGTGTACTAACCAATAAAAGGCACATGCTCACATGGTAGGGCATTGGGGAGTTAAGGAGCCAAGTCTTTGAGCAATCTGTGGATGGGTGACCCAACGGGAACCAATTTTTTTTTTTTATTTTAAATTCGAAATACTTTTAAGCCACAATTTTAACACCTTTTAGAATATAGTAAATAGAGTCTAAAAATTTTAGAAAAATTTATAAAAATTATTAGAATTATTTTGAACTTAATAAAAATAATTCCAACTTAAAGTTGGCTTTTATTTTTTTGATTTTATTTTAAAAAAAATAGGAAAACCTTTTTAAATACCAGAAAATCCCAGAAATTAATTAAAACTTTATTTTTCAATTTAAATCCAATAAAATTCCAGAAAATCAAATAAACTTAATAAAATTTCTTTTTGACATTAAAACCAAGAAATTAAATTATTATTATTATTTTACTTTTAACAGTGAAAACTCTTTTTAGGTTATAGTAAATCGAGAAAATTCTTTGGCAACCAGAAAATCCAACAAAATAACAACTTTATTTATTTTTAAATTGGTAACAGAACTTTGGGATGTTACAATAGCCAAAGTGAGGTTATTGCTGAAATTAACAATTTACTCTCTACTTTTAGTGCTGTTTCTCACATTGTGCAGGTCGATATTAAAGAAGAGGAGTTGAATGTTCAACAACCGACATCGTTGGAAGTAAAAGACGAGGAGATAACCACGGTTGGGGATGAAGTGCTTGCTGCCTGGTGGTTTTTCATGACGATTTGATACCTACAACACCTACAATAACTGAGAAGAACGTTAAAGGTAACAATAATAGTGTTGAATTGAATATTCATCACTCAAAGGTACGTAAGTGTGAGAACTTTAGTGTTCCTTTGAATATTCTATGTTCTGAAATTTCTTCGCTCAATTTATATAATGTGGAATTGATTACTCATAAAGACATTCTTACTAGAATATCTCTTGATGATTCTTTATACTATATCATGTTCGATGATCCTAGAGAGCTATCTAGTGTGATTGAAAACCTTGCTGAAGTTTCATGTTTAAAATCACTAGTTAGTCCTTATGCCTACACATATACGTTCAATTTAATTACACATTATGGTGTAGATGACAAGTTCTATGTTTATCGAATATGCATTACTTGTGATAATCTTTCTAATTTTAAATTGCTTGTTTTGCGCAAACCATCTATTAAGCAATGTCATGGTCACTTTGAGATGTGTTTCCATACAAGTGCCTATTGTTTAGAACGCAACATGATGCCTAATTGTTTATCATGTACTAGTAAACAGAGTAGTGTAGTTGAAGCATGGAAGGCACTAAAAATTTTCTTCCCTAAATTTGAACAACTTGATCTAGTTGGTCCCTTTTATATTTTGTCCACATGCTTAGAAAACTCGAGTATGACTTTTTCTCATGGGAGGGAGAATGATGTGAATGAAGGTACCACAATGTATATATCAAATACATCCTATGGTTGCAGTTGTGTTACTTATTTTGTGCAAAACAACGCGAATAACACAACAATTGATTCATACATATATCACGTATATACGTTGTTTTCTTTGTTTAGTACATGTTTAGCAAATCATCATGCGCTACACGGAAGTTGTTTGGATGATAAATACATATACCATGCATATACGTTGTTTTCTTTGTGTAGTGCATTTTCAGGCTATCAAAAGCCGAGGACAGCTTTTTTTTTTAAGAAATGGAGGATGATGAGGATATCCATACTACCTATGAGGCTGTTTATGAAGCAAGAGCTACACTTCTCAAACAACAAGTGCAATTGTTTCTTAACAAGTGTCTTTGTAATTTTCGTGAGAATTAGATACTACGTAAAAGTAATACTTTGTGCATTCTCAGGTTTGAAAAGTTTAAAGTCTTTGGAACCGAGAGGGAGGCCGGAGCCAAAGTAATGGAGGAGCACAAGGAGGAGGGTAACCATATTTGTTGCCTAGCGATGACGAACAAGAAGGTCAAAGCAGTTGGGAAGGAGAAAGTCAAGCAGCCCATGCGGCTGATCAAGGAGGAAAGAAGCCCGTGTGGTGGGGGAGCAAAAGGGAAAGAATGCCAAGAACTTAAAGCTCATGTTTTGGATAAGATTTTGAAGCCCAATTCGGATCTCCCACAAGCCCAACCGAAATCAAATTCGAAATCAACTCAGAATCAAATTCGGATTCGGAATCAGCAGGACAGTCCGGAGTAAAAAGATCATAACTTTCACAAACGGAGTTCGATTTGGGTGTTCTTGTGCTTGTTGGAAAGATAACTTCAAGACGGATCCAATGGATACTCTCTTAGACTGAAATTCATCCTGTGTAAAAAGATATGA